>CM038142.1:437478268-438678268 GCA_021437245.1 Aegilops speltoides
ATCAGAGTGAAGTGGAGAATCATCGTAACAAGAAAATAAAGTTTCTACGATCTGATCGTGGAGGAGAATATTTGAGTTACGAGTTTGGCCTTCATTTAAAACAATGTGGAATAGTTTCACAGCTCACGCCACCTGGAACACCACAGCGTATGTGTCTGAACGTCGTAACCGCACTTTATTGGATATGGTGTGATCTATGATGTCTCTTACCGATTTACCACTATTGTTTTGGGGTTATACATTAGAGACAGCTGCATTCGCTTTAAACAGGGCACTGTCAAAATCCGTTAAGACGACGCCTTATAAACTGTGGTTTGGCAAGAAATCAAAGTTGTCGTTTCTTAAAGTTTGGGTCTGCAATGCTTATGTGAAAAAGCTTCAACCTGATAAGCTCGAACCCAAATTGGATAAGTGTGTCTTCATAGGATACCCAAAGGAAACTATTGGGTACACCTTCTATCACAGATCCGAAGGCAAGATATTCGTTGCTAAGAATGGATCCTTTCTAGAGAAGGAGTTTCTCTCAAAAGAAGTGAGTGGGAGGAAAGTAGAACTTGATGAGGTAATTGTACCTTCTCCCTTATTGGAAAGTAGTTCATCATAGAAATCAGTTCCAGTGATTCCTACACCAATTAGTGAGGAAGCTAATGATGATGATCATGAAACTTCAGATCAAGTTACTACCAAACCTCGTAGGTCTTCCAGAGTAAGATCCGCACCAGAGTGGTACGGTAATCCTGTTCTAGAAGTCATGTTACTAGACCATGATGAACCTATGAACTATGAGGAAGCGATGATGAGCCCAGATTCCATGAAATGGCTTGAGGCCATGAAATCTGAGAAGGGATCCATGTATGAGAACAAAGTGTGGACTTTGGTGGATTTGCCCGATGATTGGCAAAGCCATAGAAAATAAATGGATCTTCAAAGAGGAAGACGGATGATGATAGTAGTTTTACTATCTACAAAGCTCGACTTGTCGCAAAAGGTTTTCGACAAGTTCAAGGTGTTGACTACAATGAGATTTTCTCAACTGTAGCGATGCTTAAATCCATCTGAATCATGTTTGCAGTGGCCATATTTTATGAAATCTGGCATATGGATGTCAAAGCTGCATTCCTGAATGGATTTCTGGAAGAAGAGTGGTATATGATGCAACCAGAAGGTTTTGTCGATCCAAAGGGTGCTAACAAAGTGTGCAAGCTCCAGCGATCCATTTATGGACTGGTGCAAGCCTCTCGGAGTTGGAATAAATGCTTTGATAGTGTGATCAAAAGCATATGGTATACAGGCTTTTAGAGAAGCCTGTATTTACAAGAAAGTGAGTGGGAGCTCTGTAGCATTTCTAATATTATATGTGGATGACATATTGTTGATTGGAAATGATATAGAATTTCTGGATAGCATAAAGGGATACTTGAATAAAAGTTTTTCAAAGAAAGACCTCGGTGAAGCTGCTTACATGTTGGGCATCAAGATCTATAAAGATAGATCAAGACGATTGATAAGATTTTTTCAATGAGTATATACCTTGACAAGTTTTTTGAAAGAGTTCAAAATGGATCAGTCAAAGAAGGAGTTCTTGTCTGTATTACAAGCTGTAAAATTGAGTAAGACTCAAAGCCCGACTACGACAGAAGATAGAAAGAGAATGAAAGTCATTCCCTATGTTTCAGTCATAAGTTCTATGAAGAAAAAAAATAAGTTCTATAAAGTATGATGTGTTGTGTACCAGACCTATTGTGTTCCTTGTCATGAGTTAGGCAAGGGGGTAAAATTGTGATCTAAGAGTAGATCACTGTACAGTGGTCAAAATTATCGTTAGTGAGGACTAAGGAAATGTTTCTCGGTGATGGGGGTGATAAAGAGTTCGTCGTAAAGAGTTATGTTGATGCAAGGTTTTACACTGATCCAGATGACTCTAAGTCTCAGTCTGGATACATATTCAAAGTGGGAGCAATTAGCTAGAGTAGCTCTATGCAGAGCATCGTAGAAATAGAATATTTCAAAAATACATATGGCTCTGAATTTAGCAGACCCATTGACTATACTTCTCTCACAAGCAAAACATGATCACACCTTAGTACTCTTTGGGTATTAATCACATAGTGATGTGAACTAGATTATTGACTCTTGTAAACCCTTTGGGTGTTGTTCACATGGCGATGTGAACTATTGGTGAAATCACATGGCGATGTGAACTAGATTATTGACTCTAGTGCAAGTGGGAGACTGAAGGAAATATGCCCTAGAGGCAATAATAAAGTAATTATTTATTTCCTTATATCATCATAAATGTTTATTATTCATGCTAGAATTGTATTAACTGGAAACATAGTACATGTGTGAATACATAGATAAAACAAAGTGTCCCTAGTATGCCTCTACTTGACTAGCTCGTTAATCAAAGATGGTTATGTTTCCTGACCATAGACATGTGTTGTCATCTGATGAATGCGATCACATCATTAGGAGAATGATATGATGGACATGACCCATCCGTTAGCTTAGCATCATGATCATTACAGTTTCATTGCTACTGCTTTCTTCATGACTTATACATGTTCCTCAGACTATGAGTTTATGCAACTCCCGAATACCGGAGGAACACCTTGTGTGCTATCAAACATCACAACGTAAATGGGTGATTATAAAGATGCTCTACAGGTGTCTCTGGAGGTGTTTGTTTTGTTGGCATAGATCGAGATTAGGATTTGTCACTCCGTGTTTCGGAGAGGTATCTCTGGGCCCTCTCGGTAATGCTCATCGCTATAAGCCTTGTAAGCAATGTGACTAATGAGTTAGTTGCGGGATGAAGCATTATGGAACGAGTAAAGAGACTTGCTGGTAATGATATTGAACTAGGTATGATGATACTGACGATCGAATCTCGGGCAAGTAACATACCAATGACAAGGGAACAATGTATGTTGTTATGCGGTTTGACCAATAAAGATCTTCGTAGAATATGTAGGAGCCAATATGAGCATTCATGTTTCGCTATTGGTTATTGATCGGAGATGTGTCTAGGTCATGTCTACATAGTCCTCGAACCTGTAGGGTCCGCACGCTTAACGTTCGATGACGATTTGTATCATGATTTATGTGATTTGATGACTGAAGTTTGTTCAGAGTCCCGGATGAGATCACGGACGTGACGAGGAGTCTTGAAATGGTCAAACGTAAAGGTCGATATATTGGAAGGCTATATTCGGACATCGTAAAGGTTCCAAGTGATTCGGGTATTTTTCGGAGTACCAGGGAGTTACAGGAATTCACCGGGAGAAGTAATGGGCCTTATTGGGCTTTAGTGGAGAGAGGGGAGAAGGGCCAAGAGGTGGCGCGCGCCATCCCCCTGCCCAAACCGAATTGGACAAGGGGTGGGGGCGCAGCCCCCTTTCCTTCTCCCTCTCCCTCTCTTTCCTTCTCTCCTACTCCGAATAGGAAAGGGAATCCTACTAGGACTTGGGAGTCCTAGTAGGACTCCCTATTCTTGGCGCGCCCCCTAGGCTGGCCGCCTCCTCCCTCCCTCCTTTATATACGGGGGAGGGGAGCACCCCAAGGACACACAAGTTTATATTTTAGCCGTGTGTGGTGGCCCCCTCCACAGTTACACACCTCGGTCATATCGTTGCAGTGCTTAGGCGAAGCCCTGCGCCGGTAACTTCATCATCGTCGTCGCCACGCCATCGCGGTCGTCTTGTGAAACTCTCCTCGGCCTCAAGCTGGATCAAGAGTACGAGGGCGCCACCGAGCTGAGCGTGTGCATATCGCGGAGGTGCCGTGCGTTCGATACTTGATCGGTTGGATCGCAAGACGTTCGACTACATCAAACGCATTTATAGCGCTTCGCTTTCGATCGACAGTGCGTGGACACACTCTCCCCTCTTGTTGCTATGCATCACCTAGATATATCTTATGTGGTCGTAGGAAATTTTTGAAATTACTGTGTTCCCCAACAACTTTGCACACAAGTGAGCAAGTAAATTAGCTTGCCTGCTTACATGTTGTATGACAAAAGAGTAAAAATGAACACTAAGATCTCCTATCTCTAATAGTAAAGGAGCCACAATCGAACGAGAATTGTGGCGAGTGGTCCAGAGTGTCACCAACTCCAAGCAATCGACTTCCATTATCATATGCGAGAATCCACGAAGAGAAGCAAACCAAACTCCATTTCGCAAAGAAAGTCCTTCCATGATCAAGGGATCCGAGATCCCCAGATATGGCTTGCACCCTGCACCTAGTAGGGTCGTAGAAGAACGAGCAATACCTCCCGCACCCCCTGCCATCCGCCAGACTGAGAGCTTCATCGGTGTTGATTTTTACAAAACCATCATCAGGAAGCTGCCACCCAAACCCAGCAAGACCAGTGTATCCTTGCGCGGCAAGTGAAGGAGTGCAATGGCCTCCTTTGTAGCTCGGATCGTCGCTGTAGGATCTCTTCCTTCTTCACCACGCTTGATATGATTCCTGGAATGCAAATGGACCACATAATAGTGGTGAACTTAGCAAGATCATCATCAGTAAACCGCAGGTCACGTAAGATGTCGCGAGCCCACGAATCCGGATGTAAACGAGGTAGTTGTAGTCCGAACCATGCACGCGCCTCCTCCCAGAAACGTTTGGCATGCGAGCAATGAAACAATGCATGTTTCAAATTCGCGTCCATGGCTAGACATACTTTGCATCTACAAATATATGCAATGTGTCTATAGTTGAGAGTGGCTTCATCTGTAAGATTCCCGCAAAGAACTCTCCACCAAAAAACTCTCACTTTTGGGATGACATTCAATTTCCACAAGGCATTCCACATCTGTTAATCACTAGTTGAGGTACCTGTAGTCGTCCCTTTGTCTAGAGCCAAGCGCTTGTTTGAGTCACAAGAGCATGGTACGGCGTCTTCACAGTGTAGTTGCCTGATCTTTCGAATGCCCAACCAAGATAATCATCACCTCCCCCCTGCCGGATAGGAATGTTAAGAATGGCCTCAGCATCCGGGGCAATGAAAGTCTCCCTGACCACCTCATGTTTCCAAGACCAGTTTGATGTATCAATGAGACCCGCCACCCTTTGAATAACAGTGTTCGGTGGTCTAGATATAGGTGTCATGGATATAGTACTTGGGATCCATTTATCGGTCCAGACATTGATGGTGATACCATCTCCAACACGGGACATAAAGCCACATCGTAGGG
This sequence comes from Aegilops speltoides, assembly GCA_021437245.1. Classification (NCBI taxonomy): domain Eukaryota; kingdom Viridiplantae; phylum Streptophyta; class Magnoliopsida; order Poales; family Poaceae; genus Aegilops; species Aegilops speltoides. Next base: position 437,483,467 of record CM038142.1, read on the forward strand.
CTTCTCTACCTGCTATAATGGCTTTCCAAGTGGCCAAGGCTGACTTAGGCAAAGTAGCATGCATAAAATCCGTGCCAGGAAAATAACACCCCTTCAAAACTCTTGCACAGAGGGAATTAGGGTTCATCAAAAAAACGCCATCCATGCTTTCCCAACATAGCAAGATTAAACAGATGTGGGTCTCTGAAGCCCATCCCGCCTTTACACTTGGGTGTTGCTAGCTCCTTCCAAGACACCCAATGCATTGATCTTTTGTCAAGAGAACTGATCCAAAAATATTTGGCCATAGGAGACATCAAACTCTTGCAAACTTTCTTGGTTAACAAAAATGTGCTCATTGGGTAGGTGGGAATAGCTTGAACCACTGATTTCAACAAAGTCTCGCGGCCTGCACAAGCTAATAATTTCTCCGACCATCCCTGCATTCTCGCCCGGGCCCTCTCACTGATGTGATCAAATGCTCCACTTGTGATCCGTCCAACAGCAGTAGGGAGACCCAAATATTTCTCATCGAAAGCCTGAACCTGAAAGTTCAAGGTTGCCTTCAAAAGTTGCCTCAAGTCTATCGGTGTATTGGAACTAAAGTATATAGAACTTTTTTATCTGTTGATACACTGACCCGAGGCATCTCCATATATCCTCGAGATCTCATTTAACCTGAGCGCACTTGGGTTACTTGCGTTGATGAAGATTAGACTATCATCTGCAAAAAGCAGATGGGTTACCCACAGTGATCTATAACTCACCCATAGTCCCCTATCAATGGTACCACCATTGTAATATTTCAACAATGAGGAAAAGCCTTTGGCACACATCAAAAATAAGTAAGGTGACACTGGATCTCCTTGATGAAAACCTCTAGTAGGTGTAAAGTATGGAAGTAGCTCCCCATTGATTCTCACCGAAAACCGGACAGAGGAAACACATTTCATTATCAGCCTGACGAAGCCCATACTGAAACCCAACCGAGACAATATTGCTTCAAGGTAATTCCACTCGACACGGTTGTAAGCCTTCATCATATCAAGCTTAACCGCACAAGAAAACTTATTTCCTTTCTTCCTTCTCTTCATCGTGTGAATACTATCATATGCAACGAGTACGTTATCTGTGATGAGTCGTCCGGGAATGAAAGCACTTTGCTCCTCACTAATTATCACATCCATCAAACTTCGCAACTGATTTGTTATGGCCTTGGCTACAATCTTGTATAGCACCGGACACAAAGCTATGGGATGATACTGTGTAATTGATTGGGTGTGACGTAGCTTTGGTATTAGTGTACTAGAAGTGTCACTCAAACCTGTCGGTAATTCACCTCCATTAAGAAAATCCAAAACTGCCAAGGTCACATCATTTCCCAGCAAGTCCCAATGACGTTCGTAATACCCTGCAGTGAACCCGTCCACACCTGGAGATTTTGATGGCGCCATCTGAAACAACATCAACTTGACCTCCTCCCTTGTGCAGGGTTTAGTCAGCTCTTCATTCATGGCTTGGGTGACTCGCACTAGAACATGTGATAATAGATGACTGAAATCAGCAAAACCCTGCGATCGATACAGGTTCTGATAGAAGGTTTGCACCTCCTCCTTGTACTCACTTTCAGTAACACAAACGAAGCCATCAGCTCGTGTCAGACCCGAGATCATGTTGATTCGTTTATGTTGTGCTGCTTGAGCTTGAAAGTAGGAAGTATTCCTGTCTCCATCCCGGAGCCAAGGAACACGAGAGCGCTGTCAGAGCCAAATTTCTTCCTGATGTAGTGCCTCCTTCATCTTATTAATGATACTTTTCTCCTCCTCTGTTGGACCTGTACCAATAGACCGACATCGGAGGCGATCCAACTTCTTCTGGAGCTACCTGACAAAACGCGTCAGGTTGCCGAACTCCCTGGAACCCCAAGGTTCTAGCTTAGCTTGCAAGGTGCCTACTACACCCTAGAGCCCGGCGTGCGTTATATGCCCCGCCAGGTGTCACAAACTAAGCGGTCATAATCTGCGTAAGTCTGCCAGACGTTCTCGTACCTGAATTGCTTCTTTGTCAATGGTCTCACCGACAAGCTCTCTTTGATTTCTGCAAACACAAAACAATGATCAGACTCCATCGAAGGGATGTGCTTGACACGTATATGTTGAAAGAGCTGTATGAATTCTTCATTTGCAAAAGCTCGATCCAATCTAGCTTTGACATTTGCTCCTCCTGCTTGATGATTATCCTAAGTATAGGTTGTACCATACCAGCCCAAGTCTTGGAGAGAGATCTCATCGATAACTTCCCTAAAAGCACGCATATGATTTTCAGACCTCGCTGCTCTATTAAAGTGCTCACAGGCATACAACGTCTCATTGTAATCCCCCATGCTCAACCAAGCTGCATGCAGTTTATTGTGAAGTGTACGCAAGAACCGCCAGCTATGATGTCTATCTTTTGCTCGTGGACCTCCGTAAAAACCAGTAAAACGCCAATAAGTCGAATGTTGATTATTACTCTAGACACCCACATCAATGTGACATTGGCTATAACTCTTTAACTCAACAGTTACATCTGGAGACCAAAAAAGACCGATGCCGCCACTAAGGCCAACACTGTCTACAGCAAAACATCCTCTAAAACCTAGCGCATGCTTCAAATCCTTAACTCTTTTTGCTCTAATTTTTGTTTCCATTACAAAGAGAAGAATGAGTCCTTCTAACTTCACAATGCTGCGAAGTTCTCGAACTACCTCGAGGTTCTCAAGCCCCCGGCAGTTCCAGCTCAAACAACTCATTAACCCTGGCAGGACCATGGCGCGGTCTCTGCCGAGTTTTCTGGAGTGGGTTTCTTCTTCTTTGGTTCACAGGCGAAGCCATCACCCTCTGTGTCATTGCTAGCTAAGGTTGTATCATCCTTGGTCATGCTTGTGCCTACACCATCAGCATGTGTATGCCCGTCAGTAAGAAGCAAGGTCTTCACCACAGGCCTATAAACTTGGGTAGGAGCCTCTTTGCATTTCGATGGTTGCTTGCTCTTATGTGGAGAATTCACTTCCTCACTCGGATCCTTATTGGTGCTCGAGTTTTTCGTGGTTGCCTTGTTGTTTGCACCTGGTCTTGGATCCCTAGAGGAGTTATCATTGGATGTCTACTTCTTGGATTCATCCGGTGCATGAAGCTTAGGGCCAAACGGCAGATCCCCGTTCTCATCACGCGATCCCGGGGTTGGACAATAAATTTCTGAGTGCCCCAATCTACCACAAGAGAAACAAAAATATGGCAGTTGTTCATACTGGATGTCATACAAATCCACCTTCTTCCTCCTGGCTGAATTTATCAAAATCCATCGCCTGATTGGTTTTTGCTACATCAATGGAAACGCTAGCCCGCAGAAATCCCCCATTGTGGTCAAGCTTCACCATTTGCGCATTTTGATCCATCTGCTTAGCTATTGGGTTCCACCATGCCTCATCCCTCAAATTCTAGTGTAAATTGATAATCCTCACCCAAACTTGAAGTCGATCAAACTTAACTTCATCCGGCCTCATGCATTCATCAAACTCGACTAGCACCAGAACATTCTTGTTTATGTGCCATGGCGATCCTCCCCAAACTCGATCCCTATCTCGTTGATTCTCAAATTCTGCCACAAGATTTGCATGGAGTGCGGTCCGGACCGCGGCTGGTGTTCAGTGGGACCCCAGATCGGCCGCGGAGTTGACTCATCTTCTAGATACGATTCACGGGAGTGTTAAATGGGTGATGTGGAGTTGTGTAGGGGCACTTCTCTGGGCTATATGGCTAACTAGGAACAAATTCACTATCGAGGGTTGTTTTCCTTCGCATCCGGCTAACATCCTCTTCAAATGTAACCTTCTATTGCAACAGTGGAGTTCGTTGGGGAGACGCAGGGATACTGAGTTGATCAACACCGCCCAACAACGTTTCCTGCAAGTGTACGTGATGGCTAGGGAGCCCTGACTATGGTGTGCGCCCATGGTCCCTTTTGTTGATTGACGAGCCTGCGCGCTCTGTACGGGTTGTGCCCTGTAATTCGCTTATGGTCCTGTTGAGTCGCGCCTGAACCTCTTCGATGATTCGTTTGCGTTGGCCGGGTAGGCCTGTGGTGCTGTAATATGACTTGGTGTGTTGTCACGCTGCTTGTTGTGCCTTTATTAATTTAAAGCCGGACGCGTCCGTGCGTCTTCGTTCTAAAAAAAATTCTGCCACAAACACATTGATTCCTACAGATCGGAATTGCAATCCACGTGGGTCTCCCCATGCCGACCGAAGGGCGTTGGTAATGGTCTGGATATGAAACTGATTCCGGTGAAGTACCTTCCCAGCCAGCAACCACTTCGCTGGTCCTCTATCGACCTGATCGTCGAGCACCAGAGAAGTCGCCTCTTCCTTGAATATATCAATTTTTCCCAAGGCCTCCTCCAGTTTCTTCCTGACGCCCGCCTCCGGATCGCTCCCCGCGGCGCCATGGGAAGCCATCAACGGCCCCCTTCCCTAGCTCTCTTGTCCTTTCGCACCGGCGACGAGTCCCCGAGCGTAAGCCAAGTTCCATTCAAGAACCTAATCCCCTCGGGCGCCACCAGAGGTTTTTAGGGTTTTTGGGGAAAACATTTTAAGCACACACATATAGTTAGGGTAACACGTTTACGAGGCGCAGTGCGAAATCACTGATCACGCGGTGCAGTACAAAGACACAAGAGGTAGTACAAAAAGGCCCAATGTTTCAACTAGCCGGCCGGCTTGACCCTACAAAAAGGCCCAGGTTTTTACTACTTGGATTTTGCTCTGAGTGTGAGAGGGGAGAACCAGCTCGGCCCGATCTGACCTAAGCGCAAGAAACAGAAACCTGGCCCATGCGGCGACTATTCCCCGCGGCGGCGGCCACCAAACGCCACGCCACGCCACGGCAAGCGCGGGCCACCGCGCGTACGGGCTGCGCCCCGGGCGCTCGGCAGCGAGATCGTGGGCGCCTCTTGTCACGAGATCGTCGGCCCCGTGGCCGTGGGAAACGGATGGATCGTTCGCGCTGCTGCTGCTTCCTGTTGCCGTGCCGAGCGGCTGATCGAGACGGCTTGTTTGATCGCGGCCGTCGCTTTCCCTCGGCCCGGCCGTTCTATCCGTCTCGTCTCGCGGTGGCACCCGCTGCGTGATCGGGACGTGGAGTGGTTGTATCGTTCGAGCAACAGCCGATTTTCCGACGCTGCAAAAATTGCGCGCTCGTGCTGCCGGTGCCGGCACCCCGTACACCACAGTAGAGTTCTGGCGCCAATTTACTCCAGGTTAGTGCAGCAATACGTACTTGCGGAAACGATAAGAATGCGCCAGGAAAGCCATGGTTTCCTCGGTCCCCATGCACGAGCAATCAACGGTGGTGCATCCGTGAAAGACATGGCGCGATTAAGCGCTAGCGCTAGGCTACAAAACGTACGGTGCCACAGTAGCCGTAGCTAGCTGGACGAGGGGTACAGGTACAGTCAACAGTACTACTCACAAGGCGCCAGGCGCCAGACGCCCGGTACAAAGTACACTTCTTCTTTTTTGCTTTTTTTTTTTGAGAAACACTTCTTCTTTTTTGCTGGAAAAAAAGGTAGAGTACACTTGAGTGATGATGGGCCGGCCTGGCGAACATTTCCTGTATCCGGGCTGAAGTGAACACATCACATTGACACCAACCAAGTGGGGGGCTTCCATCGGCCCAAATAGCAACAGATTTATTCTGCAAACTTGTTACTACTACGTCACTACTGCAAAGGCCACGGCCACAAACAAGCTGGAGACTACTGACTGCACTCCAGAGGCCGTGGCCTAGTGCCCATATGAATTCGTGGTAGTGCCGTTTGTCAGGTGCTCGAATTTAGCATTGCCCGACAGTATTTCCTCCACGGCTTTCTGAAAACAGAGCAACAGATCAGTGATATCCACACACACACCAAACAGAGCATCGGACAGAAGTTCAAAGGAATCCACAGTAAGCTTTTTGTACCTCGATGGAGGTCAAAGTATACTGGACGTCGCTGTCTGAAATTTGGTAGTGAGTGACAAGTCTGACGCTGCAAATTAAGGGGGTGGGGTTCAAAATGGAGGGTTAAAAGTTAGCATGAAGCATGCATCATACTCCGTACGTAATAAAGCAGTCCGATTCTTTTAGATACAGTCTGAAGTTTTAGTCAGAGAACCATGCAGGCATAATATGATGCTTAAACTGAGCAGCTGAGCTTGACAATACTACTCAGCAGTAAAAAAAAACAGTTGAGCGAACTGAATCGAACCTCTTGGAGCTTGCTGGCATTGCAAGCACATTGCGCTGTTCCAGGACTTGACACAGTTTGTCAGGCGTTATGCGTGGATCCGCGATATCAAAGAATACCTAGAGAATACGCCTCCCAAGGTTACAAATATGACATTTAAAGGCGACATATTCAAAATAAATAGATGGACTAGCAGGCTAACCATATTGGTCTCCACTGAAGCTAAATCAACTGTAAGCTGTTTAATTTTCTTCAGTCCATCTGAACAATTGGACAAGACAAGCAAATTCAGGGTTGTATGACTTGTCATGTACTCCCTCCGTCCGAAAATAGTTGTCATCAAAATGGACAAAAAGGGACGTATCTAGAACTAAAATACATCTAGATACATCCCCTTTTATTCACTTTGATGACAACTATTTCCGGACGGAGGGAGTAAATAGATAACAGAAGTGCGTGTCCACATGGAAAAGATCATATGAAACCTGCTAAAACTTTGGCCTTCCTATGGTCATCCGCAAGCTTGCCTACGGTGTCGCGAACCGCAACATAGGCAGCAGCGCAGAGAATTCCTACCTGCCTCATTCCACCACCGAGTGTCTTCCTAAGAATTTTAGCCTGAAAGTATTCTTCAGATTTGCGTTACATGTTCTCTTAATAAGCAGCTTAAACTTAGTACGAGTAGCAGAATATCCATCTTCACCTTGTCTATGAAGGCCTTCGAACCAACGATAACTGATCCGACAGGAGCACCCAAACCTTTGGATAGGCATACCTGCATTTTGACGTTTAACAGAGAAGTACAGCCACACATCCTATATTTGTGTAGCCCATTCTTATGTGGGTTGCATAATGTAGCAAATTGATACGTACCGAAACTGAATCAGCAGCTCTCACAAGTCTATGAACAGGAACTCCAAGTGCCTGACACGACGACAGTGCTGGAAAATGTCAGGAGAAGATACGCATACTTCGCACTTAGTCATGCCGGTTTGTTGATCACACACTACTTACCACGGAAGCGTTAAAAATACGAGCTCCGTCGATATGAAGCTTCAAGCCATGGCTTTGAGCAACCTCACCAACCTTGTCAGTGTACTCTACAGACAGGCACTTTCCACCAGTGCTGCAGCAACAAGAAGGAAATTATGAACCAGAGTCAGGTAAAAACACCACGGGCCATTCTGATCAGTAACATCAGCGAGATGCATCAGAGAGCATCAGAGCAACTCACTTTCCGTGTGTGTTCTCCAAGCAGATGAGTCTGGTGGTGGGATAATACATCGCCCCGTCCCGATGCCTGATGGCGGCAATGATCTTGTCGATGTCCATGGTGCCGTCAGGGTTGTTGGGCACGGTCCTGGGGTGGACGCCGCCGAGGGTGGAGATGCCTCCGTTCTCGTAGATGTGGATGTGGGAGTTGTCCCCGAGGATGACCTCGCTGCCCCTGGTGTCGCAGTGCGCGAGGACGGAGACGAGGTTGCCCATGGTGCCCGACGGCACGAACAGGGCGGCCTCCTTGCCCATGATCCTGGCCATCTCCGCCTCGAAGCGCTGCGCCGTCGGGTCCGCGCCGAGGACGTCGTCGTCCACCTCCGCCGCGGCCATGGCGGCGCGCATGGCCTCGGATGGCTTGGTGACCGTGTCGGAGCGGAGGTCCACCACCTTGGTCACCATCCTGCCTGTGTGGCTGTAGCTCGAGCTCACGCTTCAGCAGGATCACGTACGACTCGGGAACTAGAATGATCGATGTGAAGCGTTCTGTTAGCAGCGCACTGTAAATCTTGGATGCACCAGTGGTGCAATTTTCGTTCGGTGACAAAAAATTTCATGCCAAATCAACAGCTTGCAAGCTGTCCACTAATCAACTCCCACACGGAAAACCAAAAAGGAGACGTCATTTTTTTTACATTGCACAGGAGTGCCCGGAACTTGGCACGCAATGGACAGACAGGGCCTCCACGGCTCCACACGCACACACGCCAAATGTGTGCAGGTGCAGCCAGGAAGGATACATACAACTCTATGTCTCTATCCGTCCAACAACCACAAGCTTTGGCGCCTTTTTGGGGACCATGCTGCTGCATGTCACGCATTTCCTCTGAGATTTTTGAGGAACGGCGAAAGGATAAACACCCACACGGCGGCTCCAAGAAGGATGGAACTGTCATTGGGGGTGGAAGGGAAGGGGCAAATTAACATGGCACCGTCGTTCAGAAGCAACAGATGTTTAGCAATCGTCTACCCCTATATATACATGGCACGAAACGAGGACAAGAGGAGACGAGTGCACGCGCGTTCATCGTCAACCCGTAATAAAACAGTGAATAAAACTTGGTAGAAGAGGATGAAGAGGGGGATCTGAGGAACTGATGCGCACCAGAATCCGTGGAGGAGATGGAGCCCGAGCCGAGGCGGATGGGAATGGCGGCGAGAGAAGAGTTGAGTGGAGAGTGGAGTGGTGGTCCGTCTGGCTTCGGAGCTGGCCTTGGCCGCTGCGGAGTCGCGCTTTATACATGACGACGAGGGTTGGGCGGGGGCGCCGCCTGCGTGATCAGCCACGCCCGCCTCTTGACCACTCGTTGTCACGTGCCCGCGGGCGCCTCCACGTAGGACAGCGCTGGGCCGTTGCTTTTCTTGGCCGCCTCCTTCGATCCAGCTGTGGGTGATGTACACTTGATCTAGTAGAATCCTAGTAGTAGATGCGTCACGTCCTCCAACTCCAATGGTACCGGAAAAGGGAAGAGACCAAGCAAATCAGCCCAGTCCCGGCTGTGCAAATTGGCTGGGACGACGCCTAAGACCATCTCCAACAGCCGCGCAATATAACCTCCGCGCTGAAAAAATTCTGTTTATTACGCGCGCTTCAGTTTAGGCGCAAAAAAAACGCGCGCACGGCACAAATGGTTCAGCGTGTGGGGCGAAACGGCACCGTGCGTCGCTTATTTCGTGCGCCCGCTCCCGCGCGCTACACACTCGAGCGCCAGCGCCGCGACTTTCACCCACCCTCAATTCAGGCGCTGGCGCCACCGCCCGCACCACCCCATTTGCTTCGACAACCCGACGACGCTTCCCCGGCCTATCCCCACGCCACCACTGCTTCCTCTGTCTCCCTCTAGTCGCCGCCGCCCCTCGTGCGCGCCATTCCTCTGCCGCTCGGTGCCCAACCACCCACTGCCGCTCGGCGCCCACAAGGTGTTCGATAAAACGCTTGCAAGGTATGTATTGCTTCAACTTTACATTTTTTTAACATGAATTTGGTGCATGTTGTTTGTAGTTTTATAGATTAGTTTAAATTCAACATTGTAGATGAGTTCGTCATATGATTCTTACGAAGAAGAATTTGTTATTGAAGAGGAGGAGGACCTTGCAATGATCCTAGCTATCCACAGCAATAAAAAACCGAAGCACGGTGGTTCGGTTATGGGTCGGCAGAAATTTTGGAGGGAGAAGATCGATGCCGACAACAGATTGATGAGGCATTATTTTGCGGATAATCCCGTTTATCCCGAGTCGTACCTCCGACGCCGGTTTAGGATGAGCACCAAGTTGTTCAGGCTCATTGCAGAGAAACTGGCGAGTCATGATCGTTTTTTTCAACAAAGGTGGAATGCCGCCGGAGAACTCGGGCACAACACCTTTCAGAAGGTGACTGACGCTTTGCGTATGTTGGCATACGGTAAACCGGCCGATCTAGTTGATGATCACTTGGTCATGGGTGAGAGTTAAGCCATCATGTGTGTCAAGCGCTTCGCAGGCGGAATTGTGCAACTGTTTGGCCCGGAGTATTTGAGATCTCCCAATGCTGAAGACGCCGCAAGGCTTTTGGAGATGAACAAAGCTCGCGGGTTCCTAGGTATGCTTGGCTCAATAGATTGCATGCATTGAAGTTGGAAGAACCGTCCTAAGGCATGGCATGGGCAATTACACGGCCAAAAAAGGGTTCCACTATAATCCTTGAAGCGGTGACCGATCAAGAGACTTGGATTTGACATGTTTTTTTGGAATGCCTAGATCTTTGAATGACATCAACGTTATTAATCGGTCACCACTCATGAATAAGATTGCAAATAGTGAACTGCCACCGTGCAGTTTGCAGCAAACGGCCATACATACCACTATGGCTACTATCTTTCGGATGACATCTATCCAAAGTGGCAAACATTTATGAAGTCATTGAAGAAAGGGAGGTAAGAAAATATAGATTTCTACAATGCTCAGGCGGCGGTTAGGAAAGATGTGGACAGAGCTTTTGGGATTTTGCAAGCCCAATTTGCCATTGTGAGAGGACCGGTTAGGTTTTGGGATCAAAAGATGCTTTGGTACATCAGCACGCTTGTGTGATGATACACAACATGATCATCGAGAATGAGTGTGGCCAAGATTTAGACTACACTCAGTATGAACTCTTGGGACATCTCGTGCGAGTGTGGCGGAGGGCTGCGAGGGTGGCCCGATTTGTTGCCTCCTATCATGCCATTCGACGTGCCGAAACACATGATGATCTTCAGAAGGATCTTATCGAGGAGTGGTGGGTATGGAATGACCGACAAAAAGGATGATGATTTGTATGTTTGATGTTGTATGTTTGATATTGTATTGTTGAACTATTTGTTGTACTTAAAGATAAACTATTTGTTTGAGTTGTAAATTGAACTATTTATTGCTGATTTTTTTTTGTGTGTTCGGTCTTCTTGGTTTTGTTTGGAGTGCATATGTTGTTTGTGCAGAGCATGCGCGCTTTTTTTTTCAGCGGCTGCTGGAGCAGCTCGTGCGCGCTATATTTTGCAGCGGCCGCTGAAGCCAGCACGCAGAGCTATTTCGACGCTGTAAAGACGTTTTTTGCGCGCCGCACGTTGCACGCGTGTTGGAGATGCTCTAAATAAAATCCAGTACCGAATGGTCTGCATCGGCCTACTCAGCTCACACAATGATACCAAGTGGCAGAATAAGAATATTCACCACGCAAACGCCGCCAACCAGATCTCGTCTCTCGTTCGAGTTTGTACACTTGCACCGTGGGAATGTTCTCTGAAAGAGGCACGCACTTGATTCGGTACGCATTTCACCTTTCGATCGGTCTATCAGCGACACATGTTTATTACATGTGTGGCAAGTTGCAAATAAGGCTGCCTTCACTGGATGCCATGTTCTACATATGGTCCATATGTGTCAAGACAGAATTCTGCGGGACTCTCTCACTTGTGTTGTAGCACTGTCGAAAGTGTATGGTCTCGGAATTCAAGTTGGTTTTGGTGGCCTCGCTTGCGACCGGGGTCCTAGCTAGGTAGCTAGGCCACCAGATATTTTGCCTTGCATTTCACAAGGTGGCTGCCGAGAATGCAAAAGGTGACTATCAACGTACGGTGCAGCTGATGAATCATCGTTATCACGCCAAGTGACCATACCAAAAACGCGCACAAGAGTGCACGTATGTTTTTCTCTCTCTTCTTGCTATCTTGATGATGATGATGATGTGAGCTCAATCGCTGGTGCTGAGTAGGTTCACTGCTGGCGGATAGAGTTGGGCTGGAAGACCCGTGCACGGCCGCCTCCTGCAAGTCTAGTACCAGATGAGCCATTTGAATCAGCATGATAAGCCCCCGCGTGCTTCTTCTCTTGGCTGGTTCCTCGTTCCTGCGAAACACTCGTGAATCGTGGTTGTGCCGTCTGATATAAGTGTCGTGGTAGGTCCACTAGTGTACGTGGACTCTCTGTCCAAGCACATACGGTCCTTTTTTTTTCATCGAAAATCACGGAAATCTTTTAACCAACCAGCAGTACAAACACCCCTAAAATAAACAATCACCCCTGAAAAATAAAGAAATTACATCGAAGTTTCTCAGGACTGGCCGTCTTCATCCTTCAGACGGGTGATGCCACGAGCCCATGCCACATCATGCCACTTTGACGGTGGAGCAAACATGTCGTTGTTGATCACAGTCAAAAAGTTATCAACACTTTGGTTCTGCTGGATCAATGCACTGGTGAAGAAGACAAGGCTGAAGGACCAAACTGCAAAGAAAGCCGCCAACACTGCGCACCAGTAAACCCTACAAACCATGAGCTTCGTGGTCATAAGGACATCTCCGAGGAGGACCCTCGAAACGCCCACAACCGTCCGAACCGAGTTATCTAGACGCGGTTTGTCATCCAACGTGGTACCACATCGGTCTGCGGACTAACGCGATTGTCTGAAACCGGAAAATCGGACATGAACATAGGGGAGCTATGCAGGAGTCTGGACCGCCGCCACGTATGATCCGGACAGTCCCGGCCCACTAAAATCCCCTTCTCGGTCCACTTCTCTTCCACTTCACCCCTACCCTCCCTTCTTTGCATCTCCACCCTCCTCATCCGGCGTCGCCATGGCACCACTTCTGCTGCTGCCCAGGCATCCTCGCACGTCCACAACCCCCACTGACACCCCTGCCCCGCCTTGGACTACGCCGCTGTCCACCCAGGATCCATCCGTAGCCAGGTACTCTCCACCCCATGCCAATGCCATACATGGTGGACGCCTTCCCAATAGGCGTTCGGTTAAATGCTGTAGAGCTTTTTTATTGAACTTCTCATGGTTTACAAGACTAAGCACGATGGCAGGGTACTCGGTGATCGAGGATGAGTTGTTGTGCGATGCATGGAAGGTTGTATCTGCATACTTTGTAGGCAGCAGGCAAGGGGGGTCTATGTTTTGGCAAAACGTTGGTGCTTTGTTTCTAGAGTAAAAGCACTAGGCGCCCTATGATTTGCACCTGATCCATGATCGCAATGTGAAGTCGCTAGCCCATCGGTGATACACCATTTCCAACACTGTCATGAAGTTTGACAGTGTGGCTACACGAGTGGAGAGAATATGGCCATCAGGCTCGTCAACTATGGAGATCTTAAGTTTTTCTTTTTGTTGCTCTATATCTTGGTCAATTCATTGATTCACTCAATGTTGCAACTTGATAATCATCATGTCTTATAGTCCAGACGCACTGTCTGTTGTACTAGAGGACCGTGGGTAGGTCATTTACGCTCATACATTGTTGGATGAATCTCAAGGGCAACAGTGCATGGGAGGACTTGTGCCGATTCTGATTAGTCGTTGATTTGGAATCAATGAATTCGTAAAACTTGTTGAACATCTGGTTATCTCGGATGTAACACTAGTAGAAAAGGGGGCAATGGTCGGGCGGTCCAGCCCATTAGTCCGGTTCAATCAAGAACCGGGACCAATGAAACATCGGACCGGTTCGTGAGCCCGGGGCGGCCGCCCCGTGGGCCATTGGTCCCGATTCGTCTCGACCTTTGGTCGGTTGGTGGGATGAACGGGACCAATGATCCCCGCTCTGGCAACAACCATTCGTCGGTTAGGTAGCGCGAACCGACCAAAAACCCTTAGTCGGTTAGATGCGACCAACCGGGACCAATGGTGGTGCCTATATATACCCCAGCGCAAGAAGCGAGCACCTTTGCTCTTTTTTTTCCGCCGAGGGGAGAGGGCTTAGTGGTGCTCTAGCTCACCTCATATGCACACAAGGTGTTCGATGGAATGCCCGAGCCACACTACTTAGGGTTTCTCCTCTCCAAGCTCGACCGCCAAGCTTCATTTTCCTCCATATTTGTCTAGGTTTAGCGGTCCGTCCGCCCCATCCCGTCTTCAACGTCGTCGATCACCCGCACCGATCTCATCGGCGGCACCACCGTGGTGAGCCTCTTGTTCTTATCTTCTTTCCGAAAGGAAAAATATTCTTATTTGTATGTTTAGATAGATATATACTTGTATAATTTTCTTACTTTTATTATTGCATCTTATATAGTGCGATGGTTTTGGTATCCGCCCGTCGGCCCCCTAAATCCATCTATGATTCGGATGTGGTATATATTATCTTTTCATAACTATTGGTTCATTTATTGTTTATGACAATTATGCCGACCAACGTGACATAGATTTTATTCATCTAGGAGGTTGTTGAACCGGAAATTCCAACCGACCCTATTGTCGAGAGGTTAAATTTAGTTGAAGAAGAAAACAATTTGTTGAAGGAAAAAATTAGAAAAATTGAGGAGGAGAAGATGATATTGGAGTTGCATGTTGCGGATGTAAATCGATGATCACAAGATCAAGATGGATGCAATGCGCTTGAAGATTAGAAAGATTAGAAAATATGCCATTCATACCGAGGCTTGGTATCATTATGTCGTTGGATCGGTTGTTACATTGGTTGCGATTATGATCGCATTTGTTTCGCATTGAAATGTTTTACATAGTTTGATGTATGGTTTAATTAATTTAGATGCTCTGCAGAGCTTTATGTTGTTAGATGAGAACTATGTATGTACTTTGGTTTTAATGTGATGATGAACTTCTATTAATTTGGTCACTTAATTAATTATCTATTCATGATCTCTCTAATGATTTTTGACACACTTAATTATATATAATGCACAGATGAACCGCAATGGATGTACGGTTCAAGACACACCTCCGAGTACATTAAGGCGTGCATAATTTTCTCGAAGTGGCTGAGGCAAACAAGAGAATGGTTTTATGTGTTGTCCATGCCCTATATGTGGGAATCTGAAGTCTTACTCGACCGGAAAATCCTGCACACCCACGCTTTACAAGGGTTTCATGCCACACTATAATGTTTGGACGAGGCACGGAGAAATAGGGGTTATGATGGAAGGCGGCGAAGAAGAAAAGTACGATGACAACTATGTGCCCCCTGAATACGGTGATGCTCCGGAAGATCAAGAGGAACCAGACGATGTGCGATGATCTTTGCAACGGAGAAGCTGCTGAAGATCAAGAGGAACCGGATGATGTGCCCGATGATGATGATCTCCGCCGGGTCATTGTCGATGCAAGGGACGCAATCGAAAGTCAAAAGAGAAGATGAAGTTCGATCGCATGCTAGAGGACCACAAAAAGGGTTGTACCCCAATTGCGAAGATGGCAACACAAAGCTAGGTACCGTCTTTGGAATTGCTGCGATGGAAGGCGAGAGAATCTTGTGCTCGATAAAGGATTTGAGAAGCTACTTAAAATATTGAAGAAGAAGCTTCCAAGGATAACGAATTGCCCGACGGTACATACGCAGCAAAGAAGGTCGTATGCCCTCTAGGATTGGAGGTGCGAAGATACATGCATGCCCTAATGATGCATCCTCTACGCGGTGCGTACAAGGATCTGAACGCATGCCCGGTATGCGGTGCATTACGGTATAAGATCGACGAGATGACCACGGTGATGTTGTGGCGAGCCCCGGAAGAGGGTTCTGCGAAGGTGATGTGGTATGCTCCTATAATACCACGGTTGAAGCGTCTGTTGAAGCGGAGAGCATGCCAAGTTGATGCGATGGCACAGTGAGGACCGTAAGAAAGGCGGAAGTTGAGAGCACCCACGACGGGTCGCATGATGGAGAAAAATCGAGAGAAATCTTGGGATGAGTTTGCAAGTGAGCCAAGGGCGTATGGTTTGCTTTAAGCGCGGATGGCATTAATCCTTTCGGGAGCAGAGCAGCAATCACAGACACGGCCCGTGACTCTATGTATGTATAACCTTCCTCCTTGGATGTGCATGAAGCGGAAGTTCATTATGATGCCGTTCTCATCCAAGGCCCTAAGCAACCCGCAATGACATTGATGTGTACCTAAGGCCATTAGTTGAAGAACTTTTACAGCTGTGGAATGGAAGCGGTGTGCGTCGTGGGATGAGCACAAATAGGAGAATTTAACCTAAAGGCGTTGCTGTTACGTGACCATCAACGATTGGCCCGCTCTCGGTAACCTTCGTGACGGACAAACAAGGGATACCACGCATGCACGCCTTTGTTTACTTGACAGCGATAGTATATACCGCAAGCTGCGGGAAGAATGTGTACATGGGCCATCGTCGATTTCTTCCGACCAACCATCAATGTCGAAAGAAAGGCAAGCATTTCAAAGGCGAGGCAGATCACGGAAGAAGCCCGCCATGCGTCGGTGATCACGTACTTGCTATGGTCAATGATTTACGTAATCTTTGGAAAGGGTCGGCGGACTAGCTGTTCCAAGTGACGCCGAGGACACGCACCCATGTGGAAGAAGAAATCTATATTTTGGGACCTACCCTCTTTGGAAAGACCTAGAGGTCCGCTCTTGATCGGCGTGATGCACGTGACGAAGAACCTTTGCGTGAACCTGCTAGGCTTCTTGGGCGTGTATGGGAAGACAAAAGATACTGGTGAGGCACGAGAGGACACTGCAAGCGTTTGCACGAAAAAGGCGGCATGCCTCCAAAGCGGTATGAAGGTCCCGCCAGCTATGCTCTTACCAAAGAAGAGAAGGAAATCTTCTTTGAATGCTCGCTTAGTATGAAGGTCGACGGCTTCTCGTCGAATATAAAAGGAATAATAAATATGGCGGAGAAAAAGTTTGAACCTAAAGTCTCATGAGCGCCACGTGATTATGGCGCAAGCGCTTCCGGTTGCATTGAGGGGCTTCTACCGAAAACGTCCGATTAGCCATTGTGAAGCTATGTGCATTCCTCAATGCAATATCTCGAAGGTGATCGATCCGAAACCATACCAAGGCTAAGGAGTGATGTGGTGCAATGTCTTGTCGGTTTGAGCTGGTGTTCCCACCATCCTTCTTCAATATCATGGCCTTGCGTTCTTGTTCATCTAGTTGGCGAGATTGTCATTACGGGACCCGTATTTCTACACAATATGTACCCCTTTGAGAGGTTCATGGGAGTCCTAAAGAAATATGTCCGTAATCGCTAGGCCGAAGGAAGCATCTCCATGGGCCATCAAGCGAGAGGATGTCATCGGGTTTTGTGTTGACTTCATTCTGGCCTTAAGAAGATAGGTCTCCCTAAATCGCGGTATGAGGGGAGACTTTGGAAAAGGCACGCTTGGAAAGGACTCAATAATATGCGAGGGACGGATATTCTTGGTCTCAAGCCCACTACAGCTTCTGAGAACTCTACCTTGGTGACCCGTATGTCGATGAACACAAGAACGATCTGCGCTTCAAACACCGAGCAAAGGCGACGATCGGATTACATGTGAACACATCGGGACTTTCAGCAGTTGGTTGGAAGCACGTGTCGAGGTGACAAGACTGTTTGTGAGGAGCTGTACTTGTTATCGAGGGACCATCTTTGACCGTATTGATTTGGAAAGGATCTGAGATAAATGGGAATACATTTTACGATTGACCAAGATCAAAAGAGCACCAACCAAAACAGCGGTGTCGCTTTGATGCAACAACCGAGAGGAAAGGACACATATTATGGTTACATAGTGGACATATGGGAACTTGACTACGGACATGATTTTAAGGTCCCTTTGTTTAAGTGCAAATGGGTCAATCTGTCGGGAGGCGAGTGCAGTGTAGACCCACGATGCGGAATGACAACAGTGGATCTGAAAAATCTTGGGTACAGCGACGAACCGTTCGTCCTAGCCAATGATGTGGCACAGGTTATCTATGTGAAGGACATGTCCGATGAGACCGAGAAAGAGAAAAGATAAGGAAGCAAATACATCATACGATGAGCCAAAGCGCCACATAGTTCTTTCAGGAAAAAGGGACATCGTGGGAGTGGAGGACAAGACAGACATGTCTGAAGATTATGAAAAGTTTCATGAAATTCCTCCCTTTAAAGTCAAGGCTGACTGACATCACGATAAGCGATGAAGATTATCCATGGTTACTGGCGCAATAAGCAAATGACACAAGCGAAGAAAAAGTGAAGACTTTCTCCGCAACTATTGTTAGTTTATGATACCATTATATTATGGCGATGAGTATGATACCATTTTTCGTTTTGTACATGCACATGCTATGTGTGGGTCAATTTATGATATACCATGCCAACTTTCAACTTTTTCAGAGTTCATTTGAAATGTCTTATGGTTCGGCCCTCGTAATAATTAAAAATAGCAACAATAAGTATTTTGTTGTAAGTAGAAACAAAATAAATTAAATAAAGCAAGAAAGAAAACAAAAAAAAGTGTTTTCAAATTTGAAAATTAGTAATGGCACTAACAGAAAGTTTATAATTTTCCTAAAACTAGAAGCAAAAAGATTTAAAAATAGAGCAAAAAACAAAAGAAAATAAATAATGCAGAAAACAAAACAAAAAAACAACAATAAGTATTTTGTTGTAAGTAGAAACAAAATAAATTAAATAAAGCAAGAAAGAAAACAAAAAAAAAAGTGTTTTCAAATTTGAAAATTAGTAATGGCACTAACAGAAAGTTTATAATTTTCCTAAAACTAGAAGCAAAAAGATTTAAAAAATAGAGCAAAAAACAAAAGAAAATAAATAATGCAGAAAACAAAACAAAAAACAACAATAAGTATTTTGTTGTAAGTAGAAACAAAATAAATTAAATAAAGCAAGAAAAAAAATGCCACCTCTTTGGGCGCCACAGCTGAATACAACCAGTATCCCTATTTGGGCGAGATTCAGGCCCATGAAGGCCAGAAGGTCAACAGCAACGAAGGAGCAAATAGGCCCGTAAGCTGCAGTTCAAAAGGAGTTCAAGAGGGAGCGGCGGTGGGGCTTATAAACCACTGCGCTCCCTCTCAACTAGCAAGGTGGGACTAAACTTTGGCCCCGGCAGGCGGTGAGAGGGCCTTTGGTCCCGTTGGTGGCACCAACCGGGACTAAAGAGGCTTTAGTCGGTTGTAGCCACCAACGGGACCAAAGGCATGACTTCCCGCCCTTTGGGCTGCGAAAAAGGGCCTTTGGTCGGTTGGTGGCACCAACCGGGACTAAAGCAGCATTAGTCGGTTGGTGCCACCAACAGGGACTAAAATATGTGCTATATAAATGACACTTGGCGATTTCGGCCAATCGCCCACTTCTCCCGAGCGCCCCTGCTCCTCCTCGTCATTGTCGCCGCCCGACGCCCTCTCCACCTTGCTGTCGCCGCCCCGCCCAGCGCCGTCAGCTACTCGCCTTCGCCGTCGCCGCCGCCCCTGTGAGCATAGCTTTGCTCCGCGCCCCTCCGTCCAGCGCCCTGCTGCGTCCACGCCGCCGCCCTGCTGCTGCCGCCGCCGCGCCCCCCTGTCTCTCGCGCGCCGCCGCCCATCATCTCTGCTGGCAGGTGCGCCGCCCGCCCTGCCTGTGCGCCCGCCCACCGCCCCGCCCGCCCTGCCCTGCCCTGCATTTTTTGTTCATTGCATTTTTTTCATATGTATAATGTATATATGTATGTGGTAGCTATATATATATATATGTGATGAATGGTCGATGTGGCTATATATGTATGTATGAATATAATGTTCATAGCATTTTTTTTGTTTATATATGTTTTTTCATATATGTATTAATTTTATATTTAGGTTGTTAGTAGATATCGATTTTAGGTTAGTGCATTTTAGGTTAGTGTAGAGGAGAAAGTAAAATAAGGAAAAGGAAGAAAAGAGGAAGAAGGAAGAAGGAAGAAGAAGAAGAAGAAAAAGAAGAAAAAAAAAGAGGAGAAGAAGTGTGTATATGTGTTTGTATGTATATATATGTGTACATATTCATAGTATTTTTTCATAAGTGTATTTTTTTTGTTCATTGCATTTTTTCATATGTATAATGTATATATGTATGTGGTAGCTATATATATATGTGATGAATGGATGTGGCTATATATGTATGTATGAATATAATGTTCATATAGCATTTTTTTTGTTTATATATGTTTTTTCATATATGTATTAATTTTATATTTAGGTTGTTAGTAGATATCGATCGATTTTAGGTTAGTGCATTTTAGGTTAGTGTAGAGGAGAAAGTAAAATAATGAAAAGGAAGAAAAGAGGAAGAAGGAAGAAGGAAGAAGAAGAAGAAAAAGAATGAGAGGAAGGAAAATAAGAAGAGGAAGAAAGGAGAAAAAGAGGAGAAATAAATAAGAAGAGGAAAAAAGAAGAAAAAGAAGAGGAGAAGAAGAAAGGAATAGAGGAGAAGAAGAAAAAATAGAAGAAAAAAATTCTATTTTTTCTTCTTCTCCTCTATTCCTTTCTTCTTCCTCTTTTTTTTCTTCTTTCTTCTTCTTCTTCCTTCTTCCTTCTTCCTCTTTTTTCCTTTTCTTAATTATTTTCCTTTCTCGAGGGAGAAGAAGAAAAGAAGAGGAGAAGAAGAAAGAAAGGAAAGGAGAAAGAAGAAACTTAAACACGAGGGGTGGTACCGATACCCCTCCCGATATGTATATGTATGTCGCGTCGTTGTCGATATAATTAACCCCTCTAGATACAACTGCAGCAGCCCCTCGGCCCTCTCGCTCGACCAAAACTCTCGAGGACACCCAAACCCTAGAGAGAAAGCGATGTTGAATAATAATTGACATGTTGTCAATATTTGCGAAACTATGGAGCACTCCGAGGCGAAGAAAGCGAAGCGATGTTGGAAATAATCGCAAATGGAAGTGATGATGTTCGTCATTTCTCATCGACACCGTTGGTCGATGGATGAAGAAGAGGGCTATGATTATGATGGCCGACCTGCATTAATGCGGTACAAGAGGAGGACTATGTTCATGATGGCTCCGGTGACACAATGGAGGTACAAGGCGAAGGAGACCGTGCTTGAGCCGAGTCACCGAACCGAGTCCGGCCAGGTATATATATATTAGTTAAGCCCGTCTTGACAAGTTAATTGATGCATCCATTGTTTTGGTATATGTACACATATTAAGTCTTGTCGTCTTTCTTCCTTATAATTTCTAGCCCTCGGATCGAGCACAACTTGATGCGGAGGCGAGGCCCAAGAAAAGTTGAGCTCGGATGAAAAGTTTGAGATCATAGAAATCGCGCCGACGGCGAACCGATTGAACCCATCCGGACAAAGAAGGCATTTTACGCTCGGTCACGGGGTTCTTGTTAGGAAAGGATCGATCAAGCATCCAGCAATGGTATAAGCTGCTAAGGATGAAGACGCTGAGGTGTCTTATGTCAATGATATGCGAGAAAGAAGATCTTTGGAATGAGTGAAGGCAAATTTCACCCTACCGCCAGAGGAGGATCCGGAGAAGCCGTTAAAGAGCAATTAATCAAGTCTTGTGCTCTTAAGAAGATGGCTGGCCTAATGAGGAGGTGGAGGAAAGAGCTGAACCAGTTTGTCCGAAAAAGAGACACCAGAATTCATCGGCAAATATGAGAAGATCAAAGATCATCGGCCCGCATTTGTGGCCCACAAGACATCGGAAAAGAGTAAGAAGATGTCGGAGACAAACAAGAAAAATGCTGCGAAGAAGGCGCTTCACCATCGCACGGGTCGGTGGCTACCTCAAAGCCCGGCCTAAGTGGTCCAAGGCTGAGCATGATCTGCTTGAAAAAGGATCGAACCGAGAGGCGATCTGCTGGCGGACCGTTGCGGACTTGGTTCTTGAGGCTGGCGGAACCTTGGACCTATGTGAGGCGATGTCGATGGACGAACGAGCAAGCTGCAAACACCAGTCAAGAAACTTCGACAATATATTGCTGCTGCTGCAGCGAGGGACGTTCCTTCCAAGCAGGGAGAAGGGCGAGCTCACAATGGCCCTTAGGAATCCGAGCACCTGGGCGGACACGAGGCACGCCAGGCTCGCTTCCGTGGAAGGTTGGTTTTCGGGACGCAGGGGTTACAAAACCCACGAGAGGAGGAAGAAAGTGGAGCATGACCAAATGCAGGCGCTGCTTGGAAGGGTAATGGGGCTAGAGGATCGAGAAGAGGACCGAGAAGCAGCAGATCGCAACAAACGACATGCGAAGCTTCCCCGGCTACCCGCCATCTCGGCGCGAAGCAGCGTTGCTTCCACCGAGCTGCTTCACCGGAGCATGTCTTGACGGCTCTGCCAGCTATCCGTGGATGGTATCACGAGTCTCAAAATTGCCACATTATGGCGCGATGCATGAATTTGAAGGTCAAGGCGGCTGTTGGCCAAGTTTATCCTAGTGGACCGGCACAACTTATCACCGCCGGCCGATTCGGAAGGATTTGCTAAGGTGATGGTTGATGAAATAACGGAGGATTTGAGGACCTCGCTTGAGCACCCTACCGGTGAAGGGGAGACTAGGCTGGGTTACGCTCTGAAGACTCCATGCCTATGGCGGAAGGAGCTCATCGACCTTACAGGCTGGGCGCCTCCGCCTCCTCCTCCTCATCCGCGAGTCGGGGCACTCCGCCTCCTCCACCGCCTCCTCCTCCGTGAGTGAAGATCGGCACAGCGTGGCGGCACTCCGCCCCTTCTCCGGCGTGGCGGCACTCCGCCTCCTCCTTCTCCGCCTCGCCCAACAAAGGCGGAAGAGACCCGCCCCGCCCGGCTGCTCCGGCGTGTCGTAGTCCTTCTCCTCCGCCTCGTAAGCAAGCACGAAGGAAGACAGAGGCGCGCGGCCGCTCCGTCTGCTCCGGCGTCTAGCAGCACAAGAAGAGAGAGGCAATCTGATCGGTCCACCTCTAAAGCACAGTAGAGAAGTTACCGTATGAGAGGAGCAAGGAGGAAAGCGATACGATCGTGCGAGCCAAGTGAAGGAGTTCTTTGAAGGGTTAAAGCAAAGATACATCCACCTCCGGAGGAGAAGGTCGATCCGGTGAAAGCAAAGCGCTCTCGATGCCCGAGAAACCACCAAAGTCTCCGCCGAGAACCAACTATGGCGCATTCTTGAGCAGACATATCTCCAAGCCAAGCGGTGGGAACTACTGTCGGGGATAAAGGTCAAAAGAACAACGAGCAAAGGGAAAAAAATTGCCCAGCTCGGCGAACAAGCACAACAATCGTGCCCCCGCTGAATGTGTCTAATCCTCCGGGGCGGTGGCGGTTATGGCAATCTTGAAGATTACACTGCTGACGATGCACTTCTGATTTCATGGAGGTGGACTTATTGAGATCTGATACGGAAGCCTCTCGTCAAAGATGAAAAGTCTCGACAACAATGATGCGAAGATTCCACAGTTGGTACATGAAAACCTGCAGAGAGTCTGAGGGGACGAACACTTTGTATCTGAAAATTAAAGAGGAGCACGACCTCGTTTCAAATGATGTGTTGTCTATTCCATTTGAGGAGTTCTTCGAGTTCTTCAATCAAAAGGCCCTCGATAAATTAATGGTCTTTTGCTACTGCTGTAAGTACTACTTACATCATTAGTCTTCATATATAGCTCGGCTCTTTCATTGCATGTATTTATAATTAATTATCCTCAATATATTATGCAGATTGAAGATCGTCGAGTGCAAAAAAATGAAATCTATGATATTGGGTTCATTAACACAAATATCATAGATGTTTTCTGGTTGAAAGCATACGCCGAAGAGGCCGAGGACAACTTGCTACAATCATTGATCAAAAATCAAAACAAAGATACCATACTCTTTCCTTACCACGGCCCGTGAGTGTTCTTGTCGTGTGCATATTCGGTTTTCCTTATTACTCGGCGAGGTTAATGTAATTGATGAGTTATGCATGCGTGCAGGTTCCACTATATTCTTCGGAGATTAAGCTTGGCGTGGACTAGTAACCGTCTTAGACTCGAGACGGAAAGATCCCAACACCTATGCGGACATGGTGACATGCTCGGCAAGTAAGTTCAATCGATCATTATCGCACCATATCGGCAACTTTTGTTCATTTCCTGATATCTCAAGTAATAACAAATATTTTCTTTGTCTTGCAGGGTTTGGAAACAGTTCACCGCACAAGCTCGGGACTGCCGAAGGAGCTGCGATATACATACCGAAAGTAAGTACTCTTGCGCGCATCTCCCGTTGATTCTATAGCTATACTTTCATCAATGCCATTTATATAATGCTTCATTATCAGTTTGATTGACCTCTATTTCTCGTAAAGTGCTTGTGGCAGGAGGAAGGAATGATTTACGTGGATACTACGTGTGCGAGTTCATCCACAACGCGACATTGAAAAACAAGCGGGGCTACTCTAGAAGACAATATGAAGTGCGTAAGCAATAATATTCGCAATTTCATTTTATTACACCATCATTTCTGTTGAGTTTCATTCATATATATGTATTAATTAACCCCCTTCTTCAAATTAATTAGACTTGGCAGATGGGATGAACTCCTACCACGGACCGCATGAAAGCAATTCAAGAGGAATTGGCGGGATTCTTTCTTGATCACGTCATCGATAAAGCCGGAGAATACCATGTGGAACTTGAATTCAAATGCTAGTGGTTTGTAATTAAGAGATCTTATATAGATTGTACATGTATGTAGCCAGTAAAACTTGTTGTTCGACCAATCTCTCGTAGAAGGAGAGGTCGATCGATCACTCGGTATGCATGACGAACTTACATCTTGAATGGTTCTCTCGATCACTTATGTATATTTACTACGTGGCGTCGAGCAAGCACGGACATAATTAGAGAGGACACTTCTCTCTATTACTAGCTAATGAAACACCTAAATTAACCCCCAAAACCCCCAACCCCCTCCTATCAAAAAAAAACAAAAACCAGGCCCTTTGGAATGCAGACACGTGGGCGCCTTTTGGTCCCGGTTGGAGCCACCAACGGGACCAAAGGCCCCTATTTGGCTCGGCGCCACAGGCCACGTGGAGGCTCATTGGTCCCGGTTAGGTATGCGAACCGGGACTAATGGGTTAAGGTATTAATAACGACCCATTAGTCCCGGTTCCCGAACCGGGACTAAAGGCCCTTACGAACCGGGACTGATTGGTGGTTTTCTACTAGTGTAATGTTTACATTTGAAATATTTTTGTACTAGAAATCTTATTGCATTGTATTGCGGAAGTGAGAAAGGCGAGGAGCTCGATACCGTCACATTATTATGTCTCACACAAAAGACAAAGGAGAGGAAATCCGCTCATTGAGGGACAAGAGGGGATTAACTCAGGAGCCAAGTCTAGGGTGGGTGGACATAGAAAAAAGTTCAAGGAGGTGCGCATGCCCATGTTTGATCCGGCCTCACGGGAGATCGATGTTGAAGTTTTGGCGTTGGCGGGAGAAGGCTCTAAGAATGGCCAATTATGGATTGACGATGGTACCATCCCTAAGGAGAACATTCCAAAACTCTCCCAACTTCATGCTAGCAAGACGAGATCACAACCTGCTATAGAGTGTTGCCCACAACCTGCGTTGCAGATAATTCACAATTCCATGTATGTTCTACTTCATTGATATTCCACGTGATGGCTTCTTTGCATTGCAATGATGATGACCTTCTTGCGATGGCGTACTATATGTTCGCTTGGATGAAGAAACCAGCATGTGGCAGGAGGCACATGCCAGTATGTCGCAAATGCAGTACGTTATTCTTCATCAGCAACATTTCATGGCTAGATAGTAGGAAGCCCTTGTGACGCCCCCGATTCAATCATACACTAATCATGCAGGCAAACGTGTACGATCAAGATCAGGGACTCACGGGAAGATACCACAACACAACTCTAAAAGTAAAAAAATAAGTCATACAAGCATCATAATACAAGCCAGGGGCCTCGAGGGCTCGAATACAAGTGCTCGGTCATAGACGAGTCAGCGGAAACAACAATATCTGACTACAGACATAAGTTAAACAAGTTTGCCTTAAGAAGGCTAGCACGAACTGGGATAAAGATCGAACGAGGCGCAGGCCTCCTGCCTAGGATCCACCTAAACTACTCACGGTGGTAAATCGCCGCACGCTGCGTAGTAGTAGGCCCCTCCAGTGTAGTAGTCGTCGCCGACGGTGGCGTCTGGATCCTAGGCTCCAACGTCTGGTTGCCACATCCGAGAAGAAGAGGAAAACGGGGGAAAAGAGGGAGCAAAGCAACCGTGAGTACTCATCCAAAGTACTCGCAAGCAAGGAGCTACACTACATATGCATGGGTATATGTGTAACGAGGCAATATCGGTGGACTGAACTGCAGAATGCCAGAATAAGAGCGGGATAGCTAGTCCTATCGAAGACTACGCTTCTAGCAGCCTCCGTCTTGCAGCATCTAGAAGAGAGTAGATTGAAGTCCTGCAAGTAGCATCGCATAGCATAATCCTACCCGGCGATCCTCCCCTTGTCGCCCTGTGGAAAAGCGATCACCGGGTTGTCCGTGGAACTTGTCTGGGTGTGTTTTATTAAGTATCCAGTTCTAGTTGTCATAAGGTCAAGGTACAACTCCGGGTCATCCTTTTACCGAGGGACACGACTATTCGAATAGATAATCTTCCCTGCAGGGGTGCACCACATAACCCAACACGCTCGATCCCATTTGGCCGGACACACTTTCCTTGGTCATGCCCGGCCTCGGAAGATCAACACGTCGCAGCCCCACCTAGGCACAACAGAGAGGTCAGCACACCGGTCTAAATGCTATGCACGCATGGGTCTGGGGCCATCGCCCATTGCACACCTTCACGTTGCGTGGGCGGCCGGAAGCAGACCTAGCAACCTCCATTACAAAGGAAGTTGCATTACGCAGTCCAACCCGGCGCGCGCCGCTCCGTCACTGACGTCAAGAAGGCTTCGGCTGATACCACGACGTCGAGTGCCCATATCTTTCCTGCGTAGTTGGTTAGTGCGTATAGGCCAGTGGCCAGACTCAGATCAAATACCAAGATCTCGTTAAGCGTGTTATTATGAAGTAACCGTGGATGCCGACCAGGGCCAGGCCCACCTCTCGCCTAGGTGGTCTCAACCTGCCCTGTCGCTCCGCCACATAGTAACAGTCGGGGGCCGTCGGGAACCTAGGCCCACCTCTACCGGGATGGAGCCACCTGTCCTTTCAGCCCCCACATTGGAATCACTTGCGGGTACTCAACGAGCCAACCCGACTTTAGTCACCATCTGTACAATATGTATATATGTATAGTGTATACCCGTGATCACCTCCCGAGTGATCACGACCCGATAGTATAGCAAGGCAGACTGACAAGAATGTAGGGCCAATGATGATAAACTAGCATCCTATACTAGGCATTTAGGATTGCGGGTAAGGTATCAATGAATGTAGCAACAATGGCATGCTATGCAACAGAATAGGAGTAACAGAACAATAACATGCTACACTACTCTAATGCAAGCAGTAGAGAGAAGAATAGGCGATATCTGGTGATCAAGGGGGGCCTTGCACAGTTGCTCTGGCAAGGAGGGGTCGTCAACTCCGTAGTCGAACTGGGGTCGCCAGCAGTCCCGGGGTCTACCGGAAAGAAGTAACGGAGGGGGAACACAATAAATAACAAAGCAATCAAAGCATCACAAAGCGTAACATGGCAATAGGCGGTGCTAGGTGTGCCCTAACGCGGTAGTAGGTGATACCGACGAAGGGGGGGGGGGACATCCGGGAAAATATTCCCGGTGTTTCGCGTTTTCGGACAGATGAATCAGAGGGGAAATGTTGCAGGTTCACTATGCTATGGACGAGTGGCGGATGAACGGGCTGCGTATCTGGATTCGTTTCGTCGTTCTGAGAAACTTTCATGTACAAAGTTTTTCCATCTGAGCTACGGTTTATTTTATATTAATTTTAAAAAGATTTAAATTAATTTTAGCATTTATTTAATTAATTTAATACAAGATTATCCAAAACAGTCCATGCTGACATCATCATGACGTCACCATGACGTCAGCAGTCAACAGGGGTTGACTGGGTCAATATGACGTGTGGGTCCCGCATGTCATTGACTGTTAACTAACCTAACAGATTAATTAACTAAACTAGGTGATTAGGTTAATTTAATCAGGATCCATTAAGTTAATTAATTCATTAATTAATTAACTAACTAATATTTTAATTATTTTATTTATTATTAATCTTTTTTTAATTTTCATTCTAGGGCCTGGGCCCCTCATGTCATAGGCACAGGGGGCACGAGCGCCAGCGAGCAGAGGCCGCGGGCGGGGCCGATGAGGACGGCAGAGTGCGACGAGTGAAGAGGCCGGTGGCTAGGGAGGGTTGTGGCGACGGAGCGGTGGCGAGGCGTGGAACGCGACGACGGCATGGCGCGCGTGGGCTGCGTGGCGCTTGGCGCAACAACAGGCGCCGAGTCTGGCGGCTAAGCGCGAACATAGGGGCTCATGTGAGTCTTTGGGGCAAGGGCGAGATGGAGGCGGCCGGGTCGGGTGGGGCGTGAGTCAGACCGAGGCGTGTCCTGTGTGATTTAACGACGCTTGACCAAAGAGGAAAAAGGAGGGAAGGACGGCGGCTCACCGGGCCATGCAGATGAGCATACGCGGGCTCGGGGAGGAGGACGAGGACGGGCGAGGTCAAGGAGGAGGATGGGGACGATGTGTGACGAAGAGGAGGCAGTCTGTCGAAGGCGGAGGCGCGTCGAGCTTCGGGCGGCGAGGATCCAGCGACCGGGGCGGCGAGGTGGTTCGGCTCCAGGCGTCGAGTAGCGTCAGCGATGGTCTTGGCGTCGGGCGGTAGAGTCGGGGCATCACGCCCCAATCCAGATCCAGCAGGGGGGCGAGCGAGAGGGGGAGTGGGGGGTTTTGTGGGGGAGTGGTTAGGGTCTTGAGGTCCGGGGGATAAGGGGAGTGGGGGTGGGCCTAATGGGCTGGCCTGCTAGCTGGGCCATTCGGCCCGGGGGAGGGGGGTTTCTGTTTTATTTACTTTTTTTGTTCTTTGTTTTCTGGTTTTGTGTTTTCTTTTCTTTATTTGTTTTCCTTTTCTGTTTTATTTAATTTAGGGCATTTAAGTATTTTTTTAATTGTGTCTTCTATACCATAATTACCAATACCATATTTGGCACTGCCTGAACATTTTTGTTTCAACTTTTGAATTTTTTTATTGTTTGCTTGATTTTGAATTTTAATTTGAATCGGTTTCGAACTATCGCGAGATTAGCAACAGTAATCGAGGTGACGTGGCATCATTAGCGGAGGTTCACTGTAGCTTAAATATCCGGGCGTCAGAATTCTCCTCCACTACAAGAAATCTCGTCCCGACATTTAGGTTTGGTTATAAGGGGGAAGGGATCTGGTTACGAAATTCTAACGATTCTTCTCGGTCATAGTTGCTCTTCTCGAAGAGGTCGATCCATTACATTGATTTCTTCATTCCTCTGCTTCAGGTCCTCATGATGAAGTAGTCGTCCTTCCTTCAGGATCTTCACCGTACTTACGAAAGGGTGAGAAGGGAAAACCCTATAAGGACGGATTCTAACAAGATCGAGCATCAGACGGTTAACTCAGCGGAAGAAGCATAAGTATCTCTCGAATTAAAACTTAAGAAGATGTCGAGAGCAAAGCAAGAAGGTACCATGAGAAGTTTCAAACGGATAGGCAAGCGTTCGATGCCTAATCAGAAGGTGAAAGGGGTTCAGAGCAACGAGAATAAGTATTGCGTCTGAAACCCGAATAGATCACTTGGCAGGTGGCCCGTGAGTTACATAAGAAGTCAAGCGCGAGGAATAACTTTGGAAACTGGGGGTGTACAGGAGAGTCAGGTTTCGATCCTGTGGAACTGTGGGTTATGGGCCCACCATGTGGGATAAAAGTAGAAGGAGCGGTGACATCTTGCATGGTCATGATAGCAAGGCATGTCAGAGGTAGCCTATCGATTATGTCAGCAACAGTGCCTTTACCAAGGGTGAGGGACGAAGAGAACCATTTTCCTGCTCGTTGAATGAGGCGGACCAATAGGCAAAGTTCTCGTCCATTGGTGGCTACCGGAATGTCATCAACAATAGTAACAGGTTCTTGGTAACAGAATTGTACACCGAGGTGTTCACATAAGCAGGAGAATATTGCTGCTTAGATCATATAGATCACAAGAAAGGTTCAAATAAACAATGAAAGTAAAATATGATTATCATATTAAACAGAACAATGGAAAGGAAAATGTGTTTAAACACATGTTTCAGGGGTATATCATTCCCAAGGACAAGTAGAGCATGATATCCATGACAGGATAGAAAGTAGAAAACCTTTTAGGTAAGGGGAGAGGAATTTCATGACATTACCCAAACAATGGTGTTTGGATAGTTGATCAAGAAACAATTAGCATTGCGCTTCCAATGTTCTGTTTGATGAACGGAGTATCACAAACATGCTTCGAGATAGCATTAACATGGTCATTGGGTAAAGATCAGACTTTGGATACACAAAGGATCCATCAGGAACAACTTATAGAATAAGTCTTACAATTCCCTCATGGAAGAATGGATAGCCTTGCTAAAAAGGAAACTATAACAATAGGTCCTTCGGCCAGGCGTGCTAGGCATGACATCACCTTACCGGGTCATATAACGACCAATGTTATAATTCTTGGAAATATGTTCCAACCATCATATCTGACCAAGATTCAGATCTGATCGGTGTTAGGGTACCTCAGACTCAGGATGCCTGATAAGAAAAGGGGCAGATCAAATTAACAAGATGACATTGTAAGATTCTCGGGAATTGATCTATGGAAGCGAGTTCCGAAACAAGTGTTCATCATCAAACCAAGGAGAGGACGAGGAGGTGGCCGATGGACTCAGCGACAATTCCTCAAGATTTCCAAAAGGATGGATTTCCACAACTATGTGAATAAGGAGATAACATTTGTCATATCAGATGACATAATGAGGTATGCTCGAGGAAAACATACACAATTAAACATTGGTTGAAAGGTGCACCCGAAATATGGGGTTAGGTAGCATGATCAATGTTAGAATGGTGATTCCATAACCAATAGTCTAAGAATGAACTATCGACCATTAACTTCAAAGCAATAGGGTTGCTAGATGGAAAGAATCCAAACAACACCGTTCACTTGTTGGAATCAACACGGGGAGTAAGAAAGAATGGTGATGGTGAGAAGTATCACTATACTAGGAATTCTTAAGAGGTGGAGTAATCCTCATGACAATCTTGACATAAAAGATGGTAATACTCCAAGGTAAAGAAGAACAAATGCCGGATAGCAAGGAACTCAAGGTATAACATAGAACATGAACAAGTTTGTGTTGGAGGGAAGGCAATAAAGTGGTCGATGAGAACACAAATCATCGAGGGCAAGGATGGTATTTCTCATCATGAATTCAATTGATATCCTGGAAGAGCTCTGAATGCTGATGATGATCATAACAAATTTTGTCGAGAGGCTCCACGAAGAAGCAATCAAACAAAGACTACATCAAGCAAAAGGACTGATGCAGCGAAAGGTCAATGGAACCATGGATACGGTACCAACTCGGAACCAAGCTTGCTCTTCAAGGTGAAGCAACTGGACAAGGAAGATCAACGTAAGCCTAGCTCATCGTCAAAAGTTGTGCTCCAAGAATAAGGACCAGGTAGCACAGTTAAAATTAGCACGATAATGATGTAGCCGATCAGGCTAGGAATGATGTGATCGGGTACAAATTCGTAAGTAAAGAAGATTACTAAGAGTTGTTGAACCGTAGTGCGGACTCGATTCATTTATCGGGGTACTCGAGTGACTAACCACTCAAAACCCAGGAAAAATTGGAATCAATGAGAATGTAGTACTTGACGAAGAACTCATAAGAAGTTATGCAACTCCGTGACAATCTCGAGATACTAGGGGGTAATACTCGACGACAGACCAAAGTAAAGGTTGGACATGTATATTGCTCTGCAGAAGACAAGAGCTTAAATTTGCACGAGAAATGGTATCAAAGGAGGAAATTATGGTCGGAACCACAATCATAAATGATCAAACCACGGATACAAGATGAACTCATAACAAGGGGGTAATTATTTTCACGAGCAGCTTCCATGATAAGTTCTACATCGTGTCCATGGGCATGAACACAAAGTTCAAGGTCGACTCCCACTTCTCCAATGCATAACCTTTCATTCACTCCTCTAAATAAAAATGATTTCAGTGTCAAAACCTACTTGGTGAATTACCAGAGGAGTATGACCCGTGAAAGCTTTCGGGTTCACACAGATTAAGGAAGGCATAGGTTCAACCCATCGGGGCATCGTGGAAACATATACCACAAGCTTCAGTAGTAAATATCACCAGCTCGAAAGCAGAGCATGGTTGGCCAAATCAGAGTATAGGATTTACCAATGGTATTATGTATCAGGGAAATAACTCACAAGGTGATTAAATATGAAGGACACTGTCGGATAACAATCCAACAAAGGGCTTGTTGGTCCACAGAGGATCTGATGTGAGTATCGGTACTCAACCAGAAGAGGAAAGAATGCAAATGCAATGGTTATGGAATCATCTGAATAATTTGAAGCTTAAATGCAAAGGAATTATGATTCCAAATCGAAGGATCAGAAGTAGACGCTTTGATTAAGGATGGATAAGTTGAATAGACTTAGGGGTACAACCGACGGCAATTGATTGGTCGAGAACCAGCTCATGTTCAAAAATGACGTCTGAGCTGGAAGGATGAATTCTAATTGCGACTGACGATTGCGAACATCCGCATCATATTGAATCAACGGTCTCAAAATGATAGTGCAAAGGATGTCAATGAATAATGCTAGGCATTTGGATTTAACCATAATGCAGGCATCCAAGAATTTCTAGAGCCATATGCTGCAGAGGATTCCCGAAAAATCGGATAATATTTCGAAGGATTTTGTGAAATACCTGAATAACTAGGGAGAACAAATCCTCGGTAAGTGTGAGGATTAATTTGTAGGTGTATTCAGGCGACAAGGAACTGCAAGGCAGTAGGCACAAAGTATTCTCGGAACAATATAGAAAACTTTGAGGTGTCTTGTAATAACAAGATCAACGGGGGATGATCGTATGAATGGCAAGTGTAAGTAGTTATCCATAAGGATTTATCGGTGGTCGGGAATAGCAAAAGTGGTGGGCACAAAGTCTCGAGAGAATATCGAAGAGTATCTTCGGAATCTTCTGGTGAAGCAGGCCATCATCTGGAATGATGGGGCTCTCCGGGAGAAAGTATTTACGAGAACCTAGAGTTAGAGTTAGCAAAACCATTTAACACGAATAAAAGAGAGATCAGAGTCCCAGGGTAAAGGCGAGGAATAAAAGATCCTAATACCATCCAAATGGCGACGTGGGCCCGTAAGACACACAACCATGTTAGTAAAAGTTTTTGCAATGTCTAGACTCGACTTCGGCCAAGAGGTGTGGAAGGGGGATTCCTATAGGCAGTCGGCTCTGATACCAACTTGTGACGCCCCCGATTCAATCGTACACTAATCATGCACGCAAACGTGTACGATCAAGATCAGGGACTCATGGGAAGATACCACAACACAACTCTAAAAGTAAAAAATAAGTCATATAAGCATCATAATACATGCCAGGGGCCTCGAGGGCTCGAATACAAGTGCTCGATCATAGACGAGTCAGCGGAAGCAACAATATCTGAGTACACACATAAGTTAAACAGGTTTGCCTTAAGAAGGCTATCTCAAAGCTGGGATCTGAGATCGAAGAGGCGCAGCCTCTGCTCAGGATCCTCCTAAACCACTCTGAGTGGTAAATCGTCGGTGGCTTTGCATGTAGTAGTAGGCCCCTCCAGTGTAGTAGTCGTCACCGACGGTGGCGTCTGGATCCTAGGCTCCAACGTCTAGTTGCGACATCCGAGAACAAGAGGAAAATGGGGGAAAAGAGGGAGCAAAGCAACCGTGAGTACTCATCCAAAGTACTCGCAAGCAAGGAGCTACACTACATATGCATGGGTATATGTGTAAAGAGGCAATATCGGTGGGTGAGCGCGAGAATGCCAGAATAAGAGGGGGATAGCTAGTCCTATCGAAGACTACGCTTCTGGCAGCCTCCATCTTGCAGCATGTAGAAGAGAGTAGATTAAAGTCCTCCAAGTAGCATCTGTTGGGGAACGTAGTAATTTCAAAAAAATTCCTACGCACACGCAAGATCATGGTGATGCATAGCAACGAGAGGGGAGTGTATCTTCATACCCTTGAAGATCGCTAAGCAGAAGCATTTATCAACGCGGTTGATGTAGGCGTACGTCTTCACGATCCGACCGATCCAAGTACCGAACGCACGGCACCTCCGAGTTCTGCACACGTTCAGCTCGATGACGTCCTCGCCTTCTTGATCCAGCAAGACGGGCAAAGGTAGTAGATGAGTTCCGGCAGCACGATAGCGTGGTGACGGTGTTGGTGAAGAACAATCTCCGCAGGGCTTCGCCTAAGCACTACGAAAACTATGATGGAGGATAAACCAGAGGGGACGGGGTTGCCGGCACACGGCTTGGTGTTTCTTTAAGTGTCTTTGGTGCTAGCCCTGCCCCTCTATTTATATGTTGAGCCTTGGGGTCGAAACTTGGAGTAAAAGCCTCCACAAAGTCGGTTTCACACGAAGGCAAGAGTCCTTCTCGGACTCGGGGCGACGCCTTGAGGTTCCGGCGTCTGGACCCGGATGCCGAGACCTGGCGTCAGCCCTCGACTCATAAAACTTCCTTTTGCGCTTTCCAAAAACCTTGTGGGCTTTCCCCTTTGGCCCAAATAACGTGTTCTCGTACCCAAACATTTCGGGAAACATCGGAACCTCTTAGGTGAATTCGAGAACCCTTAGGAGATCAAACACTATTATCCCATATATCAAACTTTATCTCCGGACCATTCCGGAGTTCCTCGTCATGTCCATGATCTCATCTGGGACTCCGAACAACATTCGGTTACCAACATACATAACTCATATAATACTATATCGTCAATGAAACGTTAAGCGTGCGGACCCTACGGGTTCGAGAACTATGTAGACATGACCGAGAAATGTTTCCGGTCAATAACCAATAGCGGGACCTGGATGCCCATATTGGCTCCTACATATTCTACGAAGATCTTTATCGGTCAAACCGCATAACAACATACGTTGTTCCCTTTGTCATTAGTATGTTACTTGCCCGAGATTCGATCGTCAGTATCCCAATACCTAGTTCAATCTCGTTACCGGCAAGTATCTTTACTCGTTATGTAATGCATCATTCCGTAACTAACTCATTAGTTACATTGCTTGCAAGGCTTATAGTGATGTGCATTACCGAGAGGGCCCAGAGATACCTCTCCAACAATCGGAGTGACAAATCCTAATCTCGAAATCGCCAACTCAACATGTACCTTTGGATACACTCAGAGCTCCTTTATAATCACCCGATTCACGTTCGATGTTTGGTAGCACACAAAGTGTTCCTCCGCAAGCGGAGTTGCATAATCTCATAGTCATAGGAACATGTATAAGTCATGAAGAAAGCAATAGCAACATACTAAACGATCAAGTGCTAAGCTAACGGAATGGGTTAAGTCAATCAAATCATTCTCCTAATGATGTGATCCCGTTAATCAAATGACAACTCATGTCTACGGTTAGGAAACTTAACCATCTTTGATTAACGAGCTAGTCAGGTAGAGGCATACTAGTGACACTATGTTTGTCTATGTATTCACACATGTATTATGTTTCCGGTTAATACAATTAAAGCATGAATAATAAACATTTATCATGATATAAGGAAATAAATAATAACTTTATTATTGCCTCTAGGGCATATTTCCTTCAGTCTCCCACTTGCACTAGAGTCAATAATCTAGTTCACATCGCCATGTGATTTAACACCAATATTCACATGTGTATGTGATTAATACCCATAGTTCACATCGTCATGTGATCAACACCCAAAGGGTTTACTAGAGTCAATAATCTAGTTCACATCGCTATGTGATTAACACCCAAAGAGTACTAAGGTGTGATCATGTTTTGCTTGTGAGAGAAGTTTAGTCAATGGGTCTGTCACATTCAGAGCCGTATGTATTTTGCAAATATTCTATGTCTACAATGCTCTGCACGGAGCTACTCTACCTAATTGCTCCCACTTTCAATATGTATCCAGATTGAGACTTTAGAGTCATCTGGATCGGTGTGAAAGCTTGCACCGACGTAACTCTTTACGACGGGCTCTTTTATCACCTCCATAACCGAGAAACATTTCCTTAGTCCTCACTAAGGATAATTTTTACCAATGTCCAGTGATCTTCTCCTAGATCACTATTGTACTCCCTTGCCAAACCAGGGCAGAGTATACAATCGGTCTGGTCCATAGCATACTTTATAGAACCTATGACTGAGGCATAGGGAATGACTTTCATTCTCTTTTCTATTTTCTGCCGTGGTCGGGATTTGAGTCTTACTCAATTTCACACCTTTGCAACACAGGCAAGAACTCTTTCTTTGACTGTTCCATTTTGAACTATTTCAAAAAATTTACAAGGTATGTAATTATTGAAAAACTTATCAAGCATCTTGATCTATCTCAATAGATCTTGATGCTCAATATGGAAGTAGCTTTACTGAGGTCTTTCTTTTAAATAACTCCTTTCAAATACTCCTTTATGCTTTCCAGAAAAATTCTACATCATTTCAGATCACATATATTTATCAGAAAGGCGGTAGTGCTCCCACTCACTTTATTGTAAATACAGGCTTCACCGCAAGTCTGTATAAAACTATATGCTTTGATCAACACATCAAAGCGTATATTCCAACTCCGAGATGCTTGCACCAGTCCATAAATGGATCGCTAGAGCTTGCACACTTTGTTAGCACCTTTAGGATTGACAGAACCTTCTGGTTGCATCATATACAACTCTTTAATAAATCCATTAAGGAATGGAGTTTTGACATCCATTTGTCAGATTTCATAAAATGTGGCAATTGCTAACATGATTCGGACAGACTTAAGCATCGCTACAGTTGAGAAAATCTCATTGTAGTCAACACCTTGAACTTGTCGAAAACCTTTTTGTGACAAGTCGAGCTTTGTAGATAGTAACACTACTATCAATGTCCATCTTCCTCTTGAAAATCCATTTATTTTCTATGGCTTGCCGATCATCGGGCAAGT
Organism: Aegilops speltoides; assembly: GCA_021437245.1. Taxonomy (NCBI): domain Eukaryota; kingdom Viridiplantae; phylum Streptophyta; class Magnoliopsida; order Poales; family Poaceae; genus Aegilops; species Aegilops speltoides. The sequence goes on from CM038142.1 coordinate 437,520,438, forward strand.
CCACCAAAGTCCACACTTTGTTCTCATACATGGATCCTATCTTAGATTTCATGGCCTCCAGCCATTTCGCGGAATCTGGGCTCATCGTCGCTTCCTCATAGTTCGTAGGTTCATCATGGTCTAGTAACATGACTTCCAGAACAGGATTACCGTACCACTCTGGTGCAGACTGTACTTTGGAAGACCTACAAGGTTTTGTAGTAACTTAATTTGAAGTTTCATGATCATCATCATTAGCTTCCTCACTAATTGGTGTAGGAATCACTGGAACTGATTTCTGTGATGAACTACTTTCCAATTCGGGAGAAGGTACAAATGACCTTATCAAACTCTACTTTCCTCCCACTCACTTCTTTCGAGAGAAACTCCTTCTCTAGAAAGGATCCATTCTTAGCGACGAATGTTTTGCCTTTGGATCTGTGATAAAAGGTGTACCCAACAGTTTCCTTTGGGTATTCTATGAAGACACACTTCTCCGATTTGGGTTTGAGCTTATCAGGATGAAACTTTTTCACATAAGCATCACAACCCCAAACTTTAAGAAACGACAACTTGGGTTTCTTGCCAAACCATAGTTCATAAGGTGTCATCTCAACGGATTTAGATGTTGCCCTATTTAACGTGAATGCAGCTGTCTCTAATGCATAACCCCAAAATGATATTGGTAAATTGGTAAGAGACATCATTGATCACACCATATCAAATAAAGTGCGGTTATGACGTTCTGACACACCGTTACACTGTGGTGTTCCAGGTGGCATGAGTTTGTGAAACTATTCCAGGTGCCAAACTCGTAACTCAAATAATCATCTCCACAATCAGATCGCAAAAAGTTCAAGGAGGTGCGCATGCCCATGTCTGATCCGGCCTCACGGGAGATCGATGTTGAAGTTTTGGCGTTGGCGGGAGAAGGCTCTAAGAATGGCCAATTATGGATTGACGATGGTACCATCCCTAAGGAGAACATTCCAAAACTCTCCCAACTTCATGCTAGCAAGACGAGATCACAACCTGCTATAGAGTGTTGCCCACAACCTGCGTTGCAGATAATTCACAATTCCATGTATGTTCTACTTCACTGATATTCCACGTGATGGCTTCTTTGCATTGCAATGATGATGAACTTCTTGTGATGGCATACTATAGGTTTGCTTGGATGAAGAAACAAGCATGTGGCAGGAGGCACATGCCAGTATGTCGCAAATGCAGTACGTTATTCTTCATCAGCAACATTTCATGGCTAGACAGTAGGAAGCCCTTGCGACGCCCCCGATTCAATCATACACTAATCATGCACGCAAACGTGTACGATCAAGATTAGGTACTCACGGGAAGATACCACAACACAACTCTAAAAGTAAAAAATAAGTCATACAACCATCATAATACAAGCCAGGGGCCTCGAGGGCTCAAATACAAGTGCTCGATCATAGACGAGTCAGCGGAAGCAACAATATCTGAGTACATACATAAGTTAAACAAGTTTGCCTTAAGAAGGCTAGCACAAACTGGGATACATATCAAAAGAGGCGCAGGCTCTCTGCTCGATCCTCCTTAACTACTCACAGTGGTTGTCGGTGACGCCCTTGCGTAGTAGTAGGCCCCTCGATGTAGTAGTAAATGCGCCGACGGTGGCGTCTGGATCCTAGGCTCCAACATCTGGTTGCAACATCCGAGAAGAATAGGAAAACGAGGGAAAAGAGGGAGCAAAGCAAACATGAGTACTCATCAAAAGTACTCGCAAGCAAGGAGCTACACTACATATGCATGGGTATATGTGTAAAGAGGCAATATCGGTGGACTGAACTGCAGAATGCCAGAATAAGAGGGGGATAGCTAGTCCTATCGAAGACTACGCTTCTGGCAGCCTCCGTCTTGCAGCAGGTAGAAGAGAGTAGATTGAAGTCCTCCAAGTAGCATCGCATGGCATAATCCTACCCGGCGATCCTCCCCTTGTCGCCCTGTGGAAAAGAGATCACCGGGTTGTCTGTGGAACTTGTCTGGGTGTGTTTTATTAAGTATCCAGTTCTAGTTGTCATAAGGTCAAGGTACAACTCCAGGTCGTCCTTTTACCGAGGGACACGGCTATTCGAATAGATAATCTTCCCTGCAGGGGTGCACCACATAACCCAACACGCTCGATCCCATTTGGCTGGACACACTTTCCTGGGTCATGCCCGGCCTCGGAAGATAAACATGTCGCAGCCCCACCTAGGCACAACAGAGAGGTCAGCACGCCGGTCTAAATCCTATGCGCGCAGGGCTCTGGGCCCATCGCCCATTGCACACCTGCATGTTGCGTGGGCGGCCGGAAGCAGACCTAGCAACCTCCATTACAAAGGAAGTTGCGTTACGCAGTCCAACCCGGCGCACGCCACTCCGTCGCTGACGTCAAGAAGGCTTTGGCTGATACCACGACGTCGAGTGCCCATATGTTTCCCGCGTAGTTGGTTAGTGCGTATAGGCCAGTGGCCAGACTCAGATCAAATACAAAGATCTCGTTAAGCGTGTTATTATGAAGTAACCGCGGATGCCGACCAGGGCCAGGTCCACCTCTCGCCTAGGTGGTATCAACCTGCCCTGTCGCTCCTCCACATAGTAACAGTCGGGGGCCGTCGGGAACCCAGGCCCACCTCTACCGGGATGGAGCCACCTGTCCTTTCAGCCCCCACATCGGAATCACTTGCGGGTACTCAATGAGCCAACCCGACTTTAGTCACCATCTGTACAGTATGTATATATGTATAGTATATACCCGTGATCACCTCCCGAGTGATCACGGCCCGATAGTATAGCAAGGCATACTGACAAGAATGTAGGGCCAATGATGATAAACTAGCATCCTATACTAGGCATTTAGGATTGCGGGTAAGGTGTCAATGAATGTAGCAACAATGACAGGCTATGCAACAGAATAGGAGTAACAGAACAATAACATGCTACACTACTCTAATGCAAGCAGTAGAGAGAAGAATAGGCGATATCTGGTGATCAAGGGGGGGCTTGCCTGGTTGCTCTGGCAAGGAGGGATCGTCAACTCCATAGTCGAACTAGGGTCACTGGCAGTCTCGGGGTCTACTGGAAAGAAGTAACGGAGAGGGAACACAATAAATAACAAAGCAATCAAAGCAGCACAAAGCGTAACATGCCAATACGCGGTGCTAGGTGTGCCCTAACGCGGTAGTAGGTGATAGCGACGAAGGGGGGACATCAGGAAAATATTCGGTGTTTAGCGTTCTCGTCTGAGATGAACGGAGGAAATGTTGCAGGTTCACTATGCTATGGACGAGTGGCGGACGAACGGGCTGCGTATCTGGATTCGTTTAATTGTTCTGAGCAACTTTCATGTACAAAGTTTTTCCATCCGAGCTACGGTTTATTTTATATTAATTTTAAAAAAGATTTAAATTAATTTTAGCATTTATTTAATTAATTTAATACAAGATTATCCAAAACAGTGCATGCTGACATCATCATGACGTCAGCAGTCAACATGGGTTGACTGGGTCAATCTGACGTGTGGGTCCCACATGTCGTTGACTGTTAACTAACCTAATAGATTAATTAATTAAACTAGGTGATTAGGTTAATCTAATCAGGATCAATTAAGTTAATTAATTCTTTAATTAATTAACTAATTAGTATTAGTTATTTTATTTATTTATTTCTTTACTTTTTTATTAAACCTTTTTTTAATTTTCGTTCTAGGGCCTGGGCCCCTCATGTCATAGGCACAGGGGCCTTAACGGGCACTGGCACAGGCGGGTTACGGGCGCTCGGGCATCAAGCGCTAGCGCCCAGCCCGTTCTTGAACAGAGCGCGCCCGGCTCGGCGCCATGCAGAAGGCATGTCAGGCGGGGCCGACGAGGGCGGTGGAGTCACGACGAGTGAAGAGGCGGTGGCGAGGCGGGTTGTGGCGGCGAGGCGATGGCGGCGTGGAAACGCGACGACGGCATGGCGTGGCTGGCGGGCGCGACCTTGGGCTTGCAGCAGGCGCCGAAAGTCTGGCGGCTAGGGCGCGAGCGAAGGGGCTCACGCGGTGCCAGCGAGCAAAAGCGAGATGGAGGCGGCCCGAGTTGGGTGGGCGCGAGTCGGATCTTGTGGCGTGTCGCATGATGACAACAGCGCCAGCCAAAGAGGCAAAAGGAGGGAAGGACGACGGCTCACCGGGCCCTGCAGATGTGCATATGCGGGCTCGGGGAGGAGAATGAGGACGGGCGAGGTCGAGGTGGCGGTGCTCCGGGGAGGTGGTCCGGCAAGGAGGAGGATGGGGACGACGTGTGACGAAGAGAAGGCAGTCCGTCGAAGGCGGAGGCGCGTCGAGCTCCGGGCGGCGAGGATCCAGCGACCGGGGCGGCGGGGTGGTTCGGCTCCAGGCGTCGAGCGTCGTGGCGGTGTCGGGCGGTGGAGTCAGGGCATCGCGCCCGATCGAGATCCAAATGGGGAGGCGAGAGGGAGTGGGGGTTTCGTGGGGGAGTGTTTAGGGTTTCGGGGTCCAGGGGATAAGGGGAGTGGGGGTGGGCATGATGGGCTAGCGGGCTGGCTTGCTAGCTGGGCCATTCGGCCTAGGGGGAGGGGGGTTTCTGTTTTATTTCCTTTTTTGTTCTTTGTTTTCTGGTTTTGTGTTTTCTTTTATGTATTTATTTTCCTTTTCTGTTTTATTTAATTCAGGGCAATTAAGTATTTTTTTTAAATTGTGTCTTCCATACCATAATTACCAATACCATATTTGGCATTGCCTGAACATTTTTGTTTCAACTTTTGAAATTTTTTATTGTTTGCTTGATTTTGAATTTTAATTTGAATCGGTTTCGAACTAACACGAGATTAGCAACAATAATCGAGGTGACGTGGCATCATTAGCAGAGGTTCACTGTAGCTTAAATATCCGGGCGTCACAGCCCTACAGGCAAGGTTCGTAGCCTTTGATTCCTGTATTGAAGTATTTTCTAGCCACACTCTCCATATCATTTAATACCCAATCAAAATATTTGGTTCCACTCATATGTGTTACATCATGTAACCTCACTTGCTAAAAAATAATCTGCATATCATGGGTGGTACGAGCAACACGGCTTCGCAGAATCTTCCTCCTCTTCCCTTTTTCATACTTTGGGCTTTATAAGTCTTTCGACCATTCGACCATTCATCTTACTATCACATATGCTTACCATCTCATATTTACAGACCCCCCATCAGCTAGATCCAACAACGTGTCGGTAGGTGGATCTACACCTGGGCAAGCAAGCCAAGTGACGCCTACTACGGCTTGTGGTGCTTCGACCTTCATGCAACAATGACTACTCTGGGTATTTCTCGATGGTTATGCTAATAAATTTGCAAACTCATGATTGGACTTCTCTTTTATTTGCATTCGAACTTGGAAACTCATGCTTGTGCTAATGAACTTGTGAACTCATGTTGTGATTTCTCGTTGGTTTGCACTTTAATTTGACAATCCATTCTTGTGCTAATGAACTTGTAAAACTAATGATTGTAATTCTTTTTTATTTTCATTTGAACTTGAAAATTCATGATTGTTCATTAGAACTTGGAAACTCATGATTGTGCTTCTCGTTGATTTGCATTTGAACTTGGAATCTCATGATTGTGCTAATGAACTTGTAGGTTTGCACCATGGACGCCGTCGATGGAGGACATACATGCTATCGTGTTAGCGGTGGAGCTCATTGCTTTGGACCGTCATTTGTTGTGAACTTATCTTATGTCACTAATATGATGTTTGCTTGTAGTGATACACGTGTTATGTGACTTGTTGACATGGACATGTTCGTTGTATACGATAATTTGCATATAAGGTTGCTTCTATGGACCTATATGAGATTGGATCTTCCTATTTATGTTATATGTGCTAAGATGTATGATGATAAAACTGGTATGTATTGATATTGGAGCTTACTATATATTGCTATATATACCACCATGTCTTGAACTGTATTATACTAGTAAGCTTGATCGTGCAACACACGTCTCAATTAACATATACGCCATTCTAAAGAAAACTATCTACGCTATTCTCAGAAATAATTAAATGGAAATGCAATCTACATGATGATTAAGGATTATCTGAGGCGATAAGTACATCCTTCTACAAAATATTTTTTGGGATGAAAGCTTAATTATTTGAAGTGTATTGTTACCATTTAGACAAAATGGAAGAGATGGTTTGAATAGTGGGCAAAAAGGGATCTTCAGACATCAAACAAGGTTTCTAAATCGACCAAAAAATTTCACAAACTAAGATAACAACATCCATTAGCTGCCAAAAACATCACTTCTCTTTTTTTGTCCGCGCTGACAACCTTCTTCCTCCGGGCTCCCAACTGGTGCTGGTTGATCAACTCGACACGGAGCTTCTTGCCGCCGTGAGTGATGGGCATCTAATCGCCCTGGACCCCTGGATGGCTGTAGAAAGCTCCTCTGTTAGAATCGAATCACCAGACTTGGAGCAAGATAGGTGTAAACACAGAGAAAAACAATACAAGCTCACTAATAATAGACTGATGGTATTTCTTATAGAGAAACTGAAACTAATGACTGCTAGAATTCCACCATTCTACCGATGTTACAAGCACCTAAATTCACTATTATTCCAAATAACACCACCATTACTGAAGCAAGCAACAAACTAAACTCTAGAACATCAAAGGACAATCAGATCAATCCATCTATGAAGCTCGCATGACAGAAATGCCAAGTCCTAACCTAGTTCAAAGATACTGTATGTAATAGATTGGCATCATTATGTCTAATATGCAATAAATTATGCAACAAATAGAATCCAATAAATCCAGTAAATCTAATTTTCATGCTTCTATGTATATTAGTTTTTTAGATTTAAGAGGAGAAATATTTCATGAACATTTAAAGTCCTCATGCTTAAAATTAGACGACACAAGCATTAGAACTGCATTTGCTCGATCCTTGAGTGAAACCTTTCTACTCCCAAGAAAAGAAAAGGAGAAGATATGTGTAATCTGGATGTGACATCAATAGCATAGCTAGAAATTATATATAGATGCAGTTGTTCGAGACTGACTAACCATTGTGCATTGAAGTTTGCAAATAAATCATTTTTATATTTGAACAAGGGGACTTGTAAACCTCTGAACCAGGAACAGACATTTCTTTAAGATTTAGCAAATAGTAGCAGAAACTCTGCATGAAAGAAAAAATTCCGATGCACTGAGATAAACAACTCCAATGTACTTGTTCATATGAAGGTGATCTAGTAGATGGACTAACACAGACAACAGTAAGCATACCTCTTGTCAATCTGCACTTCAGAGCCTAGTTACTTTTTGAGCCAATATATGCATCAATTCAGGATCCTCCGTTGTATAAACCTAGTATCACGAAGAAAGGCAACAATAAGCATACCTTTTCTCAGTCTGCACTTAGGAGCCTAGATTTTGTATCAATCTCAATATGAAAACTGAAGCAATATACATTGGCATACCAGGAAGAAAGGCAACAATACCCAGCAACAAGTAGCCCATACACCTGAGAGCTATGAGCATCCATGTGACCTTGAAACTGCATAAGGAAATATCATAGCAAAAGTTTAATATTGTCTGATAGGACACAACAGGCATGTATCTTTCTAAGAAAGTTGACAATCAACTTGTAAACAAAGTACCATGCTAGTTGCAAACCAACCCTCAGTATCATCTTTGTATCATTATGTACCAAAGCTCCCTACTTTATATTAGCCTAACAAACCTGCCGAAGCTATCTGCACAACTCCACAAAAATTAGAAAAGTATTAAGAGAATTAGTATTAAAAGGAGATGAGTAGCATGCCTACAAGGATGAAATAATCGAATGGATTGACATGAACTACACACGCATCAGTACCTGCAGTTCAATATCCCAACGCCCTTAAGAATTTCTACTACTCCTGATCTGAAAGTGTTTCCAACTTAACCAAATAGGTTGTTACTTATCTTTGGCTCTGAACAATACTGACTTATAGACAGTTATAAGCATCAAGTTTGTAAGAATCAGAGATCAACAAGTTGCTAGTTGATCTGTCATACATGTATTTATTTTTTCAACGGTATGCTTGCACTTGGGACAAAGATTTGAATTGGCTAGCATAAATATGTAATATATCTGCATAGATGCATCATTATTGTATTTCTTTCAACTTTCCATAAATATGTAATAGTCTATGTGAAGCAATAAACTAGGAATTAGGGAAAAAACAACTGAATATTATGTCTTAGGATTTGACATAGCTTAAAAAGGATCCACTTTATGAGTTGAAACAAAGCACGTGGATGACATAGTCACAAAGATACCTTCGCCAATCTTCTTCCTCCCAGTAGACATGGAAATTAGTAGTCACCCATCTTGGATTAAGTACAGAAAAAGAAAGATGGAAAAGAGAGAGCACCTTTGATGAACACGGACAACCAAGCAGCTTCCCCTTGTTCTCGTTTTGGTCAGCACCACACCTCTTCCCGGCCGGCAACCTAGATCAGTGACAATCAAGAGAGCGCAATACAAAAGAACACATGTTAATGATGCATGGGTACACTGGACTGCTGATGGACTCGGAATCTTTGAGTTCCTTCAGGTAAGCAGAACATAGTCTTCGGGTAAGCGGATTCTTTGGGAAACTTCATAAGTTAGTATTGATATGTATTTATTGAAGGTAGATGAAAGCCTCGACGCTTCCCCTATTTTTGTGGTTAATGATGGTATGTTCAGTCCACATTGATGTACGATTTCTAGGAAACACTTGGTATGCTTTATGAAATGCTTGTCAGTGCTGCAGGAGCGAGCAGCAACGAAGAAATTTCTACTAAAGCAATTGCATCTCTAGTGAATGTATGTTCCTCAATACAGTACTATATTGCCAGTCAGTTGATAAAGGAAAGAAACCGGCCTGGATAACCTAATGCACATGATTCAACATTTTGATGGATCAAGAGCTTTCTGATCTATGTGTGATTGAGAAAAGAAACAACAGAGATAATAGATTGAGAGGGAGAGAGATGTCAGGGAGCAATGCCCATGTTGCGGACAAGGCGTCGCCAAAAGCAGGAAGCCCGACGACGACAGGGAGGAGAGCGCTACTCCGCATCGCACATCTCGCATGCGCGTCCTTGCTCACCGGCGGCCGACCGCCTCGCATCCATCCATGTCCCTGGCGGCGGCCACCCGGCGGAGGACGGAGAAGTTGATCTCTTGTCTGGTAGGCGTGACAGTGCGAGTGAATGGAGGAGTGCAACGACGAGGCAAGGGGCGAGCGGCGGCAAGTGCGGATCTTGAACCGGCAATGAGCTAGCGGAAGAGGACTCCGCACCGATGAGTGCAAGGCAAGGTGCGAGCGGTGGTGCGAGGCAAGGTCGATGGGGGTGAACCAGATTGAGGCGCAAGTGCAGACGGCGCGGATAACAGAGTTTCGTCCATGCACTCAAATTGCTAAACGTACTTTAATCTGGGTTAGTTATTATTTCAACGGTTTGATGCATATATGTGGATCTGATCATGAGGTTGTACTAGCAAAAGAGCCCGTGCGTTGCAACGGGAGAAAAAAAATAACACGCACTCTTAACCCAATAACCATAATATGTTCATGCCCTTTATTTTAGCGAGGCATCATTTTTATGTTGCCGCTTATCCTCCTTCTCACCCTCAGTGGTCTCGGTGTTCACACAAATCAAAGTGTGTTTGAATGTTGTTTTTCCCATGCCAGTTTTTTCAGAGGTGCTCATGTGTGGTTATCGATGTTTTCTTTCGTCTCTTTATGATTTTAGTGGTTGTTTATTTGCAATCCAGATCATCGCGGTACGAAAGAAAAACGGACATGCCCTATAGGTTACAAGTTTGCTTTTAAAATAATATTTTAAATTATTTAATAGGTAAAAATAACATCATATTCAAATTCTACATATTTTTCTCTTCAAATTTCATATATAACATGTTAAAATCGGAGTTACGGTTTAATAGATATGGATAATTAAGAAAAATATTTGTTTGACTTAAATATCTTCCAAAATAATATTTAAATAATATTTAACAAACAAAATAACATCATATTCAGATTCTACACATTTTTCCAATCAGTTTTCATATATAACATGTTAAAATCGGAGTTACGGTTTAAAAGATATGGATAATTTAGAAAAACATTTGTTTGACTTATATATGATGGGCGGGTGAATTATCTAATACGTTAGGGGGTTTTCCATAAAAATGTAAAATAACGGTTCGTTTATGATTTAATGTGTACTGCGGGTTAATTCATGAAAAATGCAGGGGGTTTTCTGCAAAAGTGCGTGACGGACGGCCGAAACCCAATTTGCTTTATTATTAGGTAGAGAATTGCTCTTTGTTGTTATGTGTATGTTTGATGGGGTGCCATTAAGAAAGATGTTCGCTTGTTTAATAGTAGTATAGATATAGATATGCTGAATTGCGGGTATGGGATACGTGGCAAGTATTGGGATTTTAGGACCAAATGTACTGCACTATGTAAGTATAAACCAAGAGCCGGGACTTGACTATGTCTATATCTAGGCCGGAAGGGGGATCTCGGCTTACGTCTGTATCATGCACCGTCATGAATGATCTGGATGTTCCTCTACGCTGTGCAAAACGACGAAGGGACTCGGTTTATATGTTGTACATGTGGTTGCTCGTGGTTCCCCCTGGCAAAAAAGAAGCCGGGTGTCCACACTTGGCTTACACCTATGTCGTGAACCTTGAAGTAAGTACCCAGCTCTGTGTATATACATGTGGCAATCTCTCGTAGGCCCCTGGCAGTAAAGGAAACCGAGCAGGGCACTCGGTGTTGGGACCATTGCAAGGAAAATAATTTTTTCTACGCACACGCCAGATCTATCCATGGATATGCATAGCAACGAAAGGGAAGAGTGTGTCTACATATCCTCGTAGACCGTAAGATAAAGCGTTTATTAACATGGTTGATGTAGTCGAACTTCTTCGCGATCCAACTGATCAAGTACTAAACATATGGCACCACCGCATTCAGCACATGTTCAGCTCGGTGACGTCCTTGATGCCGCTTGAACTATGTCGATATTTCCCCAAAGCGGAAGGGATGATGCAGCAAACTTTGGCAGGTATTTCCCTCAGTTATGAAACCAAGGTTATCGAACCAGTAGGAGAACCAAGCAACACTATGATAGACTGGATAAATAGATCTTTATAAAGCGGGAAATAAAATATGCAAATAAAAAGGCAATGATCATTATATAAGCATCACGTCCAAGATTAGTAGATCGACTCCTGTCTGCATCTACTACTATTACTCCACACATCAACCATTATCCAGCATGCATCTAGTGAATTAAGTTCATGGAGAAACGGAGTAATGCAATAAGAACGATGACATGATGTAGACAAGATCTATTCATGTAGGAATGGACCGCGTATTGTTATCCTTAATGGCGATGATCAATACATGTCTTGCCGCCCCTTCTGTCACTGAGAAAGAACACCACACGACCAAACCCATCACAAAGCACCTCTTCCCATGGCAAGAAAACTTGATCTAGTCGGCCTAACTAAACCAAAGATTCGAAGAAGAAATATGAGGCTATAAGTAATCATGCATATAAGAGATCAAAAGAAGACTGAAATAACTTTTATGGATAAAATAGATCTGATCATAAACTCAAAGTTCATCAGATCCCAACAAACACACTACAAAAAGAGTTACATCAAATAGATCTCTAAGAGACCATTGTATCGAGAGTCAAGAGAGAGAGAGAGAGAGGAAGCCATCTAGCTACTAACTACAGACCCGTAGGTCTACAATGAACTACTCACGCATCATTGGAGAGGCACCCATGGGTATGATGAACCCCTCCGTGATGGTGTCTAGATTGGATCTGGTGGTTCTAGAACTTGCGTCGATTGGAATTGTGTTTCGTCGACTCCCCTAGGGTTTTCGGATTTTCGGGGTATTTATAGTGCAAAGAGGCAGTGCTTGAGGCTGCTAAGGTGGGCACAACCAACTAGGGCGCGCCTGGGGCCCAGGTGGGTTGTGATCCCCTTGGAGCCCCCCTCTGGTACTTCTTTGTCCCAACAGGTGTCTTCTGGTCCACATAAATCTCCAAAAAGTTTCGCTACATTTGGACTCCGTTTGGTATTGATTTTGTGTGAAGTAAAAAACAACCAAAAAAAACAACTCAAACTGGGCACTATGTCAATAGGTTAGTCCCAAAAAATGATATGTAGTTTCTATAAAATGATTGTAAAACATCTAAGAATGATATTATAACAGCATGGAACAAGAAAAAATTATAGATACGTTGGAGACGTATCAACATCCCCAAGCTTAATTCATACTCGTCCTCGAGTAGTTAAATGATAAAAACAGATTTTTTGATGTGGAATGCTACCTATTATGTTCATCACATATTCTTTTTTTTTGTAGAAGGGACAATTGGACTTTTATATGGTTCAAAGCAATAGTCTAGTTTTGACATGAAGATTTCAATACTCAAGCATATCAACTAGCAACCATGTCTTTCAAAATATCAACACTAAAGCAAGCTATCCCTAGCCCATTATGCTCAAATATTGATCCATTCATGAAACACACTCGCATATTAGCTACACCCAGTGCTCAAGTACGATCATAGTGCCCCTTAGTTGGTGCTTTATAAGAGACGATGGAGACTCAAATAAAAAAAATTGCATAAAGTAATCAGAATGGCCCTTCGCAGAGGGAAGTAGGGATTTGTAGAGGTTTTATTGCTCATAGCTTAAATTGAGAGATAAAAAATTTGAGAGGCATACTTTTCCTGTCAACAAAAACGATCGAGTAGTTCCCAATATACCATAGGCAGTTCCCGAACAGAAAATAAAGTTTATTCCCTTTTCCACCATACTTTCACATTCCATGGCTAGCCGTATCCACGGGTGCCATCCATAGCAGCACTTTCCAAGGAATTTATTATTTGACAACATAAAGTAAATTCAGTTTTCATTTCGGGACTGGGCATACCTAATACCTTTGCCGTACTCTCGTGTAATGACAAGCGAATAAACACTCATCTTGAGAATAACACGTCTAGCATGGAAAGATATCAGCTACCCCCTACCGTTTCATGAGAAGTACAAGCACACAAAAAGGAAATTTATTTTGAAGATTAGAGATGGAACATACAAATTTGCTTAGAACGACACAGAAATGCCGCATATAGGTAGGTATAGTGGACTCATATGGAAAAACTGGGTTTAAGGATTTTGGATGCACAAGTAGTATTCCTACTTAGTACAAGTGAAGGCTAGCAAAAAGATTTATATGCATCCAACCAAGAAACGAAAAATCTCATAAGCGAGCATTAAGCATAACTAACACCGAATAGTGCACCACAAGTAGGATGTAATTTCATTGCATAACTATTTTCTTTCGTGCTTGCATAGGGAATCACAAACCTTAACACCAATATTCTTACTAAAGCACAATTACTCATCAACATGACTCACATATCACTATCATCATATCACAAAAGTATTGCAAAGAATCAATTTTAATTTGTCCAATGATCTTCATGAAAGTTTTTATTATATCCCTCTTGAATATCTATCACTTTGGGACTAGTTTCATATGTTGCTTTTGTAGGACCTTGAAGTATGTCTAGAGGGGGGGTGATTAGACTACTTGACCAATTAAAAACTTAACCTTTTCCCAATTTTAGAGTTTGGCAGATTTTAGCTATCTTTGGACAAGTCAAGCAATCATCACACAATTCAAGAAAGCATGCAAAGAGTATATGAGCAGCGGAAATTAAAGCATGCAACTTGCAAGAGTGTAAAGGGAAGGGTTTGGAGGATTCAAACACAATTGGAGACACGGATGTTTTTGGCATGGTTCCGATAGGTGGTGCTATCGTACATCCACGTTGATGGAGACTTCAACCCATGAAGGGTAATGGTTGCGTGAGTCCACGGAGGGCTCCACCCACGAAGGGTCCACGAAGAAGCAACCTTGTCTATCCCACCATGGCCGTCGCCCACGAAGGACTTGCCTCACCAGCGGTAGATCTTCATGAAGTAGGCGATCTCCTTGCCCTTACAAACTCCTTGGTTCAACTCCACAATCTTGTCGGAGGCTCCCAAGTGACACCTAGCCAATCTAGGAGCCACTCTCCAAGAAGTAACAAATGGTGCGTTGATGATGAACTCCTTGCTCTTGTGCTTCAAATATTAGTCTCCCCAACACTCAACTCTCTCTCATGGGATTTGGATCTGGTGGAAAGAAGATTTGAGTGGAAAGCGACTTGGGGAAGGCTAGAGATCAAGATTCATATGGTAGGAATGGAATATCTTGGCCTCAACACATGAGTAGGTGGTTCTCTCTCAGAAATGGTAAGTTGGAAGTGTAGGTTTAGTCTGATGGCTCTCTCCATGAATGAAGAGGAGGTGGAGGGGTATATATAGCCTCCACACAAAATCTAACCATTACACACAATTTACCAAACTCGGTGGGACCGAATCAACGAACTCGGTCGGACCGACTTAGCAAATCTAGTGACCGTTAGGATTTTCGGTGGGATCGACATGCAACTCGGTAGGACCGATATGGTTAGGGTTAGGGCGTAACGTAATCTCGGTGAGACCAATTACACAAACTCGGTGAGACCGATTTTGGTAATAAGCTTTCCAGAGAGTTGGTCAGGTAAACTCGATGGGACCGATTCACTCATTTCGGTGAGACTGAAATGTTACGAAAGGGAAACAGGGAGTTTACATTGCAATCTCGGTGGGACCGCTCACTTCGGTTAGACCAAAACGTTACGAAGGGAAATAGAGAGATTACAATCCCATCTCGGTGAGACCGAGATCCCTATCGGTGAGACCGATTTGCCTAGGGTTTCTGGCAGTGGCTACGACATTTGAACTCGGTGGCGCCGGGTAGAAAGAATCGGTGGGACCGATTTTGACTTTGGGTTTAGGTCATATGTGGATGTGAGAAAGTAGTTGAGGGTTTTTGGAGCATATCACTAAGCACTTGAAGCAAGAGGCTCATTAAGCAACACCTCATCCCTCCTTGATAGTATTGGCTTTTCCTATAGACTCAATGTGATCTTGGATCACTAAAATGTAAAATGAAGAGTCTTGAGCTTTTGATCTTGAGCCAATCCTTTGTCCTTAGTATTTTGAGGGATCCACTTTCGTCATCCATGCCATGCCATTCATTGAGCTTTCCTGAAATAATAGTCTTGGAATAGCATTAGCTCGATGAGCTATATGTTGTTATGAATTACCAAAACCACCTAGGGATAGTTGCACTTTCAGCTTTTGATAGATCAAACAAATCTAAGTGATGAACATGAGCATAAAAATTTACGTCTCTCAAAATAATATAAGTCAAGCATGAGAGAATTTCTTCAAAAATTACTACTCTCAAATAAATATAAGTGAAGCTTGAGAGCATTTCTTCAAAAATATTAAAGCACACCGTGCTCAAAAAGATATAAGTGAAGCACCAGAGCAATTTCATAGCTCAAAAGATTTAAGTGAAGCACACAGAGTAATTCAAACAAATCATAACATAATTTTGGCTCTCTCAAATAGGTGTGTTCAGCAAGGATAGTTGACACAAAACAAAAAAAGACAAGCAAAGACTCATACAATACAAGACGCTCCAAGAAAAACTCATGATATGTGTGACGAATAAAAATATAGCTCCAAGGAAAATAAGATGGTCGTTAGAAGAAAGAGGGGATATCAATCGGGTCATCCCCAAGCTTAGTTGCTTGTTTCTATTTGGATAATACCTTGGGGTGCCTTGGGCATCCCCAAGCTCAGGCTCTTATTACTCCTTATTCCATCATCCATCGTGATCTCACCCCAAACTTAAAAACGTTAATCACACAAAACTCAACAAAACCTTCGTGAGATCCGTTAGTATAACAAAACAAATTACCCCTCTAAGTACTGTTGAAAAACCCATTCATATTCTATTATTGCATTATATCTACTATATTCCAACTTTTCTATGACAAAGTAGGCAAGCAAGGTTGCACTCATAAACAGATCTAACGAGAAAACGGCAAACGAAGAATAGGGCGAATAAAACGGCAAATGGTTATGAAGTGGGGGAGATGAAAATGAGAGGCAAATGGCAAATAATGTAAATTGCAAGGAGATGAGATTTTTGATTAGGAACCTGATAGATGTTGATGATGTCTCCCCGGAAACGGCACCATAAATTCCTTTTGATGTTGCTTGAACTATGTCTGTATTTCCCCAAAGAGGAAGGGATGATGCAGCACAACTTCGGTAGGTATTTCCCTCAGTTATGAAACCAAGTTTATAGAACCAAGAGGAGAACCAAGAAACACTATGTAAACAGTACCTACACACAAAGAACAATTACTTGCAACCCAATGTGTTAAAGGGCTTGTCAATCTCTTTCGGGTAACGGTGCCAGAAATTGTCAAGTTGACGGAATAAAAATTAAGATAGATTGGATAAATAGATCTCGATAAAGCGCGAAATAAAATATGCAAATAAAAAGTGCAGGAAGGTATTTTTGGGTTTTTGATAATATAGATCTGAAAATAAAAGTGGCAAATAATATATCGGAAAGCAAATATGAAGAAGAATAGACCCGGGGCGAGATTTCACTAGTGGGTTCTCTCAAGAAAGATAGCATATGGTGGGTAAACAAATTACTGTTGGGAAATTGATAGAACTGTTGGGGAAAGCAGTAATTTCAAAAAAATTCCTACGATCACGCAAGATCTATCTAGGAGATGCATAGCAACGAATGGATAGAGTGTTTCCATGTACCCTCGTAGACCGAAAGCGAAAGCGTTTCTATAACATGGTCGATGTAGTCGAACGTCTTCGCAATCCAACCGATCCAAGTACCGAACGTACGGCACCTCCACGTTCAGCACACGTTCAACATACTCTTGATCCAGTTGAGGCTGAGGGTGAGTTCCGTCAGCACGACGGCATGGCGACGGTGATGATGATGCTACCGATGCAGGGCTTTGCCTAAGCTCCGCAATGGTATGATCAAGGTGTGTGACTGTGGAGGGGGGCACCGCACACGGCTAAAAGATCAACTTGTGTGTTCTAGGGTGCCCCCTGCCCCCCCTATATAAAGGAGGGAGGGGAGGCCGGTCAGCCCTCCTTGGTGCGCCCCCAAAGGGGGAATCCTACTAGGACTCCAAGTCCTAGTAGGTTTCCACCAAGAAGGAGAGAGGGGGAAGGAAGGAGAGGGAGAGAGGAGAAGGAAAGGGGGGGGGCCTGAGGAAGTCCTGGATTAGGGGGTATCCGGACAGCCGGACTGTGTACAACGTCCGGACTATTGAAGCGTGAAGATGCAAGACTCAAGACTTCAGCCCATGTCCGGATAGGACTTTCCTTGGCGTGGAAGGCAAGATTGGCGATCCGGATATTATATTTCCTTCCTTGTAACCGACTCCATGTAAACCCTAGCCCTCTCCGGTGTCTATATAAACCGGAGAGGTTGGTCCTTAGAAGGCCGGTCACAATTACAATCATACCATCATAGGCTAGCTCCTAGGGTTTACCCTCTACGATCTCGTGGTAGATCTACTCTTGTACTACCCATATCATCAATATTAATCAAGCAGGAAGTAGGGTTTTACCTCCATCGAGAGGGCCCGAACCTGGGTAAACATCCGTGTCCCTTACTTCTTGTTACTATCAGCCTTGACGCACAGATTGGGACCCCCTACCCGAGATCCGCCGGTTTTGACACCGACATTGGTGCTTTCATTCACTGTGTCGTTGTTGTCAGGCTTGATGGCTTCTTCAATCGTCATTAACGATGCTGTCCAGGATGAAACTTTCCTCCCCGGACAGATCTTCATATTCGGCGGCTTCACGTTGCGGGCCAATTTGCTTGGCCGCCTGGAGCAGATCGATAGCTATGCCCCCGGCCATCAAATCAGGTTCGGAAACCTAAACTACACGGCGGATATCCGCGGAGACTTGATCTTCGACGGATTCGGGCTAGCACCAGAAGCGCCGAACAGTCACGATGATCACGGCTTAGACCTGCTGTCAGACGTTGCTTGGGATATCACCCCGGCAGAGGCCTCAGATCTAAATCCAGGGCAGGTTGCTTCGCCCAAGGACGGAGGGCTGGACCCCGCCCCGCAGGCCGTACCCTCATCAGCGATGGAGCCGAACACAGGTCTCACCTCTGAGGGAGCCTGTGACTCCGGATCCCCGGATTCATATCCGGATGCAGGTGCCAGTCTGCGCACCCCCGAGCTCGCCGATCCTGGTTGGGCTCCGGTGATGGAGTTCACCGCGGCGGACGTCTTTCAGCACTCACCCTTCGGTGACATGCTGGACTTATTGAAGTCTCTCTCCTTGTCAGGAGACTCCGGGCCCAACTATGTCCGGCTCGAGTGGGAAGCAGACAGCGACGGAATTCGTTGACCACCCACCACCCACTTCATTGCCACGATCGATGATCTAACAGACATGCTTGACTTCGACTCCGAAGACATCGACGGTATGGACGACGATGCAGGAGAATTACAGGAGCCATCGCTCACCGGGCGGTGGACAGCCACCTCCTCATATGATAATATATATATATATATATATATATATATATATATATATATATATATATATGGTGGACACTCCGAAGGAAACCAATGGCGACGAGGCAACGGAGGAAAACCCCTCGGGAAGAAAAATCAAAGAATGGGCATCGTCGGCGCCGCTCCAAGCCCCGCCATAGCAACACCGGCCCCGGAGACGAAAATAATCCGGGTGGTGCCGAAAAAGAATATGACCCTGACCAGCCCGCCTTCGAGCAGGACGAATAGGAAGATGAGCAGGTCAGCCCAGAAGAACAGGCGACAGACGCATACCCGGAGGAGGACAACTACATGCCCCCTCCGAAGACAAGATCAGCCTCAGCGATGATGAATTCGGTGTGCCTGAGGATCCCCTGGAGCAGGAGCGCTTCAAGCGTAGGTGAGGGAGTCCTGGACTAGGGGGTGTCCGGACAGCCGGACTATCATTATCCGCCGGACTCCAAGGCAACGAAGATACAAGATTGAAGACTCCGTCCCGAGTCCGGATGGGACTTTCCTTGGCGTGGAAGGCAAGCTTGGCAATACGGATATGTAGATCTCCTACCATTGTAACCGACTCTGTGTAACCCTAGCCTCCTCCGGTGTCTATATAAACCGGAGGGCTTTAGTCCGTAGGACAACATACATTACAACAATCATACCATAGGCTAGCTTCAAGGGTTTAGCCTCCTTGATCTCGTGGTAGATCCACTCTTGTACTACCCATATCATCAATATTAATCAAGCGGGGCGTGGGTTTTACCTCCATCGAGAGGGCCCGAACACAGGTAAAAACATCGTGTCCCTCGTCTCTTGTTACCATCCGCCTAGACGCACGATTCGGGACCCCCTACCGAGATCCGCGGTTTTGACACCGACATTGGTGCTTTCATTGAGAGTTAAATGCGCGTCGTCACCGATTGGCTTGATGGCATCTTCAACCAACGACGTCCAGTGGTGAGACTTTTCTCCACGGACAGATCTTCAGATTCGGCGGCCGCAGATGCGGGCAATTCACTTGGCCATCTGGAGCAGATCGAAGCTACGCCTAGCCGTCAGTCAGATTTGAAGCTTGAACTTCACGACCGATGTCCGCGGAGACGTGATCTTGACGGACTCGAGCCCTGACCGAGCGCGCCGACTTTGTGACATGGGCATGATCTAGCTCTGCCGCGAACGGTGCCTTGGTGGCGACACGGGTCCGCTTGACCATTAGCCCAAAGCTGATCGCCCGGATCGAGGGCGGTGAATAGACGCCACAGGGGCTTCAACATCCACGGCGATGGGCGAACACTAATCTTGTCCCTGCGAAACTTCGTGATTCCGAGGCGGACTCCTCGCCGGACTCGAACCTCCGCGCCTACCAATTGATCCGGATTGGGCGCGGTTATGGAATTCACCGCCGTGGACATCTTTCAATACTACGCCTTTGGCGATATCCTGAATTCACTAAAGCATCTCTCGTTATCGGAGAGTCTGGCGGATTATGGCGTAATGGTTGGGATCTGAGATGACAAAGAAATTGAGCCCTCCCACCACCCACTTTGTAGCCACCGCCGATGATCTAACCGACATGCTAGACTACGACTCCGGCGACATCGGCGCTATGGGCGGCGATGCGGAGACAAACAGAACCAGCGCCTACGAGGCTGGAAGACCACCTCGTCATACGACATATACATGGTGGACACCCCAAAAGGCGGGGATGGCGAAGAAGAAGCGGAGGCAGACTCTCTAAAGAAGCAGCCCAAACGCCGACGTCGTGGCGCCGCTCTAAATCCGCCACAAAGCAAGAATGGAGATTCGGCACAGAGATAATAATACTCGAGAGTGCGAAGACAATCCCCTCCAAAGAAGACTCAACGCGGGAGGATGCGAAGCAAGTCCTCACGAGAGGGCGGCGGACAAAGAGGTTGAGGATCATAACTATATGCCTCCCTCCGAAGGCAAGTAAGCCTCAGCGATGATGAATTCATCGTGCCGAGATCCCGTCGAACAAGAGCGCTTCAAGCGCAGGCTTATCGCCACGGCAAACAGCCTAAAGAAAAGCAGCAACAGCTCGGGCTGATCGGGACCTGCTGGCCGATCGATGGACCGAGGTCCTCGCGTCAAGAGTATAAACTTCGAGCGCCCCTCCAAAAGTTACCCAAGGCATAAGCTGCTCCCCGATTAGAGGAGGAAGCATACATACCTCCATCACCAGCGCACAATATGGCTGACCGACCACCCCGTGGTCGTGACAGAGAGGCATCCAGGCCCCCAGCCAAAACCATACCCCGGCATCGCTCCAAAAGTACGAAGCCAAGAGGGAACGCGCCGGACTTGCAAGACATATTGGAGGACAAAGCAAGGCAATCCAGATCCATCTATGGATCATGTGGGCGCCCTACGACCCACGACGAATACCGTCGTGTCGGATACAATAACCCCGGCCGGGCCGAACACAGCAGACAACGCTCTCTTGAGCTGCGTCGCGATATCGCTCAATACAGGGGCGCCGTACACCCGCTATGCTTCACTGACGAAGTAATGGATCATCAGATCCCCGAAGGGTTTAAACCCGTAAACATCGAATCTTACGATGGCACAACAGACCCTGCGGTTTGGATCAAAGACTATCTTCTCCACATCCATATGGCCCGCGGCGATGATCTCCACGCCATCAAGTACCTCCCACTCAAGCTTAAAGGACCAGCTCGGCATTGGCTTAACAGCTTGCCCGCAGAGTCAATTGGGTGTTGGGAAGACCTGGAGGCCGCATTCCTTGATAACTTCCAAGGCACATATGTGCGACCACCAGATGCCGATGACCTAAGCCACATCATTCAGCAGCCAGACGAATCAGCCAGACAATTCTGGACACGGTTCTTGACGAAGAAAAATCAAATCGTCGATTGTCCGGATGCAGAGGCCCTTGCAGCCTTCAAACATAACATCCGAGATGAATGGCTAGCCCGGCACCTAGGGCAGGAAAAGCCGAAATCTATGGCAGCCCTCACATCGTTAATGACCCGCTTTTGCGCGGGAGAGGACAGCTGGCTAGCTCGCAGCAACAATCTCCGTAAAAATTCTGGCAGTCCGGATACTAAGGACAACAACGGCAGGTCACGTCGAAACAAAAACAACCGCATTAACGGCGATGATAAGGAGGATACGAAAGTCAACGCCGGATTCCGAGGCTCTAAACCCGGTCAGCGGAAGAAGCCATTCAAAAGAACCACTCCGGGTCCGTCCAATTTGGACCGAATACTCGACCGCTTATGCCAGATACATGGCACCTCTGAAAAGCCAGCTAACCACACTAATAGAGACTGCTGGGTGTTCAAGCAGGCCGGCAAGTTAATTGCCGAAAACAATGACAAGGGGCTAAACAGCGACGATGAGGAAGAGACCCGACCGCCGAACAACAGAGGACAGAAGGGTTTTCCCCCGCAAGTACGGATGGTGAACATGATATACGCGACCCACATACCCAACAGGGAGAGGAAACACACACTAAGGGACGTCTATGCGATGGAGCCACTCGCCCCAAAGTTCAACCCATGGTCCTCTTGTCCGATCACTTTCGATCGAAGAGACCATCCGACCAGCATACGCCATGGCGGATTTGCCGCATTGGTTTTAGACCCAATCGTCGATGGGTTCCACCTCACGAGAGTCCTGATGGACGGCGGCAGCAGCCTAAACCTGCTTTATCAGGATACGGTGCGCAAAATGGGCATAGACCCATCAAGGATTAAACCTACAAAGACAACCTTTAAAGGTGTCATACCAGAGTGGAAGCCAACTATGCAGGCTCGACCACACTGGAAGTGGTCTTGGATCCCGGATAATTTCGGGCGAAGAGTTAATCTTGACATATTCCGTTCGCGGCGGCTATCATGCCATGCTCGGACGAACGCGTTTGCAAAATTCAACGCGGTGCCGCATTATGCATACCTAAAGCTCAAGATGCCAGCCCTCGTGGAGTCATCACGGTCAATGGGAATCGGGCGCTCCCTCGAACGGAGGAACATCTGGCGGCTCTCATGGCGGAAATCTGAGCAGCCTTCTAAGGCAATTCTCGAGTCCGGCCGTTAAAAGGCCGGATACAGCAAAGCGCGCCCGGAGCAATGCCAACCAAGACCATCTGGCGCGATCAGAGCACGCGTAGCAATGCGGCCCCAACCCTCGCCCGCGCATGATCGCAAGAATAACACTCCGCGTACATCATTACGCTTTGGAGATACCATGGGCACAGGGGAGGGGGCACGATCGCAACGGACCCAGAGTGCGGTTCGACCACACCGGGGGCTCGCAAGTGTGCCCCCCTTTTATTTTTTTCTTCTTTTATGTACACAGGACTCTGTTAACCAGAAGCCCTGTCCGGCGGCGAACCTGCCGAACTGATGATGCAATAGTCAGGGACTAAAGAAGGCCGCGACGAAAATTCAGGTGGTCTCAATTACGAGCATTAAAATTCGATTATATACACCAAGTCCGCAGCTCATCCCTGGAGGGGGACATGTTTACTTAAGTCCAAATCCCTTGCTTACCGCACTATTTGTATCAGTCCGCTCCACTAGCAGACTTCCTTTCATAAATAATGCAGCACCTTTTTGATTGCAATTGCATTACCTTTTATATGCTCATTATATGACATCCTGCACCCGTATATTTTGGTACGGCCTAATACACCGGGGGATTATGTTCCCCATCCTATGGTGTGATAAGTCCGAACACTTTCACAAGTGCGGCACCCCGAACTTATAGCATTATATGAATCGGCTCCGAATCATGTCTTGGGTCAATAGTTGGGTTTGCCTGGCTCCCACGTTTTGGTGCCTTACGTTCCGTTCGTCGGCTAAGGTGGGCTGGGAAAACCATCGCGATTGCGCCCGGTTGAGCAGGCGGCGCCTCGATGGAGAAAGCTAAAACGCCCGGCATGATAAGGCGAGACCTGGTCGCTGTTCGAGAGGTTTTTCGGGTCATAAAGACTCACGCCGCTTGAGCGAAGTTCGGACAATGTCCGAAGAAGGCGTGGATAGCGCCCGGATTCGGTCTTCGAATACCGGGGCTTCACTTAAATTTAAAATTATAGAATTCTATGGCTAAGTGAGAGTGTTCAAGCATTATAAGTCTGGTTGCCTTGTTCGTTGTGTTGGCGCCTCCTCGATGGACCCAACAATGGGAACAAGAGTGCTCAAGTTTATCCGAACACCCCACTTTCGTGGCTTGGGGCTGAAGCCAACGACTTGCCATCTCTCGATTTTATAAGCGGCCGCCTGAAGGTAATATTTTAGATTAAACAAGTGTTGCTCATGGCGCATCTGAACAAAGTTTTCAGCGCTGGGAAAAATACATAGCGAGTTCACTCAAAGATTACATTTCGAGAGCACTCATCGCAATATCGCAGGCTCCCTTCAGACAATTTTATAATACTTCTCCGTACAATACTCCTGCCCGGTGGCGGTGGATCCGTGAAGCTTCTCCGCATCAACTTGCCCCAGTGCACCTTTGTGCGGGTAAGGGCCCGACAGCGCCTTCAATACAAAGCGGAGCGCTTGATGACCTCCACCGGGGCATGCATCCACCAGCCGCCGACTGAGGCCAAAGTAGCTCCTGGCATGGCTGTCCAGCCACACCGGACTATGAGGCCCTTCATGGCCTCCTCAGCTACCTTGTGGAGTTCGACCAGCTGCTTCAGCTGGTCGCTTGGGGGCACCGGATGGCCGGCCTCAGCATACTGAGACCAGAAGACCTTCTCCGTCGAGCTCCCCTCCTCACCACGATAGAATGCGGCGGCATCAAGACACACTACACGGCAGATCTGCAAACGCCCCTGGAGAGCTCCGAATGCGGGTAAGTGTCAGGTATTTCACATTAACATGCCTGCTTTGCATGAAAAATGCCTTACCCGCCGCTATCTTCTTTATGTCCTCAACCTCCTGAAGGGCCTTATGGGCCTCGGCCTTGGCGGACTTGGCACTTTCGAGAGCCGAAGCAAGCTCGGACTCTCGAGTCTCTGAGTCACGCTCCAAACTCTCATGCTTCTCCATGAGAGCCTGGAGCTCTTGCCGAACTTCCGCCACCCGTGCCTCTTGCTTTTCTCGCTCAGCTCGTTCCGCGGCCGCATTGCGTGCTCGTCGCGGACACAAAGATCCTTCGTGGCTGCCACCTCATTAGTGGCCCCTGCAATACACATATTATCCTTGTTAAATTTTATTGCAACCAAAATCCTTTTCTGTAAGGTACCTATTCAAAGTGGTGTTACTCACCTTCTTTTTCCTCGAGCTGCCTCTTGGCATGGCCGAGCTCTTGCTCGGACCGCTCGAGATCCTTCTTCAGCACATCGACCTCCGCCGTTAGTGCGGTAGAGGTCAGCAGCGCAGCCTGCAAACCCATATTGACATATTTTAGGCAACCCTGTGTATATCTTGTTAGATCCTCAGTCCGGCTTTTCTTTCCGAACACCGAACTAAGCATCAGGGGCTACTGTCTATGCGGTACTACATTACATAATTTTAACTTCTTACCTCAAAGCCTGTTAGAAGGCTGCTGCAGGCTTCGGTCAGCCCGCTCTTAGCGAGCTGAACCTTCTCAATCACCGCACTCATGATAGTGCGGTGTTCTTCTCGATGGGCGCCTTTAAGCGCCTCCGGCAAGTTATCCGGTGCCTCGGTTGGGCGGAGGCCGCCGGTGTCACGATCTTGCCCTTCTTTGAAGGGCGCTTGCCGGACTCTGGAACCACTGCGGGTTCGATGTAGAGTCGGCGCAAAGTCCGGAGGTTGCTCGACGGCGCCTCCGGAGTCTCCTCCTGATGGGTCCCTCTCTGGGATCCTACCTCGGCGTCCTCGTCGGCGCGTGGGGTAGAGGCAGGCAGAAGTGAATTCACATCCGAAGAGGCCAACGACCCGCTCGATGAGTCGGGGAGATCGTCATCGGCCGGACTACGGACAGAATGCGGTGTTAGAAGGATACTATGTGACATAAAAGATATTGCATATCAAGGATCCGGATACTTACGATCTTGCCGGACGCCTAGCCCTTGGAGGCCACTCATCCTCGCCAACGTTGATGTTGGCGAAACTGTCTGGGGGGATAGTTCTCCCCCTCTTGGACCCTTCGGCCTCCCCGATTGGGGAAGCCTTCCTCTCCTTCTGTCCCTCCTCCGGGAGAGAATACTCCTCCTCCTCGTCTTCGGGGGAGGAGTCCGCGTCGTCGTCGAGCGCTGATTCTGGGAACTCTTTCGAGTCCCCACGGCCACCTTCTTGGCCTTCTTCTCCGGCACCACGTGCGGTGCCGGAACCAGCAGCCCTGCTAAGCGGGCGTCCACTGGGTCTTCTGGCATGGGAGCCGGGCTGATAAGCAGCTTGGCCTTCTCCATCCATTCCTGTCAAAGGAAGAGGCAGAATGAAACCTCACTAGAGTTGATCTAATTATCACAAGTGTCCCGCAATGGGGTTGAATCACTTACCTCGTCAGTTGGATACTGCGAGCTGAATCCGCGATCTTCCGTCGCGGATGCGGGGGCTTTGGCGCCCTTGAACAGCACCCTCCAGGCGCCTTCGTATGTTGTATCGAAGAGCCCGCTTAGCGCCTGGTGCTGTTCCGCATTGAACTCCCACAAATTGAATGCCCGTTCTTGGCATGGGAGGATCCGCCGGATGAGCATGACTTGGACCACGTCGACGAGCCTGAGCCTATTGCTCACCATCTTCTATATGTTGGCTCGGAGTCCCGTCACCTCCATTGGATTGCCCCACTGCAAGCCCTTCTCTTTCCAGGAGGTGAGCTGCATGGGGATACCAGATCTAAACTCGGGGGCCGCCGCCCATGTAGGTTTGCGCGGCTCGGTGATGTAGAACCATCCCGATTGCCACCCCTTGACGGAATCCACAAAGGTCCCTTCGAGCCAAGGTACGTTGGGAAATTTGCCCAACATGGCGCCTCCGCATTCGCTTGCGTGCCCTTCACAACCTTCGCAGCGTTGAAGGTCTTGAGCCCTGAGCGAAGTGGGGCGGATGCAGAGGAAGGCCTCGCACATGACGATAAACGCCGAGATGTTGAGGATGAAGTTCGGCGTCAGATCGTGGAAATCCAGGCCGTAGTAAAACATGAGCCCCCGGACAAATGGATGGAGCGGAAAGCCCAGTCCGCGGAGGAAGTGGGGGAGAAAGACGACCCTCTCATGAGGCCCAGGGGTAGGGATGAGCTGCCCCTCGTCGGGAATCCGATGCGCGATATCGCTCGAAAGGTATCCGGCGCTACGCAGCTTGGTGATGTCCTCCTCCTTAGCGGTGGAGGCCAACCATTTGCCTCCTGCTCAGGACATGTTCGGAGAAGGTCGAGGCGAGATGCGCAAGCTTGGGCGTTGGAGCTTGAGGGTGCGGAGATGGATAAGCAAAGGAGGAAGAATGCGTAGGTGAGAAGGTAAATCCTTATCCCTTATATATAGGCGCATTTAAACGTCGTCCCCACCGCCTGGTAAAACTCGCTTATCTCCCAAGCGCCACCATCAATGGCGCGGTTGGGTTACCCACGTCCGTATTGATGAGAATCCGGAATAAAGGGAACACGATCTCTGCTCGACAAGGCGTGCCAAGGAAACCGCCGCTAAGCGTCTTTGAGGTGGTATAGTAAAAACAATTCAAACAAAGGCTTGGTGGTGGTGTGATGTCACGCCACATAATACGCAGCAGATTGAACTAAGTGTACATTTTATTCTCTCTACGCTGGAATGTGGAATTTATTTTGCAGAGCCGGACACTATCCTGGTGTTCATGATCTTCTCTGGATTATTCAAGGAGGAACCCGCCTTGCAATGCCGAACATTATGCGCACGGACTTATCGTCATTGAAGCCTGGTTCAGAGACTCTTGAGGAGTCTGGACAAGGGGTGTCCGGACAGCCGGACTATCATTATCCGCCGGACTCCAAGACTACGAAGATACAAGATTGAAGGCTCCGTCCCGAGTCCGGATGGGACTTTACTTGGCGTGGAAGGCAAGCTTGGCAATACGGATATGTAGATCTCCTACCATTGTAACCGACTACTGTAACCCTAGCCTCCTCCGGTGTCTATATAAACCGGAGGGCTTTAGTCCGTAGGACAACATACATGACAACAATCATACCATAGGCTAGCTTCTAGGGTTTAGCCTCCTTGATCTCGTGGTAGATCCACTCTTGTACTACCCATATCATCAATATTAATCAAGCGGGGCGTAGGGTTTTACCTCCATCGAGAGGGCCCGAACCTGGGTAAAAACATCGTGTCCCTCGTCTCTTGTTACCATCCGCCTAGACGCACAGTTCGGGACCCCCTACCCGAGATCCGCCGGTTTTGACACCGACAGTAGGCTTATAGCTACTGCAAGGAGCCTGAAGAAGAAGAAGCAGCAACTCCAAGCTGATCAAGACCTGCTCACAGATAGATGGATTGAAGTCTTGGCAGCTGAGGAATATGGACTCGAACGCCAAACGGCTGACCGGCCACCCCGTGGCCGGGATAAAACGGGGTACCAGCCCGGATACCAGCCCGCACCCCCACGCCGATACACTACGGCTCAGGGCAACAGGCACGACCTGCAAGATATTCGGGAAAATAAAGGATTACAGCCAAGATTGATCTACAGATAAAGGGGGTGCGCCCCAGCGCGCGACGATGACCGTCGTGCTGGATACATCATCAACAAGTCTGGCCGGGCCGAACATAGCAACCCAGACCAATCCGACCTGCGTAGCCACATAGCCCGGCACAGAGGCGCCGCACACCCCCTCTGCTTCACTGACGAAATGATGGATCATGAATTCCCAGAAGGATTCAAACCCGTAAACATCGAATCATACGATGGCACAACAGACCCCACAGTATGGATCGAAGATTTCCTCCTCCACATCCACATGGCCCGCGGAGATGATCTACACGCCATCAAGTATCTCCCCCTTAAGCTCAAAGGACCAGCCCGACACTGGTTAAACAGCGTGCCATCTGGACATCCATTGCGGAGTCCGCACTACCTCATAGTCTAACGGCTTGGCACACCAGGGCCCGATTAGGGACCCTGGGAGCAACAACAAGAGGACACCTAGCTGCCTTCAAGCATTTCGCATTTGCAAACTAACGATTGACACAGAACAGAACTGGCGGCATGGAATTATCCCGGACACACAAAGGAAGGAACATGCAGGTAGAAGGCAGTTTGGATTCATTCTCGATGCACTTACAACCCCCTCCAGTCCGGCCATAATAGGTTCCGCCAAATAACACCTCTTTCCATACATCATACTAATATGCATAGACATATCATCCTACTACAATGCGTAGAGTTAAACAACAATTACCGGCTGTCATTTATCGCCGACGCCTCTTTGCCGAAAATGACAGCCACGCTCCGCGTTCGCCTGGTTGTACCAGGGGCTCCACAGTACGGCAATAAAGTCCGACCACCTTTTTGGTCGTTCGGCACCCCGAACTTATAGCACTATATGCATCTGCTCTGAATCATGTCTTGGGTCATTGGTTGGGTTTGCCCGGCTCCCATGTTTTGGTACCTTACGTTCCGTTCTATCGGCTAAGGTAGCGCTGGGAAAACTACTGCGATTGTGTCCCAGTTCAGCCGGACGAGCACCTCAGTAGAGAAAGCCGAAAACCGACCGTCATGATGAAGCAAGAGCCGGTCCGCTGTTCGAGTGGTTATAAAATCCTTAAAGATTTATTCCGCACAACGCCATTATAAATGCTAAGTGCGATGGATGGGTCTTCTGATCAGGCGCCAATAGAGCCCCTAGTTCGGCCTTCCGAACACTAGGGGCTGCGCCGACCATACTCGAATCCCTATGGCTAAGTGAGAGTAATAAAGCCTTATAGTCCGATTGCCTGGTTCACGGAAAGATACACCTCCTTAAAAGGACCCAACTATGGGATAAAGAGCGTTCAGATATATCCCGAACACCCCCGTATCCTTTTTACGAGGGGGCAGAAGCCGACGACTAGCCAACTCCCAGAATTTGCATAAAATAAAACAGCAGCACATGAAGAACTTATGTTCAAATAAAACAAAAAATATATAATAAACATGCCAATATCCCATTTTACAACAAGCGGCACAAATGCCCTCAGGGAAATATGATGTCCTTAGCACACTTGTCCGCCACAAGGTGGGCCCCTTTCATCACACCTTCATAATACAGCTCGGGCTTGCGGTGCTCCTTACCCTCTGGCGGCCCCTCAGTAATCAGCTTCTCCGCGTCAAGCCTCCCCCAATGCACTTTCGCATGGGCAAATGCCATATGCGTGCCTTCTATGCAGACTGATCGCTTGATAGCATCAAGCCGAGGACAGGCGCCCACAATCCGCTTGACAAGTGCGAAGTAGCTGCTTGGAATCGGCTCCGCAGGCCACACCCGGACAACTAAGTCCTTCATGGCTAGTTCGGCCGCCTGGTGCAGTTCGACCAGCTGTTTCATCTGATCGATAAATGGCACCGGATAGTTCGGCGCCAGATACTGCGACCAGAAATCCCTCTCCGCAGTCTTCTTCTCCTCGGTGCGGTAGAATTGAGCGGCATCTGATATGCTGCGAGGAAGATCCGCAAAAGCCCCTGGAAAAATAAGAATTCAGCTTGCCGCTTGGATTCTTCACACTCTAACATATACAAGGCTAAGAATACAGAAGGCCTTACCAGCCGCCACTTTCCGGGCCTCCTGAATGTCCCGCGCAGCACCTCGAGCTTCTTCCCGAGCACCTTCTGCATCCTCGAGAGCTTGGGCGAGCTCGGATTCTTTCTCTTTTAGACTCTGCTCCAAGCCCTCGCTTTTCTTCACAGCTTCCTGGAGCTCTCGCTCAGCTGTGATAACCCTGGCCTCGTGTTTTTCTCGAAGCGCCTGTTCGGCCTCAGCCTTCTTGTTGGCATCAGCCAAAGCTTTCTTTAGTGCCTCGTATTCGGCACCCGCTCCTAGAGCACACAATACTATCATTTTTTATTCTGCACAACCATTCGTTCGTGCCAACTCCAAGACAAATGTTTTTCAACATACCTTGCTTGCCTTCGAGTTGCTTTCTCACACGGCCAAGTTCTTTCTCGGCCCGTGCAAGGCTCTGCATCAGTTCGGGCACTTCCGCATTGAAAGCGGACGTCCTCTCTGCGGATGCCTGTTTTCACACCAAAGGGTATACGTTATTTACACAGGCTCCTGCGAAGGCAGGGGGTTTGATCCCCTTCCCGGCTCTTGCTGGACAGTGCATCAGGAGCTACTACTCATATTATGACAATTCCTCAAGGGTTTCCTAGGAAACATACCTCAAAAGCCTTTATAAGGCTAAGGCAGGACGCGTTCAGCCCGCTCTCGGCGGACTGAATCCTTTCAACCACCTCAGCCATAAGGGCCCGATGCTCATCGACAATAGATGCGTTCTTCAACGCTGTCGATAGACCGCCAGGAAGCTCTGCTTGAACAGAGGATGCCAGTGGCGTAGGCAGGCCCCCCGGCATCAGGGGTGGCTGTTCCCTCGATCCCGGAACTCTAGAGGCCCTGGGGGCCGTATCCATCCTCGCGTGTTCGGCACCAGAGATATGTCCTCCCTGGTCTGGGTCTTGTCGAGATGACACCTCAGTGTCGCGCCCAGACTTGGGGGAAGGGGCCCACAGAGGCGTCTCGCTCGCCAAAGTGTCCGAGTCCAGTGAATCCTCTGACGAGGACTGGCCGATGTAGGACCTTGCCGGGCTATGCAATTTATAGGCAACAGTCAAAACTACTACACCCAAAATCAATCCCGGACGCATATGCATGTTTGGATACTTACGACTTCTCCAGGGGCTGGGCCCTGGGATCCCACTCCGGGCTGCTATCGGCAGCCGTGGGGGATGCCCCTGGGAGGGAAATTTTCCCCCTCTTGGGCGTTCCGGCCTCTAGAGAGGTGGAGGCCGTCCTCTTTCTCCCACCGTCAGAGTGGGGCTCATCCTCCTCTGCTTCCTCCTCCTTGCCCTCGGACGAAGGATCGTTGCTGGAGTCTTCGGATTTGGCGTCCTTATAAGGGCAATAGTCCCCACTTGCCTGGTGGAACCCCTCTGCCTCCCACTCACCGCGGTTAGCGGCACGGTTAGATTACCCATACCCGTATTGATGAGGATCCCGTGATAAGGGGACACGATCTCTACTTTGACGAGACGTGTCAAAGAAACAGCCTCGCAATACGTGATGTAGCTGGTTGTGGGAAAAAAGATCGAATAATGATCCGACCATAATAACATATCACGTCATCAGGAAAAAATTGTCAGCAGATGTCCTTTGTGAAATATCATTCCCTCTACGGTGGCATGTGAAGACCATCTTCCATATCCGGACACGGTCTACGTGTTCGATAACCACTTTGGAGTATTCGGAGAAGGAACCCGCCTTGCAATGCCGAAGACGATACTGCGCGCTGAACTCATCGTCATTGAAGCCTGGTTCAGGGGCTACTGAGGAAGTCCTGGATTAGGGGGTATCCGGACAGCCGGACTGTGTACAACGTCCGGACTATTGAAGCGTGAAGATGCAAGACTCAAGACTTCAGCCCGTGTCCGGATAGGACTTTCGTTGGCATGGAAGGCAAGCTTGGTGATCCGGATATTATATTTCCTTCCTTGTAACTGACTCCATGTAAACCCTAGCCCTCTCCGGTGTCTATATAAACCGGAGAGGTTGGTCCTTAGAAGGCCGATCACAATTACAATCATACCATCATAGGCTAGCTCCTAGGGTTTAGCCTCTACGATCTCGTGGTAGATCTACTCTTGTACTACCCATATCATCAACATTAATCATGCAGGAAGTAGGGTTTTACCACCATCGAGAGGGCCCGAACCTGGGTAAACATCTGTGTCCCTTACTTCTTGTTACCATCAGCCTTGACACACAGATCTAGACCCCCTACCCGAGATCCGCCGGTTTTGACACCGACAGGCGCCACCCCCTTCCCTTGTCCTATTCAGACTCAAGGGTGGGGGCGTGCGGCCAGCCCTCCTGGAGCCCTCTTCTCTCTCCACTAAGGCCCATCGAGGCCCATTAGTTCCCCAGGGGGGGGGGGGTTTCAGTAACCCTCCGGCACTCCGGTTTTATCCGAAACTTCTCCGGAACACTTCCGGTGTCCAAATATTTTCGTCCAATATATCAATCTTTATGTATCGACTATTTCGAGACTCCTCCTCATGTCCGTGATCTCATCCAGACTCCAAACAAACTTCGGTCATCAAAAACACATAACTCATAATACATATCGTCATCGAACGTTAAGCGTGTGGACCCTACGGGTTTGAGAACTATGTAGACATGACCGAGACACATCTCCGGTCAATAACCAATAGCGGAACCTGGATGCTCATATTGGCTCCTACATATTCTACGAAGATCTTTATCGGTAAAACCGCATAACAACCTACGTTGTTCCCTTTGTCATCGGTATGTTACTTGCCCGAGATGGGATCGTCGGTATCGTCATACCTAGTTCAATCTCGTTACCGTCAAGTCTCTTTACTCATTCCGTAATACTTAATCCCTCAACTAACTCATTAGTCACAATGCTTGCAAGGCTTATAGTGATGAGTATTACCGAGAGGGCCTAGAGATACCTCTCTGAAACATGGAGTGACAAATCCTAATCTCGATCTATGCCAACCCAACAAACACCTTCGGAGACACCTGTAGAGCACCTTTATAATCACCCATTTATGTTGTGACATTTGGTAGCACACAAAGTGTTCCTCCGGTATTTGGGAGTTGCATAATCTCATAGTTCGAGGAACATGTATAAGTCATGAAGAGAGCAGTAGCAATGAAACTGTAACAATCATAATACTAAGCTAACGGATGGGTCATGTCGATCACATCATTCTCCTAATGATGTGATCCCGTTCATGAAATGACAACGCATGTCTATGCTTAGGAAACATAACCATCTTTGATTAACGAGCTACTCAAGTGAGGCGTACTAGGGACTATATGTTTTGTCTGTGTATTTGCACATGTACTAAGTTTCCGGTTAATACAATTCTACCATGAATAATAAACATTTATCATGAATTACGGAAATAAATGATAACTTTATTATTGCCTGTAGGGCATTGAGGGAGTCCTGGACTAGGCGGTGTCCGGACAGCTGGACTATCATCGTCCGCCGGACTCCAAGACTACGAAGATACAAGATTGAAGACTCCGTCCCGTGTCCGGATGGGAATTTCCTTGGTGTGGAAGGCAAGCTTGGCGATACGGATATGTAGATCTCCTACCATTGTAACCGACTCTGTGTAACCCTAGCCCTCTCCGGTGTCTATATAAACCGGAGGGTTTTAGTCCGTAGGACACAACAACCATTACAATAATCATACCATAGGCTAGCTTCTAGGGTTTAGCCTCCTTGATCTCGTGGTAGATCCACTCTTGTAATACACATCATCAATATTAATCAAGCAGGACGTAGGGTTTTACCTCCATCAAGAGGGCCTGAACCTGGGTAAAACATCGTGTCCCTCGTCTCCTGTTACCATCCGCCTAGACGCACAGTTCGGGACCCCCTACCCGAGATCCGCCAGTTTTGACACCGACATTGGTGCTTTCATTGAGAGTTCCTCTGTGTCGTCACCGATAGGCTCGATGGCTTCTTCAATCAAGAACAACACCGTCCAGGGTGAGGCTTTTCTCCCCGGACAGATCTTCGTATTCGGCGGCTTCGCACTGCGGGGTAATTCACTTGGCCATCTGGAGCAGATCGAAAGCTACGCCCCTGGCCGTCAGGTCGGATTTGGAAGCCTAAACTTTACGGCGGATATCCGTGGAGACTTGATCTCCGATGGATCCGTGCCACAGCTGTGCGCGCCGCACTGTCAGGATGGGCATGATCTAACTCTGCCACCGGACAGCACCTTGGAGGTCGCACACGAATCCGCTCTGACCTATAGTTCGGAGCCGATCGCGCAGATCGAGGACGAGTGGCTGGACACCGCCTCGGGGGCCGCGACTTCCACGGCGATGGAGCCGAACACTAACCTTGTCCCCTATAAAACTCGTGACTCCGAGGTGCCGGACTCCCTACCGGACTCCAAACCTCCTGCGCCCCTGCCAATCGAATCCGATTGGGCGCCGATCATGGAGTTCACCGCTGCGGACATCTTTCAGCACTCACCCTTTGGCGACATCCTAAATTCGCTAAAACATCTCTCGCTATCCGGAGAGCCCTGGCCGGATTATGGCCAGGATGGTTGGGATGCGGACGACAAAGAAATTCAAAGCCCACCCACCACCCACTTTGTAGCCACTGTCGACAATCTAACTGACATGCTAAACTACGACTCCGAAGACATCGACGGTATGGACAACGATGCCGGAGACGATCAAGAACCAGCGCTCACAGAGCACTGGAAGGCCACCCCAACCCATGATGTATATATGGTGAATACCCCAAAAGGAAGCGATAACGAGGACCAACGGCGCACGGCAAAGGATAATCCCGCCGATAAACAACCAAAACAGCGACGCAGACGCCGTCCTAAGTCCCGCCTCGACAACCACAGCGCTCCTAATGACCCAGCTATAGAGCAGGGCAAACCAGTGGACGATGAACATACAGCCAAGCAACCGTCCGAACGGGACGAATCGGATAATGAATCCATGCCCGGCGAAACCAACAGTCCAGACGACCTCACGCCGGACACACCGCCGGAGAATAAGAGCCTTCGCAAAAGACTCGTCACCACTGCAAGAAGTCTGAAGAAGGAAAAACGAAAGCTCAAAACAGTGGAAGACATACTCAGAATGAGGTGGAGCAAAGTGCTCAAAACCGCAGACAAATACGACAATGGCCATCAATCAAAGAGCTACCCGAAGCGCAAGCTGCTGCCAGAATTTGACGAGGAAGCCATAGAGCCCCCACAGTCAAAAAAACAAAGAGGCCGCCTGGCCGGATAGACGGCTAGAGGATAGGCCAAAAACTACAAGTGGCGCCGCACACAAGCCGATTCATGATCCTGGGAAAACAGATGGCCCAGCGAGGTCCATTTACGGGCAAAAAAAGAGGGCCCCAGGAAGCAACACAACACGCCAAGTGTTCGAAGACGGCGGTACACCCAAATACAGGGGCGCCGCACACCCACTATGTTTCACCAATGAGGTGCGGGATCATGAATTCCCAGCAGGGTTTAAACCCATAAACATAGAGGCCTACGACGGAACAACAGACCCTGGAGTCTAGATAGAGGATTATATACTACACATACACATGGCTAGAGGAGATGACCTCCACGCCATAAAATACCTACCCCTCAAGCTCAAAGGGCCAGCTCGGCATTGGCTCGAAGCCTCCCGAGAAAACTTTGTTGGAAGTTGGGAAGAGCTTGAGGACGCGTTCATACAACAAATTTTCAAGGGACTTATGTCCGCCCTCCGGATCTGAGATGATCTAAGTCATATAACTCAACAGCCCGAGAGAGTAGCACAAGAATTCTGGAACAGGTTCCTTACTAAAAGAACCAAATAGTCGACTGTCCGGACGCCGAAGCGTTAGCAGCTTTTAAACACAACGTCCGAGACGAATGGCTCGCCAGACACCTCGTCCAAGAGAAGCCGAGGACAATGTCCGCGCTAACAAGCCTCATGACCCGCTTTTGCGCGGGGGAAGACAGCTGGCTAGCAAGATGCAGCACCAGCGACCCAAGTACATCCAAGATCAGAGATGGAAACGGAAAATCATGGCGCAGAAAAGATCAGCGCCGGAATAAAGAGAAAAGCCCAAAGAACACGGCGGTCAACGCCGGATTCAAAAGCTCGCGACCAAACAAAAAAACATTGCCTCTTAAGGACAACAGTGACGAGCTATCCAATTTAAACAAAATTTTGGATCGGATATGTCAAATCCACAGTACCTCCGGAAGGCCTGCAAACCACACCCACCGAGATTGTTGGGTTTTCAAACAGTCCGGCCGACTTAACGCCGAACACAAGGGGCTTGAGCACCAAGCGAGGACGACGACGAGCCCCACCAGCAGGGCACCGGAAAACAAAAGACTTTCCCACAAGAAGTCAAAGAAGTAAACTCACTTAATGTGATAATACGAAAAAATAATGCGGCACCCGCTAAGATGGGTCTCGCATGGTCCACCCCAGCGGAACCTCGAGATTGGATGTCAAAACCAATCACTTTTGACCACCTGGATTATTCCAGAAGTGTTCGAAATGCAGGATGGACTGCCCTAATCTTGGATCCTATAATCGACGGACTACAATTTACACAAGTCTTGATGGACGACGGCAGCGATTTAAACCTGCTATATCCGAACACAATCCGCAAGTTGTGGATAGACCTTACTAAAATTCGACATAGCCACACTTCCTTTAAAGGAGTGACGCCAGGCCCTTACGCCAAGTGCACAGGCTCCTTACTACTGGAAGATGTGTTCGGGTCACCGGACAACTTCCGACGCGAAAGGCTAATCTTTTATGTCGCCCCATTCAAAAGTAGCTATCAAGCACTATTGGGACGTGAAGCTTTAAATCGCCTTTAACGCAATACCACATTACGCGCTCTTACACTCAAAATGCCCGCACACGAGGCATCATATCATTAAGAGGGTCATTCAAAGACCCGGACACGGCTAGACGTGTCCGCATAAATAAGCTAGGGGCTCCCCACCGCACACCCCTTCACAAGGGCTGGGCATATAAGCAACAATGAGCTAATATAGGCTCAGCTTTATTAATTTCTAAATATTTTAATTTTTATGCACTTTTCGACGATTTCTTTCAAACTAAGTTCCTCTCTTTACAGATGAACACCGTGCACACCCGCCCGTGATAACGGCACAACGGAGACACAGAGCAGACGCAGAGGGACCCGTTGCTAGGATTCTTTTCAGATTAAGACCCTGCGTAAACCTTTTTTACTGTCTCTTGTTGCTGTAATCCCCTGGTTTTTCATGATAACCAGAGAGGAGACTGACGTTTTGGCATCGGCCGCGTCAGAGTACCTCACCCATACCTGGACACAAGGGGCTTAGGGCATTGTTTCGCCCATTATTATAAAGACCGAACACCTTAGGGAGTGTTTGGCGTCTCGAGTTAGGCATTATATGCATCAGCTCCGAATCATGTCTTTGGTCAAATGTTGGGTTTGCCCGGCTCCTGTGTTTTGCTGCCTTACGTTCCGTATCATCGGCTAACGCGGCACAAGGAGAACTAATGCGACAGTGCCCCAGCCGGGCGAGCACCTTAGTTGAGAAAGCCGAAAACTGATTGTCATGATCTGAGAGACCGGTCAACCACTCGATCGACCACCGAATGTTTAGAATTCTCCGCTTTGACGAAGGACCGCTTCCGTCGAGCACATACACGCCCAATTCAGAGAGCGCGGTGCCCTGTGGGCTATATCGTAGTCCCACCTCGAACTCCAATGGCTAAGTGAAAGTGATAAAGCATCATAGTCCGGTTGCCTCGCTTGTTACGCTACCACCTCCTTAACAGGACCGAGACGCCGGATTAAGTGTGAAAATGCGCTATTTTTATGAACACCCCGCACCTTGTGCGTGGGGGCTGGCCGACGATCGCCATCTTTCAGGTTATACACAAGTATACATAAATGGCCGCATAGGAGATATTCCAATACTTGAACGCACAAGTATAAAAAAGCGATTACATCATAACCATTGTTTTACAAAATAAAACGTTCATTCGAACGTGACATTTTTCGAGCACTGCGACTCTATTTCACGAGCACCATGCATAACCTCTCCAAAATAGTGCTCGGCGGGCAACCGGCTTTCGTCCGAACCCTGGGTTGCAATAGCGGTGGCATCCATCTCTGTCAAATGTGTCTTCACACGGGGAAGGGCCATCCGCGCACCCTCTATGCAGGCCGACCGCTTCATCACCTTAATATGCGGCACCGCCCCAAGAAATTGCTACAATCAGCCAAAATAGCTCGTCGGCTTGGGCCTCTCCGGCCAGACATGAGTCACGATATCCGTCATGGCAAGTCCGGACAACCTATTCAGCTCAGCCCATTCGGCCAACCGATCGGTCAGCGGAAGTGAACGATCCAGAATTGATACCAAAACAGCTCTTCCGTCTTGTGATCCTTCAGACTTCGGAAGTGCACAATGGCATCCGCCGCACTCGCCGCTAAGTCCATATATGGATCCTCCGGGCCCCACAGCTGGCCAAGCTGGGCATACTTTGGTTCCGTAAACCTGCGGCGCAGCAGAAAAGGCTTGCCAGCCACAATGTCTCCTGCCTGACGTAGCTCCTCCTTCATAGCCCGCATTGCAGAACGGGCATCCTTGGCTTCGGCGGTGGCCTTCCCCAGGTCTTCTCGCTCCGATAGGCGCTCCTTCTCAAGAGCCTCATTGTGGTCGGTAGCATCTTTCAACTTAACTGCCAGTTCGGCCATCTCTTCCCTGCCTCGGCAGTGTGCAGCCCTTTCGGCTTCTAACTCCTCGGCCGCCCTCGAGGCAGCCGCATCACTCCTTCGGGCTTGCTCCTTGGCTTGAGCAAGTTCTGCCCGAAGGCTCTCCACAGCAGCAGCACCATCTGCGTCAAGCATAAATATTCTAAGTGGTGGGCTTTTGCTCCCTTAATAGGTGACTGCGGAGACACAATTTACCTTGCGACTCGTCAAGTCGCTTGTTGACTAGCGCGATGTCCGCATCCGCAACATCGAGTTGCCGCATTAATTCAGCAACTCCATCAGTCCGGCTAGCCCCCGGACTATCCGCCACCTGCATAGGAAAGGCGACACTCAATACCTGCGATTTTGATCGGCGGCACGCTGTCGCTTTCGACAACCTACCGAGTCTTAGGGGCTACTATCTATACAGGGTGCACTTTATGTGTAAAACTGTCAAAAAGTGGTTTTTATCTTTACATACCTCAAACCCCGCCAGCAAACTCCTGACGGCATTATGCAATCCGCTTTCGGCGGACGAAATCCTTCTAATCACCATACTCATCAATGCATGGTGATCTTCTGAGATGGACGCCCTCTCAAACAGATCCTTCAGCTCCCCCGGCCGAACACTAGTTGGCGCCGAACTCTTCGGCTCCGCCGGGTTCGGGGATACCCTCCGTGACGACACTTCAGGCTCGTCCGCTCTCTCCAACGGCATAGCAGACGGAGGCGTCTCGCTCTCCATCATCTCCGGACGACCGAAGACGAGCTCATCTGAGAAGGTCGGAGATCCGAACTACAAGGTAAAAATTTCGGTTATCCTCAGAAGCACAAATAGGGATGTTTCTTATTAATGAACTCCCCTTTTCTACTCACGGCTCGCTGGAGGGCCGAATCTTTAGAGAAGACTGTGCGGCCAGGACCTCCCCGGACACAGGACCCTCCGGTGAAGATTTCTTCCTCCGCTTAGGGGCTTTGGCCTCCGGGTCTTTGGAGGCGGTCCTCTTATCCCTATGGAGGGAGGGATTCTCGATCCCCCCTTCTTCAAGCGCCCCCTTGGGCGAGGCGGTAGCTCCTCTATTTTCCCCTTCGCCTTCTTATGAAGGCGCAACCTCCAACATTCTGAACAGCACGGGCTCCGGCGCGGTCTCTGGGAGGGGGGCGGACACCGTGATCAGCTTTTGCTTGCGCTTATCCACTCTGTTGAAGGATAACGGGTTAAAAGGCGAATTGTAGAAAGGCAAACAAACGGTGCGTCCGAACACTGAGCTACTTACTTGAGTATCCGGGCGATTGCAGCTTAGGCCGGCATCCTCGGTCAATTCCGGACACGCCACTTGCGGTCCGAAGAACAACTTGTACATCTCCACGGGTGTCGTACCCATAAAGTGTTGGAGAATCCGTGGTCCCTCCGGATTGAACTCCCATAGCTGGAGAGGACGGCCTTTGCAGGGCAGGAGACGCCTAATCAGCATAACCTGCATCACCACGACCAGATCGATCTCCCTTGCCTGGAGGTCTCGAATCCGGCCCTGCAATAGGGGCACGTCCTTTGACGGCCCCCAGTTGAGCCCTTGGTTGACCCATGACATCAACCGTCGATGAGGTCCCGGGCGGAATATGGGCGGCGGCTTCTGCCTGCTGCCCTTCGGAGCGGTGATATAGAACCACTCCTGCTGCCACAAGTCGAGCTCCTCTTGGAAGGAGCCCTCGGGCCACGGGGCATCGGCCCTCCTGCTTATGGCCGCCCCGCCGCACTCTGCTTGACGCCCCCAATCATCTTCGGCCCCACATTGAAGGTCTTTAGCCACAGGCCGAAGTGGGGGGTGACGCGGAGGAAGGCTTCGTAGACAACAATAAATGCGGAAATATGGAGGATGGACTCCGGAGCCAAGTCGTGGAATTCCAACCCATAGTAGAACATGAGCCCTCTCACAAAAGGATCCATCGGGAGGCCTAAACCCCGACGGAGGTGGGATACAAAGACGACATGCTCACCGGGCTCGGGGGTGGGGATGGCCTGCCCTTCAGCGGGCAACCCAGCGAAATCTCGTGGGGATGTACTTGGCCTCTCGCAGCATTAGCACGTCCTCCTCCGTGACAGAGGAGGGCATCCACCGGCCCTGAAGGTCGGAGCCGGACATTGTTGAAGGTCCGAAGCACTTGAATCTGGGGCTCTGGGTGTTGGAACTTGGAGCAAGGAGATGATTCGATGGAAGATTGAAGAAAAGAGACGAGCCTTGGTCCTATTATAAAGAGGGAGAATACCAAGAGCCATCTCCGCGACCGTTCAGGACTCTCCTTCGATAGAGGAGGCGTGGCGACGGGCGCGGTTGGGTTACCCACGTCCGTATTGATGAGAATCCCGGAATAAGGGGAACACGATCTCTGCTTCGACAAGACGTGCCAAGGAAACCGCTTCGCTAAACGTGCTGAGGTGGTATAATAAAAAAACAATTCAAGTAAAGGCTTGGTTGTGGTGTGACGTCATGCCGCAAAATACGTCGGCAGATTAAACTTGTGTACATGATATTCTCTCTACGGTGGAATGTGGAAATTATTTTGCAGAGCCGGACACTATCCTGGTGTTCACAATCTTCTATGGATTATTCGGAGAAGGAACCCGCCTAGCAATGCCGAACATTATGCGCGCCGGACTCATTGTCATTGAAACTAGGTTCAGGGGCTACTGAGGGAGTCCTGGACTAGGGGGTGTCCGGACAGCCGAACTATCATCGTCCCCCGGACTCCAAGACTACGAAGATACAAGATTGAAGACTCCGTCCCGTGTCCGGATGGGACTTTCCTTGGCGTGGAAGGCAAGCTTGGCGATACGGATATGTAGATCTCCTACCATTGTAACCAACTCTGTGTAACCCTATCCCTCTCCGGTGTCTATATAAACCGGAGGGTTTTAGTCCGTAGGACACAACAACCATTACAACAATCATACCATAGGCTAGCTTCTAGGGTTTACCCTCCTTGATCTCGTGGTAGATCCACTCTTGTAATACACATCATCAATATTAATCAAGCAGGACGTAGGGTTTTACCTCCATCAAGAGGGCCCGAACCTGGGCAAAACATCGTGTCCCTCGTCTCCTGTTACCATCCGCCTAGACACACAGTTCGGGACCCCCTACCCGAGATCCGCTGGTTTTGACACCGACAGGCATATTTTCTTCAGTCTCCCACTTGCACTAGAGTCAATAATCTAGTTCACATCACCATGTGATTTAACACTAATATTCACATCTGTATGTGATTAACACCCATAGAGTTTACTAGAGTCAATAATCTAGCTCACATTGATATGTGATTAAGACCCAAAGAGTACTAAGGTGTGATCATGTTTTGCTCGTGAGAGAAGTTTAGTCAACGGGTCTGTCACATTCAGAGCTGTATGTATTTTGCAAATATTCTATGTCTACAATGCACTGCACACAGCTACTCTAGCTAATTGCTCCCACTTTCAATATGTATCCAGATTGAGACTTG
This sequence comes from Aegilops speltoides, assembly GCA_021437245.1. NCBI lineage: Eukaryota > Viridiplantae > Streptophyta > Magnoliopsida > Poales > Poaceae > Aegilops > Aegilops speltoides. The sequence goes on from CM038142.1 coordinate 437,562,918, forward strand.
GAGTCGTCTGGATTGGTGTAAAAGCTTGCATCGACGTAACTCTTTACGACGAGCTATTTTATCACCTCCATAATCGAGAAATATTTCCTTAGTCCTCACTAAGGATAACTTTGATCGCTGTCCAGTGATCTACTATTAGATCACTATTGTACCCCCTTGCAAAAACTCATGGCAAGGTACACAATAGGTCTGGTACATATCACAACATACTTTATAGAACCTATGACTGTGGCATAGGGAATGACTTTCATTCTCTTTCTATTTTCTTTCGTGGTCGGGCTTTGAGTCTTACTCAACTTTACACCTTGTAATACAGGCAAGAACCCTTTCTTTGACTGATCCATTTTGAACTTCTTCAAAACTTTATCAAGGTATATATTCATTGAAAATTTTATCAAGCGTCTTGATCTATCTTTATAAATCTTGATGCCCAATATGTAAGCAACTTTCACCGAGGTCTTTCTTTGAAAAACTCTTATTCAAGTATCCCTTTATGCTATCCAGAAATTCTATATCATTTCCAATCAACAATATGTCATCCACATATAATACTAGATGATTCCCCACGCGTTGCTGCGGGAATTTATGAAAAATAAGATGTTACATACAAATGAGGATACGACGGAAGAAAACTAAAAGGAAAAAGGTTATATTATTTAAAGAACCCATGTGAGCATATGCTTTGGAGGAATACCAATAACTCTTATGCTCGGTTAATCTTCACTGAAATGTTAAGTAAACAGAATGTTAGTGCATGAGAGAAAAATATTTTATTTCATAAAAGATGATCATTTGAACCCTGTCTTACACATAATCATTTCATCTTGATGTAGTACACAATCCGAGATGAAGGTACTTGCTCTGTAATATAAACCACAATATCTAGACTTCCGTTTTAATGAAAAGAACAATCAAGATACTAAGTTACTGCCAAAATAACCATTAATGATGTTCAATAGTTGTGTACTATTAAGATATTAACACCTCAAAATATTCTCATTCGTTATTCATGAAAATTGTCATGACCACGTGCTCTCTGTCTCATATTCTATTACTCAAATCGTTGATAGATTGGAGAAGTTTACTGGATAATTAGATATAAAAAATTTGGGAGGTCAGATAGTAATCACTAAGCAATTGTGAAAAGGACAAATTGCAAGATAGTGGAGTTCAATACTTGGAAATTATAGCAACATAAGAAGCTGGAAAAGCCTTTTGAGTACAACATCTTGAAATCAGTCATGGAACTTTACCAAGATATCTCATACAAAAAAGCTACTTACCTGAGCTCATGGTATTTGAATAACATAGAAGAAAAGGGATGAGGTCTCACTTCAAAATATAGCCTTTGGAGGACTTCAACCACAATGAATGGAAGAATATGATGAAGAAAATAAACAAAGAGAGAACGCAATAGTCACTATTGCTCCCGTCGCCATTGATAGCTAGACAAACCTATCACCCACATAAAAAGGACACTATTACCGCATAATAATGTGGTCTCTAAATAAACCGGGGAACACATGTGGGGGGAGCCAAATCTGACGCTCCTCTAAGTTGTGGCTCTGAACGAAGGCCTTGCCTGGCGTTGCCACAGAGAACGACCCTCCGAGAACCAGGGCACCTTGGCATAGTCTTTCTGATGAGTGTTGCATGACTGGAGTCGCACGGGCGCCTCCTTTGGATCCATGAAACCTTCACCTACTATTGCGGGCTGCCACCCCAGCTCGTCCTCTCCTGCCTTCTTGTCACACTCACAGAACAACAGGACAACAATAGTCTCCATGTTCTTCAAGTCAAGAAAGCAGCAGTGATAAACCTGACAAATTCATGTCTTTGTTCTTTTTAAGTCAAGAAAGCAGTATTCCATAGAAAGAACTCCATCATGATGACCCAATCGTACACTTTCTCGTCTCCCTGACTGCCTCCCTACACTTCTATTATACATAGAGTATAAAGTAAAAGAAAGCAGTTATGTCATTCTAGTTGAAGTTCTAAATCAGCAACGTACCCAAATCTACTGTTGGTGGGTGGTGTTCGGGATCAGATCATCTCAAGCATACACGGGTGACAGGTACACTACAGCCATGCCGTGATCATTCATCCCAACTCCTGCACACCCAATGCCCCTGAAATTTTACCATGATAGATAACACAGAGGGATGTTATCCCCAAAAACAAAAAGAGAGCACACGAGAGGGAGAGTACGCATGATGCCTGACAAAGGAGGAAAAGTTGTTGTGCTTCAAGAACTTGGGGGAGGTCCCTGGGGAACTCAGTCGTTGTTGTGGCGGGTGTCGGTGTCAAAACCGGCGGATCTCGGGTAGGGGGTCCTGAACTGTGCGTCTAAGGCTAATGGTAACAGGAGGCAGGGGACACGATGTTTTACCCAAAGTTGGGCCCTCTCGATGGAGGTAATACCCTACTTCCTGCTTGATCGATCTTGATGATATGAGTATTACAAGAGTTGATCTACCACGAGATCGTAGAGGCTAAACCCTAGAAGCTAGCCTATGATTATGATTGTTCTTGTCCTACGGACTAAACCCTCCGGTTTATATAGACATCGGAGGGGGCTAGGGTTACACAGAGTCGGTTACAGAGAAGGAAATCTACATATCCGAATATCCAAGCTTGTCTTCCACGCAAAGGAGAGTCCCATCCGGACACGGGACGGAGTCTTTCATCTTGTATCTTCATAGTCTAACAGTCCGGCCAAAGTATATAGTCCGGCTGTTCGAGGACCCTTAATCCAGGATTCCCTCAGTAGGCCCTGAACCAGGCTTCAATGACGACGAGTCCGGCGTGTAGATTGTCTTCGGTATTGCAAGGCGGGTTCCTTCTCCGAATACCTCATAAATGATTTAGAACACAAGGATCGTGTCTGGCTCTGCAAAACAAATTCCACACACCACCGTAGAGAGTATAATATTCCACAAATCTAATCTGCTAACATCTTTTTATAGCATCACGCCATGGTCCAGTCTTTATTCGAACAGTTTTCATAACCAGCCACTACATGCGCTGCGAGGCGGTTTTATTGGCACGTCTTGTCGAAGCAGATATCGTGTCCCCCTATTTTGGGATTTTCATTAATGCGGGTGCGGGTAACCCAACCGTTCCATCAATCATGGCGCTTGGGGGAATAAGCGTTTTCAGCGGGCAAGTGGGTAGGCGCAGGATCTTTGCTGCCTTTATAAGGGGATGAGAACCTTCCCTTTCACCCACGCCCTTCTCTACTCATCCATTCCTTTCCGCTCGAGCCCTAGTGCCCAAGCGCTCCTCTTCTTCACCCACAAAGGCTTCCCGAAGATGTTCGGATCTGGAGCAGGAGGCAAGCGGATGGCCTCTACCGTCCGGGAGAAGGATATCAAAAAAGCTTCGAGGGGGGGGGGTATCTGGCCAAGAGAATTAGCCACCGTCTTCCGACGGCGGGACAGATCGTCCCCACCCCGGAACCCCACGAGAGGGTGGTATTTCTCCCTCATTTTGTCCGTGGGCTAGGGTTTCCCCTACACCCATTTGTTCACGGCATCATGTACTACTACGGGATTGATTTCCATGATCTATCCCCAAATTCCTTCCTCAACATCTCGACATTCGTAGTCGTGTGCGAGGCCTTTCTCCATGTTCCGCCGCACTTCGGCTTATGGCTAAAGGTTTTTAATGTAAAGCCCAAGGTAGTGAGCGGCGAGCATGCCGAATGCGAAGGCGCCATGGTGAGCAAGATGCCCAATGTTACATGGACAATAGGGACTTTCAATGATTCCGTCAAGGAGTGGCAGCAGCAGTGGTTCTACATCACAGAGCCGCGTGGCAAGGAGTGGACCGCTGTTCTGGAGTTCAGATCCGGTGCCCCCATGCAACTTATGTCCTGGCACAAGAAGGGCCTGAATTGTGCTTCTTCTGACGAGCTATCAGAGCTCCAGACGTGCGTTCAAGACATGGAAGACAAGAGCGTCAAGCTCGTCAATGTAGTCTAGGTGATGTTGGTTCGCCGGATTCTACCATGTCAACACCGAGCTTGCAATATATGGGAGTTCGACCCGGCCAAGCACCAGACCCTGCTAGAGCTCTTTGGCTCTACGCACAAGGACATCAGGAAGGTGCCTTTCAAGTCCGACAAACCGTGGCCGGACTCCACCGAGGACCGTGGGTACCATCTGTCCTGCCCCGCAAGTTCAATAAGCAACTAAATGTTTGACAACTCATGTGTTCTATCCGTACATCCTCAGGAAAATACTTAACATGTTTCCTATCATTTTCCTAGGGCTGGACAAAGAATGCGGGCGGATCTACTGTCCAGCCCCTCTGCCAGAAGAACCGTCCAGCCCACTTCTGATGAAGATGCTAGTCCCGGCGCCATATAAGGCGCCGAAGAAGAAGACTGAAAAGGAGGCCAAGAAGACCAGAGGCGGCCTCCGTTGTCGTGGTGCCCCAGACACAAAATCCGAAGACTCCAATGCCCATTCTTCCTCTAAAGAGGACGGGGAGGAGGAAGAAGAATCCCCCACAGAAGGAAAGCAGAAAAGAACGACCTCCAACTCCTTGGAGGCCGATTTGCCTAAGAGGGGAAAAACTCCTCTTCAAGAGGAGTCCACGGGCGCCACCGATAGTAGCCCAGAGTGGGATCCCAGGGCCGAGCCCCTGGTTAACTCGTAAGTATAAAATCCGAACACACTCATGCATCCGGACTTGTCATGGCATCAAATTCTAATCTGAGCCGTGCTTTTCATTTTCAGTCCGGCGAAGCCCCGCGCTGAACAATCCTCGTCGAAAGACCTGCTGGGCTCGGACGCTATGGAGAGAGGGACACCCCAATGGCCCCCTCCTCCAAATGTAGGAATGAAACCGAGGTTTCGTCGCAGAAGGACTCATGCCACCGAGGAGGGGAGAAGGTCGCAAAGGCGGCGCCAAGAGGCCATACTTCTGGGACCGGTCACACGGGAGAGAAAGCTCCCGTGGGTGTCGTCGGCGGGGGTCATCCTAAATTCGGACCCAAGCCGGACACGATTCTAGAGACCTATAAGGTCCCCGAGTCAGACAGACAGCCTCCGCCAACTGGAGGAGGTATGCCTGTTCCACCGGCCGCCTCTGTCCAACCAGAGGTGCCAGATACTTTATTGGCGGCGCTGAAGGGTGCCTCCATCGTTGATGAACACCGTGCCCTCATGGGTGCGGTGATTGAAAAGATTCAGTCCGTTGAGAGTGGACTGAATGAATCCTGTATCAGCCTCATAAGAGGCTTTGAGGTATGTTTTATGAGTTTTTGGGAGAGTGTCATGGTATAGATAGTAGCCCCTGATACATTGTTCGGTGAAAGAAAGAACCGGACAAAGGATCAAATTTATGTTCGTAGGAGACTCACTTGATGACATTTATCACTCTTTTTAACCAGTAGGCATCTATAGCGACTACTGCCTCTCAAGCTGCGGAAGTATCCGGACTGAGGCATAGTCTGGAGCGGGCCGAAGGAGAACTTGGACAGGTGAAGAGACAACTGGAGAATAATCAAGGTTTGTAGAAACCTTGTTTATGTAGCACAAATGAATAAGTGTACATGATGGAAATATTTTTATAATGTGCTCTAGGAGCGACGACCGAAATTGAGGCTCTCAGGAGTGCTGTGGCCGAAGCCGAGAAGAAGGCAGCCGCAGAGCAAGCTCTTCGTGAGAAACACGAGGCTAGAGTTATTGAGGCTGAGCGAGAGCTTCAAGAGGCCGTGCAGAAATGCGAGACCTTGGAGCCGAGTTTAGCAGAGAAAAAATCCGAACTCTCCCAGGCTCGCCAAGCCGCAAGTGATGCCCGGGGGGAAGCCCAAGGTGCCCTGAAAGAAATCCAGGAGGCGAGGAAGATTGCGGCTGGCAAGGCTTTTGTCTGTACAAAGCAAGTATCGGAGATGAGAAAATCAAATTTGACAAATTGAGTTTTGATGTATACAGGGGTATTTGCGGAGCTGCCGCGCAGAATATCTGATGCCGCCCAATTGTACCGAGCCGAAGGGAGGAATACTTCGGATAAGCTCTTTTGGATGCAGTATCTGGCGCCGAATTATCCGGTGCCTTTCTCCAATCAGCTGAAGCAGCTGGTCAAGCTGCATAAGGCGGCCAAGTTAGCCATGAAGGATTTAATTATCCGGCTGTGGCCTACTGACCAATTCCAAGCAGCTGCTTCAGGCTCGTGAAGCGGCTTGTAAGTCCCCGCCCTCGGCTCGAAGTCATCAAGCGGTCGGTCTGCATAGAAGGTGCACGAATGGCCTTCGCCCGTGCCAAGGTGCATTGGGGGAAGATGGATGTAGAAAAGCTGATGACCGAGGGACCGCCAGAGGGGAAGGAGCACCGCAAGCCCGAACAGTATTATGAAGGTGTCTTGAAAGGAGCCCGCCTTGTGGCTGATCAATGCACCAAGGACATTATATTTCCATAAATACGGTCATGTTCGTCCTTTGTAATATTTGAACAAGAGCATTCTTATCATCTATTGCTTGTTGTTTGAAAGTTTTTCCTCCTGTGCGGCCGTTTTATATATTAATCCTAAGAGTCGGCCAGTCGTCGACTTCCGCTCGCACGTAGTGAGTACGGGGGTGTTCGGGATAAACCTGAGCACTCTTTACCCAAATTTTGGGTCCCTAAAGGAGGTGTTCAGCACAGCGAACCCGGCAAACAGACTATAAGGCTTTATTGCTCTCACTTAGCCATAGGAGTTGTTACGAGGAAGGTAGGCGCAGCCCCTGGTGTTTGGAAGACCGCACTACGGGCTCTATAAGCGCCTGATCAGAAAAGGCTGATCCATCGCACGCTGCATTGGTTATAGCATTATGCGGAAGGAATCCTTAAAGATTTTAGAACCTCTCCAACAGCTGACTAGCTCTCGCTGCATCATGATAGTCAGTTTTCGGCTTTCTCTACTGAGGTGCTCGTCCAGAAGAACCGGGACACAATCGCAGTAATTCTCCCAGTGCTACCTTAGCGGATGTAGCGGAACATAAGGTACCAAAACATAGGAGCCGGGCAAACCCAACTATTGACCTAAGACATGATTCGGAGTTGATGCATATAATGCTATAAGTTCGGGGCGCCGGACTACCGTGAAGGTGTTCGGATTTTTTTGCCATAGTATGGGCGTGACGAAGCCCATGGTGTATTAAGGCATATTGTGATAAGCAGCAGGTGAGCATCACATAAATCCACATGTTGTATTTGAGTAATACGTCAACGCGTATGAGTACAGATGATGTGATAAAAAGAAATATGATTGCGGAACCTGCTAATACCGGGCGTGAGGAAGTTGTGTTCGGATCCGGGGTGTAGTTGGATGATTATAGGGGAATATCTAGAGATTCCCTGACGCACTCGAACTATTCCCATGCCATCCATCATAGCCTATGTAAAGGTGAACATGTAAAGAAAACGTAAGAAATGGTTTTGCGCCACCTGGCGGTTGAGCCGCAGTATGTGCCTTGTATTATCCTTTTCCATAGTGTTTTTAACTAATCTTCGGGTAGGCCGAGCTATCCTGCCGCGCAGTAGTTTAGACTCCTTTGATGGTGTCCGGGAGCTTGGTCTTCGACTCAAGGTTCGACTATAAGGTTCCGTCCGTTGTTCTTGTTGTTAAAGCGGTGGTAGACTCTTCGGCCGTGAGGGGGAGTTTGGACCAGCCATTAACCGTGATGACGCCGCGTGGACTGGGCATCTTCAATTTATGGTAGGCATAATGTGGTACCGTGTTGAACCGAGCGAATGCGGTTTGTCTGAGCAGTGCCTGATGGCCACTTCGAAAGCGGGCGATGTCGAAGACTAAGTCTTCGGTATGGTGATTGTCCGGAGATCCAAAGACCACTTCCAGTGTGATTGAGCCCGTGCAACAGGCCTCTACACCTGGTATGATACCTTTAAAGGTGGTTTTTGTGGGCTTGATCTTTGAGGGGTTGATGCCCATTTTGCACACTGTATCCTGATAAAGCAGATTCAGACTGCTGCCTCCGTCCATAAGGACCCATGTGAGATGGAATTCGTCGATGATGGGGTCGAGGACCAATGCGGCTGAACTGCTGTGACAGATACTGGTAGGGTGGTCCCTGTGATCGAAAGTGATCGGGCAAGAGGACCATGGGTTGAACTTTGGGTAGATTGTGTAGACCTCCCTTAGTGCACGTTTCCACTTGGGAATGTGGCTTGCGCATATCATATTCACCGTTTTCGCCTGGGGAGGGAATTTCATCTGTCCTCCTATATTTGGTGATCGGGGATCTTCGTCGTCGTTGTCACTTTGAGACCTCTTCCCCTTGTTTTCGGCATCTGACCTGCCGGCTTGTCTGAAGACCCAGCATTCTCTATTGGTGTGGTTGGCTGGTTTTCCAGGGGTGCCATGAATTTGGCATGGACGGTCGAGTATGCGGTCAAAGCTAGATGGGCCTGAATTGTTTTTGTTGAATGGTTTCTTTCGCTGACCGGACTTGCAGCCGCTGAATCCGACATTAACTAACGTGTCTTCGGCATTATCACCGCTTTTGCAGCGCCTGTGTTTGTTGCTCCGTGATTTGTCGTTGCTATCCTTGGCTTTCGATGTGCCGGGATTGCTTGTTGCATTGTTGCTACGAGCCAACCAGCTATCCTCGCCCGCGCAAAAGTGGGTCATGAGTGTTGTGAGGGCTGCCATGGACTTTGGCTTTTCCTGGCCGAGATGTCGGGCAAGCCATTCATCACAGATGTTATGCTTAAAGGCCGCTAGGGCTTCGGCATCCGGACAATCGATAATTTGGTTCTTTTTGGTTAGGAACCGGGTCCAAAATTTCCTGGCTGACTCTCCGGGCTGTTGGGTTATGTGACTTAGATCATCAGCATCCGGTGGTCGCACGTAAGTGCCCTGGAAGTTGTCAAGGAATGTGTCTGCCAGGTTCTCCCAACTCCCGATGGAGTTTGCCGGCAAGCTATTTAGCCAATGCCGAGCCGGTCCCTTTAGTCTTAGTGGGAGGTACTTGATGGCCTGTAGATCATCTCCGCGGGCCATGTGAATATGGAGGAAAAAATCTTCTATCCATACCGCGGGGTCTGTGCTACCATCGTATGATTCAATGTTCACGGGTTTAAACCCTTCCGGGAATTCATGATCCATCACTTCGTCAGTTTAGCATAGGGGATGTGCGGTGCCTCTGTGTCGGGCTTCATTGTATTCGGCCCGGCCGGATTTGTTAGTGTATCCGGCGTGACGATCCTTGTCATGCGTTGGGGTGCGTCCCCATGATCTGTAGATCGATCTTGACAGTCCCGCTTTGTTTTCCAATACATCTCGCAGGTCCTTCGTGTAACCCCTGACCTTAGTATTATAGTTTGATTGGCGACGGGGTGCGGTCTGGACTTCGGGCTGTTACGCCGCTTTGGCTCGGCCACGGGGTGGCCGGTCAGCCGCATCATGCGCTGGTAGCTTGGGTTTTAGAGCCTCCTCCTCGAGTTGAGGTAGCAGCCTGCGCTTTGGGTAGCTTTTGCTAGGGCGCTCAAGTCCGTATTCCTCGGCAGCCAGGACCTCGGTCCATCTATCAGTTAGTAGATCTTGATCAGCTTGAAGCTGTTGCTACTTTTTCTTCAGGCTTTTTGCAGTGGCTATAAGCCGGCGTTTAAAGCGCTCCTGCTCGACGGGATCCTAAGGCACGATGAATTCTCCGTCGCCAAGGCTCACTTCGTCTTCGAAGAGAGGCATGTAATTATCGTCCTATGATTCTCCATCAGTTGCCTGTTCTTTAGGGCTACCTTGCCCATCCTCTTGCTCGGTCTGCTCGAAGCCTGGCTGGGCAGGATTGTCTTCGTCTTCGGCACCATCCGGATTGTTATCTCTTGTGCCGGTATCTCTATTTTTTCTATGGCAGGGCTTGGAGCGGCGCCGATGACGCCGGTGTCTAGATTGCTTCCCCAAGGGGTTATCTCCCGTTGCCTCATCGACATTGTTTTCTTTAGGGGTGTCCACCATATAAATATCATATGATGAGGTGGCTGTCCAGCGCCCTATAGGGGGTGGTTCCTGTTCTTCTCCTGCATCGTCGTCCATACCGTTGATGTCCTCGGAGTCGAAGTCAAGCACATCGGTTAAGTCGTCGACAGTGGCTATAAAGTGGGTGGTGGGTGGGGGACGAATTTCTTCATTGTACGCTCCCCACTCGAGCCTGACATAGTTCGGCCAGGAGTCTCTCGACAAGGAAAGAGACCTTAATGAGTTTATCACATCTCCTAAGGGAGAGTGCTGAAAAATATCCGCGGCGGTGAACTCCATGATGGGTGGCCAATCCGATTCGATAGGCACGGACGCACGCGGTTCGGATCCTGTAGCCGGAGACGAGTCCGAGGGTCCGATGACATCACCCTCATAGGAGGTGGGATCAGTGTTCGGCTCCGACGCCGATGAGTGTGCGGCCTCCATGGCGGGGTCCGTCCACCCGCCCTCGGAAGGCATAATCTGCTCCAGATTGATTCATGGCGCCGTCGCAGGCACGATCTCCCGAATACTGTCCGACGACAGATCAAAGTCATGCCCGTCGTGACCGTTCGGTGCGCCTAGCATGGGCTTGAATCCATCGAAGATCAAGTCTCCGCGGATGTCGACAGTGTAGTTTAAGCTTCCAAACCTGACCTGATGGCCAGGGGCGTAGCTATCGATCTGCTCCAGATGGCCAAGTGAGTTGGCCCGCACTATGAAGCCGCCGAATACGAAGATCTTTCCGGGGAGGAAAACCTCCTCCTGGACCGCGTAGTTGAAGATGATCGAAGAGGCCATCAAGCCTTACAGCAACGACACAGTGGAACTCTCAATGAAAGCACCAATGTCGGTGTCAAAACCGGCGGATCTCGGGTAGGGGGTCCCGAACTGTGCGTCTAAGGCTAATGGTAACATGAGGCAGGGGACATGATGTTTTACCCAGGTTCGGGCCCTCTCGATGGAGGTAATACCCTACTTCCTGCTTGATTGATCTTGATGATATGAGTATTACAAGAGTTGATCTACCACGAGATCGTAGAGGCTAAACCCTAGAAGCTAGCCTATGATTATGATTGTTCTTGTCCTACAAACTAAACCCTCCGGTTTATATAGACAAGGAGGGGGCTAGGGTTACATAGAGTCGGTTAAAGAGAAGGAAATCTACATATCCAAATATCCAAGCTTGCCTTCCATGCAAAGGAGAGTCCCATCCGGACACGGGACGCAGTCTTTATTCTTGTATCTTCATAGTCTAACAGTCCGGCCAAAGTATATAGTCCGGCTGTCCGAGGACCCCTTAATCTAGGACTCCCTCGGCGGGGCCCTAGGACACCACCGCGTCCGTCACCGGGTCGTCCACCATGTTATCTTCACCAGGAACGGCGGTGGTGCCCCAGCCGCAGCCCTCGGAGATGCCACCGTAGTCGCCGCCGCAGCCACCCCGCACTCCAGTGCCGCGCCCGATCTGTAGGGCCTCGGTTCCCACCTCGGAGTTCGGCCCCGCGGCACTAAGAGGGGATTCGACTGGAGAAGTGGGATGGCAACAGATTTCGGTGCTGCGAATTGGATTTCGGATTTTAGATTCTAGGTCTGAATGTGGCGGGGGTTGGTTTGGTGGCACCTCTCTCAAAAAACGGCGAGCGCGAACGTCAACGCTGGGAAGTAATAATATCTCTGGCAAGGTAAATATAGCCTGAGAGAATCCCTGTGAGCCGCGCACGCGAGCCGAACCGGTAGTGGCGCCTAGATGGATTCCAACCGACGCGATGTAGGAGATGTAGCCAGGGAAAGATTTGTGGGTTGGATAGATTTGTGGAAGTAGGACCGTTCAGTTTGTTGCTTAAGCAGTAATGGAACCTGACGTGGCCGGTAGATGTGGTGGTCAGGCCCATTGTAAGCTGGTAATAAAACAATGACGTGGCAGACCTGCTGAGGTGGATAGGCTACATGTCAAGAGAAATAAGTTAGTGGGTGAGGGAGTCCTGGACTAGGGGGTGTCCGGACAGCCGGACTATCATCGTCAGCCGGACTCCAAGACTATGAAGATACAAGATTGAAGACTTCGTCCCGTGTCCGGATGGGACTTTCCTTGGCGTGGAAGGCAAGCTTGGCAATACGGATATGTAGATCTCCTACCATTGTAACCGACTCTGTGTAACCCTAGCCCTCCCCGGTGTCTATATAAACGGAGGGTTTTAGTCCGTGAGGGACTAACAACCATTACAACAATCATACCATAGGCTAGCTTCTAGGGTGTAGCCTCCTTGATCTCGTGGTAGATCCACTCTTGTACTACCCATATCATCAATATCAATCAAGCAGGAGTAGGGTTTTACCTCCATCGAGAGGGCCCTAACCTGGGTAAAAACATCATGTCCCTTGTCTCCTGTTACCATCTGCCTAGACGTACAGTTCGGGACCCCCTACCCGAGATCCGCCGGTTTTGACACCGACATTGGTACTTTCATTGAGAGTTCCTCTGTGTCGTCACCGATAGGCTTGATGGCTTCTTCAATTAACAACAATGCCGTCCAAGGTGAGACTTTTCTCCCCGGGCAGATCTTCGTATTCGGCGGCTTCGCACTGCGGGCCAATTCACTTGGCCATCTGGAGCAGATCGAAAGCTACGCCCCTGGCCGTCAAGTCAGATTTGGAAGCCTAAACTTCACGGCGGATATCCGCGGAGACTTGATCTTCGATGGATCCGATCCGCAGCCGAGCATGCCGCACTGTCACGATGGGTATGATCTAGCTCTGCCGCCGGACAGTACTTTGGAGGCCGCACACGAATCCGCACCGACACATAATTCGGAGCCGATCACACAGATCGAGGATGGGTGGCTGGACACCTCCTCGGGAGCCGCAACTTCCACGGCGATGGAGCCGAACACTGACCTCGTCCCTTATAAAGCTCGTGACTCCGAGGTCCCGGACTCCCTGCCGGACTCCGAACCTCCTGCGCCCCTGCCAATCGAATCCGATTGGGCGCCGATCATGGAGTTCACCGCCGCGGACATCTTTCAGCACTCACCCTTTGGTGACATCCTAAATTCGCTAAAACATCTCTCGCTATCCGGAGAGCCCTGGCCGGACTACGGCCAGGATGGTTGGGATATGGACGACGAAGAAATTCAAACCCCACCCACCACCCACTTCGTTGCAACTGTCGACGATTTAACAGACATGCTAGATTATGACTCCGAAGACATCGACGGTATGGACGACGATGCCGGAGATGATCAAGAATCAGTGCCTACAGGGCACTGGAAGACCACCTCGTCATACGACATATACATGGTGGACACCCCAAAAGATGGGGGTGGCGAAGAAGCAGCGGAGGCAGATTCCTTAAAGAAACAGCCCAAGTGCCGGCGTCAGCGGCGCCGCTCTAAATCCCGCCACAGTAAGAATGGAGATTCCGGCAGAGGAGATAATAACACCCCAGAAAGTGCCGAAGATAATCCCCTCCAGCAAGATTCAGCGCAGGAGGATGCAGAAGCAAGCCCTCACGAGAGAGTGGCAGACGAAGAGGTCGAGGATGATAATTACATACCTCCCTCTGGAGACGAGGCAAGCCTCGACGACGACGAATTCATCGTGCCCGAGGATCCCGTCGAACAAGAGCGTTTCAAACGCAGTCTAATGGCCACAGCAAATAGCCTAAAGAAAAAGCAGCAGCAGCTTCAAGCTGATCAAGACCTGCTGGCCGACAGATGGACCGAGGTCCTCACGGCCGAAGAGTATGAAATCGAACGCCCCTCCAAGAGTTACCTAAAACGCAAGTTGCTCCCCGATTAGAGGAGGAAGCATACATACCTTCATCACCAGCGCACAATACGGCCGACCGACCACCCCGTGGTCGCGACAGAGAGGCATCCAGCCCTCCATCAAGACCGCACCCGGCATCGCTCGAAAAAGTACGGCCACGGGAACGCGCCGGACTTATGGGATATATTGGAGGACAAGGAAAGACAATCCAGATCTATCTATGGATCACGAGGGCGCTCCACGACCCACGACGAATACCGTCACGCCGGATACAACAACTCCGGCCGGGCTGAACACAGCAGACAACGCTCCCTTGAGCTACGTCATGATATTGCTCAATATAGAGGCGCCGCACACCCGCTATGCTTCACTGACGAAGTAATGGATCATCAAATCACTGAAGGGTTTAAACCCGTAAACATTCAATCCTACGATGGCACAACAGACCCCGCGGTTTGGATCAAAGATTATCTCCTTCATATCCAGATGGCCCGCGGTGACGATCTCCACGCCATCAAATATCTCCCGCTCAAGCTTAAAGGACCATCTCGGCATTGGCTTAACAGCCTGCCCGCAGAGTCAATTGGGTGTTGGGAGGACCTGGAAGCCGCATTCCTCGACAACTTCCAGGGCACATATGTGCGACCACCGGAAGCCGATGAGCTAAGCCACATAATTCAGCAGCCAAACGAATCGGCCAGGCAATTCTGGACACGGTTCTTAACAAAGAAAAATCAAATCGTCGACTGTCCAGATGCAGAGGCCCTCGCAGCCTTCAAATATAACATCCGCGACGAGTGGCTAGCCCGGCACCTAGGACAGGAAAAGCCGAAATCCATGGCAGCCCTCACATCATTAATGACCCGCTTCTGTGCGGGAGAGGATAGCTGGCTAGCTCGCAGCAACAACCTCAGTAAAAATGCTGGCAGTCCGGATACTAAGGACCACAACGTCAGGCCGCGTCGAAGCAAAAACAAACACCGCGTTAACGGTGACAACAATGAGGATACGACAGTCAACGCCGGATTCCGAGGCTCTAAACCCGATCAGCGGAAGAAGCCATTCAAAAGAACCACTCCGGGTCCGTCCAATTTGGACCGAATACTCGACCGCTCTTGCCAGATACATGGCACCCCCGAAAAACCAGCTAACCACACCAACAGAGATTGTTGGGTATTCAAGTAGGCAAGGAAGTTAATTGCCGAAAACAATGACAAGGGGCTGCACAGCGATGACGAGGAAGAGACCCGGCTGCCGAACAGTAGAGGACAAAAGGGCTTCCCCCCACAAGTGCGGACGGTAAACATGATATACGCAACCCACGTACCCAAGAGGGAGCGGAAGCGCACTAAGGGACGATATGCGATGGAGCCACCACCCAAGTTCAATCCATGGTCCTCTTGCCCGATCACTTTCGATCGAAGAGACCATCCGTCCAAGATCCGCCATGGCGGATTTGCCGCATTGGTTTTAGACCCAATCGCCGATGGATTTCACCTCACAAGAGTCCCGATGGACGGCGGCAGAGTTCTGAACCTGCTTTATCGGGATACAAAGGCGCAAGATGGGCATAGACCCTCAAGGATTAAACCTACAAAGACGACTTTCAAAGGCGCCATACCAGGTGTTGAGGCCAATTGTACAGCTCACCACACCGAAGTGGTCTTCGGATCCCGGATAATTTCAAAAGCGAGGAGTTAATCTTCGACATAGTTCCGCTCATGCAGGCTATCACGCTCGCTCGGACGAACCGCGTTCAAGAAAGTTCAACGCGTGCCGCATTATGCATACCTCAAGCTCAAGATGCCAGCCCTCGTGGAGTCATCACGGTCAACGGAAATATGAACGCCCTCCGAACGGAGGAACATACAGCGGCCGTCGCGGCGAAATATGAGCAGCCTTCTAAGGCAATTTTCAAGTCCGCCGTTAAACGACCGGACACGCCAAATGCGCCCGAGCAACATCAATCAAGACCACCGCACGCCCGATCACGCATAGCAATGCGGCCCCAACCCCAGCCCTCGCATGATTGCAAGACCAGCTCTCCGCGTACATCATTACGCTCTGGAGATACCATGGGCATAGGGGGAGGGGCACGACCACAACAGACCCAGAGTGCGGCTCGACCACACCAGGGGCTCCCAAGTGTGTCGCTCTTTTTATTTTTATTCACCTTCTTTTTATACACAGGACTCCGTTCACCAGAGGCCCTGTCCGGCGGCGAACCCGCCGAACTCACGATGCAACAGCCAGGGATGGAAAAAGGCTGCGACAAACACTCAGGTGGTCTCCATTACAAGCATTAAATTTGATTATACACACCAGTCCGCAGCCCACCCCTGGAGGGGGACATGTTTAATTAGTCCAATCCCTTGCTTACCGCACTATTTGTATCGTTCCGCACTCATAGCAGAATTCCTTAAATAAATAATGCAACACTTTTTTCCTATAATTGCATTACTTTACATATATGTTCATTAATGACATCTTGCACCCGTATATTCTGGTACGGCCGAATATGCCAGGGGCTTATGTTCCCCAGATTATGGTGTGATAAGTCCGAACACTTTCACAAGTGCGGCACCTCAACTTATAGCATTATATGAATCGGCTCAATCATGTCTTGGGTCAATAGTTGGGTTTGCCCGGCTCCCATGTTTTGGTACCTTACGCCCGTTCCGTCGGCTAAGGTAGCACTGGGAGAACCATCGCGATTGCGCCCGGCTGAGCCGGGCGAGCGCCTCAGTGGAGAAAGCTAAAACTGACTGGCATGATAAGGCGAGAGACTGGTCGCTGTTCAAGAGGTCTTTTCGAGTCCCTAAAGACTTATGCCACTTCGAGCGAAGAACCGGATAATGTCCGCCAAGGCGTGGATAGCGCCCAACTCGGTCTTCGAATACTAGGGGCTTCACGAAATTTAAAATTATAGAATTCTATGGCTAAGTGAGAGTGTTCAAGCATTATAAGTCCGGTTGCCTTGTTCGTTGTGTTGAGCGCCCCTAGATGGACCCAAAATGGGAACAAGAGTGCTCAAGTTTATCCCGAACACCCCAGCACTCGTGGCATGGGGGCTGAAGCCGACGACTTGCCATCTCTCAGATTTTATAAACGGCCGCACAGAAGGTAATATTTTAAATCAAAAGGCATTGCTTAGCACATATGAACAAAGTTTTCAGCGCGCAGGATAACACATTGCGAAGTTTACTCAATAATTACATCTCTGGGGCACTCATCCGCAATCTTATGGCACCCATCAGACAGTTTTATAGCACATCTCAGCGTGACGATACTCCTTGCCCATTGGCGGCGATCGCTGATAAGCCTCTCCGCATCCAGCCTGCCCAGCAGCACCTTTGCGCGGGCAAGGGCCCGACGAGCACCTTCAATACAAAGGAGCACTTGATGACCTCCACCTGTGGGCACGATCCACCAGCCGCCAGACGAGGCCGAAGTAGCTCCTGTGCATGGCCTGTCCAGTGCCACAACCGGACTATGAGGCCCTTCATGGCCTGCTTTCGGCTACCTTAGGAGCTCGACCACCGCTTCACCTGGTCGCTAGGGGCACCGGATGGCCGGCCTCAGCGTACTAAGACCAGAAGACCTTCTCCATTGAGCTCCCCTCCTCGGCTCGGTAGAATGCGGCGGCATTGGACACACTGAGAGGCAGATCTGCAAACGCCCCTAGAGAGCTCCGAATTCGGGTAAGTATCAGGAAGTTTACATTAACATGCTTGCTTTGCATGAAAAATGCCTTACCCGCCGCTATTTTCTTCACATCCTCAACCTCCTGAAGGGCCTTATGGGCCTCAGCCTTGGCGGCTTTGGCACTTTCGAGAGCCGAGGCAAGCTCGGACTCTCGAGTCTTTGAGTCGCGCTCCAAACTCTCATGCTTTTCCATGAGAGCCTGGAGCTCTTGCCGCACCTCCGCCACCCGCGCCTCCTGCTTCTCTCGCTCTGCCTGTTCCGCGGCCAGATTATGCTCGACGCATGACACAGCCTCCTTCAGGTTGCCACCTCGCTCGTGGCCCTGCAATACCCACGCTATCCTTGTTATTTTTATTGCAACCTAAATCCTTTTCTCAGAAGGTAACTATTCAAAGTGGTGTTACTCACCTTCTTTGTCCTCGAGCTGCTTTTGGCACGGCCGAGCTCTTGCTCGGACCGCCGAGGTCCTGCTTCAAAGCACCGACCTCCACAATCGGTCGGCAGAGGTCAGGCAAGAACCTCGCAAACCCATATTGACATAATTTTTAGCAACCTGCAGATATCTTTTAGATCCTCAATCCGGCTTTTCTTTCCAACACCGAACCGAGCATCGAGGGCTACTGTCTATGCGGTATTACATTGCATATTTTTAACTTCTTACCTCAAAGCCCGTTAGAAGGCTACTGCAGGCTTCGGTCAGCCTGCTCTTGGCGAGTGAACCTTCAATCACCGCACTCATAATAGTGCGGTGTTCTTCCTCGATGGAAGTGCCTTTGAGCGCCTCCAAAGAAGTTGTCCGGCGCCCGGTTGGGCCGGGCCGCCCGGCGTCCACGGTCTTGCCCTTCTTGCGAAGGGGCCGCCTGCCGGACTCCGAAACCACTGCGGGTTCCGGCGTGGAGTCCGGTGGAAAGTTCGGGAGGCTGCCTTGTGGTGCCTCCGGAGCCTCCTCCTGATGGGTCCCTTCCTGGGATCCCACCTCGGCGTGCTCAGCGTCGCGAGGGGAGGAGGCAGTCGGGATGGAATCCACATCCGACGGAGCCAACGACCCGCTCGATGAAGCGGGGAGATCATCATCGGCCGGACTGCAGGCAGAGTGCGGAATTAGAAGGACACTATGTGACACAAAAGAGAAATTACAAATCATTCAGGAATCCGTATACTTACGATCTTGCCGGAGGCCTGGCCCTTGAGGGCCACTCTTCATCGCCAACGTTGGCGTTGGCGGAGCTATCCGAGGGAATAGTCCTTCCCCTCTTGGACCCTTCGGCCTCCCCTCTTGGGAAAGCCTTCCTCTTCCTCTCTCCCTCCTCTGGGAGAGTCTTCTTTCTCCTCCTCGTCTTCGGGGGAGGAGTCCGCCTCGGAGCCATCGGACGATGAGTCCAATATCACCTGGCGCCGGGAACTTCTTCGAGTTCCCGTGGCCTTCTTCTTGGCCTTCTTCTCCGGCACCACATAGAGTGCGGGACCAGCAGCCCGTTAAGCGGGCATCCGCTGGTCTTCGGGAAGGGCCGGACAGATCTACTGTCCGGACGCCCTCTGCCAGTCCCGTCAAAGGCATTGGGAGTTTTAGATCCCATATAGAGTCAAACTATGAAAGAAAACAACTGTCCCGTAGAGGATAATGAAGCTTACCTCACCGGCCAGGCGCTTGGTGCTGAATCCGCGATCCTCGGTCGCGGACGCGGGGGCTTCTCCGCCCTTGAACAGCACCCTCCAGACGGCTTCATACGTCGGGTCGAAGAGCCCGCTCAGAGTCTGGTGCCGTGTCGGATCAAACTCCCACAGATTGAAGGCCCGTTGTTGGCAGGGGAGGATCCGGCGGATGAGCATGACCTGGATCACATTGACAAGCCTAAGCTTCTTGTTCACCAGGGTCTGAAGATAGGACTGGAGTCCTGTCAGCTCCTCCGAACTGCCCCATACCAAGCCCTTCTCTTTCCAGGAGGTGAGCTGCATAGGGATACCAGATCTGAACTCGGGGGCCGCTGCCCACTTAGGGTCGCGCGGCTCGGTGATGTAGAACCACCCCGATTGCCACCCCTTGATGGACTCCATGAAGGCCCCTTTGAGCCAGATGACGTTGGGCATCTTGCCCAACATGGCACCTCCGCACTCCGCTTGAGTGCCCTTCACCACCTTCGGCTTGACGTTGAAGGTCTTGAGCCACAAGCCGAAGTGGGGCTGGATGCAGAGGAAGGCCTCGCACACGACAATAAATGCCGAGATGTTGAGGATGAAGTTTGGCGCCAGATCGTGGAAATATAGGCCGTAATAGTACATGAGCCCCCGGACAAAGGGATGCAATGGGAAGCCCAGTCCGCGGAGGAAGTCGGGAAGGAATACGACCCTCTGACGAGGCCTGGGGGTGGGGATGAGCTGCCCCTTCTCAGGCAGCCGGTGCGCGATGTCGCCGGAAAGGTATCCGGCGCTGCGCAGTTTTGCGATGTGCTCCTCCGTCACGGAGGAGGCCAGCCGTTTGCCTCCCGCTCCGGACATGGTCGGAGAAGGTCGAGACGAGATGCACGGACTTGGGCGCTGGAGCTCGAGTGCGCAGAGATGGATAAGCAAAGGAGGAAGAAGGCGTAGGTAAAAAGGGTGGATCCTTATCCCCTTATATATGGGCGGATGAAGACTATACGTCCCCACCGGCCTAGTAAAACTCGCTTATCTCCCAAGCGCCACCATCAATGCCGCGGTTGGGTTACCCACGTCCGTATTGATGAGGATCCCGTAATAAGGGGAACACGATCTCTGCTTCGACAAGACGTGCCAAGGAAACCGCTTCGCTAAACGTGCTGAGGTGGTATAATAAAAAACGATTCAAGTAAAGGCTTGGTAGTGGCGTGACGTCATGCTACAAGATACGTTAGCAGATTGAACTTGTGTACATAATATTCTCTCTACGGTGGAATGTGGAAATTATTTTGCAGAGCCGGACACTATCCTGGTGTTCACAATCTTCTATGAATTATTCGGAGGAGGAACCCGCCTTGCAATGCCGAACAATATGCGCGCCGGACTCATCGTCATTGAAGCTGGTTCAGGGCTCTTGAGGAGTCCTCGACTAGGGGTGTCGGACAGCCGGACTATCATCGTCACCGGACTCCAAGACAATGAAGATACAAGATTAAAGACTTCGTCCGTGTCCGGATGGGACTTTCCTTGGCGTGGAAGGCAAGCTTGGCAATACGGATATGTAGATCTCCTACCATTGTAACCGACTCTGTAACCCTAGCCCTCCCGGTGTCTATATAAACCGGAGGGTTTTAGTCCGTGAGGACTAACAACCATTACAACAATCATACCATAGGCTAGCTTCTAGGGTTTAGCCTCCTTGATCTCGTGGTAGATCCACTCTTGTACTACCCATATCATCAATATCAATCAAGCAGGAGTAGGGTTTTACCTCCATCGAGAGGGCCCGAACCTGGGTAAAATCAT
Organism: Aegilops speltoides; assembly: GCA_021437245.1. Classification (NCBI taxonomy): domain Eukaryota; kingdom Viridiplantae; phylum Streptophyta; class Magnoliopsida; order Poales; family Poaceae; genus Aegilops; species Aegilops speltoides. The sequence continues at coordinate 437,583,798 of CM038142.1, forward strand.
CGTGTCCCTTGTCTCCTGTTACCATCCGCAGAGACGCACAGTTCGGGACCCCCTACCCGAGATCCGCCGGTTTTGACACCGACAGTGGGGATGAACTATTTATGTATTATAGATTAGAAATGCTACAGAGCTCCCACTCACTTTCTTGTAAATACAGGCTTCTCCAAAAGTCTGTATAAAACCATATGCTTTGATCACACTATCAAAGTGTTTATTCCAACTCCGAGAAGCTTGCACCAGTCCATAAATGGATCACTGGAGCTTGCACACTTTGTTAGCACCCTTTGGGTCGACAAAACCTTCTGGTTGCATCATATACAACTCTTCTTCCAGAAATCCATTCAGGAATGCAGTTTTGACATCCATCTGCCAAATTTCATAATCATAAAATGCAGTAATTGCTAAAATGATTCGGACAGACTTATGCATCACTACGGGTGAGAAAGTCTCGTCGTAGTCAACTCCTTGAACTTGTCAAAAACCTTTTGCAACAAATCGAGCATTGTAGATAGTAACACTACTATCAGTGTCCGTCTTCCTCTTGAAGATCCAATTATTTAATATGGCTTGCCGATCATCGGGGAAGTCCACCAAAGTCCACACTTTGTTCTTATACATGGATCCCATCTCAGATTTCATGGCTTCAAGCCATTTCGCGGAATCTGGGCTAATCATCGCTTCCTCATAGTTCGTAGGTTCATCATGGTCTAGTAACATGACTTCTAGAACATGATTACCATATCACTCTGGTGCGAATCTTACTCTGGAAGACCTATGAGGTTCGGTAGTAACTTAATCTGAAGTTTCATGATCATCATCATTAGCTTCCCCACTTATTGGTGTAGGAATCACTCGAACTGATTTCTGTGATGAACTACTTTCCAATAAGTGAGAAGGTACAATTACCTCATCAAGTTCTACTTTCCTCCTACTCACTTCTTTCGAGAGAAACTCCTTCTCTAGAAAGGATCCATTTTAAGCAACAAAGATTTTGCCTTCGGATCTGTGATAGAAGATGTACCCAACAATTTTCTTTGGGTATCCTATGAAGACGCACTTCTCCGATTTGGGTTCGAGTTTATCATGTTGAAGTTTTTTTCACATAAGCATCGCAGCCCCAAACTTTAAGAAACGACAACCTTGGTTTCTTACCAAACCACAGTTCCTAAGGCGTCGTCTCAACGGATTTCGATGGTGCCCTGTTTAACGTGAATGCAACTGTCTCTAATGCATAACCCCAAAACAACAGTGGTAAATCAGTATGAGACATCATAGATCGCACCATATCCAATAAAGTGCGGTACGACATTCGGACACACCATTATGTTGTGGTTTTCCAGGTGGCGTGAGCTGTGAAATTATTCCACATTGTTTTAAATGAAGGACAAACTCGTAACTAAAATGTTCTCCTCCATGATCAGATCGTAGAAACTTTATTTTCTTGTTACGATGATTCTCCGCTTCACTCTGAAATTCTTTGAACTTTTCAAATTTTCCAGACTTGTGTTTCATTAAATAGATATACCCATATCTTCTTAAATCATCTGTGAAGGTAAGAAACGATACCCGCCACGAACATCAACACTGATTGGACCGCATACATCGGTATGTATTATTTCCAATAAGTCACTAGCTCGTTCCATTGTTCCGGATAACGAAGTTTTAGTCATCTTGGCCATAAGGCACGGTTCGCAAGCATCAAATGATTCATAATCAAGTGATTCCAAAAGCCCATCTTTATGGAGTTTCTTCATGCTCTTTAAACCGATATGACGCAAACGGCTGTGCCACAAATAAGTTGCAATATCATTATCAACTTTGCATCTTTTGACATCAATACTATGAATATGTGTATTACCACGATCGAGATTCAATAAACCATCAACATTGGGTGTATAACCATAGAAGGTTTTATTCATGTAAACAGAATAACAATTATTCTCTGTCTTAAATGAATAACCGTATTGCAATTAACATGATCTAATCATATTCATGCTCAACGCAAACACCAAATAACATTTATTTAGGTTCATCACTAATCCCGAAAGTGTAGGGAGTGCTCGATGATGATCACATCAATCTTGGAACCACTTCCAACACACATCGTCACTTCATCCTCAACTAGTCTCTATTTATTCTCCAACTCCTATTTCGAGTTACTAATCTTAGCAACCGGACAAGTATCAAATACCCAGGGATTACTATGAGCACTAGTAAGGTACACATCAACAATATGTATATCAAATATACCTTTGTTCACTTTGCCATCCTTCTTATCCGCCAAATATTTGGGGCAGTTCCACTTCCAGTGACCATTTCTTTTGCAGTAGAAGCACTCAGTTTCAGGCCTAGGTCTAGCTTTGGGCTTCATCATGGGAGTGACAACTTGCTTGCCATTCTTCTTGAAGTTCCCTTTCTTTACCTTTGCCCTTTTCTTGAAACTAGTGATCTTTTTTAATGATCAACACTTGATGCTCTTTCTTGATTTTTTCCTTCGTCGATTTCAGCATCACGAAGAGCTCGAGAATCGTTTTCGTCATCCCTTGCATACTATAGTTCGTCACGAAGTTCCAATAACTTGGTGATGGTGGCTAGAGAACTTTGTCAATCACTATCTTATCTGGAAGATTAACTCCCACTTGATTCAAGTGATTGTAGTACCTAGACATTCTGAGCAAATGCTCACTAGTTGAGCAATTCTCCTCCATTTTTTAGGCAAACTACTTGTCAGAGGTCTCATACCTCTTGACGCGGGCATGAGTATGAAATACCAATTTCAGCTCTTGGAACATCTCATATGCTCTATGACGTTTCAAAAACGTTTTTGAAATCCCGGTTATAAGCCATAAAGCATGGTGCACTAAACTATCAAGTACTCATCATAGTGAGCTAGCCAAACATTCATAACGTCTGCATCTGCTCATGCAATAGAGGTCTGTTACCTAGTGGTGCATCAAGGACATAATTCCTCTGTGCAGCAATGAGGATACACCTCAGATCACGGACCTAGTCCACATCATTGCTACTATCATCTTTCAACTTAGTTTTCTGTATAAACATATAAAAAACATAGGGAAGCTATAATGCGAGCTATTGATCTACAACATAGTTTGCAAAATACTACCAGGACTAAGTTCATGATAAATTAAAGTTCAATTAATCATATTAATTAAGAACTCCCACTTAGAGAGACATCCCTCTAATCATCTAAGTGATCACGTGATCCAAATCAACTAATCCATGTCCGATCATCACGTGAGATGGAGTAGTTTTCAATGGTGAACTTCACTATGTTGATCATATCTACTATATGACTCACCCTCGACCTTTCGATCTCCAGTGTTCCGAGGCCATATCTGCATATGCTAGGCTCGTCATGTTTAATCCGAGTGTTCTGGATGTGCAAAACTGGCTTGCACCCGTTGTATGTGAACGTAGAGCTTATCACACCCGATCATCACGTGGTGTCTCGGCACGAAGAACTGTAGCAATGGTGCATACTCAGGGAGAACACTTATACCTTGATATTTAGTAAGGGATCATCTTATAATGCTACCACCGTACTAAGCAAAATAAGATGCATAAAAGATAAACATCACAAGCAATTAAAATATGTGACATGATATGGCCATCATCATCTTGTGCTCATGATCTCCATCACCGAAGCATCTACATGATCTCCATCGTCACCGGCGCGACACCTAGATCTCCATCATAGCATCGTTGTCGTCTCGCCAACTATTGTTACTATGACTATAGCTACCGCTTAGTGATAAAGTAAAAAAATTACATGGCGATTGCATTGCATACAATAAAGCGACAACCATATGGCTCCTGCCAGTTGCCGATAACTTTGTTACAAAACATGATCATCTCATACAACAATTTATATCACATCATGCCTGACCATATCACATCACAGCAAGCCCTGCAAAAACAAGTTAAATGTCCTCTACTTTGTTGTTACAAGTTTTACGTGGCTGCTACGGGCTTCTAGCAAGAACCGCTCTTACCTATGCATCAAAACCGCAACGATTTTTCATCAAGTGTGATGTTTTAACCTTCAACAAGGACCGGGCGTAGCCACACTCGATTCAACTAAAGTTGGAGAAACAGACACTCACCAGCCACCTATATGCAAAGCACATCGGTAGAACCAGTCTCGCGTAAGCGTACGCGTAATGTTGGTATGAGCCGCTTCATCCAACAATACCGCTGAATCAAAGTATGACAAGCTGGTAAGCAGTATGACTATTATCGCCCACAACTCTTTGTGTTCTACTCGTGCAAATAACATCTACGCATAGACCTGGCTCGGATGCCACTGCTGGGGAATGCAGTAATTTCAAGAAAATTCCTATGATAACGCAAGATCTATCTAGGAGATGCATAGCAACGAGAGGGGAGACTGTGTCGACGTACCGTCGTAAACCAAAAGCGGAAGCATTTCTATAACGCGGTTGATGTAGTTGAATGTCTTCGCGATCCAGTCGAACCAAGTACCGAAGCTACGGCACCTCCACGTTCAGCACATGTTCAGCTGGATGTCCCTCGTACTCTTGATCCAGTTGAGGCTGAGGGTGAGTTCCATCAGCATGACGGCGTGGCGACAGTGATGATGATGCTACCGGCGCAGTGCTTTGCCTAAGCTCCACAATGGTATGATCGAGGTGTGTAACTGTGGAGGGGTGCACCGCACACGGCTAAAAGATCAACTTGTGTGTTCTAGGATGCCCCCCTGCCCCCCTATATAAAGGAGGGAGGGGAGTCCGGCCAGCCCTCCTTGGTGCGCCCCCAAAGGGGGAATACTACCAGGACTCCAAGTCCTAGTAGGTTTCCACCAAGAAGGAGAGAGGGGGAAGGAAGGAGAGGGAGAGAAGGAGAAGGAAAGGGGGGGCAACGCCCCCTTCCCATGTCCTATTCGGACTCAAGGGTGGGGGCGCGCGGCCAGCCCTCCTGAAGCCCTCCTCTCTCTCCAGTATGGCCCATCGAGGCCCATTACTTCCCCGGCGGGTTCCGGTAACCCTTCGGTGATCCGGTTTTATCTGAAACTTCTCCAGAACACTTCCGGTGTCCAAATATAGTCGTCCAATATATCAATCTTTATGTCTCGGTCATTTTGAGACTCCTCGTCACGTCCGTGATCTCATCCCAAACTCCGAACAAACTTCAGTCATCAAAAACACATAACTCATAATACATGTCGTCATCTAAAGTTAAGCGGGAGGAACCTACAGGTTCGAGAACTATGTAGACATGACCGAGACACATCTCCGGTCAATAACCAATAGCGGAACCTAGATGCTCATATTGGCTCCTACATATTCTACGAAGATCTTTATCGGTCAAACCGCATAACAACATACGTTGTTCCCTTTGTCATCGGTATGTTACTTGCCCGAGATTCGATCGTCGGTATCATCATACATAGTTCATCTCATTACCGGCAAGTCTCTTTACTCGTTCTGTAATACTTCATCCTGCAACTAACTCATTAGTCACAATGCTTGCAAGGTTTATAGTGATGAGTATTACCGACAGGGCCCAGAGATACCTCTCCGAAACACGGAGTGACAAATCCTAATCTCAATCTATGCCAACCCAACAAACACCTTCGGAGACACCTATAGAGCACCTTTATAATCACCCATTTACGTTGTAATGTTTGGTAGCACACAAAGTGTTCCTCCGGTATTCGGGAGTTGCATAATCTCATAGTCTGCGGAACATGTATAAGTCATGAAGAGAGCAGTAGCAATGAAACTGTAACAATCATAATGCTAAGCTAACGGATGGGTCATGTCCATCACATCATTCTCCTAATGATGTGATCCTGTTCATGAAATGACATGTAACCCCTCGATGCGGCTATATCTCCCACGTGTCGAAGCACGACTTAGAGGCATAACCGCATTGAAAGCAATGTCGCAAGTGAGGTAATCTTCACACAACCCATGTAATACATAAGGGAAAGAGATACATAGTTGGCTTACAATCGCCACTTCACACAATTACATGAATAAAGCATTACATCATCCAGATACAATCAAGGTCCGACTACGGAACCAAAATAAAAGAAGAACCCCAAATGCGACAAAGGTCCCCGATCGACCCCAACTGGGCTCCACTACTGATCAACTAGAACGAAACAACACAAAGGGCAAGATCTTCATCAAGCTCCTCCTTGAGCTTGGTTGCATCACCTACTCGGTAACATAGGCACCTGAAAACTGGTTTTGGAAGTATCTGGTGAGTCACGAGGACTCAGCAATCCCATTACCATGGGTGTCAAGACTAGCAAAGCTTAATGGGAAAGGAAGGGGCAAAGTGGTGAGGTTGCAGCAGCGGCTAAGCATGATATGGTGGCTAACATACGCAAATAAGAGCGAGAAGAGAACAAGCGGAACGGTCGTGAAGCTAGCAATGATCAAGAGGTGATCCTGAACTCCTACTTACGTCAATCATAACACAGAAACCGTGTTCACTTCCCGGACTCCACCGAGAAGAGACCATCACGGCTACACACGCGGTTGATGCATTTTAATTCGGCTCTGGTGTCAAGTTATCTACAACCGGACATTAACAAATTCCCATCTGCCACATAACCGCGGGCACGGCTCTCGAAAGTTTATACCCTGCAGGGGTGTCCCAACTTAGCCCATGACAAGCTCTCGCGATCAACGAAGGAATAGACCTTCTCCCAGGAAGACCCGATCAGTCTCGGAATCCCGCTTTACAAGACATTTTGACAAAGGTAAAACAAGACCAGCAAAGCCACCCGATGCGCCGACAATCCCGATAGGAGCTGCACATATCTCGTTCTCAGGGCAACACCGGATGAGACAGGCTACGAGTAAAACCAGACTTGAGTTTCCCGAGGTGGCCCAAGAGCGGCTCGATTCGGACCAACACTTAGACAAGCACTGGCCCAGGGGGGCTAAAATAAAGATGACCCTCGGGTTGGCCGACCCAAGGGAAAGGGATAGGTGGTGGTGAGGCAAATGGTAAAACCAAGGTTGGGCCTTGCTGGACAAGTTGTATTCAAAGCGAACTGTCAGGGGGGTCCCATAAATCACCCGACCGCGTTAGGAACGCAAAATCCGGGAACATAACACCGGTATGACGGAAACTAGGGCGGCAAGAGTGGAACAAAACACCAGGCATATGGCCGAGCCTTCCACCCTTTACCAAATATATAGATGCATTAATAATATAAGAGATATTGTGATATCCCAACATAACCCTGTCCACCACGGAGCAATCTTCAACTTCACCTGCAGCTAGCAACGCTATGAGAGGGGCTGAGCAAAGCGGTGACATAGCCAATCAATGGTTTGCTAGGAATGGTGTCAAAGGTTAGGGGTTCATGGCAATTTGGGAGGCTTGAGAAACAAGATATAGGTAGCACGGCAAAGCGATAGAACGAAGCAACTAGCATAGCAATGATAGTAGTGAGATCCAGGGTAGCGGTCATCTTGCCTGAAATCCCGCAAGGAAGAAGAACGAATCCATGAAGAAGACAAATGGACATAGTCGAACGAATCCTCACAATCGCAACATTACCGGGACTAAGAAGCAACACCGGAAAGAAACAAACAACATGGTAAATGCACAAGCATAAACATGGCATGATGCACAAACAAGTATGATGCATGTCCGGTTTAATAAGGCATGGCATGGCAAAGTGCAACAAACAACACTACAATTTAAGTGGAACTCAATATACAACGAGTTGCATATTGACAGAACACCACATTCAATTATTTAGTTCGCTCTCGTTTAGGTACACAACAATGTTAAATGTTGTTAAACATGGCAAGGGGTGTAACAAAAGTAAACTAACTATTTAGGCAAATTTAAATGAGGCCGGAACTACAAACAACATCTCCGGAAAAACCTCATATGCAATTTATGAATTTGCTACTGTTCTGCCCTAAAACATATTTTAAAGTTGTTAAACAGGAAAATAAAGTGGACCATGTTAAACTAGGCATTTTCCACCCCATATACATATAAAGTACATTTAAAACCGAGCTACGGTTATTTAGTTATGAATTAAATCATTTTAACATGGCATTTAGGCAAATTAATGCAAACAGCAAGTTAAACATTTTAAACATGGATGAAAGTAGCATATTATGAAACTAGATGAAAAACTAAGCATTTTACATGTTTGAATCATTTTAAACCGATGCATCATTTGTGAGTTATTAATGCATGAACATGAAGGGTTTTTCTGCAAATCTATAAATCACTGGAATAATAGACAAATCGCAGGTCAGGAAAAAAAAACGTACGCGGGCCGAATCTGTTTGGCCTAACAGGATGAAAAAAAAGGAGGCGCTGGGGCCTCACCCATGGGCTTCGACCCGGCTGGAGGAGAGGCCTGGCAGGGGGCGCTGGGCCGAAGCAGGGAAGGGCGACGCGGTCAACGGGGTGAGCGGGCGAGCTGCTCGTTCGATGCAGGGGAGGCTGCGGGCTTCGCCTGGAGGTAGCAGGGGAGCGGCAGTGGCGAACTTGACGCGGGATGGTGGCCTCCGGCGGCGCGTGGATGGCGGGGACGGCGAGATCCGGTGGTCCCCGGCCGGATCTCACGCGAAATAGCAGCGGTGGTGGACTCGAGGTAGAGCACGGGCGTCCATGGCGGCGGCGGCCTGGTTCAGAGAGAGAGATGTGAGAGGAGGGAGCAGAAAGGAGATATGGAGGGCAGGGGAGGAGAGGAGTGGGACGAGGCATGTCCTGGTCGTTGTTGCCGACGGCGGGGTCGATGGAGGGTGCGGCCTGCGGGTTGGTCGCCGGCGATGGCTTGCTCCGGTGGCCTCGGCCATGGCCTCGTCGGCCAGCGGGGTTGAGGAGAAGCTTGGGAAGGCTCCTCTCCCAGGAACGAGAGGATACAGGGCTCTAGGAGCACGAGGCCCTTGCTCGGGAGGAGCTGGAGGCGCGGCGGACGAGCGCTGCTCGCGAGGTGGATCGACGGGCAGATCTGGAGGGAAACGGGCTGCGAGGGGATTTTTTTTGGATCGGGAGGATGAGGCTGCTGATTGGCTCAGTGGGGAATGGGAGGATCCCGAGGGGGACTGTGGAGTGGCGGCGGCGTGGGGAATGGATGGGACAAGCCCCTAGGATCTAGGGTTAGACTGCTATATATAGCGAGTGGGTAGGCTTAGGGTCATTTGGTCCCTTCGATTAAAATCGGACGGTCGCGAATAAAATAGTTAGGGAGCCCAAATAACAAAACGGAGATGTTTTGTAGATGTTAGGGGATGATCCGGACCCAACGGTGATGACCGAGCGGTTCGGGTTCGGGCAAGTTTCGGACACGGATGAGGGGTCGATGCATGGTGCCAAGAGGTTCAAATGGTCGGACAACAAAACAACGGTTGGTCTCCAAAGGGATAAAAAGGCAAGGGGGGACGCGGCAACTACTAGCCGATGCAAGTTTTAAAAACAATGACGGCAACGAGTGCCGATGCAATGCGGATGATGCGATGATGAAATGCATGACATGAACAAAATGCAAAACGAAAGACAAAAACCCAACCACGGAGAAAATAATATATCGCATCTCCGGAAAAGGCAAGAGTTGGAGTTACGAATATGGAAAGTTACATCCGGGGCGTTACATGACAACACATGTCTATGGTTAGGAAACATAACCATCTTTGATTAACGAGCTAGTCAAGTAGAGGCATACTAGGGACTATATGTTTTGTCTGTGTATTCACACATGTACTAAGTTTTCGGTTAATACAATTCTAGCATGAATAATAAACATTTATCATGAATTAAGGAAATAAATAATAACTTTATTATTGCCTCTAGGGCATATTTCCTTCAAGAACTTCAAATAATTATGATGATATCGTGGCAATGATCATTATTGAGGCATCACGTCCAAGATTAGTAGACCGACTCCTGCCTGCATCTACTACTATTACTCCACACATCTACTGCTATCCAACATGCATCTAGTGTATTAAGTACATGGAGAAACGGATTAATGAAATAAAAACGATGACATGATGTAGACAAGATCTATTCATGTAGGAATAGACCCGGTCTTGTTATCCATAATGGCAACGATCTATGTGTGTCTTGCTGCCCCTTCTGTCACTGGGAAAGAACACCGCACGACCAAACCCATCACAAAGCACCTCTTCCCATGGCAAGAAAAATTGATCTAGTCGGCCTAACTAAACCAAAGATTCAAAGAAGAAATATGAGGCTATAAGTAATCATGCATATAAGAGATCAAAAGAAGACTCAAATAACTTTCATGGATAAAATAGATCTGATCATAAACTCAAAGTTCATTGGATCCCAACAAACACACCGCAAAAAGAGTTACATCAAATAGATCCAAGAGACCATTGTACTGAGAATCAAAAGAGAGAGAGAGAGGAAGCCATCTAGCTACTGACTACGGACATGTAGGACTATAATGAACTATTCACGCATCATCAGAGAGGCACCAATGAGGATGATGAACCCCTCTGTGATGGTGTCTAGATTGGATCTAGTGGTTCTAGAACTTGTGGCGGCTGGAATTGTGTTTCGTCGACTCCCCTAGGGCTTTTGGGTTTTTGAGGTATTTATAGAGCAAAGAGGTGGTGCGAGAGGTGGTGCGAGAGGCGGGCGAGGTGCCCCTCGGAGCCCCCCCTCTTGTACTTCTTTGGCCCAACAGGTGTCTTTTGGTAAATAATCTCCAAAAACATTTCTGCGTTTGGACTCCGTTATGTATTGATTTTCTGCAAAGTAAACAACAAGCAAAAAAATGGCACTGGGCACTATGTCAATATGTTAGTCCCAAAAAATGATATAAAGTTGCTATAATACGATTGTTAAACATCCAAGAATGATAATATACACCATGGAACAAGCAAAAATTATAGATACGTTGGAGACGTATCAATCCTCGCCTTCTTCATCCAGCAAGACGGGCGAAGTAGTAGATGAGTTCCGGCAGCACGATGGTGTGGTGACGATAATGCTGATGCTATCTCAGCAGGGCTTCGCCTAAGCACTCCGAAAATATGTTCGAGGGACGAATCTATGGATAGGGGCACCACACACGGCTAGGAGATTGTGGTGACCTTTGTGTGGCGCTCGTCCCTCATATATATAGGTGGGGGAGGGGAGGCAGCCAGGAGGCTCCCCAAGGGTGGCCGCCGGCCACCCTGGGCTCCTGCCTTGTGGCGCCCCCTACCTTGTTTGCACAAGAGGCAAGGAAAGGGGAGAAGAGGGAAGGAAGGGGGAGGCCGACTCCCCCCTTTCCTTCTCTCCCAAAGGGCTGCGACCTTAAGAGGGGCACGTCGGCCCCTTGTGGGATGGTGTGCTCCTCTCTTCTGGCCCATGTGGCCCATTAACCTCTCGGGGGGGTGCCCGAAACACCTTCTAGTGATACGATGACTACTTGGTACACTCTGAAACTCTTCCGGTGTCCAAATAGTATCGTCCTATATATCAATCTTTACCTCCGGACCATTCTGGAGCTCCTCGTCATGTCTGTGATATCTTCAGGGACTCTGAACAATATTCGGCCAACAAAATAACTCACATAACATTATATCGTCAATGAACGTTAAGCGTGCGGACCCTACGGGTTCGAGAACTATGTAGACATGACTGAGACACCTCTCTGGTCAATAACCAATAGCGGAACCTGGTTGTCCATATTGGTTCCTACATATTCTACGAAGATCTTTATTAGTCAAACGTTATGACAACATACGTAATTCCCTTCGTCTATCGGTATGTTACTTACCCAAGATTCGATCGTCGGTATCTTCATACCTAGTTCAATCTCATTACCGGCAAGTCTCTTTACTCGTTCCGTAATACATCAACTTGTAACTAACTCCTTATTCACTTTGCTTGCAAGCTTCTTGTGATGTGTATTACGGAGAGGGCCAAGAGATACCTCTCCAATAAACAGAGTGACAAATGCTAATCTTGATCCGTGCCAACTCAACAGAAACCTTCGGAGATACCTGTAGACCATCTTTATGATCACCTAGTTACGTTGTGACATTTGATAGCACACAAGGTATTCCTACGGTATCTGGGAGTTGCATGATCTCATAATCGAAGCAGTGTGTATTTGACATTAAGAAAGCAATAGCAATAAACTGAACGATCATATGCTAAGCTAATGGATGGGTCTTATCCAGCAAATCATTCTCCTAATGATGTGATCCCGTTATCAAGTGGCAACACATGTCTATGGTTAGGAAACCTTAACCACCTTTGATCAACGAGCTAGTCTAGTAGAGGCTCACTAGGGACACGGTATTTGTTTATGTATCCACACATGTATTTAAGTTTCCAATCAATACATTTCTAGCATGAATAATAAACCTTTATCATGAATAAGGAAATATAAAATGACAAATTTATTATTGCCTCTAGGGCATATTCCCTTCAGTCTCGCACTTGCACTAGAGTCAATAATCTAGATTACATTGTAATGAACCTAACACCCATGGAGTCTTGGTGCTGATCATGTTTTGCTCGCGGAAGAGGCATAGTCAACTGGTCTGCTACATTCAGATACGTATGTATTTTGCAAATATCTATGTCTCCATCCTTGACCTTTTCACGGATAGAGTTGAAGCGCCTCTTGATGTGTTTGCTTCTCTTGTGAAACCTGGATTCCTTCGCCAAGGCAATTTCTCCAGTGTTGTCACAAAAGATTTTCATTGGACCCAATGCACTGGGTATTACACCCAGATCAGATATGAACTCCTTCATGCGCTACTTCCGAAGCAGCTATGTACTCTGCTTCACACGTAGATCCCGCCACGACGCTCTACTTGGAACTGCACCAACTGACAGCTCCACCATTCTATATAAATATGTATACGGTTTGTGACTTGGAGTCATCCGGATCAGTGTCGAAGCTAGCATCGATGTAACCATTTACGATGAGCTCTTTGTCACTTCCATAAACGAGAAACATATCCTTGGTCCTTTTCAGGAACTTCAGGATGTTCTTGACCACTGTCTAGTGATCCACTCCTGGATTACTTTGGTACGTCCCTGCCAAACTTATGGCAAGGCAAACATCAGGTCTGGTAACACAGGCAATTTCACACTATCTTCTGCAGTGGTCGGTCTTTGAGTTTGTTAGAATAATCCGAGACACTCCGTCGATCTACCGAGGATCAAGCAATCACACGAGCACGACACCTAGATTTGGTAACGAGGTTCACCATCATGGCTACATCCCCGGGGCATCACTACGGGCGCTCCACCCCATGACACCGTCATAATACCGCACCCCGGCTGCCCGGGCGCCGGCATACGCCGCCGGCTCCCCCGCGTGCCCGTGCTATTATGTTGGCATATGTTACATCGTGTGTCTACCCCCGATATATATGAGAGGCCTAGGATACAAGTGTCCTAATAGGACATAACTCCTAGCCTGTCTACACACAGTCCAAAACCAAGTCCAACTGTAACCTAACTTGTACAATAATATTCGACACAATTCTAACAAACTCCACCTTGGCGAATATGCTTCACCACCTTGAATTCATCCATGCATCAAACCTCCTTGTACATTGGACTTGAGATACGCCATGAGTACCGCTGCTACTCCCAGACGCCATGTGACTCCACCTACAACTTGTAGTCCTTCCTTTTATTGACCACAGTCAACACTCGAGCAAAATTAAGTTCCTTGTTACTTTAGTCCATGCTCCCAACTTCCGGAGAATCCGTTCAACGCCATCACACACCGACCACTGTCTGCGTGAAAGTGAACAACTCACGTATTGGACGCCACATATAAGAGTTAGCCGAACTCAACATCACCGCTCTTTCTTGACCGTGTGTCTCAAACTTGAAGGAATTTCACCGTCGCCCTGTGTCACCCTGAGTCAATTCGCAGTTGTCTCACCCTTCTTTCAGATAGTCTCTGGCATGTCCCACAGCTATAGCACTCTGCCTCCTTCTGTATTTGTCATCCGCACTTTGCCATGTGCACTGAACACCACAGAATATACGATCATGTACTCTCTTAGCATTTGACAATTTCAGACTTTCCGCCACTTTCTCAGATTCCCTATGGTCCACTCTCATCCATCTGACATGTCAAACTCGATAGATCTAGTCACCAACTTGAACCTGGTACTCGCCAACACTGCTTCAGCACCCCCTGCACAATTTTTCTGACCACATGTCTGACCACTAGTGCCTTGGCCTGCCGCTGTGTCCCGTGCTTACCGCACGCCTCGCCGCTATCACTGCGTCGAGCCTCTGCTATCCTGGTCGAGTCTTCCGGGTAGCTAGCCCCCACTGCCTCAACCCCCACTGTAGAGAACCACCGATCATCACCGACCGATGCCGAGTATCATGTCTCCATCAGACCACTGGTACCCAGTCCGATCCACGTGTCCCTCGCTATCCCGCTGAAATAGGCTTCGACTCTTCGAATTCTTACGCCGTAGCCCCTCCATCAGCACAGAGTGTAGTCCTCCATCAGATTCCAACTCCACCTTCAACATGACTCCATGGTGGTTGTATGTGCCACCCTCCCGCGCCCTGTCGACTCCAAACTCTCATGTGCACCGTCTTGAATCAACCCCGCGCCATAGTTTGTCGAAGCCGCACAAGCCCTCAGGCCTGCACCACGTGTTTCCACGCCCCAGAAGTCGGCCACCATCAGCATCACGCTCATATGTCATCGTCACTGAAATCACCACCATCTTCTACTTTGACCAACATCCATGTCAGTCCATCAGACAATCCAGTCCGATCCAGCCGAAATTATCGGACTGCAACCATGCTCCACCCTGCGCCGTGTCCGCCCGCACATCTCCGTGCACTGCTTGACGCCATATGTATGCATGATCCTGCCACGACGCGCTCCAGACTCGTCTGAGCCTTATACGCACGTCGCCATCCTCGCCATGCTTCCGCTGCGCATGTGGGTTGGACACGCTGGTGATAGCGTACCCGGGATTGCGTAACAAAGTCTGACTCAATTTCACACCTTGTAACACAGGCAAGAACCCTTTCTTTGACTGATCCATTTTGAACTTCTTCAAAACTTTGTCAAGGTATGTTCTTTGTGAAAGTCCTATTCAGCGTCTCGATCTGTTCCTATAGATCTTGATGCCTAATATATAAGCAGCTTCTCTGAGGTGTTTCATTGAAAAATTTGTATTCAAGTATCCTTTTATGCTATCCAGAAATTCTATAGCATTTTTAATCAACAATATGTCATCCACATATAATATTAGAAATGCTACAGAGCTCCCACTCACTTTCTTGTAAATACATGCTTCACCGTAAGTCTGTATAAAACCATGTGCTTTGATCACCTCGTCAAAGCATATATTCCATCTCCGAGATGCTTGCACCAGTCCATAGATGGATCGCTGGAGCTTGCACACATTGTTAGCACCTTTAGGATCGACAAAACCTTCTGGTTGCATTATATACAACTCTTCTTTAAGAAATCCATTAAGAAATGCAGTTTTGACGTCCATTTGCCAGATTCCATAATTATAAAATACGACAATTCCTAACATGATTCGGACAGACTTAAGCATCACTACGGGTGAGAATGTCTCATCGTAGTCAACCCCTTGAACTTGTCGAAAACTTTTTGCGAGAAGTAGAGCTTTGTAGACAGTAATATTACCATCAACGTCAGTCTTCTTCTTGAAGATCCATTAATTCTCATTGGCTTGCTGATCATCGGGCAAGTCCACCAAAGTCCATACTTTGTTCTCATGCATGGATCATATCTCAGATTTCATGGCCTCAAGCCATTTATCAGAATCTGGGCTCATCATAGCTTCTTCATAGTTCGTAGGTTCTCCATGGTCTAATAACATAACTTCTAGGACAGGATTACCATACCACTCTGGTGCGGAATGTGCTCTAGTCGACCAATGAGGTCCAGTAGTTACTTGATCTGAAGTTTCATGATCATTATCATTAGCTTCCTCTCTTGTTGGTGTAGGCATCACGGGAACAATTTTCTTTGATGTGCTACTTTCCAATTCGAGAGAAGGTACAGTTACCTCTCAAGTTCTACTTTCCTCACACTCACTTCTTTCGAGAGAAACTCCTTCTCTAGAAAGGATCCATTCTTGGAAAGAAAGATCTTGCCTTCAGATCTGTGGTAGAAGGTGTACCCAATTGTTTCCTCAGGGTATCCTATGAAGACGCACTTCTCCGATTTGGGTTCGAGCTTATTAGATTGTAGCCTTTTGACATAAGTGTCGCATCCCCAAACTTTAAGAAGCGACAGCTTAGGTTTCTTGCCAAACCAAAGTTCATACGGTGTCCTCTCAATGGATTTCGACGTTGTCGTATTTAACATGAATGCGGATGTCTCTAATGCATAAATCCAAAATGATAGTGGTAAATCGATAAGAGACATCATAGAGCGCACCATATATAATAAAGTATGGTTACAACGTTTGGACACACCTTTACGTTGTGGTGTTCCAGGTGGCGTGAGTTGTGAAACCATTTCACGTTGTTTTAAATGAAGGTCTGATACGTCTCCAACGTATCTATAATTTATGAAGCATTCATGCTATATTATTATCTGTTTTGAATGATTGCGGGCTTTATTACACACTTTTATATTACTTTTGGGACTAACCTATTAACCGGAAGCCGAGCCTAGATTGCTGTTTTATTGCCTGTTTCAGTATTTCAAAGAAAAGGAATATCAAACGGATTCCAAACGGAATGAAACCTTCGGGAGCGTGATTTTTGGAAAGGATATGATCCGGGAGACTTGGAGTTCAAGCCAGGGAAGGTTCGAGGAAGCCAGAAGATAGGAGGGTGCACCCACCCACCCCCCCCCCCCGGCATGCCCCCTGTTTCCTGGGCCCCTCAAGGCTCCCCCGACCGACTTCTTTTGCCTATATAAGTCCACGTACCCTAAAAACATTGAAGACGAAGACAGATCGGGAGTTCCGCTGCCGCAAGCCTCTGTAGCCACCAAAACCTCTCAGGAGCCCGTTTTGACTCCCTGCCGGAGGGGGGATCCCTCATCGGTGGCCATCTTCATCATCCCGGCGCTCTCCATGACAAGGAGGGAGTAGTTCACGCTCGGGGCTGAGGGTATGTACCAGTAGCTATGTGTTTGATCTCTCTCTCTCTCTCTCTCGTGTTCTCTCTATGGCACGATCTTGATGTATCGCGAGCTTTGCTATTCTAGTCGGATCTTATGATGTTTCTCCCCCCTCTACTCTCTTGTGATGAATTGAGTTTTCCCTTTGAAGTTATCTTATCAAATTGACTCTTTAAGTATTTGAGAACACTTGATGTATGTCTTGTCGTGCTTATCTGTGGTGACAATGGGATATTCACGTGATTCACTTGATGTATGTTTGGTGATCAACTTGCGGGTTCCACCCATGAACCTATCCATAGGGGTTGGCACACGTTTTCGTCTTGACTCTTCGGTAGAAACTTTGGGGCACCCTTTGAAATATTTTGTGTTGGTTGAATAGATGAATCTGAGATTGTGTGATGCATATTGTATAATCATGCCCACGGATACTTGAGGTGACAATGGAGTATCTAGGTGACATTAGTGTTGTTGGAGATATGCCCTAGAGGCAATAATAAAAGTATTATTATATTTCATTGTTCATGATAATTGTCTTTTATTCATGCTATAACTGTATTATCCGGAAATCGTAATACACGTGTGAATACATAGACCACAATATGGCCCTAGTGAGCCTCTAGTTGACTAGCTCGTTGTGATCAACAGATAGTCATGGTTTCCTGACTATGGACATTGGATGTCGTTGATAACGGGATCACATCATTAGGAGAATGATGTGATGGACAAGACCCAATCCTAAGCATAGCATAAGATCGTGTAGTTCGTTTGCTAGAGCTTTTCCTATGTCAAGTATCTCTTCCTTAGACCATGAGATCGTGTAACTCCCGGATACCGTAGGAGTGCTTTGGGTGTATCAAACGTCACAACGTAACTGGGTGACTATAAAGGTGCACTACAGGTATCTCCGAAAGTGTCATTGGGTTGACACGGATTGAGCTGGATTTGTCACTCCGTATGACGGAGAGGTATCTCTGGGCCCACTCGGTAATGCATCATCATATTGAGCTCAAAGTGACCAAGTGGTTGGTCACGGGATCATGCATTCTTGATGCGAGTAAAGTGACTTGCCGGTAACGAGACTGAACAAGGTATTGGGATACCGACGATCGAGTCTCGGGCAAGTAACGTACCGATTGACAAAGGGAATTGTATGAGGGGTTGTTTAATCCTTGACATCGTGGTTCATCCGATGAAATCATCGAGGAGCATGTGGGAGCCAACATGGGTATCCAGATCCCGCTGTTGGTTATTGCCCGAGAGTCGTCTCGGTCATGTCTGCGTGTCTCCCGAACCCATAGGGTCTATACACTTAAGGTTCGGTGACGCTAGGGTTGTATGAATATGAGTATGCAGCATACCGAATGTTGTTCGGAGTCCCGGATAAGATACCGGACGTCACGAGGAGTTTCGGAATGGTCCGGAGGTAAAGAATTATATATAGGAAGTGGTATCTCGGCCATCGGGAAAGTTTCGGGGTCACCCGGTAATGTACCGGGACCACCGGAAGGGTCCCGGGGGTCCACCGGGTGGGGCCACCCATCCCGGAGGGCCCCATGGGCTGAAGTGGGAGGGGAGCCAGCCCATAGTGGGCTGGTGCGCCCCCCTAGGCCCACCCCCTGCGCCTAGGGTTGAAACCCTAGGGTGGGGGGGCACACCACATGCCTTGGGGGGCACTCCTCCCCCCTTGGCCGCCGCCCCCTTGGGAGATTCAATCTCCCAGGGCCGGTGCCCCCCTAGGGGCCTATATAAAGGAGGGCAGGGGGCAGCGACACCCTTGTGCTTTGGCGCCTCCCTCCCCCTACAACACCTCGTCCTCCTCCCGTAGTCGCTTGGCGAAGCCCTGCTGGAGTTCTGCTGCATCCACCACCAGGCCGTCGTGCTGCTGGATCATCATCAACCTCTCCTTCCCCCTTGCTGGATCAAGAAGGAGGAGACGTCTCCCGTCCCGTATGTGTGTTGAACGCGGAGGTGCTGTCCGTTCAACACTTGGACATCGGTGATCTGAATCACGTCGAGTACGACTCCATCATGACCATCCCCTTGAAAGCTTCCGCACACGATCTACAAGTGGTATGTAGATGCAAACTCACTCCCTTGACTCGTTGCTTAGATGAACTCATAGATGGATCTTGGTGAAACCGTAGGAAAAATTTTAATTTTCTGCAACGTTCCCCAACAAGTGTTTTGGTTGATTTGTGTCTTAAGGTGTTATTCTAGTATGAACTCTATGATAGATTGAACGGAAAGAATAGCTTCATGTTATTTTACTACGGACTCTTGAATCGATAGAACACAAAGGATAACTTTGAGGTGGTTTCATACCCTACCATAATCTCTTCTTGTTCTCCGCTATTAGTGGCTTTGGAGTGACTCTTTGTTGCATGTTGAGGGATTGTTATATGATCTATCTATGTTATTATTGTTGAGAGAACTTGCACTAGTGAAAGTATGAACCTTAGGCCTTGTTTCCTACCATTGCAATACCGTTTACACTCACTTTTATCATTAGTTACCTTGCGGTTTTTATATTTTCAGATTACAAATACCTATATCTACCATCCATATTGCACTTGTATCACCATCTCTTCGCCGAACTAGTGCACCTATAAAATTTACCATTGTATTGGGTGTGTTGGGGACACAAGAGACTTTCTATTATTTGGTTGCAGGGTTACTTGAGAGAGACCATCTTCATCCTACGCCTCCCACGGATTGATAAACCTTAGGTCATCCACTTGAGGGAAATTTGCTACTGTCCTACAAACCTCTGCACTTGGAGGCCCAACAACGTCTACAAGAATAAGGTTGTGTAGTAGACATCAAGCTCTTTTCTGGCGCCGTTGCCGGGGAGGTGAGTGCTTGAAGGTATATCTTTAGAACTTGCAATCGAATCTTTTTGTTTTATCACTAGTTTAGTTTATAAAATAAAACTACAAAAAAATGGATTTGAGTTTGTCTCATACGCTTCATCTTTTTAATATATTTCGTGAGTATGATGAAAAGGAAAGTTGTGCTCAAGTGCTAGAAGAAGAATTACATAGAATGCTTGGCATGAAATATGTGAATGATGAGCATGATTGCAATGTTGTTAGTATGAATTCCTTGAATATCCATGATGCTAATGATATGCAAAGCCATAAGCTTGGGGATTCTATGTCTGATGAAGATGATATTTTTTGTCCCCCAAGTTTTGATGAGCAAATTTATTATGATGAAAGCATGCCTCCTATTTATGATGATTATATTGATGAAAGTGGGTTTGGAAGAGTGTCAACTTTAGGAAGTAGTGATACCACTATTTTGGAGGATGTTGAATCTTATTGTGATGAACATGAAAGTGGATTTGGAAGAGTGTCAACTTTATTTAGTG
Organism: Aegilops speltoides; assembly: GCA_021437245.1. Lineage (NCBI taxonomy): Eukaryota > Viridiplantae > Streptophyta > Magnoliopsida > Poales > Poaceae > Aegilops > Aegilops speltoides. The sequence goes on from CM038142.1 coordinate 437,604,272, forward strand.
ATGATTCCACAATTTTGGAAGAGGTTCCAATTGATTATGAGAACAAAGTTGCTATCTATGATGATTATTGTGATGACTTGTATGCTATTAGGAATAATGATAACCATGAAACTTGTCATCATGATTTTAGTTTTCAATTGGATTATGCCTCACATGATAATTATTTTGTTGAGTTTGCTCCCACTACTATTCATGAGAAGAAATTTGCTTATGTGGAGAGTAGTAAATTTTCTATGCTTGTAAATCATGAAAATAATGCTTTAGGTGCTGGTTATATTGTTGAATTCATTCATGATGCTACTGAAAATTATTATGAGGGAGGAACATATGCTTGTAGGAATTGCAATAATGTCAAGTTTCCTCTCTATGTGTTGAAAATCTTGAAGCTATGCTTGTTTTACCTTCCTATGCTAGTTGATTATTGTTCCCATAAGTTGTTTGCTCACAAAATCCCTATGCATAGGAAGTGGGTTAGGCTTAAATGTGCTAGTCATATGCTTCATGATGCTCCCGTTATGTTTCAATTCTTATCTTTTATGTGAGCATCATTGCCATCATCATGCCTAGCTAGAAAGGCATTAAAGAAAAGCGTTTGTTGGGAGACAACCCAATATTTACCCTTACTATTTATGTGTGTTCACATGATTATGCTACTGTAGTAATCATGTTCTATAGCTTTTGTTTCAATAAAGTGCCAAGTAAGACCTTTAGGATAGCTTACGGTGATAGTTGCGTTGATCCTGCTGAGAATCATAAACTTTTGCACTCAGTAAATTAGTTTCGTTAATTCACAGAAACGTGATTCTGATATGATTCTTCTTGCTATGGATTGATACACAAATTTCTTAGGACATCCTAATTTGGTAGGATTTTTTTGGTTCCAGAAGTATACGTTTGATACATATTACTGCTGACTGTTCTGTTTTTGACAGATTCTGTTTTCTATGTGTTGTTTACTTATTTTGATGAATCTAGGAGTAGTAACGGAGGGTATGAACTATAGATAAGTTGGAATACAGTAGATATTACACCAATATGAATTTATAATGAGTTCACTACAGTACCTAAGTGGTGGTTTTATTTTCTTATACTAACGGAGCTTACGAGTTTTCTATTGAGTTTTGTGTTGTGAAATTTTCAAGTTTTGGGTAAGGATTCGATGTACTATGGAATAAGGAATGGCAAGAGCCTAAGCTTGGGGATGCCCAAGTCACCCCAAGGTAATATTCAAGGACAACCAAGAGCCTAAGCTTGGGGATGCCCCGGAAGGCATCCCCTCCTTCCTCTTCGTTCATCGGTAACTTTACTTGGAGCTATATTTTTATTCACCACATGATATGTATTTTTCTTTGAGCGTCATTTTATTTTGTTAGTTTTGCTTGATGTTATTTAGAATAATGTTTTGCATATTTATTTTCAATAAAAATGTCAAGGATAGCCTTTTCCATGCTTATTTTGCTAGTATACATGTTGCTGTTTGAAAATAGAAAGTTTACCGCTGTTGCAAGAATTCCCTAGAAAAGTCTGAGAATGATATAATGTTGAAACTTTTTGCATATTGAGCTCTGATAAATCTTCTACAGAGTAGTATTTTTATTATAATTTTTGGAGTTAGGGAATTATGATGAATCTTGCATTCTTTACAGACAGTACTGTTTTGGCAGATTGCTGTTATGTTTGCATTGTTTGCATATGTTTGCTTGTTTAATGATTCTATTTGAGGATAGGAGTATTAAATATGCAGAGACATTTAGTATGCAATGTGGAATAATAATTTTAGTGATTTGTTACAGTAGAAAATGATAAGGTTTTGCATTGGTTTTTACTAACCTAGCTCACGAGTTCTTGTTTAGTTTGGTGTGGATGAAGCTTTTGATAAAAAGAGAAACCATGATATGAGAGGAATTAAGGAGACACAAAAGTTCAAGCTTGGGGATGCCAAGGCACCCCAAGATAATATTTCAAGAAGTCTCAAGCATCTAAGCTTGGGGATGCCCCGTTAGGCATCCCACCTTTCTTCTTCAACAACTATCGGTTAGTATCGGTTGAACCTAAGTTTCTTGCTTCTTCACATGAGTTGTGCTATCCTTGCAATGCCATTTTGTTTTGTTTTGATTGCTGTTTGAATACAATACCAAGATCTAAAATTATTTAATGAGAGAGAGTCTTCACATAGTTACATAATTATTTAGCTACTCATTGATCTTCACTTATATGTTTTTGGAGTAGTTTGTCATTTACTCGTGTGCCTCACTTATATCCTATGAGTAAATGGTTGAATGAGTTGAATGTCATACATCTGAAATTATATATGTTTCATTTGCTTATCCCATGGGGAGTAATGACTTCACATCTAAGAAGTAGAGGTTGTAAATTTATTGAAGGTTAGCAAGCATTGTATTGGTCATTTGAACAATTCATGAAAGAGTATTGAAGGAAGAGAGATTTCACATATAAATATACTATCTTAGACATCTTTTATAATTGTGAGCACTCATTAAGTATGACATGCTAAAGAGTTGATGTTGGAGAAGGAAGACAATGTAATGGGTTATGTTTTCTCACATCTTAGTTAAAGTATATTGTCATGGATCATTCAAACATGTTGAGCTTGCCTTTCCCCCTCATGCTAGCCAAATTCCTTGCACCAAGTAGAGATACTACTTGTGCTTCCAAATATCCTTAAACCCAGTTTTTCCATGAGAGTCCACCATACGTACCTATGGATTGAGTTAGATCCTTCAAGTAAGTTGTCATCAGTGCGAGCAATAAAAATTTCTCTCTAAATATGTATGATTTATTAGTGTGAAGAAAATAAGCTTTATACGATCTTGTTATGGAAGCAATAAAAGCGACGGGCTGCATAATAAAGGTCCATATACAAGTGGCAATATAAAGTGACGTTCTTTTGCATTAGGATTTTGTGCATCCAACCATAAAAGCGCATGACAACCTCTAATTCCCTCTGCGAAGGGCCTATCTTTTACTTTATGTCTTTTACTTTATGCAAGAGTCAAGGTGATCTTCACCTTTCCCTTTTTCATTTTATCCTTTGGCAAGCACCTCGTGTTGGAAAGATCCTGATATATATATATATATATATATATATATATATATATATCCAATTGGATGTAAGTTAGCATGAACTATTATTGTTGACATCACCCAAAGGTGAATACGTTGGGAGGCAACATTATAAGCCCCTATCTTTCTCAGTGTCCGATTAAAACTCCATAACCATTAGTATTGCATGAGTGTTAGCAATTGTAAAAGACTATATGATAGTTGAGTATGTGGAGTTTGCTAAATCAAAGCTCTAACATAGACCCTTCCTGAAAATAAGATGAATTGTAATTGTTTGATGACTGAGAATGAAATTTGTTAGTTTTCAAGAAAGTTTATGGTCTATGCTTTAACATGTGAATTGCTTGTTACTTGTTCGTGAGAAGTCTTATGAGATGAACTACTATTATGACATATAATCATGCTAGAAAAGGTGATTGAAATTATCACTGATCAAACTTGTGCACGTGCTAGCATTCACACTTCATAAATTCTTTCCTTTATCATTTACCTACTTGAGGACAGTAGGAATTAAGCTTGGGGATGCTGATACGTCTCCAACGTATCTATAATTTATGAAGCATTCATGCTATTTTATTATCTGTTTTAAATGATTGCGGGCTTTATAACACACTTTTATATTACTTTTGGGACTAACCTATTAACCGGAATGTAACGCCCCGGATTCGATGCGCCAGGTGTCCGCCAGTTATTCGCCGTCGTTGCCATGTCATGTGCTTGCGTGTTGCACTTTGCCATGTCATCATCTGCATTTCATATCATGTCATCATGTGCATCTCATGTTGCATACATGTTCGTCTCATGCATCCGAGCCTTTTCCCCATTGTCCGTTTTGCAATCCGGCACTCCTATCTCACCCGGCGTCCCCTTCTTGTCTCCTTTTGTGTGCGGGTATTAAACTTTCTCGGAATGGACCGAGGTTTGCCAAGCGGCCTTGGTATAGCACCGGTAGACCGCCTGTCAAGTTTCGTGCCATTTGGAGGTCGTTTGATACTCCAACGGTTAACCTTGTAACCGCAAAGCCCTCTTTTGTTGCAGCCCAACACCCCTTCCAAAGTGGCCCAAAACCCATCTAACTCCCCTCCATGCTCTCGGTCGTTCGATCACGATCGCGTGGCCGAAAACCGCACCTCATTTGGACTCTCCTAGCCCCCTCTACCTATATATTTGCACCTCCCCCGAAATTTTCGCGGATGAAACCCTAAAACTCCCCTCTCTCCGCCGCCGGACGCGTCCACCGACGGCCGGACACGTCCGCCCCACTCCCCTCCTCCAATCCTGTCGTGCCACGTGTCCCCCCGCCGCCCGCTCCCACGCAGCGCCGCCATGAGGCTCGCGCCAGCCCGCCTGGCCCCGATCTGGGCCCCGAGGCCCGCGCCTCGCCCGACCCACGCCCGCCCCGGCCGCGCGCTGCTGCTCGCCGGGCGGCACGGCGGCGCCGCCCGCCGCCGGCGCTGCGCTGCTCGTGTTGCCCGCCGCCGCGGCTGCAGCCGCCGCCAGCGCCAGCGTGTCTCTGCCGCGCGCCGGCGCCCGGCCTCCGCTTCGCTGGCCATGGATCCGCCGCCGTGCACCTCTCTCGGCCGCGCCCTGCGCCGCCGCCCGACCGCGCTGCGCCGCGCCCTCCTCCGCCGTCGGGCTCCCCTCCGTCTTCCGGAGGCGCGCGCCGCCTCCACGCCATGTCGCGCGCATGGCTCTCGCCGGCACCGCGCCGCCCGTTCGCCGCCAGCGTCCGGTCGCCGGCATCCCCGGCCGGATCCGGGACGGGACCGGCCGGATCTGCCTCCCCCGGCGCCTTCCTCTTCTTCTCCGGCCGCCGTCTACCTCAACTCCGGCGACCCATCTCCGGCGAACCTCATCAACCGTGCCCCGGATCTGGATCTGGATTCCCAGAGGTTGACCCCGAAACTGCTAAGTCCCATATTTTTTGACATAAACATGCCATGTTCATGCCATCACATCTCTGCATCCCTAGCTCCGTTTTGCGCGTTTAATATGTCAAATTGTTCGTCTCGACGAGTAGATCATTTCATTCCATTGCATCATTTTCATTTGAGCTCATCTTGATGACCGAAATGCTGTTGGAAGAGTGCATGTTGATGTTAATCTGCTGAAACTGTTATAACTTGTTGTTTTATCATTTTTGCCATGATTGATGTGTGCATCCTATGAGGTTGAGCTCTACATGAATGTTGATCTATGCCATGCCATCTTTCCAGGGGTGCCAACCATGTATTTTTTGTGAGTTGTGTGCTGAGTGCATCAAGCTTGTTAAGTAGGGTAGTTCTTTGTTCTTTGTTTTCTGACAGATTCTGTTATATTTTGTTGCTATGTTAACATGCTTCTACTAATCATTCTATGCATAATCTGGAGATGCTCTATAAACATGTTTTGATCTACATGTCATGCTCTATCCATTCATGCCCTTGGTTGCATTTATAGCTTGCTGTAGATTGTTCATATCTTGCTCCAAAATTGCTTGAAAATGTTGCTATCAACCTGTTAACATTAAGTTCACTTGTTCCCATGTGTTTTCCTAGTGATCCATGCATCCTATGACCTTGCTATTGCCATGCTTAGCTTCATGAACATGTCTTCTTACTGTTGGTTGCCTTGCCATGCCATGTATTGCTCTATGGTGAGTGATTCAAGCTCACGAACATGCCTACTTATTGTTGTTCCTGCCATGTATAAATCTGTAATATAACTTGCAATGTTTACATGGGTGCCATCATATTTTCCGTGCCTTTTTGGCTCATGGTCAGTAAGGGTCTTTTGATCTATGCTTTTAGTAGATTCATGCCATGCCTTTGTTTGCCATGATAAGTTCCTGTAACATGTTGTTTGATAGCTCTAAACATTGCAACCTGATGTTATTTCTGCTAAAGTCTGAAACTGTTATTATTCGCAATATCTCCATGTGTTTTGGAGCATGTTCTAGTTGTTTCTGGAGATAGCTCAGTGTTCATGTTTTGTTATGCTTTACCTGTACTTCATGCCCATGCCTTTTGTTATCATGTTGGGGTGCTGTAGCATGTTGTTTTGATACTTGCAATATGCCTAGTTGCTGTTATGGACAGATTGTTGCTATGACTTGTATAGTGTGCATGTGTTGCACCGTTGCTCCGTTTTGAGTGTGATCTATATGAAACTTGCTTGTTTTTGCATGTAGTTCCATATTATCATGTTGCATCCTTGTTTTGAGGTGTTTGCTTGATGTTTGGGTGCATTTTGCATCAATGTCATGTTTGACTTGTTTTGCTCATATCTTCTAGCCCGTAGCTCCGAATCGAATAAACTTTATATGTAACTTGACTAGAATTTCGTGTAGATCATCTTGGTGCATATTAACTTGCTGTTTAACAACTTGAACATAAGGTTTATTCAGTTCCGGACCAATTTCGAAATATGCATATGAGGACTTACCGGAATTGTTATATGTTGTTTCCGGCCTCATTTAAACTTGCCTTGATGTGTGCTCTTGTTTGCATCATCTTTTGCCATGAGTAGCATCATCTAGTTTTGTCATGCATCATGCTTGTTGTGCACCATGTCTTGTTCATGTGTGGTGTGTTTACTATGTTGTGTGCTTCTTCTCGATAGTTCCCGTTTCGTTGCGATCGTGAGGATTCGTTCGTCTACGTGTGGTTCGTCTTTGTGGCTTCATCTTCTTCATGGACTCGTTCTTCTTCCTTGCGGGATTTCAGGTAAGAAGACCGCTACCCTGGATCTCACTACTATCATTGCTATGCTAGTTGCTCCGTTCTATCGCTATGCTGTGCCACCTATTACCTGTTTATCAAGCCATCCCATATTGCCATGAACCTCTAACCTTTGACACCTTTCCTATGCAAACCGTTGTTTGGCTATGTTACCGCTTTTGCTCAGCCCCTCTTATAGCGTTGCTAGTTGCAGGTGAAGTTGAAGATTTCTCCATGGTGGACAGGATTTTGGTTGGGATATCACAATATCTCTTATATTATTAATGCATCTATATACTTGGTAAAGGGTGGAAGGCTCGGCCTTATGCCTGGTGTTTTGTTCCACTCTTGCCGCCCTAGTTTCCGTCATACCGGTGTTATGTTCCCGGATTTTGCGTTCCTAACGCGGTCGGGTGATTTATGGGACCCCCCTGACAGTTCGCTTTGAATAAAACTTGTCCAGCAAGGCCCAACCTTGGTTTTACCATTTGCCTCACCACCACCTATACTTTTCCCTTGGGAGTCGCTCTCTCGAGGGTCATCTTTATTTTAGCCCCCCGGCCAGTGCTTGTCTAAGTGCTAGTCCAAACCAAGCGATGTCCGGCGCCCTGGCAACAGGTCTATGCCAACCCGATGTCTTGCTCATCCGGTGTGTCCTGAGAACGAGATATGCGCAGCTCCTATCGGGATTGTCGGCGCATCGGGCGGCTTTGCTGGTCTTGTTTTTCCATTGTCGAAATGTCTTGATGTACTGGGATACCGAGTCTGATCGGAGTGTCTCGGGTGAAGGTCTATTCCTTCATTGATCGCGAGAGCTTGTCATGGGCTAAGTTGGGACACCCCTGCAGGGTTTAAACTTTCGAGAGCCGTGCCCACGGTTATGTGGCAGATGGGAATTTGTTAATGTCCGGTTGTAGACAACTTGACACCAGATCCGAATTAAAACGCATCAACCGAGTGTGTAGCCGTGATGGTCTCTTCTCGGCGGAGTCCGGGAAGTGAACACGGTCTCTGTGTTATGTTTGACTTAAGTAGGAGTTCAGGATCACCTCTTGCTCATTGCTAGTTGACGACCGTTCCTTTGCTCCTCTTCTCGCTCTCATTTGCGTATGTTAGCCACCATATCATGCTTAGTCGCTGCTGCAACCTCACCACTTTACCCCTTCCTTTCCCATTAAGCTTTGCTAGTCTTGATACCCATGGTAATGGGATTCTTTGAGTCCTCGTGGCTCACCGGATACTTCCAAAACCAGTTTGCGGTGCCTATGTTACCGAAAGGTGTGACGCAACCAAGCTCAAGATGGAGCTCGATGAAGATCTTGCCTTTTGTGTTGTTTCGTTCTAGTTGATCAGTAGTGGAGCCCAGTTGGGGTCGATCGGGGACCTTTGTCGCATTTGGGGTTCTTCTCTTATTTTGATTCCGTAGTCGGACCTTGATTGTATCTGGATGATGTAATGCTTTATTCATGTAATTGTGTGAAGTGGCGATTGTAAGCCAACTATGTATCTCTTTCCCTTATGTATCACTACTGGAATCTGGGAATTTGCCATCAGCCAGCTCTTTGCCATCTGCCAGCTGATGGCAAAGAACATCTTTGCCATCTGCTTATAAAAAACAGATGGCAAAGAACAGACAGACGGCAAAGAACATGGTTGCCATCAGCCAATTCTTTGCCATCTGCCAGCAGATGGCAAATAATCTTTGCCATCTGCCAGCAGATGGCAAATAATCTTTGCCATCTGCTAGCAAATGGCAAAGAGGTGGGCAGGGTCCAGTGCTGTAACGGCCTGTCAACCCACCTTTTTGCCATCTGCCAGCAGATGGCAAAGAATCTTTTCCGTCTGTTGGCAGATGGCAAAGAAGTGGGTGGGGCCAATGGATAACGGCGCTGTAACGGCCCAGTAGCCCCCCACCCCCAACCCTCCTCCGCATTTCCCTCCCCCATTCGCGTCGCGTCTCCACCCCGCGAGAAACCCTCGTCCCATCCTCTCCTCCCTCCCTACCATGTCAGAGTCGCCCGAGAACGCCATTGCGCGCCCGCGCCCGCGGCTGCCGCCCCGCCCTCCCCGGCCCTGGCGCCGCCGACGAAGCCGTCCCCGCCCACCAGGTCCGGGATCCCGCCGCGGTACGACCTCGACGCCAAGTGGGACGCCTGCCTCGACCTCTCCATTCGCCGCGTCGCCTACTCCTCCCTCGCCGGCGCCTTCGGGGGCCTCATCCTCTTCCGTAAGCTCCCCAATCCCCCCTCCCCCTTCCCCTCGCTGCATCGCGAGATCTGTTCGCCGACTCTCCATTTGCATCTCTTGATCTAGGGTTGCGCGAAAATACTGCCCGTGCTCCATCTCGATCGGCCTAATCTGATGCGGGATTCCGTGGTTCGTACGTAGGGCGCGCTCCTCCGGGCGAAAACATTTGGGGACGGGAGGGGACTAATGCGCATGCCCTGCTTTAAGGCGCTGTAGATTGACTGTTTTCTGTGCGATTGGATCCTGCTGTGCGATTGGGGACATGGAGATGGGCAGTGAGCTATAAAAAACGTATGTAGCTAACCATCTCAATCATCATATAAACGTATGTGTTGCCTTAGTAATGTTGGTCAGGTTTTCCACACTCCGTGTAGATTATCAGAAGCTACTCTTTTAATAGGCCCTAGGGGTATATTAACGAGGACTTGCCTGATATTAATACAAGACTTTTGCAACATCAGGGAGCATGGAAGCGGTGGCGGCAGCTGGATGCTATGAACTTGTTGAAATGGTCCACCTTGAGGAAAACGACAATATCGAGTATGCTCAAATTGACTGGTCTAAACTACATGTGAGCTCCTCCTTGACCCGCTTTCTTCTCTACTGAAAGACTGCATAGTTATAGATTTACCCCCCTCCCTCCTCCTTAGATGACTGATTATATTATGGAAGCATGGGGATGGATGTTTTGAAAATGCGCAGAATACTTTCTTCTTTAATTATTTTTCCACATGTGACATCCCTTTTATCCTGCTGAAAAATAGGTAGCATCATTTTGTTGGCGGCAAGATAAGCTTTCCTGTTTATTGGATCTGTATAGATTGGTTCTGAAATTCTTAGTATAATGTTGCAAATGCAAGCTCGAATGATTTTGTATAATTTTTCTTCTGCTGGTGATTCTGCTATCTCCATCTAAAACTGGTTATGATATATACAAATTAATTTGTCAACGAAAAATCATTAGAGGGATTCATGATAGGGTATATGGAATTGCATTTGATAGTCTTTAGAGGGATTCATGATAGGCGGTGCGCGGCGTTGCCACCGTGGGTGCCTTGAGCGACTCCGACATGCTTAAGGGGCTCGGCCAAGTCGGAGGCCAAACGATGTGCACGGTCATGGAGCGCCAGCCATAGGCGCTTGAAGAGGATAACCCAAGGTGATCTGCCATGGGTGCCCAGGAGGCATAGCATTTGGGCGCCGCCGTGGCTTCTAGAGGGTGGCTGAGCCGTCGGCGTCGCGTTGTGGTGTTGCCGCCTGCATAAGCAAGCTACATGGCGTCAAGAAGAAACCGGTATGCCTCATTCTCCTCTCGGCTTTGTTCCATCTGGACCATCACCATAAGCATTAGCTCTTTGATGTTGCTGAATTCAGCTTGCTGTGCTAATGTAGCCTTTGATTGCTCCGTGGCCACCAATGTGTTCTTCTCCAATGCGTCCGTTGAAGCTTCATGTATTTTGCGTGGAGACATTTTTTTGGACAGCTGAATGAGAGAAAAGGTGCATGTATATACGTTACAGATCTTCCTTGAATTCTATTGTTCTTGTAATACATATGCAAACTGTGGATTAATATATATGCTTATTGTTTGGTTGGTTGGCAACTTGGCATACTTCAGATTACATTGGTCGGAGGATCCCATGTGTGTAGGTCTGGCTATCATTAGCCCAGGGCCATCAGACACTACTGTCGAGAGCATATATGCAACAAACATGTAGGCTAGAGGTTGTCGGGTGGCACCAGCAGCCTCGCCGGCTCTGCCCTGTCTGTATGTTGCAGAAGATTTACTTATGGTCAAGTTTTCTTTTAGTAGTTGTTTGGGTGAAAGAGTATATGATGGATTGCTACATTAATAGCTTGCTTTCGGGCTGCATTCCTTCGATATGTGTGTGGTGCATTTCGCCTGAATGTACTTTTGGTCAGATTTATGTTGTCAAAATCACATTAATGTTGTGACTGATTGTGCAATAGAATCTTGAGTTTGATTTATATAGTTTTGTATTTATATTATGCTTAATGCTCAAATCTTTCGCCTCAAAATATTATTGTTCAATCAGATTAATTTAAGCTTAGTTCTTGATGATTATTTTGTTGGACTAGGAAATGGAACTTCTTATCCACCAATTTCATTAGAAAGCCTCTCTCTCTTGACTGCTCCTCTTTACATTGTCTTGATTTGCAGGTCGCCTCTGGAGCCGGACAAAGTCATGGCTTACCTTCTGCCGAGGTGCTGCCTAGGAAGAGCGCAGGCCGCCACCACCACTTACCAGACCGTGCCTTTGAGAATGTCATCGTACTTACCACTGATGACCTATAGGTCCATCTCTCTCTCTCTCTCTCTCTCTCTCTCTCTCTCTCTCTAAAATGTCAAGCTCGATTCCCTTTTATTTTGCAGAATGGAAGTGGCCTGAAACCACTTGTGTCTTGTGATATGCCAATGCCATGATAATTAGCTGGATAGAAATGACACTTCTTAGTTCCATGTAGATGAGGCCACGATTGTGACGCCCCCGCCAATTTGCTATGTTGATATACTTGTTCTTGCTAGCTTTACTACTGGTTAGTGATTGGAAAATATTTTACTTTAAGAAATTTTCTCCAATTACAGGAGAAGAGCAAAGATGGACTCACTGACCACCGCACATGACCGAAGAACTGACTAAAGGAACGCTTCATGGTATATAGCAGCTAATTATTTAGCATATTTTCTATGCTGTCCAGGATAAGGATGACTAAAAAGATGATAGTATGCATATCATAATAGTTATATTATTTCTACTTCATTGGTCATAGGAACGTATTCATTGAATTAGGCACCTGAAGATGCCCTGAATTAGAGTGCACTTCTCCTAAATCTTAGGTGAACAATCTTGAAAAATAGTATTTGATTCTTGAACAGACACTTGGATTTCTTCATGGTTCTAAGAAACATATGGATTTCTTAGGTGATCATGGTTCTGATTTCTTTTACTCTTTCTTCACATTCGGATATGACTGACCATGCTAACAACCAGTTCATGTGATGATACATTAATCATTTTATTGAAAGTGCATTTTATAAATAAACGATTGTATAGTTAGAAGATACATGTGTTGCTTTCTATACAACATATTTGCATAATACCATGATGAATCAATTCCACCAATTTGATCTGGTGTGAATCTGAATGTGTTTGAAAACTACATGTACTTTCTATTGTTTCTCTTCTTCAATAACAACATCTGTTTGAGAGTCAAATATAAAATATAATGCATTAATTTTTTTTGTACTTTTGTGAGGACCACTTTTCTCAACCTTCTTCTTTTTCATGATTGCTTTCATTTTCAGTGGACTGACCAAATGCAAGGTACGATTGAACTGAAAGGAGAAGGGCATTTTCATCAAAGGCCTGCTATTTGCAAAGTTTGTTGGCTTTGGTCTGCAACTACAACTTGCACAGTAAGTACAATCGGACGAATGACACAACTTGCACAGTAGTTGCTTGATATGAGCTTATGGAGAAGCTTGAGGAAACACGAAGGTCAATAGGCTGCATTTCAGTGAGAGCTTGGTCGTGCAGATTTTCTTGAATTAAAGCCTCTTGATAAAGCTAAGCTTTCTATGGTTGAAAGGATTATACCAGTTTACAAGATCCAAAGTGACGGAAGATTCTGCAGCTGTGGAAGCCATCAGGTACATGTAGAATGCTACAGAACAATACCTTCTAAGATGAACCTGTACCTTAGGAGTTAGAGAGCACAACTGAAATTACTTTCAGTTAGGATTATCAAGTTTATTAGATACACAACAGCAGAATGAGTGAGCGAGTACATGTAAAATTACTTTGAACAGTGGGTGAGTCCTCTACCAGTTTCAATACTGTATAGATTATGTGTACTTATATTTACTGATCGGATTACTTAATAAATTTTGAAGCCAAATTTAAGACGATTCGTTGAAGAAAAAAAAATAGAAAACTGAAACAGTGTCATGTCATGTGTTAAGCTTAGACGATGCCTTTCTTACTTAATAAGATGCATGTGCGTACACATACACTGCTTGAGCAACAACAACTTCTATACTACATACTCCCCTCTATGCGTATGTATGCATTACAAAAAGAAGAAACTGATAATGGAATTTGTCAGTCGATTCGCGGAACAGGGAGGGGTAGTTTTAACAACAAAGTGTTTTAGTTTACTCCATCCTTGATCCGGCAGCGGAACAGGGACCTGTTGTACTCCTTATAAACTATTTTAGTTTTATAATCATCTTTTATTTTTCTCCAGTTTTTTCAGCAAACACATCGAGGCGTTGGAAGAAATTGGCGTGGTGTAAAAGGAGCTGGCTTTACTGATGGCGTTAAGCCTTTCGGGAGGAGTTCGTTCTTTAGGTGGATACATATGTGTTCATGACTATTGGTAACATGTGAAACTTGCTACCTATGGATGAAACTGTGTAATATTGATGAAACTATGTATATGTACGGATGAAAACTTGCTACTATTGGTAACATGTGTTGGATACATATGTGTTCATGACTATTGGTAATATGTGTTGAATATGCTATATTGGTCATATAAATATATTTGTGTTTGATTTCTGTTAAAATCAAATGGGGCAATATAGTCACTTTGCCATCTACTGGCAGATGGCAAAGAGCTTTGCCATCAGCTGGCAGATGGCAAAGAGGCCACGTGTCATGTTTGGGCTGGCCTATTTGGGCTCTTTGCCATCTGCCAGCAGATGGCAAATCTCTTTGCCATCTGCTGGCAGACGGCAAAGCATGTAACCTTGCCATCTGCTGGCGAGATGGCAAAGTATGTCGTTAACCTTCTAACGGGCTAACCCGTTAAGAGGCTTTGCCATCTGCCGGCCAGATGGCAAAGCCATAAACTCTTGCCATCAGCCATGAGATGGCAAAGCCACGTGCTCTTTGCCATCAGCCGCCAGACGGCAAAGAAGCCTTTACCGCAGGGTTTCGGACGACGGTTTGCCATCTGCTGGCAGATGGCAAAGCCTTTGCCATCCGCCGACCATGCCTTTGCCATCTGCCATGGCAGATGGCAAACTGCCAGATTCCAGTAGTGTATTACATGGGTTGTGTGAAGATTACCTCACTTGCGACATTGCTTTCAATGCGGTTATGCCTCTAAGTCGTGCTTCGACACGTGGGAGATATAGTCGCATCGAGGGCGTGACAAGTTGGTAATCAGAGCCTTCCCCGACCTTAGGAGCCCCACTGCTTGATCATTTTTAGCGGCCGAGTTGTGTCTAGAAAAATGTTTTGAGTCATTTAGGATTATATATATCGAAGAGTTAGGAATTCTTTTACTCCTCAGTCCCTTCGTCGCTCTGGAGAGGTCTCCTGACGTAGAAGTTTTGGCTTTCCTCTCCTGAAATTTCACTAAAAAAATTTTTAGGATCACGCGGGTATCTTGGAATCGTTCCGATGGTTTTATGATGAGAACATTGTCTTGGTGCCTCTGTCGGGGTTTAGTGGAAGTGTCCCGGGAGTTGAGCTCGAGGTGTTGTCGTCATAATTTTATCGTTGCAGTTCTGGAATACCGAGTTTAGTACGCCGACATCGAAAATCTCTTTTATGCGTTGTTGGTGAGATAACCGGATAACCCGATCTCGAGGTGAGTACGGAGTATTGCCATGACTCGTATAACGGATGCTTTTCAAGGTTGAGGTACACGATTTCGAAGGTTTCTTGGTTATGTGTTGACGGATGGATACAATTGGATGTAGGGATTGTTAGTTTGGGTGAGATATATTGCTTCCTGTATCCCCAACACCAGATTGCATAACCGAAAGTTTCGAGTTTATAGGTGGGAATTCAAGTAGCTCCTAGAATATCTTTCCGACAGATGCATGATATGGGATTGGGTAAATCTCTATCATATGTGTTTGTTCCGGCTTATTCTGCAAGCCAAATCCTTTGTTTTCTTTTATTATGGTATTCGAGTTGCTTCGAAGTCAAATGTTGAATCCATACTTTTTCCTAAACGGTGTTCTCATATTGCTATGTGAATACTTATCCTTTTGATCATTGAGGTTGTCATGTTAATTCTTTTCCAACCGGTGCGCTTCTCTTCGAGATGATCCCATCATTCTCCCCATCCGCGAGACAAATTCTAAGTTTTCTCAACGGTGTTTCTTTCGTTCATCCCAAGTTATCTTTGTTTTTCCCCACCCTCCCACCCTTTTCTTCAAGGACTCATTTATTTTAATCAAGTATCCATTTATTCATGTGAAGTCACTTCACTCTTTTCAATCAATGTTCTTATCCGGTGATCCCTCGTGAAGATGCTCACGAGCTTCAAGTTCATCATCCTCCTTTCTTTTTCTTCTCCGGTGGATCCAATTCAAGCTTTCAGTGTTGATCGTATTCCTTTCCTCGTGTCAAATGCTTTCTCATGCCGGTGCACCTCTCAATCACTCACCTCTTGCTATTCATTTATTCCATAGTGTTGAAGATATCTCGGAAGATTCGTGTTTCCATTCTTAATCCGTTCAAGTTATTTTGAGGCTCTTATCTCATTCAAGTCATTTAATTCAACCGGTGCAATCCCCTTTTTCAATCAATCGTTCAACGGTGTTTTCTTTTGAGTGGGCCCTAACCCACAGGTCTTTTCCCAGGATCTTACGTGACTCTTCTAATTATTCCGGAGCTATCCCAAATTCTTTTCCAAGTTTGATGTAAGAATGAATTCTCATCAGTCATATTCCTTCTCCAAGATCGTTTTCAAATCATTTTCATCTTTGGCTCAACCTTTCCTCTTTTAATTCTCCCGGAGTATCTCAACAATTCATGGTGGTTCTCATCATCATTCTCAACATGTGAAGACCGAAGAAGTATTTCTCTTAAATCCATGTCCATTCTCTTGAATATTCATGGTTCTAGCTTCATGCTATCCTCATAATTGTTTTGATTGTGACAATTCTTTTCTTACCATCCGGAGCATTTCATGAGTTGTTTCCATTTCCTTCCTCCGAAGGCCATCATGTCATAATTCTTCATGCTTAGCGTGTAGCTATCATTTTCCAAATCTTACCGGTGCATCGTTCAAATACGCTCTAATCATCTCTTGATGTCTTCGTTCACTTGTATCTAAATCCCCTCAGGTATCTTCATTCGTTTTATAATTCTTCCCGGTGAATTGTGCCTTTGCTACTTTCATTTTCAATTCTTACGGTGGTTCGTTCAAGATTTCACTTCCTTCATTATCTTATCAATTCATTCGTTGTTTTCAAATCCTACCGGTGGATCATTGAAGACTTTTCTCAAGTTCACGCTATATCTCTTTTAATCCTTTCTACGGGAATAAGTAGTATGCCAAATCCATTGTTTGTCATCAATTTAATTTGATGGAGGATAAGCATACAATAAATCTTATTCTTATTTCCTCGAGGTGATTCAATTCTTTTCTTCCGAAGATTGTTCATGATGAAGTAATTCTCGGTTCTAGTGTTCATCTTTTCTTTCCGGAGTTCCAAGTTTTCTTGGATGTCTCGTCACGAAGCTCCATCTATATTATTGCAAGGCTTCAATCTTGTTTGCTTCAACCTTCAATTCTTTTATGTTATCATTTCCTATCCGGAGTTCTTCATGGAGGCAACATGGTGATTCGTCAAGGATTCTTTTCATTCTTCAATTGTTCTTCAAGATTTCTCTTGAAGTTATGACCCGCCAAGCTATACTCAAAAATTAAACATGGTGCTCAACACATGTTTCGTTTTGAGGCGTTCAAGTATTCTTCTTCTTGCATTTCGAAGTGCAATCTTTCTACCTTATCTTTGAGATGGTGATATGTCATTCTTGAAAACTTTCCATTCATGTTTCGTGATCCACATGTTGTCAAGAATGAGGTATTTTAAATCCATCAATCTCTTCATTGGAGTTATCTTGGTATAGATTTCACCTAAAGCCTTTCCTAATGAATGTTGCTATTTGTGGTGTTTATCTATGATCCAAGTTGTCTCTCTATCACCTCGGTGGAAGAAGCTTTCATCTCTTTGGTGCTCTCAATCAAATCAATGGTTTGCATTAGTGACCGGTTGTCACCTCATAGTCTCGAGATGTTTTCCATAAGCCCACAACAAGCTTGTGCTTCTCGTTGTTGATTTT
This sequence comes from Aegilops speltoides, assembly GCA_021437245.1. Taxonomy (NCBI): domain Eukaryota; kingdom Viridiplantae; phylum Streptophyta; class Magnoliopsida; order Poales; family Poaceae; genus Aegilops; species Aegilops speltoides. The sequence goes on from CM038142.1 coordinate 437,621,415, forward strand.
CCAACATCTCCGTTCGATTCTTCTTTGCAAGGATGATTTCCAAGCTCATTTGTGGCAGAAGTTGGCATTTTCTCCTACATTCTGTTATTCCTATGGTCTATCTTCTATTCTTTCGTTACGGAGGCATTATGATGTTGCTCTCTTCACTCATCATGATCGATTGTGAGGGTCGTGTTCTTTTCTTGCTTATCCATCTTACCGGAGTGTTGTATCATCTCTTCAATATCTTTTAATCTTATCAAGTTTTCCTTCTTCTTTCAGTCGGAGTGCTGCCCAAATTATATCAATCTTATTCCTTCTCTATCTATTTTTAACCGGAGTGGTTTCAATATCTATCTTATCACTAAACCTCTTGGTTCTCATCATATTCCTCGTTCCTCTTGGCCAACGAATTGTTTGCAATCTTGGTCATCTCCGTTATTTTGTTTCTTTCAATGTGTTCAACCCCTCAAGGTTCTTTGGTTTCACTCATTGGTCAAAGAAGCAACTTAGTTTTACCTCTTCTCTTCCTCTTCCGTTTTCCCTCCGGTGCCATCCTAGATCTCGGGACGAGATCCTCTCGTAGTGGTGGAGTGTTGTAACGCCCCGGATTCGATGCGCCAGGTGTCCGCCAGTTATTCGCCGTCGTTGCCATGTCATGTCCTTGCGTGTTGCACTTTGCCATGTCATCATCTCCATTTCATATCATGTCATCATGTGCATCTCATGTTGCATACATGTTCGTCTCATGCATCCGAGCCTTTTCCCCATTGTCCGTTTTGCAATCCGGCACTCCTATCTCACCCGGCGTCCCCTTCTTGTCTCCTTTTGTGTGCGGGTATTAAACTTTCTCAGAATGGACCGAGGTTTGCCAAGCGGCCTTGGTATAGCACCGGTAGACCGCCTGTCAAGTTTCGTGCCATTTGGAGGTCGTTTGATACTCCAACGGTTAACCTTGTAACCGCAAAGCCCTCTTTTGTTGCAGCCCAACACCCCTTCCAAAGTGGCCCAAAACCCATCTAACTCCCCTCCATGCTCTCGGTCGTTCGATCACGATCGCGTGGCCGAAAACCGCACCTCATTTGGACTCTCCTAGCCCCCTCTACCTATATATTTGCTCCTCCCCCGAAATTTTCGCGGATGAAACCCTAAAACTCCCCTCTCTCCGCCGCCGGCCGTCGGCGGCCCCGCTCCCCTCGTCCAATCCTGTCGTGCCATGTGTCCCCGCCACCGCCGCTCCCACCGTGCCGCCGCGAAATCGCGCCAGCCTGCCCGCCCCGAGACCAGCGCCTCGCCCGACCCCGCCACCGTCCCGGCCGCGCGCTGCCTCGGCCGAGCACCGCGCCGCCCTACGCCGCCGTCTGCTGCTTTCGCCGCGCCCGCTTATGCCGCCATTGCCGCCGCCTGCGGCTGCAGCCGCCCGCCTGCTGCGCGTCTCTGCCGCGCGCCCGCGCCAGCCTCCAGGCAGCGGCGCCGCGGATCCCGCCGCGTGCACCTCTCCTCGGCCCGCGCCTGCGCCCGGCCGCCCGACCGCGCCGCTGGCTGCGCCCCTCCGCCCGCCGTCGGGCTCCCCTCCGTCTGAGGCGCACCGCCGCCTCCACGCCGTGTCCGCGCCATGCTGGCTCGCCCGGCACCGCGCCGCCCGTTCGCCGCCGCGTCCGGTCGCCGGCATCCCCGGCCGGATCCGGGACGGGACCGGCCGGATCTGCCACCCCCGGCGCCTTCCTCTTCTTCTCCGGCCGCCGTCTACCTCAACTCCGGTGACCCATCTCCGGCGAACCTTGTCAACCGTGCCCCGGATCTGGATCTGGATTCCCAGAGGTTGACCCCGAAACTGCTAAGTCCCATATTTTTTGTCATAAACATGCCATGTTCATGCCATCGCATCTCTTCATCCGTAGCTTCGTTTTGCGCGTTTAATATGTCAAATTGTTCGCCTCGACGAGTAGATCATTTCATTCCATTGCTTCATTTTCATTTGAGCTCATCTTGATGCCCGAAATGCTGTTGGAAGAGTGCATGTTGATGATAATCTGCTGAAACTGTTATAACTTGTTGTTTTATCATTTTTGCCATGATTGATGTGTGCATCCTATGAGGTTGAGCTCTACATGAATGTTGATCTATGCCATGCCATCTTTCCAGGGGTGCCAACCATGTATTTTTTGTGAGTTGTGTGCTGAGTGCATCAAGCTTGTTAAGTAGGGTAGTTGTTGTTCTTTGTTTTCTGATGATTCTGTTATATTTTGTTGCTATGTTAACATGCTTGTACTAATCATTCTATGCATAATCTGGAGATGCTCTATAAACATGTTTTGATCTACATGTCATGCCCTATCCATTCATGCCCTTGGTTGCATTTATAGCTTGCTGTAGATTGTTCATATCTTGCTCCAAAATTGCTTGAAAATGTTGCTGTCAACCTGTTAACATTAAGTTCACTTGTTCCCATGTGTTTTCCTAGTGATCCATGCATCCTATGACCTTGATATTGCCATGCTTAGCTTCATGAACATGTCTTCTTACTGTTGGTTGCCTTGCCATGCCATGTATTGCTCTGTGGTGAGTGATTCAAGCTCACGAACATGCCTACTTATTGTTGTTCCTGCCATGTATAAATCTGTAATATAACTTGCAATGTTTACATGGGTGCCATCATATTTTCCGTGCCTTTTTGTCTCATGGTCAGTAAGGGTCTTTTGATCTATGCTTTTAGTAGATTCATGCCATGCCTTTGTTTGCCATGATAAGTTCCTGTAACATGTTGTTTGATAGCTGTAAACATTGCAACCTGATGTTATTTCTGCTAAAGTCTGAAACTGTTATTATTTGCAATATCTCCATGTGTTTTGGAGCATGTTCTAGTTGTTTCTGGAGATAGCTCAGTGTTCATGTTTTGTTATGCTTTACCTGTACTCCCATGCCTTTTGTTATCATGTTGGGGTGCTGTAGCATGTTGTTTTGATGCTTGCAATATGCCTAGTTGCTGTTATGGACAGATTGTTGCTATGACTTGTATAGTGTGCATGTGTTGCACCGTTGCTCCGTTTTGAGTGTGATCTATATGAAACTTGCTTGTTTTTGCATGTAGTTCCATATTATCATGTTGCATCCTTGTTTTGAGGTGTTTGCTTGATGTTTGGGTGCATTTTGCGTCAATGTCATGTTTGACTTGTTTTGCTCATATCTTCTAGCCCGTAGCTCCGAATCGAATGAACTTTATATGTAACTTGACTAGAATTTCGTGTAGATCATCTTGGTGCATCTTAACTTGCTGTTTAACAACTTGAACATAAGGTTTATTCAGTTCCGGACCAATTTCGAAATATGCATATGAGGACTTACCGGAATTGTTATATGTTGTTTCCGGCCTCATTTAAACTTGCCTTGATGTGTGCTCTTGATTGCATCATCTTTTGCCATGAGTAGCTTCATCTAGTTTTGTCATGCATCATGCTTGTTGTGCACCATGTCTTGTTCATGTGTGGTGTGTTTACTATGTTGTGTGCTTCTTCTCGATAGTTCCCGTTTCGTTGCGATCGTGAGGATTCGTTCGTCTTTGTGGCTTCATCTTCTTCATGGACTCGTTCTTCTTCCTTGCGGGATTTCAGGCAAGATGACCGCTACCCTGGATCTCACTACTATCATTGCTATGCTAGTTGCTCCGTTCTATCGCTATGCTGTGCCACCTATTACCTGTTTATCAAGCCATCCCATATTGCCATGAACCTCTAACCTTTGACACCTTTCCTATGCAAACCATTGTTTGGCTATGTTACCGCTTTTGCTCAGCTCCTCTTATAGCGTTGCTAGTTGCAGGTGAAGTTGAAGATTTCTCCATGGTGGACAGGATTTTGGTTGGGATATCACAATATCTCTTATATTATTAATGCATCTATATACTTGGTAAAGGGTGGAAGGCTCGGCCTTATGCCTGGTGTTTTGTTCCACTCTTGCCGCCCTAGTTTTCGTCATACCGGTGTTATGTTCCCGGATTTTGTGTTCCTAACGCGGTCGGGTGATTTATGGGACCCCCCTGACAGTTCGCTTTGAATAAAACTTGTCCAGCAAGGCCCAACCTTGGTTTTACCATTTGCCTCACCACCACCTATACTTTTCCCTTGGGAGTCGCTCTCTCGAGGGTCATCTTTATTTTAGCCCCCCCCCCCCCCGGGCCAGTGCTTGTCTAAGTGCTAGTCCAAACCGAGCGATGTCCGGCGCCCCCTGGGCAACCAGGGTCTATGCCAACCGGACGTCTTGCTCATCCGGTGTGCCCTGAGAACGAGATATGCGCAGCTCCTATCGGGATTGTCGGCGCATCGGGCGGCTTTGCTGGTCTTGTTTTACCATTGTCGAAATGTCTTGATGTTGGGATACCGAGTCGATCGGAGTGTCTCGGGTGAAGGTCTATTCTTCGTTGATCGCGAGAGCTTGTCATGGGCTAAGTTGGGACACCCTGCAGGTCTAAACTTTCGAGAGCCGTGCCCGCGGTTATGTGGCAGATGGGAATTTGTTAATGTCCGGTTGTAGACAACTTGACACCAGATCCAAATTAAAACGCATCAACCGAGTGTGTAGCCGTGATGGTCTCTTCTCGGCGGAGTCCGGGAAGTGAACACGGTCTCTGTGTTATGTTTGACGTAAGTAGGAGTTCAGGATCACCTCTTGATCATTGCTAGTTGACGACCGTTCCTTTGCTCCTCTTCTCGCTCTCATTTGCGTATGTTAGCCACCATATCATGCTTAGTCGCTGCTGCAACCTCACCACTTTACCCCTTCCTTTCCCATTAAGCTTTGCTAGTCTTGATACCCATGGTAATGGGATTGCTGAGTCCTCGTGGCTCACCGGATACTTCAAAACCAGTTTGCGGTGCCTATGTTACCGAAAGCGGTGGCGCAACCAAGCTCAAGAAGGAGCTCGATGAAGATCTTGCCTTTTGTGTTGTTTCGTTCTAGTTGATCAGTAGTGGAGCCCAGTTGGGGTCGATCGGGGACCTTTGTCGCATTTGGGGTTCTTCTCTTATTTTGGTTCCGTAGTTGGACCTTGATTGTATCTGGATGATGTAATGCTTTATTCATGTAATTGTGTGAAGTGGCGATTGTAAGCCAACTATGTATCTCTTTCCCTTATGTATTACATGGGTTGTGTGAAGATTACCTCACTTGCAACATTGCTTTCAATGCGGTTATGCCTCTAAGTCGTGCTTCGATACGTGGGAGATATAGCCGCATCGAGGGCGTGACAAGTTGGTAATCAGAGCCTTCCCCGACCTTAGGAGCCCCACTGCTTGATCGTTTTTAGCGGCCGAGTTGTGTCTAGAAAAATGTTTTGAGTCATTTAGGATTATATATATCGGAGAGTTAGGAATTCTTTTACTCCTCAGTCCCTTCGTCGCTCTGGTGAGGTCTCCTGACGTAGAAGTTTCGGCTTTCCTCTCCTCAAATTTCACTAAAAAAAATTTAGGATCACGCGGGTATCTTGGAATCGTTCCGATGGTTTTATGATGAGAACATTGTCTTGGTGCCTCCTATCAGGGGTTTAGTGGAAGTGTCCCGGGGAGTTGAGCTCTGAGGTGTTGTCGTCATAATTTTATCGTTGCAGTTCTGGAATACCTGAGTTTAGTACGCCGACATCGAAAATCTCTTTTATGCAGTTGTTGGTGAGATAACCCGATAACCCAAAGATCTTGAGGTGAGTACGGAGTATTGCCATGACTCGTATAACGGATGCTTTTGAAGGTTGAGGTACACGATTTCCGAAGGTTTCTTGGTTATGTGTTGACGGATGGATACAGCTGGATGTAGGGATTGTTAGTTTGGGTGAGATATATTGCCTCCCCTGTATCCCCAACACCAGATTGCATAACCAGAAAGTTTCGGGAGTTTATAGGTGGGAATGCAAGTAGCTCCAAGAATATCTTTCCGACAGATGCATGATATGGGATTGGGTAAATCTCTATCATATGTGTTTGTTCCGGCTTATTCTGTAGATATGTGTTTGATCTCTCTCTCTCTCTCTCTCTCTCTCTCTCTCTCTCTCTCTCTCGTGTTCTCTCTATGGCACGATCTTGATGTATCGCGAGCTTTGCTATTATAGTTGCATCTTATGATGTTTCTCCCCCCTCTACTCTCTTGTGATGAATTGAGTTTTCCCTTTGAAGTTATCTTATCGGATTGAGTCTTTAAGGATTTGAGAACACTTGATGTATGTCTTGCCGTGCTTATCTCTAGTGACAATGGGATATTCACATGATTCACTTGATGTATGTTTTGGTGATCAACTTGCACGGTTTTGCCCATGAACCTATGCATAGGGGTTGGCACAGGTTTTCGTCTTGACTCTTCGGTAGAAACTTTGGGGCACTCTTTGAAATACTTTGTGTTGGTTGAATAGATGAATCTGAGATTGTGTGATGCATATCGTATAATCATGCCCACGGATACTTGAGGTGACAATGGAGTATCTAGGTGACGTTAGGGTTTTGTTTGATTTGTGTCTTAAGGTGTTATTCTATTATGAACTCTATGATAGATCGAACGGAAAGAATAGCTTCATGTTATTTTACTACGGACTCTTGAATAGATAGAACAGAAAGGATAACTTTGAGGTGGTTTCGTACCCTACCATAATCTCTTCGTTTGTTCTCCGCTATTAGTGGCTTTGGAGTGACCCTTTGTTGCATGTTGAGGGATTGTTGTATGATCTATCTATGTTATTATTGTTGAGAGAACTTGCACTAGTGAAAGTATGAACCTTAGGCCTTGTTTCCTACCATTGCAATACCGTTTCCGCTCACTTTTATCATTAGTTACCTTGCTGTTTTTATATTTTCAGATTACAAATACCTATATCTACCATCCATATTGCCCTTGTATCACCATCTCTTCGCCGGACTAGTGCACCTATACAATTTACCATTGTATTGGGTGTGTTGGGGACACAAGAGACTTTCTGTTATTTGGTTGCAGGGTTGCTTGAGAGAGACCATCTTCATCCTACGCCTCCCACGGATTGATAAACCTTAGGTCATCCACTTGAGGGAAATTTGCTACTGTCCTACAAACCTCTGCACTTGGAGGCCCAACAACGTCTACAAGAAGAATGTCGTTTAGTAGACATCAAGGTCAAATTCGTAACTCAAATATTTGCCTCCGCGACAAGACCGTAGAATATTTTTTTCTTGTTAGATGATTCTCCACTTCACTCTAAAATTCCTTGAACTTTCAAATGTTTTAGACTTATGTTTCATCAAGTAGATATATCCATACCTACTCAAATCATCTGTGAAGGTCAGAAAATAATGATACCCGTCGTGTGCCTCAACACTCATCAAGCCGCATACATCGGTATGTATTATTTCCAACAAGTCATTAGCTCGCTCCATTGTTCTGGAGAACGGAGTTTCAGTCATCTTTCCCATGAGGCATGGTTCGCAAGTATCAAATGATTCATAATCAAGTGATTCCAAAAGTCCATCTGTATGGAGTTTCTTCATGCGTTTTACACCAATATGACCTAAACGGCAGTGCCACAAGTATGTTGCACTATCATTATCAACTTTGCATCTTTTGGCATCAATATTATGAATATGTGTATCACTATGATCAAGATTCAACAAGAATAGACCATTCATCAAGGGTGCATGACCATAAAAGATATTACTCATATAAATAGAACAACCATTATTCTCTGATTTAAATGAATAACCATCTCACAATAAACAAGACCCAGATATAATGTTCATGCTCAATGCTGTCACCAAATAACAATTATTGAGGTCTAAAACTAATACCAAAGGTAGATCTAGAGGTAGCATTCCGACGGTGATCACATCGACCTTGGAACCATTCCCAATGCGCATCGTCACCTTGTCCTTTGCCAATCTTCGTTTATTATGCAGCTCCTGTTTTGAGTTACAAATATGAGCAACCAAACCAGTATCAAATACCCAAGCACTACTACGAGCATTAGTAAGGTACACATCAATAACATGTATATCAAATGTACCTTTGTTCACCTTGCCATCCTTCTTATCCGCCAAGTATTTGGGGTAGTTCCGCTTCCAGTGACCATTCCCTTTGCAGTAGAAGCACTCAGTTTCAGGCTTGGGTCCAGCTTTGAGCTTCTTCCTGGGAGTGGCAACTTTCTTGCCATTCTTCTTGAAGTTCCCTTTCTTTCTCGTGTCCTTTTTGTTGAAACTAGTGGTCTTGTTAACCATCAACTCTTGATGCTCCTTCTTGATTTCTACCTCTGCGGCTTTGAGCATTGCGAAGAGCTCGGGAATCGTTTTCTTCATCCCTTGCATATTGTAGTTCGTCACAAAGCCTTTTTAGCTTGATGGCAGTGATTGAAGAACTCTATCAATAAGACTATCAACTGGAAGATCCACTCCCAGCTGAGTCAAGTGGTTATGATACCCAGAGATTTTGAGTATGTGTTCACTGACAGAACTGTTCTCCTCCATCTTGCAGCTATAGAACTTGTTGGAGACTTCATATCTCTCAACTCGGGCATTTGCTTGAAATATTAACTTCAACTCTTGGAACATCTCATATGCTCCATGACGTTCAAAACATCTTTGAAATCCCGGTTCTAAGACATAAAGCATGTCACACTGAACTATTGAGTAGTCATCAGATCGAGCCTACCAGATGTTCATAACATCTATAGTAACTCCTGCAGCAGGTCCGTCACCTAGCAATGCATCAAAGACATAATTCTTCTATGCAACAATGAGGATAATCCGCAAGTTACGGACCCAGTTCATGTAGTTGCTACCATCATCTTTCAATTTAGCTTTCTCTAGGAACACATTAAAATTCATGGGGACGGTAGCAGGGGCCATGATCTACAACATAGATATGCAAAATTATTAAGACTAAGTTCATGATAAATTAACTTCAGTTAATCAAATTACTAATGAATCCCCACTTAAATAAACATCCCTCAAGTTATATAAGTGATACATGATCACAAAACAACTAACCCATATCCGATCATCACGTGATATGGGGTAGTCATCAATGGTGAACATCTCAAAGTTGATCATATCTACTATATGACTCACGTTCGAATTTTCAGTCTCTAGTGTTCCCAGACCATGTCTGTACATGCTAGTCTTGTCAAGTTTAACCCAAGTATTCTGCATGTGCAAAACTTTCTTACACTCGTTGTATGTGAACGTAGAGTCTATCACACCCGTTCATCACGAGGTGCTTTGAAAAGACGAACATTGGCAACGGTGCATACTCGGGGAAAACGCTTTTATCTTGAAATTTAGTGAAGGGATCATCTTATAATGCTACCACCATTCTAAACAAAATAAGATGCATAAAGGATAAACATCACATGCAATCAAAATATGTGACATGATATGGCCATCATCACCTTGTGCTTTTGATCTCCATCTCCAAAGCATCGGCATGATCTCCATCGTCACCGGCTCGACATCTTGATCTCCATCATTGCGTCGGGGTCATCTCCCCAACTATTGCTTCTACAACTATTGCTAACGCATATTGATAAAGTAAAGCAATTACATGACGCTTGCATTTCATACAATAATTAAAATACAACCCTGAGGCTCCCACCGGTTGTCGATATTACAAAACATGATCATCTCATACAACAACGTATATCACATCACGTCTTGACCATATCACATCACAACATGCCCTGCAAAAGCAAGTTAGACATCCTCTACTTTGTTGTTGCAAGTTTTACGTGGCTGCTACGGGCTTCTAGCAAGAACCGATCTTACCTATAGCAAAAAACACAACGGTGATTTATTAGGTTTGTTGTTTTAACCTTCTTCAAGGACCGGTCGTAGTCAAATTTGATTCAACTAAAGTAGGAGAAAAAAACACCGCCAGCCACCTTTATGCAAAACAAGTTGCATGTCTGTAGGTGGAACCAGTCTCATGTATGTGGACATGTAAGGTTGGTCCGGGCCGCTTCATCTTACATACCGCAGAATCAAAATAAGACGTTGGTGATAAGAAGTATGACTGTCGGTGTCAAAACCGGCGGATATCGGGTAGGGGGTCCCGAACTGTGCGTCTAGGCGGATGGTAACAGGAGACAAGGGACACGATGGTTTTACCCAGGTTCGGGCCCTCTCGGTGGAGGTATAACCCTACTCCTGCTTGATTAATATTGATGATATGGGTAGTACAAGAGTGGATCTACCACGAGATCGAGGAGGCTAAACCCTAGAAGCTAGCCTATGGTATGATTGTTGTTCGTCCTACGGACTAAAACCCTCCGGTTTATATAGACACCAGAGAGGGCTAGGATTACACAGAGTCGGTTACAATGGTAGGAGATCTACATATCCGTATCGCCAAGCTTGCCTTCCACGCCAAGGAAAGTCCCATCCGGACACGGGACGAAGTCTTCAATCTTGTATCTTCATAGTCTTGGAGTCCGGTCAATGATGATAATTCGGCTATCCGGACACCCCCTAGTCCAGGACTCCCTCAGTAGCCCCCGAACCAGGCTTCAATGACGATGAGCCCGGCGTGCATATTGTCTTTGCCATTGCAAGGCGGGTTCTTCTCCAACTTCCACGTACTCGCCGAATGGTGTCTGGCTTCTTATAACTGCTGCGCTCCGTGGCTCCCACGTCCAATAATGGCTATCTTCCACGTGTCAAACGAATGCGAAAAGCCAGGCTATCTTTACATTCTACCCCCTAGCTGCGCGAATGAGCTGCCTATAAAGAGAGGCGAGGATCTAGATCCGAATCACACCATCCTCCTTCCGCGAGTATTCATTGGAGCGCCTCTGACCAAAAAATCCATTCCATCATGGACAGTCGACGTGGCTCCTCCTCTCGTGCTCCCAGCCCTCAGCCAGGAGATTGGGGGAGATGCTCGGTCCTGCATAGTGAGCTGGTGACGCTCCAAGCTGAGGGATTTCTTCCCCCGGCCTTTATGGTTCCGGTTCGAGCCGGACTTGCCACCTACAAGGGCGTAAAGCAGGCGGAGAGCGTCCCCAATCCCTCCAAAGGAGAGCGGGTATGCTTCGTCCCTTATCTAATAAGAGGACTCGGATTTCCCACACATCCGTTTCTTCGAGGGCTCCTGGAGTTCTATGGGCTCCAGCTCCACCATCTTACGCCTGCCTCCATCCTGCACATCGCAGGCTTCGTGGCCCTTTGCGAGCTGTTATTGGGCGTCGAGGCCCATTTTGCACTGTGGAAGAGATTATTCTGCCTCGTACCCCGTTCTCATGAGGGGTCGATATATCAAGTGGGCGGAGCCGAACTATGGCGCATCGCCGGGACCGGATATCTATCCGGAACCCCAAAGAAGGTGTCCGAAGACTGGCCTTCAGAATGGTTTTATATGGAGGACGCCCCGCTACCGGACCCAATTTGGATCGGCCTCCCGGAGTTCAGCAACGCTCCTCTGAAGAAACGCCTGAGTTGGCGCCGGCGGAGCCCTCAACGGGAGAACGACAAGGACGTCCAATATCTTATGGGCCGAATAAGGTTATTGGCTCATTCCGGATTGACCATGATTGGGGTCATGGCCACATGCATTATGCGAGGGGTGCAGCCACTCCAGTATAGGGGCCACCCCATGTGGGATTTCAACGGGGAGGATGATGCCACCCGTCATGGCCGCAAGGGGCAGGGATCGGTCGCTGATCTGGTGAAGATCCTGTCCGGTCTGTACAAAGGGGAGAAGGAGGACTTCCTCCGTGCTAGTCCATCGAATGGATTTTCCATGAACAACCCTTGAAGCTGGGTAAGCGGACGTTTGTCTATCCAATCCATATTCCCAAAATTAAGTGTCTCACTTTGTAATTTCGACGCAGGAACTGTGCCGGGCCATAGAGGACATATACAGCCCGGCTCCACTACCCGAGGATCCGGGACGGTCCCTCGATCCAGCCTCCGAAGAGGATCTGGACATAAAGGTGGAGCTGATCGATGGGGTGTTCTACCAACTTAGCATCGACAATGCTTTGGTCGCCATTACGGCCGACTACCCCGGAATATCTCCGGTTTCCCAGGTAACTGTGACCGGAGTCCTGATACCATTACTCATCCATGCTTATTTCTGACCACCGTATACAAATGGTGTTTCGCAAGAGGTGCCTTCGAGGCGGGAAGCCGAACCCGCGGCGGCTGGCCAACAAGGGGCAGCTCGGCCCAGCAGGCAGAAGAGAAGTGCGGTGCGGATCGAGACGTCGCCGCAACGGTATGGCTTGCCACCATGTTTCCGGGAAAGATTCCTGGAAGGCATATTAACGCTCCTGGTTTTTTCAGGAGAAAGAGCGCTCGCCGGACTGTGTCTGGAGAGATTGCCAATCAAATCTCCGCCGGCCAGGCTCCAACGCCAGGTCCGGAGGGGGAGGCGAACGCAAGGCGCGCATCGGGTGCTCCTCTAATGGAGGACGCCGACAGGTTGTCCGCCACCAGATCTGAGGTGGAGAGCGCCATGAATCACAGGCGCCGCCGGACAGTTCTTCGTGATGCGTGCTTATCCCTAGAGGCATTAAATGCCTTCAATTCGGGAGATGCGCACCTCCGTGCTGCTCAAGATGGTCTAGCCAGAGCCATGAAGCAGTATGTAAAAGACATACGGGTGAGGAATTTTGATGATTATATATGCCAAGAGTCTCCCGAGACTTAAAATAGTTAGAATAACTGATTTAAGGATCATTTGTTATGCAGATCTTACGGAGAAGAATACCCACCTGTCCCTGTGAGCTTCAAGAGTGCAAGGCCCAACTTGAGGCGCAGAGAGCCATGAGGGAGCCACGGAGACCCCTCCGTAATATATACTTTGAAAGATAAGTAGTTTGTGAAGTGCGGCGTGTGTATAAGTCTGATAATAATATTGCAGATGGCGCCGGACTAGATCCGGACAAGCAGCAGCTACTACGCCAGCTAAAGGCCGGCGAGAAGGTGCTTACAAGGGTGCGGTAGGAGAAAAATAACCTCCAAGATGCCAACACTCAGCTGGGCGAGGAACTGAAAGATATTCGGTCCAGCTGTCTTACTCCATGAAGGAGAATCATGCTTCGTCATGAATTTATAGTAAGTGCTTGAACGAACTTTTGAAAAGAAGAGTTTGGCGAGGAAGTCGATTAACAGGAATATGTCTGTAGGTATGCTCACAGGCCGTCCTGCAGAGGAAATGCCCGGTTCAACGGGTGACCTACTTCCCGAGCTGCTGCAACTGCACAAACGAGTTTGGCAGGTGATGAGTGGCGTTGCCCAGTCCTTATGGCCGTCCGTCTCCCTACCCGAGGGTCTTGGAGGGCTTGCAGAGAAGCTACATGGAGCACGGCGGCGCTTCCGTCTATGGAAGATATCGGCCTGCCGTCAGGGCGCCAGGGAGGCCTGGGCCATGGTGAAGACGATGTACACGAAGGCTGACCCAAACCACATGGTCGAGGTCGGACCTGTGGGGCCCGATGGGAAGGAGATCCCTGTGAGCTTAATGTACAGCCAAGTAGAGTTGGCCGCAAAGTATTCCCAGCGGGACTGTAAACTAGACAGCCTGTTAGATGGTATTGAAGAGGAATAAAATTAGTCAATTTGACTATGTCATTTGAAAATGACATGTAAAATGCCTTCTAGCCGGATTGTAGATCGTTTGTCATTGCGGACCTTTTCGCTTCAACCTCGGGACCCGACAGTCCGGAGTGTGTCCGAATACCCTCGCGGTTATAAAAAAACCGGGGCATGCGTGGAGACCAGGCATAGGGGTCATTAGTGCTTTATCAGACAAGTGCCCAACTAGTTATGTTATATTACATGGTTAGTAAGAAACATCTTCCAGGGAGAATAGTTCCGTTAGAGGTTCCTTTCCCTGGGAGGCATGCCCTAAAGTGCATGTCCGGACTGCAAAAAAAAGCAGGAAAGCATCCGGGGGCAGATAAATAAAGAGGTAAGAAATCGCCTTTTAGTTCACCGACCGAATATTCCCTTAAGAACGCTAGCTTTCAGCTTCACCCACCGAGGTACACATCTGGTGACCCAGAATAATAATCGCAGAGGTGCTCCTTTACCTCCTAGCCGAACAATCGGGAACGAGGGGTAAGCATGTGATCCGAGCAACCCAGCTTGGCCAAAACTTAAGTCATATCGATGCATATAATGGTGAATAAAAGGTATATGCGGAAGTGTGACACATGTGTCGGGCATAAAGCCCGTATAAATAAGCTTCTGTTAAAGAAGCCCCTAGGTATAACAAGTGCGAGTAGCACGTCAAGCGTGTGCGAACGATGCGCAAATGAGCCTTGAAAGGCTTTAAGAAAAAGGAGGGAGAAAGAGAGAAATAAAAGACAGCTAAAGTATAAAATGTAGACGGAGGAAGGAGACGAACTCAGAGTCCGACGCTAGGCGTAGAATCTTCGGAGACGGGCTGCGTTCCATGGGTTCGGCTCGAGTCGGTTATCCGATGCGTTTTGCAGACGGTATGCACCGCCGGTCAGGACTTGGTCGATGATGAAGGGACCTTCCCATTTGGGCTTGAGTTTGTCCTTTTCTTGTCCTGCAAAGCGAGAACTAGTTCGCCAACATTGTAAGTTTTGGCCCGTACTTCTCTGCTTTGATATCTTTGAGCCTGCTGTTGATAGAATGCGGAACGACCTTTTGCCACGTTGCGCTCCTCCTCTAAGGCGTCCAAACTGTCCTACCGATCCAGCTCGGCTTCTCTTTCTTTGTACATGTGCACGCGAGGTGAGTCATGAGTTATGTCGTAGGGCAAAACTGCCTCTGCGCTGTACACCATAAAAAATGGTGTGAATCCGGTAGTGCGATTCGGCGTGGTCCGCAGCCCCCAGAGCACGGAGTCAAGCTCCTCTACCCAGTGCGTGTTAGATTCCTTAAGGGACCGCACTAGTCTGGGTTTGATGCCGCTCATAATTAGACCATTGGCTCGCTCGACTTGACCGTTAGTTTGAGGGTGATAGACTGAAGCGTAGTCGAGCTTGATGCCCATGTTTTTGCACCAGAGTTTAACCTCGTCGGCCGTGAAGTTTGTGCCGTTATCAGTGATGATGCTATGGGGGACACCGTAACGGTGTACTACCCCTGATATGAAGTCTATCACGGGTCCGGATTCGGCCGTCTTAACTGGCTTGGCCTCTATCCATTTGGTGAATTTATCCACCATGACCAATAGGTATTTTTGCTTGTGGGTTCCTCCTTTAAGGGGTCCAACCATGTCAAGCCCCCAGATCGCGAACGGCTAGGTGATGGGTATAGTTTTCAGGGCGGTGGGTGGCATGTGACTTTGATTAGCAAAGAGTTGGCAGCCGACGCATCGTTGGACTAAATCCTGAGCGTCCGTCCGGGCCATTGGCCAATAAAATCCTGTACGGAAGGCCTTGCTTACAAGGGCCCGGGCTGCGGCATGGTGCCCACCGAGTCCGGCATGAATTTCAGCCAGAAGATTTTGCCCTTCCTCTTCGGAGATACACCTTTGAAGGACTCCGGTTGTGCTTTTTTTATAGAGCTCTCCCTCATGGACCTTATAGGCTTTAGATTGCCGTACTATGCAGCGGGCCTCGTTTTGGTCCTCGGGAAGTTCCTGCCTAGTTAAGTAAGCTAAGAATGGCTCGGTCCACGGGGCAATGACTGCCATTATTTCGTGGGCTGAAGGTGTTGTTTCATTGGCAGAACCGCCGATTGTGTCAGAATGTGCGGTGTCGGGCAGTGCGGTTGGGTCCAGATTGTTGTTTCCGGACTCCCCTTCCCATAGTACGGATGGCTTGAAAAGCCGTTCCAGGAATATGTTGGGAGGGACGGCATTACGCTTTGCGCCGGTGCGTGCCAATACGTCCTCCGCTTGATTATTATCCTGGGGAATATGGTGAAATTCGAGCCCTTCAAACCGAGCTGACATTTTCAGAACGACGTTAAGGTAAGCTGCCATTTTCAGATCCTTGGCGTCGAAGTCTCCATTTATTTGGGATATCGCGAGGTTCGAATCCCCTCGCACCTCTAGGCGTTTAATGCCCATGGAGACCGCCATCCGGAGGCCATGTAGAAGGGCCTCGTATTCGGCTGCATTGTTGGAGTCCGTGTACATTATCTGGAGTACGTATTGGACTGTGTCTCCGGTTGGGGGCATCAGGACGACGCCAGCCCCCAGGCCGGCTAGCATTTTGGAGCCGTTGAAGTGCATGATCCAATTATAATATGCACCGTACTCTTTAGGGAGTTCGGCTTCAGTCCATTCGGCGATGAAGTCGGCCAAAACTTGCGACTTGATAGCTCGCCGTGGTTTATAGGTTATGTCGAATGGTAGGAGCTCGATGGCCCATTTTGCAATCCTGCCGGTCGCATCGCGGTTGTTTATAATGTCATTGAGAGGTACTTCGGATGCTACTGTTATCGAACGCTCTTGAAAGTAGTGTCGGAGCTTCCAGGATGCCATGAACACTGCGTACGCTATCTTCTGATAATGTGGATACCGAGACTTGCATGGTGTTAGGACAGTGGATATGTAGTACACTGGTTTTTGAAGAGGGAACTTGTGTCCGTTAGTTTCTCGTTCGACGACAAGCACCACGCTTACAACTTGATGTGTTGCCGCGATATATAATAGCATTGGTTCGCCCAAGTTGGGCGCGGCCAGGACCGGATTTGTTGCCAATATGGCCTTTATTTCTTCGAGTCCGGCCGTGGAGGCATCCGTCCACTCGAAGTGTTCGGTGCGCCGGAGGAGGTGTAAAGGGGCAATGCCTTTTCTCCTAAGCGGGAGATGAAGCGGCTTAGAGCCGCCACGCATCCAGTCAATTTTTGTATTTGCTTGAGGTCTTTTGGAGTATCCAATTGTGACAGAGCTCGGATCTTGGCTGGGTTTGCTTCAATTCCTCTACCGGATACAATGAAGCCCAAGAGCCTTCCGGCTGGTACGCCGAAAACACATTTTTCCAGATTGAGCTTAATGTCATATGCTCGAAGGTTGTTGAATGTGAGCCTCAAGTCGTCTACTAGAGTTTCGACGTGTTTGGATTTGACGACCACATCGTCTACGTATGCCTCCACTGTTTTGCCGATCTGGTTGGCCAGACATGTCTGAATCATGCGCTGATATGTTGCGCCGGCGTTTTTGAGCCCGAAGGGCATTGTGTTGAAGCAGAATGGCTTGTATGGAGTGATGAATGTTGTTGCGGCTTGGTCTGGCTCCGCCATCTTGATTTGATGGTAGCCGGAGTATGCATCGAGGAAGCACAATGAATCGTGCCCTGCAGTAGCGTCGATGATTTGGTCGATGCGGGGAAGGGGGAAGGGATCCTTTGGGAAAGCCTTGTTAAGGTCCTTCAAATCGACACACAGGCGCCAGGATTTGTCCTTCTTTGGTACCATTACCAGGTTTGCTAGCCAGTCCGGATGTTTTATATCTCTAATGAATCCGGCTTCTAATAGTTTGGCTAGATCCTCTCCCATTGCTTGTCTTTTGGATTCGGAAAATCGCCGAAGAGCCTGTTTGACTGGCTTAAATCCTTTAAGGATATTTAGGCTGTGCTCTGCCAGCCGGCGTGGGATTCCTGGCACGTCTGAAGGGTGGCAGGCAAAAATGTCCCAATTTTCCTGTAGGAATTCTCGTAGTGTGGCGTCTACATCAGGGTTTAATTGTGCCCCAATGGAGTCCGTCTTTGTAGGGTCCGTTGGATGGACTTGGAATTTGACTATTTCGTCCGCTGGCTTAAAAGAGGTGGACTTGGATCTTTTGTCAAGTATCACGTCGTCCCTGTTCACCGTGGAGCGCAGCGCTGTGAGTTCTCGGCCGCTAGGGCTTCGGATAGCGCCTCTAGGGCTAGTGCAGCTGTCTTATTTTCGGCGCTAAGTGCTACGTCCGGATCACAGGCAAGGGTGATGATTCTGTTGGGCCCGGGAATTTTGAGCTTCATGTACCCGTAATGGGGTATAGCTTGAAAAATTGTGAATGCCTCTCGTCCTAATAAAGCGTTATATCCGCTGCTGAACAGGGCCACATGGAACGTGATCTCCTCGGACCTATAGATGTCCGGCGAGCCGAATACCACATCTAGTGTGATTTTTCCTGTGCAGCATGCTTCCCGACTAGGGATTATTCCTCTGAAGGTTGTGTTGCTTCGCTCAATGCGGCTCCAGTCTACTTCCATTTTTTGAAGAGTTTCCTCATAGATGAGGTTTAATCTGTTGCCGCCATCCATGAGTACCTTAGTAAGGCGAAAGCCATCCACTATTGGGCTGAGGACCAATGCGGCTGGTGCTCGAGCTGTTCGGAATTTAGGTTCGTCACTGGTGTTAAAGGTAATAGCCGTGTCACTCCATGGATTTATTGTTGCTACTTGGTAGACTTCGGCGAGGCTGTGGAGTGTTCGTTTCCGCATATTATTTGATGCGAAAGTCTCGAAGACTGTTAGTACCGTACTGGTACTGCTGGGCTGGTTCTCTGGGGCTAGAAGCTCTTCGCCACTTTTGGCCACCTGCCGTAGTATCCAAAATGCTCGAACGCTATGTGTTGGAGTGGCGCCCTCTGTACTATGGATTTTGCAGGGTTCGCTGAGCCATCCCTCCAGTACGGTTTCGTGCCCTTTAGGGGTTTTTTGCTTTTTGGTTTTTAACCCAGGTGCCTGAATATGATGCACCCTTTTATTCCGGACCAGGGTTGTGTTCGGAGCCGGATTGTCCCAAAATTTGGTTTCGGTTTTCCAGGCGCTCTCCACCGCATAGTACTTCCGTACTATGGACGCCAAGTCGGTGAAGCGTGTAATTTTGCGACGACTTATGGCGTTCATGATTCCCTTGTCCATGCAATTATTGCAAAAAATTGAGATTGCGCTTTCCTCATGGCAGTCCTTTATCCTGTCCATAACTAGGAGGAATCTGGCCCAGTAATGGTGTAGTATTTCAGCGGGCTCTTGCCGGATTCGGGATAGATCTCTTGTGTTTGGGTGGGCGGATGGTATTAAATTCGGAACCCCGTCCAATCTAAGACTCACGGGTCGGGAAGTTTCCGAACTTGGAAGCTTGGGTTGCTGGATGTCATCCAACGAATCCGGCCCGCTGCCTGACTTTAGGTTCAGGGCTTGATCGGCGTCCGTCCCTCCGCGGGAATCCGGCATGGAGGGGTCGGGAATTCAGACATAGCTTGTCCTTAATGTAGAAGAAGAGTCGCTGTGTTGTTCCTCCACCATAGCAACGTGGTGTGTGGCCTGGGGAGAGTTGATCTCTCTCACATCGGTTTTAGGCCCGATCTGATCGTAGTCTGTAGCGACTCCCAGGGCGGCGATGCGATCCAAGAGCTCGTTTACGGAGGAGAGCTCCATCGGATCTAGCTGCTCGGCGAGTTCCAAGTTGACGTGAAGATCGCTTTTGATGACCCGAGAGGTCATCGTCGGCGCGGCGGCCGAACAGGCAGTCATAAGAAAACCGCCTAGCCGGATAGTTTGGCCGATGGCCAAAGCTCCTTTGGCAACGGTGCCGTCTTTAAAGACGGGACGAGGCATCCTTCCTGATGGCGATGGCACAGAGGAACTCTCAATGAAAGCACCAATGTCGGTGTCAATACCGGCGGATCTCGGGTAGGGGGTCCCGAACTATGCGTCTAGGCGGATGGTAACAGGAGACAAGGGACATCATGTTTTTACCCAGGTTCGGGCCCTCTCGGTGGAGGTAAAACCCTACTCCTGATGATATGGGTAGTACAAGAGTGGATCTACCACGAGATCGAGGAGGCTAAAACCTAGAAGCTAGCCTATGGTATGATTGTTGTTCGTCCTACGGACTAAAACCCTCCGGTTTATATAGACACCGGAGAGGGCTAGGGTTACACAGAGTCGGTTACAATGGTAGGAGATCTACATATCCGTATCGCCAAGCTTGCCTTCCACGCCAAGGAAAGTCCCATCCGGACACGAGACGAAGTCTTCAATCTTGTATCTTCATAGTCTTGGAGTCCGGCCAATGATGATAGTTCGGCTATCCGGACACCCCCTAGTCCAGGACTCCCTCAATGACCATCACCGCCCACAACTCTTTGTGTTCTACTCATGCATATCTTCTACGCATAGATCTGGCTCATGATGCCACTGTTGGGAATGTTGCATGGAAAACAAAAAATATTCTACGCACACACAAGATCTATCCATGGAGATGCATAGCAACGAGCGGGGAGAGTGTTTCTACGTACCCTCATAGACCGTAAGCGGAAGCGTTTATTAACGTGGTTGATGTAGTCAAACTCCTTCGCGATCCAACCGATCAAGTACTAAATGTACGGCACCTCCACGTTCATCACACGTTCAGCTTGGTGGCGTCCTTGCCTTCTTGATCAAGCAAGACAGACGAAGTAGTAGATGAGTTCCGTCAGCACGATGACGTGGTGACAGTGGTGGTGATGCTATCTCCGCAGGGCTTCGCCTAAGCACTCCAAAAATATGAAAAAGGGACAAAACTGTGGAGAGGGGCACCGCACACGGCTAAGAGATTGTCTTGACATTTGTGTGGCGCCCCTCCCTCATATATATAGGTGGGCAAAGGGGAGGCAGCCAGGAGGCGCCCCAAGGGTGGCCGCCGGTCCCCTTGGGCTCCTGCCCTGTGGCACCTGAAGGAAATATGCCCTACAGGAAATAATAAAGTTGTTATTTTGTATTTCCTTATTCATGATAAAGGTTTATTATTCATGCTAGAATTGTATTGATTGGAAAATTAAATACATGTGTGGATACATAAACAAATACCGTGTCCCTAGTGAGCCTCTACTAGACTAGCTCGTTGATCAAAGATGGTTAAGGTTTCCTAACCACAGACATGTGTTGTCACTTGATAACGGGATCACATCATTAGGAGAATGATGTGATGGACAAGACCCATCCGTTAGCTTAGCATATGATCGTTCAGTTTATTCCTATTGCTTTCTTAATGTCAAATACATATTCCTTCGACTATGAGATCATCCAACTCCCGGATACTGGAGGAATACCTTGTGTGCTATCAAACGTCACAACTTAACTAGGTGATCATAAAGATGGTCTACAGGTATCTCCGAAGGTGTTTGTTGAGTTGACATGGATCTAGATTAGGATTTGTCACTCCATGTATCGAAGAGGTATCTCTGGGCCCTCTTGGTAATACACATCACAAAAAGCTTGCAAGCAAAGTGAGTAAGGGGTTAGTTACGAGATGGTGTATTACAGAACGAGTAAAGAGACTTGCCGGTAACGAGATTGAACTAGGTATGAAGATACCACGATCGAATCTCGGGCAAGTAACATACAGATAGACAAAGGGAATTACGTATGTTGTCATAAGGTTCGACCAATAAAGATCTTCGTAGAATATGTAGGAACCAATATGGGAAACCAGGTTCCGCTATTGGTTATTGATTGACGAGGTGTCTCGGTCATGTCTTCATACTTCTCGAACCCGTAAGGTCCGCACGCTTAATTTTCGTTGACGATATAGTGTCATATGAGTTATGTGATTTGGTGACCGAATGTTGTTAGGAGTCCCGGATGAGATCATGGACATGACGAGGAGCTTCGGAATGGTCTAGAGGTAAATATTGATATATAGGACGATGCTATTCGGACACGGGAAATGTTTTGGACCGTATCAGGTAGTCATCGGATCACCAAAAGGGGTTCCTGGAAGCCACGGGAGGTTAATGGGCCTTATGGGCCAAGAGGGGGAACACACCAGCCCACAAGGGGCTGGCGCGCCACCTCCTCATGCCTCCCCCCGGCAAGTAAGTAAGGGAGGGGACGCGGCTAGAGCAGGAACCCAAGGAGGATTCGGCCTCCTTGGGGGTACCTCCTGGCTGCCTCCCCTCTCCCCCCACCTATATTATATGAGGGAGGGGGCGCCACACAACCCCTCGACAATCTCTTAGCCATTTGTGGCACCCCTCTCCACAGTTTCGTCCTCGGTCATATTTTTGGAGTGCTTAGACGAAGCCCTAGGGAGATAGCATCACCGCCACTGTCACCAAAACGTCGTGCTGCCGGAACTCATCTACCACTTCGCCCGTCTTGCTGGATCAAGAAGGAAAGGACGTCAACGAGTTGAAAATGTGTAATGAACGCGAAGGTGTCGTACGTTCGGTACTTGATCAGTTGGATCGCGAAGAAGCTCGACTACATCAACCATGTTATTAAATGCTTCCGCTTACTGTCTACGAGGGTACGTAGACACACTCTCCCCTCTCATTGTTATGCATCTCCATGGACAGATCTTGCGTGTGCATAGAATTTTTTTTGTTTTTCCATGCAATGTTCCCCAATAGTGGCATCATGAGTCAGGTCTATGCGTAGATGATATGCACGAGTAGAACACAAAGAGTTGTGGGCGGTGATGATCATACTGCTTATCACCAACGTCTTATTTTGATTCAGCGGTATTGTAAGATGAAGCAGCCTGGACCAACCTTACATGTCCACATACATGAGACCTATTCCACCGACTGACATGCAACTTGTTTTGCATAAAGGTGGTTGGCCGTTGTGTGTTTCTCCTACTTTAGTTGAATCGAATTTGACTACGGTCGGTCCTTGAAGAAGGATAAAACAGCAAACTTGATAATCACCATTGTGGTTTTTGCATAGTTAAGAACGGTTCTTGCTAGAAACCCGTAGCAGCCATGTAAAACTTGCAACAACAAAGTAAAGGAAATCTAACTTGTTTTTGCAGGGCATGTTGTGTTGTGATATGGTCAAGATATGATGTGATATATGTTTATGTATGAGATGATCATGTTTGGTAATATTGACAACCAGCAAGAGCCTGAGGGTTGTCTCTTAATTATTGTATGAAATACAAGCACCATGTAATTGCTTTACTTTATCGCTATGCGTTAGCAATAGTTCTAGTAGCAATAGTTGGCGAGACGACCTCGACGCAATGATGGAGATCAAGGTGTCGAGCCGGTGACGATGGAGATCATGACGATGCTGTGGAGATGGAGATCAAAAGCACAAGATGATGATGGCCATATCATGTCACATATTTTGATTGCATGTGATGTTTATCCTTTATACATCTTATTTTGCTTAGAACGGTTGTAGCATTATAAGATGATCCCTTCACTTAATTTCAAGATAAAAATGTTCTCACTGAGTATGCACTGTTGACAAAGTTCATCGTTTCGAAGCACTACATGATGATCGGGTGTGATAGATTCTACGTTCACATACAACGGGTGTAAGCCAGTTTTTGCACAAGCTGAATACTTGGGTCAAACTTGACGAGCCTAGCATGTAAAGACATGGTCTCGGAACACTGGAAATCGAAAGGTCGAACTTGAGTCATAGAGTAGATATGATCAACATAGAGATGTTCACCATTTATGACTACCCCATCTGATGTGATGATCGAACATGGGTTAGTTGATTTGGATCATGTATAACTTAAACAACTTGAGGGATGTTGATTTAAGTGGGAGTTCATTAGTAATTTGATTAATTGAAATAAGATTTATCATGCACATAGGTAAAATGTCTTTGCAAATTATGTTGTAGTTCAATAGCTCACGATGTAGATTCCCCCTTTCTTATACATTCCAAGAGAAAACTAAGTTGAAAGATGATGGTAGCAATAATGTGGACTAGGTCCGTGATCTGAGGATTATCCTCATTGATGCACAAGAGAATTATGTCCTTAACGCACCACTAGGTTACAGACCTGTTGTAGGAGCTGATGCAGACGTTATGAACGTTTGGCAAGCTCGATCTGATGAATACTTGATAGTTTAGTGTGCCATGCTTTACGGCTTAGAATTGGGGCTCCAAAGATGTTTTGAATGCCATGGAACATATAAGATGTTCCAAGAGCTGAAATTGGTATTTCAGGCTCATGCCCGTGTTGAGAGGTATGAGACCTCTGACGAGTACTTTGCCTACAAGATGGAGGACAATAGCTCAGCCAGTGAGCATGTGCTTAGAATGTCTGGGTACTACAATCGCTTGAATCAAGTGAGAGTTAATCTTCCAGATAAGATAGTGGTTGGCAGATTTCTCCACTCACTATCACCAAGCTACTAGAGCTTCATGATAAACTATAAATATGCAAGGGATGATGGAAACGATTCCCAAATCTCTTCGTGATGCTGAAATCGGCGGATGTAGAAATCAAGAAGGAGCATCAAGTATTGATGGTTAACAAGACCACTAGTTTCAAGAAAAAAGGCAAGGGAAAGAAGGGAACTTCAAGAAGAATGACAAGCAAGTTGCCGCTCCCGTGAAGAAGCCCAAAGTTGGACCCAAGCCAGAAACTGAGTGCTTCTACTGCAAAGGAAATGGTCACTGGAAGCGGAACTGCCCCAAATACTTGGCGGATAAGAAGGATGGCAAGGTGAACAAAGGTATATTTGATATACATGTTATTGATGTGTACCGTACTAATGCTCGTAGTAGCGCCTGGGTATTTGATACTGGTTCGGTTGCTCATATTTGTAACTCAAAACAGGAGCTGCAGAATAAACAAAGATTGGCAAAGGATAAGGTGACGATGCGCATCGGGAATGGTTCCAAGGTCGATGTGATCACCGTCGGAACGCTACCTCTAGATCTACCTTTGGTATTAGTTTTAGACCTCAATAATTGTTATTTGGTGACAGCGTTGAGCGTAAACAAAGGTATATTTTATATGCATGTTATTGATGTGTACCTTACTGGTGCTCATAGTATCCCCTGGGTATTTGATACCGGTTCAGTTGCTAAGATTAGCAACTCAAAATAGGAGTTGCAGAATAAACAGAGACTAGTTAAGAGCGAGGTGACGATGGGTGTTGGAAGTGTTTCCAAGATTGATATGATCACCATCGCACACTCCCTCTACCTTCGAGATTAGTGTTGATCCTGAATAAATGTTATTTGATGTTTGCGTTGAGCATGAACTAGATTAGATCGTGGTTATTGCAATACGATTACTCATTTAAGTCACAGAATAATTGTTGTTCTGTTTACATGAATAAAACCTTCTATGGTCATACACCCAATGTGAATGGTTTTTTGAATCTCGATCATAATGATACATATATTCATAATATTGATGTCAAAAGATGCAAAGTTGATAATGATAGTGCAACATACTTGTGGCACTGCCCTTTAGGTCATATTGGTGTAAAACGCTTGAAGAAACTCCATGCGGATGGACTTTTGGAATCACTTGATTATGAATCATTTGATTCTTGTGAACCATGCCTGATGGGCAAGATGACTAAAACTCCATTCTCCGGAACAATGGAGCGAGCTAATGACTTATTGGAAATAATACATACCCATGTATGCGGTCCGATGTGTGTTGAGGCACACGGCGGGTATCATTATTTTCTAACCTTTACAAATGATTTGAGTTGATCTGGGTATATCTATTTAATGAAACACAAATATAAAACACCTGAAAAGTTCAAAGAATTTCAGAGTGAAGTAGATAATCATCGTAACAAGAAAATAAAGTTTCTACGATCTGATCATGGAGGTGAATATTTGAGTTACGAGTTTGGCCTTCATTTAAAACAATGTGGAATTGTTTCACAACTCATGCCACCTGGAACACCACAGCGTAATGGTGCATCCGAATGTCGTAACCATACTTTCTTAGATATGATGCATTCTATGATGTCTCTTACCGATTTGCATTTATCATTTTTTTTGTTATGCATTAGAGACAGCCGCATTCACGTTAAATAGCGCACCATCTAAATCTGTTGAGACGACACAGTATCAACTATGGTTTGGCAAGAAACCTTAAGCTGTCGTTTCATAAAGTTTGGGTATGTGACATTTATGTCAGAAGGCTTCAACCTGATAAGCTCAAACTCGAATCGGAGAAGTGTGTCTTCATAGGATACCCTAAGGAAACTATTTGGTACACCTTCTACCACAGATCCGAAGGCACGATCTTTGTTGCAAAAAATGGGTCCTGTCTAGAGAAGGAGTTTCTCTTGAAAGAAGTGAGTGGGAGGAAAGTAGAACTTGATGAGGTAATTGTACCTTCTCTCTAATTGGAAAGCAGCACATCAGAGAAAACCGTTCCCTTGATGCCTACACCAACTAGAGAGGAAGCTAATGATGATGATCATGAAACTTTGGATCAAGTTACTACTAGACCTCGTAGGTCGACCAGGGCACGTTCCGCACCAGAGTTTTATGGTATCATGTCCTGGAAGTTATGTTATTAGACCATGGCAGACCTACGAACTATGAAGAATCTATGATAAGCCCAGATTCTGATAAATGGCTTGAGGCCATGAAATCTTAGATAGGATCCATGTATGAGAACAAAGTATGGACTTTGGTGGACTTGCTCGATGATCGGCAAGCCATTGAGAATAAATGGATCTTCAAGAAGAAGACTGACGCTGATGGTAATGTGACTACCTACAAAGATCAACTTGTTGTGAAAGGTTTTCGACAAGTTCAAGGGGTTGACTACGATGAGACTTTCTCGCCCGTAGCGATGGTTAAGTCAGTCTGAATCATGTTAGCAATTGCCACATTTTATAATTATGAAATCTGGCAAATGGATGTCTAAACTGCATTCCTTAATGGATTTCTTAAAGAAGAGTTGTATATGATGCAACCAGAAGGTTTTGTCGATCCTAAAGGTACTAACAAAGAGTGCAAGCTCCAACGATCCATCTATGGACTGGTGAAAGCATCTTGGAGTTGGAATATACGCTTTGATGAGGTGATCAAAGCATATGGTTTTATATAGACTTACGGTGAAGCATGTATTTACAAGAAAGTGAGGTCTGTATCATTTCTGATATTATATGTGGATGGCATATTATTGATTGGGAATGATATAGAATTTCGGATAGCATAAAGGATACTTGAATAAGAATTTTTTTCAATGAAGGACCTCGGTGAAGCTTCTTACATATTGGGCATCAAGATCTATAGGGATAGATCAAGATGCTTAATAGGACTTTCGCAAAGCACATACCTGATGTCTACTATGCAACTTTATTCTTGTAGACACGTGTTGGGCCTCCAAGCGCAGAGTTTTGCAGGACAGTAGCAATTTTCCCTCAAATGGATGACCTAAGGCTTATCAATCCATGAGAGGTGTAGAATGAAGATGGTCTCTCTCAAACGACCCTGCAACCAAATACAAGAAATCTCTTGTGTCCCCAACACACCCAATACAATGGCAAATTGTGTAGGTGCACTAGTTCGGCAAAGAGATGGAGATAAAAGTGTAATATGGATGGTACAAATATATTTTTATAATCTGAATTAATAAAAACAAAAAGGTAGCAAATAGTAAACTGGCACAAAAATAGTGTTGCAATGCTTAAAAATGAGGTCCAGGGTCCGTACTTTCGCTAGTGCAACCTCTCAACAATGCTAACATAGGTGGATTATATGATTATCCCTCAAAGTGCAATAAAGAATCACTACCGAGTTCCTATTAGTGGAGAACAAAAGATAGGAATTGTTTGTAGGTCACAAAACCACCTCAAAGCTATTCTTTCAGTTTGATCTATTCAAGAGTTCGTACTAAAATAACACAAAGCTATTTTTTCGGTTCGATCTATCCTAGAGTTTGTACTAGAATAACACCAAAGCAAATTCATATTCATAATACTCAATCCACACAAAGAACTATAAAGAGGCCCCAAAGTTTCCGTCGGAGAAAAACGTGCATCAACCCCTATGCATAGATTACCACAATATCACCGCGGGAATCCGCGAGTTGAATGCCATAATACATGTCATGTGAATCAATAAGATACCTCATTGTCACCTCAAGTATTCATATTGCAAGACATATATCATGTGTTCTCATCTCTGAATATTCAATCCGACAAGACAAAACTTTGAAGCGTAAAGATTCAATTCATCATAACAAGAGTATAGAGGGGAGAAACATCATATGATCCAACTATATTAACAAAGCCCATGATATATATCATGAGAGAGAGATCAAACACATAGCTACTGGTACAAACCCTCAGCCCCGAGGGTGGACTACTCCCTCCTCATCGTCATGGCCACCGGGATGATGAAGATGGCCACCGGAGATGATTCCCCCCCCCCTCTGGCTGGGTGCCAGAACGGGGTCTAGATTGGTTTTCGCGGATATAGAGACCTTGCGGCGGCGGAACTTCTAATCTAGGTTAACTCCGAAGGGTTTCAGAATATTTGGAAATTTATAGTGCAAATAAGGGGTACGGGAGGCCACCGAGGTGGGTACAACCCACCTAGGCGCGCCAGGGGGCCCTGGCGCGCCCTGGTGGGTTGCCCCCCCCCTCGGGGCACCCCCCAGGTGCAGCTCAGGCCCATTGGGTTCCTTATGGTCCAGAAAAAATCTCCAAAAAGTTACGCGGTGTTTGGACTCCATTTGATATTGATTTCCTGCGATGTAAAAAACAAGAAAAAAAACAGCAATTGGCACTGGGCACTGGATCAATAGGTTAGCCACAAAAATGATATAAAGTTGCTATAAAATGATTGTAAAACATCCAAGAATGATAATATAATGGCTTGAATACTTAATAAATTATAGATACGTTGGAGACGTATCACCATCCCCAAGCTTAATTCCTACTCGTCCTCGAGTAGGTAAGTGATAAAAGAAATAATTTATGAAGTGTGAATGCTAGCAAAGTGCACAAGTTTGATCAATGAAAATTTCAATCGGTTTTACTAGCATCATAACAGCAATTCTTTCTTATAAAACTTCGCATGTTATAGTAGCAACCAATTCACATGTTAAGGTCCAAACAATGAATTCTCTTGAAACTCAACAACCTATGTTCTCAGTAACCAAGCAATTGCAATTCAACTTATTCAACAGAGTCTAAGTAAGAGCTCCACATACTCAACCATCATATAGTCTTCTATGATTGCTAACACTCACCGCATACACATGAGCAAAACGTTTCAACCGGACACATAGAAAGATAAGGGCTTATAGTTTCACCTCCCAACGTATTCACCTCAAGGGTGATGTCAACAATAATAACTCATGCTACCCATATTCAACTGGACATATGTGTGCCTAGATCTTTCCTCACCACATGATGCTTGCCATAGGAGAAAAATAAAAAGGAATAGAGAGGAAAAACTTTGACTCTTTGCATAAAGTAAATACTGAAAAGTAAAAGATAGGCCCTTCGCAGAGGGAAGCAGAGGTTGCCATGCGCTTATTTGTTTGTATGCTCAATCCCTTAGTGCAAAAGAATGTCACATTATATTGCCCCTTATGATAGCAACCTTTATTATGCAGTTCGTTGCTTTTATTGCTTTGCCATTGTAAGTTCGTAGAATGCTCAATTTTCTCTTACACTAAATGATCTAACACTTTTAGAAGCAATTTTTATTGCCTTATTGCACCGATGACAAATTACTTGAAGGATCTTGCTGAATACTTAGGTAGGTATGGTGGACACTTGAAAATAAGATCTAGGTTTAAGGGTTTTTGGATGCACAAGTAGTATCTCTACTTGGTGCGGAATTTTTGGCTAGCAAAGATGGGGGGCAATCACCACATGTTGAAGGATCTATGACAATATAACTTCTATGTGAATATGAACAAACATAAATCATTACATTGTCTTCCTTGTCTAACGTCCACAATTTTGGCATATAATATTTTGATGGGGGCTCACAATCACAAAAGATTTCCAAGATAGTATATTTGCATGTCAAATTTTTCTTCCTTATACTAATTATTAGTGAATTGTTTGCATGACCAATATTGTGATTGTCAAGCCTCAAAAGATTTCACTTTCTAAGCCCAATGTGAAGCTACCACTAGGCATGATATGATTTCAACTTCATAACATTCAATTTATTCAACAATTTACTCATAGGATATAAGTGAAGCACAAGAGTAAATGACAAACTAGTCCAAAAAGATATAAGTGAAGATCATGTGAGTAGTTAAGTAAATAGGTAGCTATTTGAGGACTCTGTCTTATTCAAAAACTTTCAGATCTAAGTATTTTATTAAAACAGCAAGCAAAATGAAAATAAAATGAAATTTCAAGAGTAGCACAACTCATGTGAAGA
Source organism: Aegilops speltoides (assembly GCA_021437245.1). Taxonomy (NCBI): domain Eukaryota; kingdom Viridiplantae; phylum Streptophyta; class Magnoliopsida; order Poales; family Poaceae; genus Aegilops; species Aegilops speltoides. The sequence goes on from CM038142.1 coordinate 437,651,374, forward strand.
AGCAAAAACTTAGGCTCAACCGATACTAACCGATAATTGTTGAAGAAGAAAGGTGGGATGCCTACCGGGGCTTCCCCAAGCTTAGATGCTTGAGTCTTATTGAAATATTAGCTTGGTATGCCTTGAGCATCCCCAAGATTGAGCTTTTGTGTCTCCTTAATTCCTCTTATATCACGGTTTCCCTAAATCTCAAAAACTTCATCCACACAAAACTCAACAAGAACTCGTGTGATAAGTTAGTATGATCAGTGCAAAACCTTATCATTCTCTACTCTAGCAAATCACTAAAATTATTATTCAACAATGAATACTAAATGCCTCTGCATATTTAATACTCCTATCCTTAAATAGAATCATTAAGAAAGCAAACATATGCAAACAATGCAACCATAACAGCAATCTGCCAAAACAGCACCGTCTGTAAAGAATGCAAGAGTATCAATACTTATCTAACTCCAAAAATTATGAGAAAAATACTACACTGTAGAAAATTTATCAGATCTTATTTTTAAAAAAGTTTTAACAATTTATAGTATTCTGATTTTTCTAGGGAATTTTTTCAACATCGATAAACTTTCTGTTTTCAAACAGCAACATGTAGACTTGTAAAATAAGCATAGTAAAGGCTATCATTGCCACTTTTATTGAACTAAAAGATGCAAAAGATTATTATAAATAACAGCAAGCAAATACTAACAAAATAAATTGATGCTCCAAGTAAAACTCATAGCGTGTGATGAATGAAAACATAGCTCCAAGTGAGGTTACCGATAACGTTGGAGACGAAAGAGGGGATGCCATCCGGGGCATCCCCAAGTTTAGTTGCTTGGATCTTCCTTGAATATTACCTTGGGGTGCCTTGTTAATCCTCAATCTTAGGTTCTTTCCACTCCTTATTCTCCTCATATCGACATCTCACCCAAAACTTGAAAACTTCAATCACACAAAACTTAACGGAACCTTGTGAGATAGGTTAGTATGATAAAGAGCAAACCATTTCACTTTTGGTACTGTAAAAAACAAGATTCATAATTGTTTACACACAATGCCTAATGTAGCATATCATTTCCAATATTTATATTGAGCAATATAAGCCATAGAAACAAGGAAACAAGCAAACTATGCATTGAAAACAGAATCTGCCAAAAACAGAACAGTCTGTAGTAATATGTACTAAAACCATACTTATGCTACTCCAAAAATTATGAAACAAATTGGACCACGTGATAAATTTGTATATTAATATTACGAAAAAATAATCAACTCAAAATCACCCTTCTGTTAAAAATGAGAACTATTTTCATGAGCACAAGAGTTTCTGTTTTTCAGCAAGATCAAATCAACTATCACCCAAAATGATCCCAAGGGCTTTATTGAAACAAAAGCAATAAAACATTATTACTACAGTAGCCTAATCATGTGAACATACAAAAACAGTAGGTAAATTTGTTGGGTTGTCTCCCAACAAGCGCTTTTCTTTAATGCCTTTTAGCTAGGCATGAAGATTTCAATGATGCTCGCATAAAAGATAAGAACTGAAACATGAAAAAGAATATCATGAATCACATGGAAAGCACATTTAAGCCTAACCCACTTCCTATGAATAGGTATTTTGTGAGAAAATAATTCATGGGAACAAGAATCATCTAGCATAGGAAGGCAAAACAAGCACAACTTCAAGATTTTCAACACATAGAGAGAAAACTTGATATTATTGCAATTCCTAGAAGCATATGTTCCTCCCACATAATAATTTTCAGTGGCATCATGAATGAATTGAACAATATAACTATCACATAAAGCATACTTTTCATGATCCACAAGCATAGAAAATTTATTACTCTCCACACAAGCAAATTTATTCTCATCAATAGTAATGGGAGCAAACTCAACAAAATAACTATCATGTGATTGAAAATTAAAATCATGATGACATGTTTCATGGTTATCATTATTCTTTATAGCATACATGTCATCACCATAATCATCATAGATAGGAGGCATGCTTTCATCATAGAAACTGTTCTCATCAATACTTGGAGGAGTGAAAATATCAACTTCATCAAACATAGCATCCCCAAGCTTGTAGCTTTGCATATCATTAACATCATGGATATTCAAAGAAATTCATACTAGCAACATTGCAATCATGCTCATCATTCATTCCAATCATTTTATTAAATTCTTCTTCTATCAATTGAGCACAATCTTCCGAACCATCATTTTCAAACAAGATATTATAAAGATGATAAATAATATGATACAACCTTAATTCCATTTTTTGTACTTTTCTTTTTATAAACCAAACTAGTGATAAAACAAGAAACTAAAAGATTCGATTGCAAGATCTAAAGATATGCCTTCAAGCACTCACCTCCCCGGCAATGGCGCTAGAAAAGAGCTTCATTGCCGGAGTGTGAGTGTCGGTTTCCTCACCTCCCTGGCAACGGCGCCAGAAAAGAGCTTGATGTCTACTATGCAACTTTATTCTTGTAGACATGTGTTGGGCCTCCAAGCGCAGAGTTTTGTAGGACGGTAGCAATTTTCCCTCAAGTGGATGACCTAAGGTTTATCAATCCGTGAAAGGTGTAGGATGAAGATAGTCTCTCTCAAATGACCCTGCAACCAAATACAAGAAATCTCTTGTGTCCCCAACACACCCAATACAATGGCAAATTGTATAGGTGCACTAGTTCGGTGAAGAGATGGTGATAAAAGTGTAATATGGATGGTACAAATATATTTTTATAATCTGTATAAATAAAAACAACAAGGTAGCAAATAGTAAAGGGGCACAAAAACGGTGTTGCAATGCTTAAAAATGAGGCCCAGGGTCCGTACTTTCGCTAGTGCAACCTCTCAACAATGCTAACATAGTTGGATCATATGATTATCCCTCAAAGTGCAATAAAGAATCACTCCCGAGTTCCTATTAGCATAGAACAAAAGATAGGAATTGTTTGTAGGTCACAAAACCACCTCAAAGCTATTCTTTCTGTTTGATCTATTCAAGAGTTCGTACTAAAATAACACAAAGCTATTTTTTCAGTTCGATCTATCCTAGAGTTTGTACTAGAATAACACCAAAGCAAATTCATATTCATAATACTCAATCCACAAAAAGAACTATAAAGAGGCCCCAAAGTTTCCGTCGGAGAAAAACGTGCATCAACCCCTATGCATATATTACCCCAATATCACCGCGGGAATCCACGAGTTGAATGCCATAACACATATCAAGTGAATCAATAAGATACCTCATTGTCACCTCAAGTATTCATATTGCAAGACATATATCATGTGTTCTCATCTCTGAATATTCAATCCGACAAGACAAAACTTTGAAGGGTAAAGATTCAATTCATCATAACAAGAGTATAGAGGGGAGAAACATCATATGATCCAACTATATTAACAAAGCCCATGATATATATCATGATAGAGAGAGAGAGAGAGAGAGAGAGAGAGATCAAACACATAGCTACTGGTACAAACCCTCAACCCCGAGGGTGGACTACTCCCTCCTCATCGTCGTGGCCATCGGGATGATGAAGATGGCCACCGGAGATGATACCCCCCCCCCTCCGGCTAGGTGCCAGAACAGGGTCTAGACTGGGTTTTGCGTATATAAAGACCTTGCGGCGGCGGAACTTCTGATCTAGGTTAACTCCAAAGTGTTTCAGAATATTTGGTTATTTATAGTGCAAATAAGGGGTACGGGAGGCCACCGAGGTGGGCACAACCCACCTGGGCGCACCAGGGGGCCCTGGCGTGCCCTGGTGGGTTGTCCCCTTCCTCGGGGCACCCCCCAGGTGCAGCTCAGGCCCATTGGGTTCCTTCTGGTCCAGAAAAAATCCCCAAAAAGTTACGCGGTGTTTGGACTCCATTTGATATTGATTTTCTTGCGATGTAAAAAACAAGCAAAAATAGCAACTGGCACTGGGCATTGGGTCAATAGGTTAGATATAAATTTTCTATAAAATGATTGTAAAACATCCAAGAATGATAATATAATGGCATGAATACTTCATAAATTATAGATACATTGGAGACGTATCAATACCTGGGCAAAATTTTGAAGAAGTTCAAAATGGATCAGTCAAAGAAAGGGTTCTTCCTTGTGTTGCAAGGTATGAAGTTGAGTAAGACTCAAAGCCCGACCACGACAGAAGATAGAAAGAGAATGAAAGTCATTCTCGATGCCTCAGCCATAGGTTCTATAAAGTATGCCATGTTGTGTACCAGACATGTTGTGTGCCTTCCTTTAGTCTGGCAAGGGGATACAATAGTGATCCAGGAGTGGATCCCTAGACAGTGGTCAAAATTATCCTTAGGTACCTAAGAGGACTAAGGAAATGTTTCTCGGTTATGGATGTGATAAAAGAGTTCGTCGTAAAGGGTTACGTTGATGCAAGATTTGACACTGATTCGAATGATTCTGAGTCTCCATCAGGATACGTATTGAAAGTGGTAGCAATCAGCTAGAGTAGCTCCATGTAGAGCATTGTAAATATAGAAATTTGCAAAATACATACGGATCTGAATGTGTCAGGCAAGCTAACTAAACTTCTCTCACAAGCAAAACATGATCACACCTTAGAACTCTTCGGGTGTTAATCACATGACGATGTGAACTATATTATTGACTCTAGTGAACTCTTTGGGTGTTAATCACAAGGTGATGTGAACTAGATTATTGACTCGAGTGCAAGTGGGAGACTGAAGGAAATATGCCCTATAGGCAATAATAAAGTTGTTCTTTTATATTTCCTTATTCGTGATAAAGGTTTATTATTCATGCGAGAATTGTATTGATTGGAAACGTAAATACATGTGTGGATACATAAAGAAATAACGTGTCCCTAGTGAGCCTTTATAGACTAGCTTGTTCATCAAAGATGGTTAAGGTTTCCTACCACAGACATGTGTTGCCACTTGATAATGAGATCATATCATTAGGAGAATGATGTGATGGACAAGACCCATCCGTTAGCTTAGCATATGATCGTTCAGTTTATGGCTATTGCTTTCTTAATGTCAAATAAATAATCCTTCGACTATCGGATCTGCAACTCCCGGATACTGGAGGAATACCTTGTGTGCTATCAAACGTCACAACGTAATTGGGTGATCATAAAAATGCTCTACATGTATCTCTGTTGAGTTGGCATGGATCGAGATTAGGATTTGTCACTCCGAGTATCGGAGAGGTATCTCGGTGCCCTCTCGGTAATACACATGACAAGAAGCTTGCAAGCAAAATGACTTAGGAGTTAGTTACGAGATGATGTATTACAGAACGAGTAAAGAGACTTGCCGGTAACGAGATTGAACTAGGTATGAAGATACCAACGATCTAATCTCGGGCAAGTAACATACCGGTAGACAAAGGGAATTACGTATGCTGCCATAAGGTTCGACCGATAAAGATCTTCGTACAATATGTAGGAACCGATATGGGCATCTAGGCTCTGCTATTGGTTATTGATCGGAGAGGTGTCTTGGTCATGTCTACATAGTTCTCGAACCCGTAGGGTCCGCACGCTTAACGTTCGTTGATGATATAGTGTTATATGAGTTATGTGATTTGGTGACCGAATGTTGTTCGAAGTCCCGGATGAGAGCACAGACATGACTAGGAGATCTTGAATGGTCCGGAGGTAAAGATTGACATATAGCACAATGATATTCGGACACTGGAAAGGTTTCGGAGCGTATCGGGTAGTCATCGGATCACCTGAAGGGGTTCCGGGAAGCCACGGGAGGTTAATGGGCCTTATGGGCCAAGAGGGGGAACACACCAGCCCACAAGGGGCTGGCACGCCCTTCCTAAGGCCAAGGGAAGGGGAGCTAGGCAGAAGGATATATAGCTCATTGGGCAGAAGAATTCGGTGTTGCAAGCGCACAAATGGTTTTTAGGACGCAAGTGTGCAAGTGCTAAAGGGTCCAGCTTATTTTCTTTTCCTTTTTTACAAGATCATGTGGCTCCAAGAGCACACATGCCTACAGCATCAAGTAAAAGACATAACTTAGCTAAACTATCAGCTCATGGTTTCTATGTCTTGGCTCGCAAATAAACCGGCACTTTTTAAAATTATTCTTTGTGAGGTTCACCTCTGATACGTCCATTTTGTATCATGTTTACCTACTGTTATTTATGTTGTTTTATTGCATAATAATTCTTTTTGGAGTAATTCAAATGCCTTTTCTCTCATAATATGCAAGGTTCACACAAAGAGGGAGAATTCCGGCAGTTGGAAATCTGGAACTGAAAATGCTACGTCACGCTACCTATTCTGTACAACTCCAAATGAGCTGAAACTTCACGAGGAATTTTTATGGAATAAATGAGAATTATTGGAGTAAATAAGTACCAAATGGGGCCCACCAGGTGGGCACAACCCACCTGGGCGCGCTAGGGAGCCTAGGCGCGCCCTGGTAGGTTGTGCTCCCCTCGGCCCACCTCCAGTGCCCCTCTTCTGGTACATAAGTCATTTTGACCTAGAAAAAATAATGAGAGAACTTTCGAGACGAAACGCCGCCGTCTCGAGGCGGAACTTGGGCACGACCACTTTTGCCCTCCGGCGGAGCGATTCCGCGGGGGGAACTTTTCTCCCGGAGGGGGAAATCATCGTCATCATTATCACCGACAACTCTCCCATCTTGGGGGGGGGGGCAATTTCCATCAATATCTTCAACAGCACCATCTTGGTTCTCGTTGTATCCCTTGTTCCTCTTTTTAACGGAGTGTTTTCAACTTTGATCATCTTCATTGTTTTCTTTCTTTCATTTTGCTCAACATCTCAAGGTTCTTTGGTTTCATTCGTTTGTCAAAGAAGCATCTTAGTTTTACCTCGTCTCTTCCTCTTCCGTTTTCCCTCCGGTGCCATCCTAGATCTCGGGACGAGATCCTCTCGTAGTGGTGGAGTGTTGTAACGCCCCGGATCCGATGCGCCAGGTGTCCGTCAGTTATTCGCCGTCGTTGCCATGTCATTTGCTTGCGTGTTGCACCTTGCTATGTCATCTTTTGCATTTCATATCATGTCATCATGTGCATTTCATTTTGCATACGTGTTCGTCTCATGCATCCGAGCATTTTCCCCGTTGTCCGTTTTGCAATCCGGCACTCCTATGCCCTCCGGCGTTCCCCTTTTGCCTCTTCTCTTGTGCGGGCGTTAAACTTTCTCGGAATAGCCCGAGGTTTGCCAAGCGGCCCTGGTATAGCACCGGTAGACCGCCTGTCAAGTTTCGTGCCATTTGGAGGTCGTTTGATACTCCAACGGTTAACCGGGTAACCGCAAAGCCCTCTTTTGTTTCCAGCCCAACACCCCTTCCAAAGTGGCCCAAAGCCCAGCAAACTCCTCTCCATGCTCTCGGTCGTTCGATCACGATCGCGTGGCCGAAAACCGCTCCTCATTTACAAATTATCTTGCTCTTTACAAATTATCTTGCTATCAAACTACTCTGTTACTCACAATTTTAGCACTTGTAATTCCAATTTTTTGATCATGAAGGAGAAAGTATCGCTCTATCTTGGGGGAGGCTTAAGTCAATGTTATATTCATGCCCCAATCATGAGCTCTCAAGAGAAATTATTATTCAGAATTTTTATGCTCGGCTTTCTCATAATGATCAATCCATGATCGATACTTCTTGTACTGGTTCTTTTATTAAGAAGACTGTTGAATTCTGGTGGGATCTTTTAGAAAGAATTAAATGCAACTCTGGAGATTGGGAACTCAACGAAGGTAAAGAGTCAGGTATTGAGCTTAAGTTTGATTGTGTTAAATCTTTGATGAATACCAATGATTTTCAAAAGTTTAGCACTAAATATGGACTTGGCTCTAAGATAGTAGCTTCCTTTTGTGAATCTTTTGCTACTCATGTTGATCTTCCTAAAGAGAAGTGGTTCAAATATCACCCACCAATTAAAGAAGAAATAAAAGGACCGGTAAAAGCTAAAGATGAAACTATCATTTATAATGTTGATCCAGTTGTCCCCACTGCTTATGTTGAAAAACCACCTTTCCCTATTAGGATGAAGGAACATGCTAAAGTTTCAATTTTGGTCAACAAAAGTTATATTAGAACACCTACACCAGCTGAAGAAATCAAAGTAGAACCTAGTGTTGCTATGGTTAAAGATCTCTTGGTCAATAATATTGATGGGCATGTTATTTACTTCTATGATGAAGTTGCTAGAATTGCCAAGGGTGAGCAGACCCCAGCGCCCCCTCCTCTGTTTTTTTTCTACTGTTGGGCCAGCCAACAGTTTCGGCCTGCTACGTTTTTTTTCTGTTCTGGGAATTTCCTAATTTCCAAGGAATTGGCAGATTTGCAGATTGCACCCTCATTTTCATGCATATAATAACTTCACAACCGTGCATCGGATTAAAACAAACTTTATATGTAAAATGCTTAGTTTTTCGTCTAGTTTAATAATATGCCACTTTCATCCATGTTAAAAATGTTTAAAATGTTGTTTGATTAAATTTGCTTAAATGCCATGCTAAAATGATTTAATTCATAACTAAATAACCGTAAGTCGGAATTTAATAAACTTTATATGTATTTGGGGTGGGAAAATGCGTAGATTATCATGGTCCACTTTATTTTCCTGTTTAACAACTTTAAAATATGTTTTAGGGCAGAACAGTACCAAATTCGAATATTGCTTATGGGGATTTTCCGGAATTGTTGTTTGTTCTTCCGGCCCCATTTAAACTTGCCTAGTTAGGTAGTTTTGTTATGCTTCACCCCTTGCCATGTTAATCAACATTTAATATTGTTGGGTAGCTTAAACAAGAGAGAACTAAATAGTTCGACGTGGTAGCCATCAATATGCAACTCGTTGCATATTGGGCTCCATTTAATTTGTAAGTTTGTTTTGTGCACTTTGCCATGCCACGCCTCTTTAAACCGGACATGCATCATACTTGTTTGCGCATCATGTCACGTTTATGTGATGGTTGTTTACTATGTTGTTTGTTTCTTTCCGGGTTGTTTCTCTCGTTAGCCTCGGTTCCGTTCCGGAGTTGTGAGGATCCGTTCGACTTCGTCCGTTTGTCTTCTTCATGGACTCATTCTTCTTCCTTGCGGGATTTTAGGCAAGATGATCATACCCTCGAAATCACTACTATCTTTGCTATGCTAGTTTGCTCGCTCTTTTGCTATGCCTATGCTACGATGCCTACCATTTGCTTGTCAGCCTCCCAAAATGCCATGAACCTCTAACCTTTGACACCATTCCTAGCAAACCGTTGTTTGGCCATGTTACCGCTTTGCTCAGCCCCTCTTATAGCGTTGTTAGTTGCAGGTGAAGATTGAAGTTTGTTCCTCGTTGGAACATGGAGATGTTGTTCCTTGTTGGAACATGTTTACTTGTTGGGATATCACAATATATCTTATTTAATTAATGCATCTATATATTTGGTAAAGGGTGGAAGGCTCGGCCTTATGCCCAGTGTTTTGTTCCACTCTTGCCGCCTTTAGTTTCCGTCATACCGGTGTTATGTTCCCGGATTTTGCGTTCCTTACGCGGTCGGGTGATTTATGGGACCCCCGACAGTTCGCTTTGAATAAAACTTGTCCAGAAGGCCCAACCTTGGTTTTACCATTTGCCTCACCTAGCCCTTTTTTTCCCTTGGGTTTCGGAGCCGAGGGTCATCTTTATTTTACCACCCGGGCGGTGCTCCTTCGAGTGTTGGTCCAACTCGAAGCGATGTCCGGCGCCCCGGGCAACCAGGTCTATGCCAACCCGACGTCCGGCTTATCCGGTGTGCCCCGAGAACGAGATATGTGCAGCTCCTATCGGGATTTGTCAAGACTGTGGGAGGCTTTGCTGGTCTTGTTTTACCATTGTCGAAATGTCTTGATGTACCGGGATACCGAGTCGATCGGAGTGTCTCGGGTGAAGGTCTATTCTTCGTTGATCGCGAGAGCTTGTCATGAGCTAAGTTGGGACACCCTGCAGGTTTAAACTTTCGAGAGCCGTGCCCGCGGTTATGTGGCAGATGGGAATTTGTTAATGTCGGTTGTAGAAAACCGAAGTTGACCTTAATTAAAATACATCAACCATGTGTGTAACCGTGATGGTCTCTTTCCGTGAGTCCGGAAGTGAACACTGATGTTGGAGTTATGCTTGACGAGGTTGCTATAGGATCACTTCTTGATCATACTTTTATCGACCGTGCCTTGCTTCTCTTCTCGCCCTCTCTTTTGCGATTGTTAGCCACCATATATGCTAGTCGCTTGCTGCAGCTCCACCTCATGCCTTTACCTTTCCCATAAGCTTAAATAGTCTTGATCTCGTGGGTGCGAGATTGCTGAGTCCTCGTGACTCACGGATACTTCAAAACCAGTTTGCGGTGCCTATGTTATGAAAGCAGGAGACACAACCAAGCTCAAGGAGGAGCTTGATGAAGATCTTGCCCTTTGTGTTGATTTGTTCTAGCTGATCAGTAGTGGAGCCCAGTTGGGGTCGATCGGGGACCTTTGTCGCATTTGGGGTTCTTCTTTTATTTTGGTTCCGTAGTCGGACCTTGATTGTATCTGGATGATGTAATGCTTTATTCATGTAATTGTGTGAAGTGGCGATTGTAAGCCAACTATGTATCTCTTTCCCTTATGTATTACATGGGTTGTGTGAAGATTACCTCACTTGCGACATTGCTTTCAATGCGGTTATGCCTCTAAGTCGTGCTTCGACACGTGGGAGATATAGCCGCATCGAGGGTGTTTCAAGTTGGTAATCAGAGCCTTCCCCGACCTTAGGAGCCCCACTGCTTGATCGTTTTTAGTGGCCGAGTTGTGTCTAGAAAAATTGTTTTGAGTCTTTTAGGAATTATATATCGGAGAGTTTAGGAATTCTTTTTATTCCTCAGTCCCTTCGACCTTCTGGTGAGGTATCCTAACGTAGAGTTTTGACTCTTCTCTTCTCAAATTTCTCTAAAAAAAATTTTAGGATCACGCGGGTATCTTAGAATCGTTCCGATATTCTTATGACGAGAACATTGTTCTTGGTGCCTCCTGTCATTTAGGGGTTGTGGCAGTGTCCCGGGGAGTTGAGCTCCGAGGTGTTGTCGTCATAATTTTATCGTTGCAGTTCTGGAATACCTGAGTTTAGTACGCCGACATCGAAAATCTCTTTTATGCAGTTGTTGGTGAGATAACCCGCTAACCCGATCTTGAGGTGAGTACGGAGTATTGCCATGACTCGTATAACGATGCTTTTGAAGGTTGAGGTACACGATTTCGAAGGTTTCTTGGTTATGTGTTGACGGATGGATACAATTGGATGTAGGGATTGTTAGTTTGGGTGAGATATATTGCTCCCTGTATCCCCAACACCAGATTGCATAACCAGAAAATTTCGGAGTTTTATAGGTGGGAATTCAAGTAGCTCTTAGGATATCCTTCCGACGGATGTATGATATGAAATTGGGGTTCGACGTCTAGTGGTCCGCCTATTCACGGTTGGTTTTACAGATGGTCTCGTTGTGTCTTAAAGAGTCCTTGGCTATGCCGACTGGGACGCTTCAGTATGTCATGTGCATTGCCTTGTACATGATGGTGCTGTACGATCGAGCCCGTGTAGGCCCCACCACGAAAACTTCGGACGAAATCTCTATCATATGTTTGTTCCGGCTTATTCTGCAAGCCAGTCCTTTGTTTTTGTTTTGAGTTGTGGCATTCGAGTTGCTTCAATGCCAAGTGTTGATTCCATACCTTTCCGAAATGGTGTTCTCATACTCCGATGTGAATACCAATCCTTCTCGACAATCGAGATTGTCATGTCAATCCTTTTCAACCGGCGTGTTTCTCTTCAAATGGATCCGATCATTTCAACATCCGCAAGATCAATTCTAAGTTTTTCTCAACGGTGTTTGTTTCATCCGTCCTAAGTTGCCTTTGTTTTTTCCCGCCCTCCCACCCTTTTTCTTCAAGGTCTCAGATTTCTTAATCAAGTATCCATTTATTCATGTGAAGTCTCTTCATTCTTTTCAACCAATGTTCTTATCCGGTGATTTCCCATGAAGATGCTCAACAGTTTCAAGTTCATCATCCTTCATTGTTGTTTCTTCTCCGATGGATTCAAGTCAAGTTTTGTTGATCATACCTTTTTCCTCTTTTCAATGTCTTCTCATACCGGTGCACCTCATTATCATTCTACTTCTCGTTATTTGCTATTCCGGAGTGCTCAAGATATCTCAGAAGATTTGTGTTTTGATTCTAATCCGTTCAAGCTATTTGGAGATTGTTATCTCATTCAAGTCATTTAATTCAACCGGTGCAACATCTCTTTTAAATCTTTTCAACGGTGTTCTTTTGAGTGGGCCCTAACCCACAGGTCTTTTCCCAGGATCTTACCTGACTCTTCTATTTTCCCAGAGCTATCCTAAATTCTTCTCCAAGTTTGACGTAAGAATGAGTTATCATCAGTCAAATGCTTTTCTCCAAGATCTTTCAAATTCTTTTCATAGTTGGCTCAACCTCTTCGCTTTTGATTCTTCCGGTGTGCCTCAATAATTCTTGGTGGTGTTTCTCGTTGTCATTCTCATCATTTGAAGACCGAAGAAGAGTTTCTCTTTAATCTTGCTCCATTCTCTTCAAGATTCATGGTTCTAGCTTCATGCTATCCTCATAATTGTTTTCGATTGTGAGAATTCTTTTCAACCATCCGGAGTATTTTTTGAGTTGTTTCCATTTTTTTTTGTTCCGAAGGCCATCATGTCTTAATTCTTCATTCAAACTTTCAGCTCTCGTTCTCCAAATCATACCGGTGCATCATTCAAATATCCTCTAATCAGTTCTTGACCTCTTTGTTCTCATGTATCTAGTTTGTCTCAAGCACCTTCGTTCATTTGCTAATTCTTACCGGTGATGCACCCCTACTTCGATCATTTTCAATTCTTACGGTGGTTCGTTCAAGATTTCACTTCCTTCGTTATCATATTAATTCATTCGTTCTTTTAATCCTACCGGTGGTTCATCAAGACTTCCTCAAGTTTTGATATATCTCTTTTAATCCTTTCTACGAGAATAAGTAGTATGCCAAATCCGTTGGTTGTCATCAATTTAATTGGTGAAGGATAAGCATAACATAATTCTTGTTCTTGTTTCATCCAAGTGTTTAATTCTTTTCTTCCGGAGATTATTCATGATGAATAAATTCTTGTTTACAAGTGATTCATCTTTCTTTCCAGAGTTGGTCATCATATCACATTCTCGGTTCTAGTGTTTCATCTTTTCTTTTCTGGAGTTCCAAGTTTTCCGCATTATCTCGTCGTGAAGCTCCATCTTAATCATTGCAAGGCTGCACCTTGTGTTTTCAACTTCTCTTTCTTTTTATCATCCTTTTATTACCGGAGTTCTCCATGGAGGCTCTAAATGGTGGTTCATCAAGGATTCTCTTCATTCTTCAATTGTTCTTCAAGATTTCTCTTGAAGTTATGACCCGCCAAGCTATACTCAAAATTAAACATGGTGCTCAACACATGTTTTGTTTTGAGGAGTTGAAGCATTCTTCATCTTGCATTACAAAGTGCAATTCCTTCTATCTTATCTTTTGAGGTGGTGTTATGTCACTCTTGACAATTTCCTTCATGTTTCATGATTCATATTGTTGTCAAGAATGAGGTATTTTAAATCCGTCAATCTCTTCATTGGAGTTATCTTGGTATAGATTTCACCTAAAGCCTTCCCTAAGGAATGTTGCTTTTTGTGGTGCTTATCAATGATCCAAGTTTTCTCCTATCCTCTCGGCGAAAGCAGTTTTCATCTCTTCGTTAATCTCAAGCAAGCAATTGTTTCCGTTAGTGGCCGTTTGTCACCTCATAATTTTGAGATGTTTCAATAAGTCCACTACAAGCTTATTCTTTTCGTTGTTGGTTTTCTAACAACTCCGTTCAATCCTTCTTTTTAAGGAGGCTCTTCCAAATTCAATTGTGGTAGAAGTTGTCATTTTCTTCTCCGTCCCTTTATCCCAACGGTCTAACTTCTATTCTTTCGTTACGGAGGCATTGTGATGTTATGCTCTTCACACATCACCTCGTTTGGTGAGGATCGTCTTCTTTTCTTGCTTACCCATTTAACCGAAGTGTTGTATCTTCTCTGCTCAAGTTCTTTTCATCTTATCAAGTCTTGCATCTCTTTTCAGTCGGAGTGCTGCCCAAATTATATCAATCTTATTCCTTCTCTATCTAGTTTTAACCGGAGTGGTTTCAATATCTATCTTATCACTAAACCTCTTGGTTCTCGTCGTATCCCTTGTTCCTCTTTTTAACGGAGTGTTTTCAACTTTGATCATCTTCATTGTTTTCTTTCTTTCATTTTGCTCAACATCTCAAGGTTCTTTGGTTTCATTCGTTTGTCAAAGAAGCATCTTAGTTTTACCTCGTCTCTTCCTCTTCCGTTTTCCCTCCGGTGCCATCCTAGATCTCGGGACGAGATCCTCTCGTAGTGGTGGAGTGTTGTAACGCCCCGGATCCGATGCGCCAGGTGTCCGTCAGTTATTCGCCGTCGTTGCCATGTCATTTGCTTGCGTGTTGCACCTTGCTATGTCATCTTCTGCATTTCATATCATGTCATCATGTGCATTTCATTTTGCATACGTGTTCGTCTCATGCATCCGAGCATTTTCCCCGTTGTCCGTTTTGCAATCCGGCACTCCTATGCCCTCCGGCGTTCCCCTTTTGCCTCTTCTCTTGTGCGGGCGTTAAACTTTCTCGGAATAGTTCGAGGTTTGCCAAGCTGCCCTGGTATAGCACCGTAGACCGCTGTCAAGTTTCGTGCCATTTGGAGGTCGTTTGATACTCCAACGGTTAAGGGTAACCGCATAAAGCCCTCTTTGTTTCCAGCCCAACACCCCTTCCAAAGTGGCCCAAAGCCCAGCAAACTCCTCTCCATGCTCTCGGTCGTTCGATCACGATCGCGTGGCCGAAAACCGCTCCTCATTTACAAATTATCTTGCTCTTTACAAATTATCTTGCTATCAAACTACTCTGTTACTCACAATTTTAGCACTTGTAATTCCAATTTTTTGATCATGAAGGAGAAAGTATCGCTCTATCTTGGGGGAGGCTTAAGTCAATGTTATATTCATGCCCCAATCATGAGCTCTCAAGAGAAATTATTATTCAGAATTTTTATGCTCGGCTTTCTCATAATGATCAATCCATGATCGATACTTCTTGTACTGGTTCTTTTATTAAGAAGACTGTTGAATTCTGGTGGGATCTTTTAGAAAGAATTAAATGCAACTCGAGATTGGGAACTCAACGAAGGTAAAGAGTCGTATTGAGCTTAAGTTTGATTGTGTTAAATCTTTGATGAATACCAATGATTTTCAAAAGTTTAGCACTAAATATGGACTTGGCTCTAAGATAGTAGCTTCCTTTTGTGAATCTTTTGCTACTCATGTTGATCTTCCTAAAGAGAAGTGGTTCAAATATCACCCACCAATTAAAGAAGAAATAAAAGGACCGGTAAAAGCTAAAGATGAAACTATCATTTATAATGTTGATCCGATTGTCCCCATCGCTTATGTTGAAAAACCACCTTTCCTATTAGGATGAAGGAACATGCTAAAGTTTCAATTTTGGTCAACAAAAGTTATATTAGAACACCTACACCATTGAAGAAATCAAAGTAGAACCTAGTGTTGCTATGGTTAAAGATCTCTTGGTCAATAATATTGATGGGCATGTTATTTACTTCTATGATGAAGTTGCTATAATTGCCAAGGGTGAGCAGACCCCAGCGCCCCCTCCTCTGTTTTTTGTCTACTGTTGGGCCAGCCAACAGTTTGACCTACTACGTTTTTTTTACGTTCAGGAATTTCCTAATTTCCAAGGAATTGGCAGATTTTGATTGCACCTCATTTTCATGCATATAATAACTTCACAACCGTGCATCGGATTAAAACAAACTTTATATGTAAAATGCTTAGTTTTTCGTCTAGTTTAATAATATGCCACTTTCATCCATGTTAAAATGTTTAAAATGTTGTTTGATTAAATTTGCTTAAATGCCGTGCTAAAATGATTTAATTCATAACTAAATAACCGTAAGTCGAATTTAATAAACTTTATATGTATTTGGGGTGGGAAAATGCGTAGATTATCATGGTCCACTTTATTTTCCTGTTTAACAGCTTTAAAATATGTTTTAGGGCAGAACAGTACCAAATTCGAATATTGCTTATGGGGATTTTCCGAATTGTTGTTTGTTCTTAGGCCCCATTTAAACTTGCCTAGTTAGGTAGTTTTGTTATGCTTCACCCTTGCCATGTTAATCAACATTTAATATTGTTGGGTAGCTTAAACAAGAGAGAACTAAATAGTTCGACGTGGTGCCAATCAATATGCAACTCGTTGCATATTGGGCTCCATTTAATTTGTAAGTTTGTTTTGTGCACTTTGCCATGCCACGCCTCTTTAAACCGGACATGCATCATACTTGTTTGCGCATCATGCCACGTTTATGTGATGGTTGTTTACTATGTTATTTGTTTCTTTCCGGGTTGTTTCTCTCGTTAGCCTCGGTTCCGTTCCGGAGTTGTGAGGATCCGTTCGACTTCGTTCGTTTGTCTTCTTCATGGACTCATTCTTCTTCCTTGCGGGATTTCAGGCAAGATGATCATACCCTCGAAATCACTACTATCTTTGCTATGCTAGTTTGCTCGCTCTTTTGCTATGCCTATGCTACGATGCCTACCATTTGCTTGTCAGCCTCCCAAAATGCCATGAACCTCTAACCTTTGACACCATTCCTAGCAAACCGTTGTTTGGCCATGTTACCGCTTTGCTCAGCCCCTCTTATAGCGTTGTTAGTTGCAGGTGAAGATTGAAGTTTGTTCCTCGTTGGAACATGGAGATGTTGTTCCTTGTTGGAACATGTTTACTTGTTGGGATATCACAATATATCTTATTTAATTAATGTATCTATATATTTGGTAAAGGGTGGAAGGCTCGGCCTTATGCCTGGTGTTTTGTTCCACTCTTGCCGCCTTAGTTTCCGTCATATCGGTGTTATGTTCCCGGATTTTGCGTTCCTTACGCGGTCGGGTGATTTATGGGACCCCCCTGACAGTTCGCTTTGAATAAAACTTGTCCAGCAAGGCCCAACCTTGGTTTTACCATTTGCCTCACCTAGCCCTTTTTTTCCCTTGGGTTTCCGGAGCCCGAGGGTCATCTTTATTTTACCCCGGGCGGTGCTCTTCGAGTGTTGGTCCAACTCGAGCGATGTCCGGCGCCCGGGCAACTGTGGTCTATGCCAACCCGACGTCTGCTCATCCGGTGTGCCCGAGAACGAGATATGTGCAGCTCCTATCGGGATTTGTCGGCACAGCGGAGGCTTTGCTGGTCTTGTTTTACCATTGTCGAAATGTCTTGATGTACGGGATACCGAGTCGATCGGAGTGTCTCGGGTGAAGGTCTATTCTTCGTTGATCGCGAGAGCTTGTCATGAGCTAAGTTGGGACACCCTGCAGGTTTAAACTTTCGAGAGCCGTGCCCGCGGTTATGTGGCAGATGGGAATTTGTTAATGTCCGGTTGTAGAAAACCCGAGGTTGACCTTAATTAAAATACATCAACCGTGTGTAACCGTGATGGTCTCTTTCCGTGAGTCCGGAAGTGAACACGGTGTTGGAGTTATGCTTGACGCAGGTTGCTATAGGATCACTTCTTGATCATACTTTTATCGACCGTGCCTTGCTTCTCTTCTCGCTCTCTCTTTTGCGATTGTTAGCCACCATATATGCTAGTCGCTTGCTGCAGCTCCACCTCATGCCTTTACCTTTCCCATAAGCTTAAATAGTCTTGATCTCGTGGGTGCGAGATTGCTGAGTCCTCGTGACTCACCAGATACTTCCAAAACCAGTTTGCAGGTGCCTATGTTACCGAGCAGGAGACGCAACCAAGCTCAAGGAGGAGCTTGATGAAGATCTTGCCCTTTGTGTTGATTTGTTCTAGTTGATCAGTAGTGGAGCCCAGTTGGGGTCGATCGGGGACCTTTGTCGCATTTGGGGTTCTTCTTTTATTTTGGTTCCGTAGTCGGACCTTGATTGTATCTGGATGATGTAATGCTTTATTCATGTAATTGTGTGAAGTGGCGATTGTAAGCCAACTATGTATCTCTTTCCCTTATGTATTACATGGGTTGTGTGAAGATTACCTCACTTGCGACATTGCTTTCAATGCGGTTATGCCTCTAAGTCGTGCTTCGACACGTGGGAGATATAGCCGCATCGAGGGTGTTTCATAAACTCTCCTACGCAATCCACCATTGCAGCGCCCTCCCCATGTCAAAGTGATCCTGCACGCACGATTTGTCTCGCTGGCTGTTGTCACCATAATTTTCATCTCCCTGGTGAAAATCGGAACGCTCGTTGTTCTGCACGCCGCGTAATCGGGCTAGAGCAATTGATGCATGGGCCAGCCTTGCGTGCGGGCCAGCCTCGCAGCGACACAGTGGGTGCATGCTTCTGTCCAGTTGAAAGCAGGGGCGCGCCAACCCCTTGTGGGCTGGCGTGCTCCTCTCTTCTGGCCCATGTGGCCCATTAACCTCCCGACGGTGCCCGGAACCCCTTCCGGTGATCCGATGACTACCCGATACACTCCGAAACTCTCCCGGTGTCCAAATAGTATCGTCCTATACATCAATGTTTACCTCCGGAGCTCCTTGTCATGTCCGTGATCTCATCCGGGACTCTGAACAACATTCAGTCACCAAATCATATAACTCATATAACACTATATCGTCAACGAACGTAAAGCGTGCAGACCCTACGGGCTCGAGAACTATGTAGACATGACCGAGACACCTATCCGGTCAATAACCAATAGCGGAACCCGGATGTCCATATTGGTTCCTACATATTTTACGAAGATCTTTATCAGTCGAACCTTATGACAACATACGTAATTCCCTTTTTCTATCGGTATGTTACTTGCCCAAGATTCGATCATCGGTATCTTCATACCTAGTTCAATCTCATTACCGGCAAGTCTCTTTACTCGTTCCGTAATACATCATCTCGTAACTAACTCCTTAGTCACTTTGCTTGCAAGCTTCTTGTGATGTGTATTATCGAGAGGGCCCAGAGGTACCTCTCCGATACACGGAGTGACAAATCCTAATCTTGATCCATGTCAACTCAACATACACCTTTGGAGATACCTGTAGAGCTTTTTTATGATCACCCGGTTACGTTGTGATGTTTGATAGCACACAATGTATTCCTCCAGTATCCGGGAGTTGCATGATCTCATAGTCGAAGGAATATGTACTTGACATTAAGAAAGCAATAGCAATAAACTGAATGATCATATGCTAAGCTAACGGATGGGTCTTGTCATCACATCATTCTCCTAATGATGGAATCCCGTTATCAAGTGACAACACACGTCTATGGTTAGGAAACCTTAACCATCTTTGATTAACGAGCTAGTCTAGTAGAGGCTCACTAGGGACATGGTATTTGTTTATGTATCCACATATGTATTTAAGTTTCCCATCAATACAATTCTAGCATGAATAATAAACCTTTATCATGAATAAAGAAATATAAAATAACAACTTTATTATTGCCTCTAGGGCATATTTCCTTCACTCGGGTTATGAGGTGCCACGTGGAACCACCGTTTTCGTCGGTCGTGTGTCACATGCCTTTATGTTGCTGAGAGCTCGTAATATGTATTCGGCAAAGTGTTCATGAGTGCCCATGGAAAGGATCTCGGCTTATGTCCCTTTGCCGACATGGTGTAAGCCGAGCCGTTGTTGCCGAGCATAACATTCGGCAAAGCTTTCACGGAGTTGCATTTGGCCTTAGTCAAGTATTTCTAGTACTCGACATTTATGTTATTCCTCTATAGATAGATATTAGGGGCAAATGTTGCATCAGAGAGATTATTGTGATATATGATAGAATGTTTTGCTGGGTATATATGGTAGAAAATTGCTTACATGTTCTGGAATCGTCATGCTGTAGAAGACGATTGCCATGCTGAAACAAAAAGAATTACCATCCTAGTGCAGAGAAAGTTGGCATACATGTCCATGAATTATCATGTTATACAACATGGAGAATTGCTATGCTACAACAGAGTAAAATGTCATGCTAATAGAGAAATTACCACACATATTTCAGGAAATGACATGTTACATCAGAAGAAACTGTCCTACTACACACGAAAATTGTCATGTTCTATACAAAAAAAAAATGACAATTGCTCAAAATTTCCACTGTTCGCTAGGGTGGTGGATGGAGCGAATTGTGCCCGATGAAGATTGTCACACTATCACGTGCTGAGATAGCGCCACTGGGCGTTCGCTGCAAAAACCGTTCCCAAAGAACGTTCGCTCTTTATCTTTTCCGTTTTGTGTTTTGGCAAAATCTTTTTTTTTTTTTGGAGGGGTTCTTCAACCACTCTGAACGTAACTTCTGTTTGATGTACGGATTTACGTGGAGCCAAATCGCAATCGAAGAGGAGTCACACGGTTAGCCAATTATACTACGTTTTCCTTGTGGAAGAAGAATTCAGCGGTTCGTCCAGTAAGATTATATCATGTCGTTTCCCGATACATCGGAGAGTTAGATACCAACTCACAGAACCTTCCGTCCAATATATACACGCAAAGCCCCTTCCTTTTTTCACCGTAACACCCGTACGCAACGACGATCGATCGCCATCGCGCCGACTTGCCGTGATCGATCGCATCGCACCGCAGCATGACGGTCCCGGTGTCGCTCCTCGTCTCGTCGGGTCTCTGCGTCGCCGTGTCGGCGTGCGTGTCCACGGGCCTCGCGTTCCACGCCACCTTCGCCCTCTCCCTCGTCTACCTCGTGCGCGTCCTGTCGCCGGAGCTCGTCGACGGCTTCTTCGGCCAGGTGGACGCCATCGTGCAGGAAGACGTGCGCAACGCCCGCGCCTTCATCAGAGATGACCCCTTGGTCGCGCCCATCTATGCCTGCGCCGAGGAGCAAGCGCGCCGCGCCCACGCGTTTGCCGCGGAGGCGATCGATGCCTTGGAGAGGAAGGCGAGGGCGCAGCTGAGCGGCCTGACGGACGCGGCAGTCGCGGCGTTCCTCTGGCTCCGTCTGGCCGCCGGCGTAACGAATCTTCTGGCGACCGTCCTGATCACCGCTGCGCTCAACGAAGCGAAAAGCCGAGCGCCGTCGGTTCTGAGGTGGAGGGGCGTGAAGGGGCTCAGAACGCCGCCGAGAGAGGGGGCGGAGGTGGAGGCGGCGACCTCCCGCTCCAAACGTGGCACCACGATGCTCGTCGCATGGATCTCGGCGATCGTCGCGTACTGCACGCTAGTGTTCACCATCAACGGCATCTGCAACGGCATCACATCGTTCGCGATGTGCTTCCCATGCTTCGCCGCGCTCTGCGGCTTCGCGCTCATGGAGGCCGAGAGGGTTTACCTGTGGGATTCGTACGTCATTGATACCAGGGGCGGCAGCAGCAACACGGCCAATCCAAGACGGCGAGCCAGCAATGCCGCGGGTGGAGCAATCACGGAGAAGGACCTGCGGGATGCGTGGGAATGCCTCTGGTTCGTCATCATCATGATGCACTGCATCGACGCCTGCTTCCTCGGCCTCATGCTGGGGAAGCGGCCGTTTGTGCTCGCGTCCTTGGCCATCTACAACGTCGCCGCCCTTGCGTCTGCCCGGAAGGCTTACCTGACGACGGACGACGGCGAGGACGCCGACGGAGCGCACGTGAACGTGAACAAGTGGCACAACGCCGCCATGACGGCGTTGGCAATAGACGTCGCCAAGGTCGTTGCCACCTACGTCGTGCTCGACTTTTACCTGGGTGCGCTCTTGTTTGTATCTCTCGGTGCCAAGGCGGTGTTCTTGCTGGACAGGGCGATTTACTTGTCGGATGAGGGTGCCTCGGGGGAGGACGACGACAGCAATCAGGAGGATGCTGATCTCGCTGGGGAAGTCACGGGAGATACCGAAGGTTCTGACGACGATACTCAGGAGGTTGATGATCTGGCTGGGGACGTTGACGGAGATGCCGAAGGTTCTGACGACATTGGTGCACAGAATTCGAGTGACATTGCTGCTTGCGAACATGAAGATGAAGAAGACTCGGCCACCGAGAAGCAACCCGATGTATCGGATTCAGAGGAGCAGCGTTGTGAAGAATCAGACTACAGCAGCAGCAGCAACAGCGTGGACGACTGGACTTTAATAGGCGCCGACCTGACGATGCCGACCAATGTTAACGGTGGCGCCAACCGGAGGTTCGGGTTTTTGGCGTAGGACGTGCCTAGGGTGTGATTCAGTGATTCACTAAGCATCTGCCAAGAGTTCTGAGTTTAGTTTATTCTTTTGACTAATATATTGAGAATTTTGTACTATAGAATTTTTAGCAATTTCTATTACAGATGATTTTTAATATAAGAAAACATCGAAATCTTCTTGTGGCAGGATGGTATCCTTCTCGTGGACCACACTTAACTTAATTTTGAAGGAAAGTTTATTTTGTTAAAAGAACTGTAAGAGACGCTTTACGTTCAAAATAGTGTCTCGGGAAACGGGTTAACTGTTCATCATATCAAATCAAGCTTTCTGTCATAGCATGGCTTTCACTCTGAGTATATGATTGGGTTGTTGCTTAGTTTTCTTCATAAACCGGGCATTCTGTGTCCTTTCTTTTCTATACATTTTTCACTTCCTACTGCGTGGTTCTGTAACAATTTTCACTTCCTACTGCGTGGTTCCGTAACAAAAATCGTCTGTAGGATTGAAGAAGACACACCATTGCAAGTAGTCCTGGCCATCTCTGGCCCGGCCCTGTCGGCCCACCCAGGGCCTAGGCCCGATGGGCTTGCTAGTGGGCTGAGCTTGGGCCTGAGTTTTGAGCCCACCAACACGGCCTAGAGGGGCTTGGGCTTGGCATATTGGCATTTTAAGGAAGTGGCCCGGCCCACGGCCCTAAGCCCTAAGGGCTTTTCAGGGCATTTTACTAGATGGGCCGGGCTTGGGCTTGAAAAGTAGGCCCGATGGTAGGGCCTGGGAGGGCCTGAGCCTCAGTTTTCTACCGTGGGCTTTTTTAGGCCCGACCCAAGCCCGGCCCATGGCCAGGTATAATTGCAAGCACGAAATGAGCACAATTTTCAGAAATTAGTTTTTACCCGGGACACAAATCCAACTTAGTAAAAGAAATACCGTAAAGCTGTGTCATGTTCATCCGTTAACATAGGGCGTTTCAGATCCCGTCCAACCTCTAACTCGACAAACTCCACAAAAAATTTGACCCGAACGCTTGGGCTCCATGAAGTTGGAAGTGCAAAAATCAGGAGCTCAGTCGGCCCAGCTCAATCGATTGGAAAATCTAGAGTTTGTCCAATTTACGGTAACTTGCCACCGTCAAACATACTGATTCGTTGCCCCTCTGCCTGAGCGATCCCTCTCGAATCGATATGCTCGACAATTCCTATTTGGTGCTGCAGGGGCCGGTTTGTACTGTTTTTTTCTAACAGGCGCGTGCAGCAGCTACTCGCGGGCCGGCCCATCTGTCATTTTTTCTGTTTTCTAACTCTAAGAGAAAACTGCAAAAACTGGCGCGAGCTAGGATTCAAACCCGACGTCGCTGGTTATCAGACATCGATGTGTAACCAACCGACGACCTCGCTAGTTGTGTCACCATACACGTTTTTCATCCATTTCTTCCTTCCTCTTTTTCCTTTTTCTTTTTCTTCTTCTTTTTTCTCTGTCCTTTTCTTCTTTCTTTTTCCAAATTCGTAATTGTTTCTTCGAATAGATGAACTTGTTTTCAAAATCCATGAACTGATTTTTTTGAAACTCGTGAACCTTTTTTCAAATTGATGAACCTTTTTTTCAAAATTGATGAACTTATTTTTTAAAATTGATGAACTTTTTCTCAAAATCAATGAACTTTCTAACAAAAATTTATGATTTTTTTCTCAAAATTGATGAACTTTTTTAAAAAATTGACGAAATTTTTTCAAAATCGATGAACTTTTTTTAATATCAATGAAAATTTTCCAATTTAGATGAACTTTTTCCATATCCGATGAACATTTTTCAAATTCAATAAACTTTTTTATTCAAATCGATGAACTACTTTCATTGATGGATGATTTTTTTTAATCGATGAACTCTTTTGAATTTGTGAACTTTTTTTAATACATGAACTTTTTCGATTTGTAGAACTATTTTTTTAATACACGAACTTTTAATGCATGTGCATGAACTTCATTTGTAATATGTGCACGAACCTCATTTGTAATATGTGCACATGTTTTCAAATAATTGGAAAGTCTAAACACTACTGTATAATGTGAAATTAATAGTGCGTCTACGTTTCTATTCTTTAAAACTTCCGTGCTTTAAAGAACCACCAGAATTTAGTTGGTCAAGTGGTTAGTCTTGCTCGCTGCAAGCGCGAGGGCGTGCGATCGATCCTGATCGAGAGCTCTTCGTGCCGCGTGATTGTGGGCCGGCCCATCCAGTTGCTGCTGCGGGAGCCGGTTAGCTTGTGCGGCGCAGCTGGGGCACAATAGGACCTCCCGGAGAAATCCCTATTCGCCGCCTTATGCGGCAAAGTGTCAACCTGCCGCACACCATCGATCGTTCGCGGGCCGGCCATGACGGATGCTTCCTACAGAAAAAATCCCCCCAAAAAACAAAGAAAGCGAGGAATCAAACCTCAGGCCTCCCACTTGTGGAGGTGGGTAGCTAGCCACTGAATTAACAACGCTAGTGTCATACCGTGCAAGAGGGCGTCTATTATCTGTTTCTTCTTTTCTCGTTTTTCTCGTTTTTGTTTTTCTGTTTCTTTCTTTATTTTTTTTATAAAAATCACAATTTAAAAAAAAGTTCAGTATATTCAATACTTTGTTCCGTTCTAAAAAAGATGTTTGAATTTTTTTGGTTTCAAAAAACATTTCATTCTTTTCAAAAAATGTACAAAGTTTTGTTTGTGTTTCCAAAATTAGTTCGGAGTTTCAAATTTTGTTCGTGATATTTAAAAAATGTTTGATTTTTCAAATTTGTTCATTTTTTAAAAAAATTGTGGTTTCACATTTGTTCCCATTTTTCAAAAATTGTTTGTGTTTTTAAAAAAATTGTTCGCGTTTTCAAAAAATTGTTCACAGATTCAATAAATGGCCAGCTTTTCCACTTTTTGTTCAAAAAATTTCAAAAAAATGTTCCTGTTTTTAAAATTGTTCACGTATTCAAAAAATTTGTTTGGAGTTTCAAAATTTGTTCATGTTGTTTGACAAATGTTCAAACTTTGAAACATTACTTACCTTAAAATTGTTCTTAATTTCCAAGATTTTTTCGAATAAAATCAAAATGTGTTGAGTTTTGGCATTGTTGTTCTTCTTAGATATTAGCGTTGTAAATCGTACAATTGGAAACTTGAAATCATTAGCACGCATGGAAACTGAATAAAGCCGTGCATAGCTTTTCCAATTTTTTTGTTCACATATTCAAAAATTGTTCCTGTCTTCGTTTTCTTCTTCAGGAATTCAAGAAATGTTGATACTTTATAAAAATATGCATTAAAAAACGTTCCCCGGAAACTAATCCAGATTCGCTACAATAGCTAATTTGGTACAGTACTGGTTCCAGGTCGCTACAGGATACCGTTTCTGTTTTACATTTATGGCTGGTTCTTTAAGCCATGCACTGCTTTATTTGACAACAGTATTGGTTAGTTGGAGTGGCTACTAGTGCGTGCTAGTACGCAGCTGGGCTCAGGTTCGATTCCTGGGTCACGCGTGTTTCATTCTTCTCCTGTATTTTTGCGTCCTACGGTAGAACTCCATGGGCCGGCCCTCCCACCCTCGAATCGATGCATTGGCTGGCACGAATTGGGCTGCATCCAGCTGGCCCAATCTGCTTTGAATAGGCCACAACCCTCCCAGCTGGGCTACCCCAGCGCGGTAGACGTTGCCAACACAGCCGAATGGATCTGAAATCGCTATCTGGTGCTAGAAGGCACAAAGAGAAGCTAGATTTGTGGAGTTCTATTGAGCTAGCGTGCATTTTCTGCAATATGCTTACAGTTATAACTTATACTTGTCAATAATAAAGTTTAATAACTATTTAATCCTATAATACCCTAATCAAATAAAAGTCACATGGATTTTCATTTTGGTTCTCATGTTAACCTAAATTTTCATCAAGCAATTCCTGCAGCAACGTGCGGGGTATCCTCTAGTTCTATAAGTACACACCATCCTTGCAACATATCCTAAAGAGAGTTTCGATCAGGCGTTCAATGGTGTCCAATGAGGGATGACCATACAATTGGGGATGACCAATGTCATGGTCGAAACAGATGCACAACTACTAGTCCAAGCCGACAACAATTCGAAGAGTATCAATCTTGCACCCAATGGTGTCCTGTTTAGGGAGACTAAAGCCCTAGCTATGCTGCACTTTAATTCATTTTATGTTGGTTATTGCCCTCAGGCATGTAATAATGTTGCAGACACATTAGTGACGTATGGTTCGAAGATGGCGCATGAGCCCCAAGCCGTTTGGCCAGGTGATGTACCTACCTGCATCCATGCATGATTTGGTTGCTGGGCAATGCATTCACCATATGTAAAGGATTCTAATTGAGTCATCGATCATGACACGCACTCGCCATGTGGCCCGATGGGCCCCATGCCTTATCCTTTTCCACGACATGTTGCTCTCGTCCATCTATTCACTCTCGCACCACTATCTCTTCCTCCTCTCCTCTTTTTTGTCTCCCTCTCTTGCTCATGTCGCTCACCCCGACCAAAGTTGTGTGGCGTGCACCATAGGCCGATGGCAATCGACACCCACCGTTGCACACGATGGGGCCAATTGTTGCTAAGACAGTCATCGTGCCAGTGTAAGACGCTCACCATTGCTGCAAGGGTCATCTATGGTGAGCTGACACAATGGACATCTATTTTGTGATTGGCGAGAAGTGATGCTACCAACCATGTGTTGCTTGCATGATGCCGCAAGGCAGCAACGAGGACGATATGATGGTGGACAACAATGTTGCGGCCATCTATGCGCAATGCTACGAGCCCAAGAGCTTGTTGTTGCAACTAGTGTAAGTGCATCTAGTGCCCCTTAGTGATTTTGGTGTATTGAAGACTTATAGGTTAAGTAACTCATGCGTTTGTTAGTGTACACAGGTCTATAAGTCTATGAGGAGTTTGATATTTACAGAGAAAGTCGACCCCTAAAAATGAAGTTCTTCGTCTGAAGACTTTGATATTCTGAAGACTTTCTGAAGACTTTGAAAGTGAAGAAATTGGTGTGACCTTGAAGACTTGGTATTCACTTGAGGAACATGAAGCGTGAAGACTCTTGTTTTCGTAGATTCATTTTCTCTTTCTTGAGTCATAGGAAACACCATACTGTTAAAGGGGGTCGAGGAAATACTAAGGAAAAATTTCCATGTGATGCTCAACTCAAAATCCTACACCTACCAATCCCTTCGAGTGAAGCCATTGGAAATCTCATACTGATTCAGTCAAATTCTTCAATGACAGAGACGCAGCTTCTTACAGTCATGATGACTTTACTCTCGACCGAGGAGTTAGGAATTAGCCAGTCTTGAATTGCCTACAGTGAGGAACATGATAGCCCCGAGGAATTTGAGAGTCGATTTCCATTTATTCTTTGTCTTCTTGCCGGCTGTCCAAAATATCTTATCCACCTAACGGTCATATTATTGAAGGGCATTTATGTCTTATCATGTCGGGCTGCTCCTAGGCTATAAATAGCCGCCCCTACAACCACTAGCTGGTTGGCTGCTCGAGAGAACTTGACACTTGTCATCCGAGAGCAACCCATCCTCAGAGGACTTTGAGCTAAAATCATCAAGTGAGGAAAATCCCAAAACCAAACCCCACAAACCCAAAGTGATCGAGCATCATGAAGAAATTGATCTGCGTGGATCCGACGCTTGTTACCTTTGAAGACTGTGCTTCTTCCAGACGGTTAGGCGTCAAGGTCTAGAGCATCCAAGAGGAATTGTGGATCGCCGAGTGACCAAGTCTGTGAAGGTTTGGAAGTCACTGAAGACTTACCACGAGTGATTGGACGAGGCTGCGTGGTCTTAGTTCAAGGAGAATACGGTGAGGATGGGTGTCTGAGTTGCGGCTCGAGATCGGGTGTCCGGACTGTGTGTCCTCGAGTTTAAATACTCGGCCGCTCCAACCAGACGTATAACCGAGGCAGAGTTGGAACCTGGTTTACCAAATCATTGTCTTCACCAACCTGGTGGTTCTATTTCCACAACTCTTTCATTTGCTCATTCTTGTGTTGTATGTTGTTCATATCGTGCTTGAAGACTTTGGTGAAGACTTTCACAAATTCCTCGGTTCAATTTCTTGATCTGTTTGCCTTCATCTTGTTATCCCGTGTTTACGCTTTTCGTACTCTGTGCTTGTCTTCATTTCATCATGATGACTATGTTTGTATCTGTTATGTTTACTTCGAGTACTTATTCATTGCAAGTAGTTCTTCGCTAAGGAATTTCCTCACCAACAAATTCCCGATGAAGAATTCAAAAAATCGCCTATTCACTCCCCTCTAGTCGATATAACGCACTTTCAATTGGTATCGAGCAAGGTACTCCCTTGTTACGTGTGATTTTAGTTTACCAGAGTTTTAGTTATGTCGACCGCAGTATGAAGAAAGTGACATGCCCTATCTTTGACGGTCATGACTATCCCAAGTGGAAGGCCATGATGAGGAAGTGCCTCATGGCAAAAATGAGTGTGGACCGTCCATGAGATTGGTCTTCTTGATCTATGCAAGATGGCGAATCTTGATGATATTCGCAAGTACACCCGACTTGACATCATAGCAAAGGATATCATCTGCTCCTGCCTATCCGAGAGATCAATTGAGGCGAATTATGCATCTTGGCAATTGAAGCTCATACGGGACCGAATCTCGATGTCTATGAAGGTCATCGAACTCGTCATGATCCTGGTTTGAGGACTTCAAGGAATCTCTCATAACGATGACTTTAGAGTCGTAATCATCATCATCGCATCTTGTCTCATGGCAAGCGGTCTTTGAGGTAACGAATACTCCTCATCCGAGTCTTGTGATAATGAATCTGATAATGATGAATCTGACAATGATGAATCTGATGATGACATTGAATCCTGCTATACCAAACTTATTTGCGTTGCCACTAAACAACAAACGGTTTTAGAACAAACTCAAGAGATGCTAGAAAAGAGTGATAATATGTTGCGCAAAGAAATGGATCAGTCAAAAGCATTGGGTGAATGTCTTCAGAGAATTCACTCCAAGTTTGGCGCCCTTCAAGATCAACATAATACCCTCTTGTCAGATCACGAGAAGCTTTCTCTTGAATCTCTTCAAACAAAGGAAGATCTTGAAAAGCTAAGAGTGTGTTATGAAGATCTTCAGAAGGAGCGCGATTCATTACTAGCTCAACAAATCAGCGCTTCTCAGGAAGAATTTGTTCCTCCATGCTTAAAGTGCATTGAACGTGAATCTGCTCTTCACCTGAATGTTCAAATGCTTCAAATGTTACAAATTCTTCATCTGCCTCTGCTATCACTAATTCCTCATCTGAGGACATTGCTAGTATCACTGACAATGCAGGTTGAAGGAATTGTACATGATGAGCATGTACAAAAGCCTCAAAGGGCATCGACACTTTGTGATGTGCTCAAAAGCAGATCCTCAACGAAACCCTAGGAAAGAGGGTATTGTCTTTGAGAGGAAACTCAATGCTGATGGAACATATTGGAAGCCCGGCGGTACCCCAAAACCTCATGGGTTCTTTGCAAAGGGACCTCCGATTGATCCATCTAACTTATCGGCTTTACATGTGAATCTTCTCATTCTTCTGATGAGTCATTTGACTCCAACTATAAACTGTTCAAAAATCAGAATAGTGAAGTATTTGCTAGATATGTTGGCACTAACTGCAGGAACAGTTCCCCTATGAAGAAAATCTGGGTTCCCAAAAGTTGTGTTGAAAGTCTTCAGGTGAATATCCTCATGACACCACATGAAGAACAGAACCCAGATCAAATTCTTCATATGGACCAAATTCTTCATATGGATCAAATTCCTCAACTGGATCAAAGTCCTCATATGATTATCATCGTGCTAACAACTCTGTCTCGTAGGGTAGAGCTAAGGGCTATGAATATGTGCATTATTCTTCAAACCATTATGTTCATAAGTCCTCCAAAGAATTACTCTGCTTATTCATATGCTTACCCTAACCCATCTTATGTGAAGCGAAATGGTTTGACATCTTTGCCACCTTTCT
The DNA here is from genome assembly GCA_021437245.1 of Aegilops speltoides. Classification (NCBI taxonomy): domain Eukaryota; kingdom Viridiplantae; phylum Streptophyta; class Magnoliopsida; order Poales; family Poaceae; genus Aegilops; species Aegilops speltoides. The sequence goes on from CM038142.1 coordinate 437,681,689, forward strand.
CATATGGTGCTCGCAGAATGATGAACTCTTTGCCACCCCTCCAGATGTGGGTGGTGAAAAAAAGAACTAATCTCTTCTGCAGGGTCAGGTCTCCAGATGTGCTCTAACGTCTGAAGAATTTGCTGGGGACCTGACAAAAATGCCTGAAAGGACGCAGGCGAATCATGATGAAATGAACTTTTATTTCACACGTCCTCATACTGCCATATATGTTTACTACTTGATGAAATTCATCTGATGAACTTGATATCATATTCTTCACTGATGAAGTATATGAGATTGTAAGCTACACTAATTCATCTGCAGGATGATCAACCCAAAACCACTGAATGGGTCCTCGATAGTGGATGTACAAATCACATGATGGTGACAAGAATCTATTGATGGATGCTCCTTATCACCGTCACCTCTGAAGCATATCATCTTTGCCGACAAAGGCAAAAGTCGTATTGGGTCTTGGTAAGGTTGCTATCTCTAAGGATAAGCACATGGACAAAGTCATGCTTGTTGAGTCCTTAGGATACAATCTCATGTCGATCTCAATGCTTTGTGATCTTGATATGGTTGTTGTCTTTGGTAAATATCATTTGTGTTGTGATTATGGAAGTCGACAATTCCAAAGTCTTGAAGGCTTTAGGAGAGGAGATCTGTATATTGTTGATTTCTCTACAGGACCACAACCAGCCGTGTGTTTACTTGCAAATGCTTCAGAAGGCTGGCTATGGCATCGACGACTTGGTCATGCAGGCATGAGGAATTTGAATATGCTTGCGAAGAAGAAGCATGTCATTGGCATTGAGAATGTCAAAATTCCTCAAGGATCACTTATGCGGAGCCTGTGAGGCTGGAAAAATGACCAAGGCCAAGCATCCAACGAAGACTATCATGACCACTACCCGTCCATTCGAATTGCCTCACATGGACCTCTTCGGACCTAATCATTATTCAGCAGTCACTAATGATGCATCTCTATATGGTTTTGTCATTGTTGATGATTATTCTCGATATACATGGGTACACATTGTTACTTACAAACATGAAGTGCAGGAAGTCTTCAAACGATTTTCTTCGAGGGCTTCAACCAACTTTGGTGTGAAGATCAAGCATATCGAAGTGACAATGGAACCGAGTTCAAGAATTCTGGTCTTGATGCATATCTTGATGAACTTGGTATTACTCATGAGTTATCGCTCCCTATACTCCTCGTGAGAATGGCGTCGTGGAGCGCAAGAATAGAACTCTTGTTGAGATGGCTCGCACTATGCTTGATGAATACAAAACGCCTCGGCGTTTTTGGATTGATGCAATTGATCTTGCTTGCCACATCATCAACAGAGTATATCTTCACAAATTCTTCAAGAAGGCGCCTATGAACTCCTCAACGACAAGAAACCCAATGTGAGTTATTTCAAAGTCTTCGGTGCTAAATGTTGGATTAGAGATCCTCACCACAACTCTAAATTTGCACCGAAAGCACATGAAGGTTTTATGCTTGGTTACGGAAAGGACACGCACACCCACAGAGTCTTCAACATTGTTCTTCACAAGATTTCTGACACTGTAGATGTGCGGTTCGATGAAACTAATGGCTCGCAAAGAGAGCACCTACCTTCTGTGTTAGATGAACCAACACTTGAAGATGCTATCAAGCTCAAGGCAACCGAGGATGTCATTCCTCATCAAGAATCTGTTTGAAGAATTCATTTCATTCATGAAGAACGTCGAGTGATGCACGAAGAACATGATGAGGAAAATGATGTCAAGAAAATGCTGATCAAAATCCTCGGCGACAACCAACTCATCCCGCGTTGCAAAAGAAGTGCAAGTGGAGAAGATCATCGATGACATTAGCGCACCAGTCCTCTCACACGCTCAAAAGCCTCACATTTATCTAACTTTTGTGGGCACTATGCTTTTGTCTCTATCACAGAGCCCACTAAGGTAGATGAAGCATTTCGAGCCGGAGTGGATTCAGGCTATGCAAGAAGAATTACATCGATTCGAAGTGAACAATGTCAGGAATTGGTCAATCACCCGGATCCTCGCAAGCATAATATCATTGGCACAAAGTGGATCTACCACAACAAGCAAGATGAAAATGGCCTTGTGGTGAGGAATAAGGCACGATTAGTAGCTCAAGGCTATACACAGGTTGAAGGAATTGATTTCGATGAAACTTTTGCACCTGTTGCTAGACTTGAGGCTATTCGCATTTTACTTGCCTATGCTAACCATCATGATATCATCTTATATCAAATGGATGTGAAAAGTGCATTCCTCAATGGTAGGCTTGAGGAAGAAGTATATGTTGCTCAACCCCCAGGTTTTGAAGATCCCAAGAATCCTGACAAAGTCTTCAGACTGAATAAGGCCCTCTATGGCCTCAAGCAAGCCCCTCGGGCGTGGTATGGTACATTGAAGGAATTCTTCGTGAAGAATGGCTTCACACCCGGTTCACTCGACCCTACTCTTTTTACTAAATCATATGATGGTGAACTGTTTGTGTGCCAAATATATGTTGATGATATTATCTTTGGCTGTACTAACCAACGTTATAGTGATGAATTTGCCTATATGATGAGTGAAGATTATCAAATGTCTATGATGGGAGAGTTGAAATTCTTCTTAGGTCTTCAAATTCGTCAGCACCGCAATGGCATATTCATATCTCAGGAGAAATACCTCAAAGATGTACTGAGGAAATTCGGCATGCAAGATTGGAAAGGCGTCAAAATTCCTATGCCCACAAATGGCCATCTATGCACTGATGAAAATGGTATTGACTTTGATCACAAGGTATACCGCTCCATGATTGGTTCCTTATTGTACTTATGTGCATCTAGGCGGATATAATGCTTAGTGTTTGCATGTGTGCCCGATTTCAAGCTGCAGAAGGAATCACACCATAAGGTGTGAAGCATATTCTTGATATCTAGCTCACACACTAACACTAGGATTATGGTACCCCAAGGGCTCTGCTTTTGATCTCATTGGATATTCGACTCGACTATCTTTGGTGATCGTGTGGACCGCAAGTCAACATCCGGCACTTGTCATTTCCTCGGACGATCTTTGTTCTGTTGGTCCTCGAAGAAAGCGAACTGCGTATCACTTGTCTCGCTTTGAAGCTGAATACATTGCTCTTTGGCTCATCTTTGTGCTCAAGCTGCTTTGGATGAAGCAAACCCTCAAAGACTATGGCGTCAACATGAAGAATGTGCCTCTCCTCTGTGACAATGAGAGTGCCATCAAGATTGCTCACAACCCAGTTCAGCACTCGAAGACTAAGCACATCCAGATTCGTCATCATTTTCTTCGTGATCATGTGTTGAAGGGCGACATCTCCATCGAGCATGTGAAGACTGAAGAACAGCTAGCTGATATCTTCACTAAGCCCTTGGATGAGAAGAGATTTAGCAAGTTGCGGTGTGAGCTAAATATCTTAGAATCTTCGAATGTTCTTTGAAAAGGACACACATCCTAACCCTTATGCAGAATTGATGACTTAGATGTGCAACACATGAAGAAACCTTTTTCTTCAATCAATGAAGAATAACACTCTAAGTATGAAGAAATTAATGAAGAATTTGATTCTCAGAACCCTACGACAATTGTACGCGGTGTCTGAAATCATTATTCTTATACGGTGGGTCACGCCACCACAAAAGTTGAAAATCTTCAATTTGAGTTTTTCCTCATTTTTGAAATTCTTCAGTCTTTCAAATTCTTCAACTTTGCAAAATCTTCACTGCTTCCGTCGTTTTTCTTCATTGGCTATATATATGTGAGTTTATGTCCTCTATAGCGTTCACTTATTGCTATTTCTTCAAGTTGCGATTTCTGCTAAGTGAATGTGATCGGACCCTTCCCCCTCTATGCTATACTCAATCCAATCTATTCACAAATTCTTCATGTGCGTTTTGATTGAAACTCGTTCAAAGTCTTCACTGTGTCCTTGTCAGCTGAAGAAATTGCGAACGAAATTTTAAAACAAATCTTATCCAGGTTTTCGGTTTTACCGCTCAAACCGTTCCGCATCCCACGATGCATTATTTTATTCACCCACGATCTTACACGATCTCATCTGCACAGTACGTGGGTGACACATGTCGCGTGAAGAAGAAAGGGCAGGGGCATGTTCGTCCCAAAATCTTCGGGCGAACAGTTTTTACCGTGGCTATAAATACCCCTCTCCCTTCCTTACTTCATTTACTCCGCTCGGCGCTGTCTCTCGCTTGAGCTCTCCTCAAACCCTAGCGCCGCCGCTATTACATCGCCGTCAGTGAGGAAGAGCTTCACTGCCTCGACCTCGTCGCCGTCGTACTCGCGCCGGCTGCGAAAATCTTCACTCCGCCGCCGCCGTAGCTGTCTCCCTCTGCCAAGTTAGGGCGTGGGAGATCTAACTTGACGAACTTCACCATGGTTCATCTCTGTTCGTCATGTTCTTCAGTTCGGGTAATTAAAAGTCACTTTTATTACTCGCTTTGATTCTCAAACTTTCTTGAAAATCTTCAAAGGTGTTTTATTCTTCAAATCTTCACACATGAACACCTCAAACACTGTATGCTCTTGATCCATCTCTCTAAGCACTCAATTCTTCAAGATTCCTCAATTGTGCGGATTTTCGATCTGTACAACTCTGGAACCTAAGACAAGAACGCTTAGTGAAATTCCTCAAGGCTCAACTGGTCAAATTCCTCAAAACTTGTCTTTTGAAAATCTTACGAGAACGATATGACCTCTCCAAATTCCTCGCACCTACACTCTGTTCACGGTACTCATGTCATTCTTTGAATCACTAGGTTCTCATCAACTTAACTCATTTGCAGCGTTCCTCGAAGAAAAACTGCATACTTCTTGAGTGTTCTATTGTTCAAATTCCTCATCTGAAGAAAATGGCAGAAGGCAAGAGACCGCAGAAAGGAGGAAAGAAACCGGAGGTCATGACTGCTTTCGAGATCCCTGATGAAATATACAAAGATTACTGCACACCTGATGAAGACAAATTTGGAAAGAGAACAAAAATCAGTGCAAAGTGCGCATTCAGAGGATAGAACGAAGATGGGCACGAGAATGGAGGGAATATCGCTATGTTACTCCAAAGTACATGAAGAAATTCGCCTTAAACCCTCCATGCCCAAGAGCTCGATTGGCACCTGGCCAAGTAGCTGATCCCACCAGCATCAAGCATGGTGAGGACTTTCCTGAAGAATGGTCTAGGCGTCAAGCAAAACTGGCAAGACAAGCCAAGGAGGCAGTGAGGAAATTCAATGAGGATTCCGCTGCTGCTGCTGCCGCTGAGACCTCGGTCAAGCCGAGGAAATCAATGCCGAAGAAGCCTGCTCGCAAGCCAAGTGCTTCACCATCAGCGCCCTCACGGCCCAGTTCCTCAGCCGTGCCCTCACGGCAAATTCCTCAATCTACTGCTGCACCACCAAAGTCCTCAGCAGCTCCCTCCAAGTCCTCAACTCCTGTGCATCTGGCTACATGTCAAAGGACTCAAGGTTTCTCGATTATACGGTGTCTCAAAGCAAGTTCCTCGGCTGCACCAATGTCCTCATCAGGCCCACTTCATGAAGACAAAAGCAACAGTGGACGCGGTCCTCGGCCAAGTCCAAGAAAGAAACAGGTTGCTTTCCAAGTGCCCTCTGATGACGAGGCTTCTGATGAAGAACTTGCAGAAATCATCAGAGACAGACAAGCAAAGGTCGCTAGAGCCAAAGGAACACCTGTGCCTCTGCTTTTGGATCCGAAGAAGATCCTTGACTTCATCGACTTATGGCATCAGGATCCAAACACTCCAATGCCTGATCTGCCTCTGACTCCTGGTCAAAGTCATATGCTGACCCATTTCATCTCTGAAGAGAAATGGAAGTTTGAAAAGGCTCGTGAGATCAAAAGAGCACAAGCTAGAAAGGAGAAGCTTCTGAAGAAGAACATTGTCAGACTATCACCTGACGAACTTCTCAAGGCTCAATCTGAGATCCAAGCCCTCAGCAAGGATTTCGATGCATACAATGCTGATTGGCAAGGAGCCAAAGTGAGATTCGTTAATTTGACGAAGAAAATGACAACTGTTGCAGCCCCATCGCAACAAGAAAATCCTCGAACTCTGAGACTCTGCTCACTGCTTTGAAGAACATGCCAAGATCGCTGATGACTTTCACTGCGATGGGAATACAAGTTCGAGGCTGATGACTCCATTCCAGCCATTGAAGAAATTCGGGGCATCCACTAGTGGTGCGCTCAAGAAATCGAAGAGATCGGGCAATCGCACGATTCGCTCAAGAAATCGAACCACGTCCTCAGCTCCTCCTGCGCCAACACCAACTCCAATTCTTCCTTCTGCTTATGAAGTGAAGAAGACCAAGGCCGCAGAGCGAGCTGCAGTGAAGAAGAGGAAGGCATCAGTTGGGTCAAATTCTTCGGCCGCGAAGAAAATGAAGCCAATGACCAGCTCACTTGAAAATCCCATTGATGCCGTTCCCATTTCCTCCATGTCATCTAAGGAGATTGTTCCTTATGGAGAAGACTACAAGATCCCAAGCGGATCTGATGAAGAAAATCATTCTGTTGCTACCTCAGAACAATTTGATGAAGAAATTGAAGTGGAAGCATTCCCTTCAACGCCAGTCGTTTCCTCACCTATGCCTCAGTTCACAGCTGAAGAGGCTGGTGTTGAGAAAATTGAAAAAGAAGAAGAAGACGTGGATATTGGATGCATGACACCAGTGATGAACGATGACTTTTGGGAAAGTCAGCATCCCAATACTCCTCTCTTCACCCCCATTCAACAAATTCCTCAGTCCCCGGCTACAACTGTTCAAATGGGCTCTGAAGAAACTCATCCCACATCGTCTGTTCATGAAGAAATTCCAGCCGCTAGTGCTGAAGAACCTGCTGCTAACCCCAAACTGCACAAGAAGAGGAACCAGAAATTCCTCAGCCTGAAGCACCTGATATCGCGATTCCTGAGGTTGTGCTGCAAATCACTGACACTCCTCTGCCCAAACCGAAGAATCCGTTCTCTAGCAAGCAAAAATTCAAGGTCAAGACTTCTTTTACGAGCATGTGTTCTTCATCGATTACAATCCATATGACTCTGCTCGCATAAGGAAAAGACGTTTCTGGACTGCTACTCAAGCCAACTTCTATTCTTCAGTGCTCTTTGACAAGGACAAAATCTTCGATCATGAGCATATTCCTCATGTGGATATGGAATCTCTGCCGTGCTTCGAGCCAGTCCTCAGAGTTATCCACGATGCAGGACTACTGAACTTCTGCACTGATATCTGTGATTGGAATGAAGAACTCATTCTTCAGTTCGATGCCACTTTGCATATCACCGGAGATGCTGAAGATGTCAATTCATGGGTGCTGGATTGGATGACAGAAAACACTCACTATAAGGCACCAGCAACTGAATTGCTTCGTGTCCTTCCTCTTGATCCTCCCCATGACAGTGCACGTTGCATCTACAATGACCGCGAACTGACAGATCATTATATGCAAGTGCTTATGAAGCCTTTGAAGCCAGGACAGGCCCCTCGAACCAAATTCCTCGTCAAGGAATTGCTGTATGTGCCTCGGACTGTCTATCGAATCCTGACGAAGACAATGAGTCCTATCAAAGGCCACGACTCAAATGATGAAGATGTCGTTGGCATCATGAAGAACATGCTTTTCAACATCATTCATGGCGTTCCCGTCAACTTCCATGATTTCTTCATGAGGACTCTGGCTAATGTTGCAATGTCACCTTTTGAGCTGAAGCCCTATGCGCCTTGGATTATGAGATTCATAAGGGCAAGATCTTCACTGAATTACAAGGCTGACACTCTGATGAAGGAAATATGCCCTAGAGGCAATAATAAAGTTATTATTTATTTCCTTATTTCATGATAAATGTTTATCATTCATGCTAGAATTGTATTAACCGGAAACATGATACATGTGTGAATGCATAGACAAAACAACATGTCACTAGTATGCCTCTACTAGACTAGCTTGTTAATCAAAGATGGTTATGTTTCCTAACCATGAACAAAGAGTTGTTATTTGATTAATGAAGTCACATCATTAGTAGAATGATCTGATTGACATGACCCATTCCCTTAGCTTAGCACACGATCGTTTAGTATGTTGCTACTGCTTTTATCCATGACATATACATGTTCCTGCAACTATGAGATTATGCAACTCCGTTTACGGAGGAACACTTTGGTGCTACCAAACGTCACAACGAATCGGGTGATTATAAAGGAGTACTACAGTGTCTCCAAAGGCGATGTTGGGTTGGCGATTTCGAGATTAGGTTTTGTCACTCCGATTGTCGAGAGGTATCTCTGGCCCTCTCGGTAATGCACATCATCAAGCCTTGCAAGCACTACAACTAATGAGTTAGTTGTGAGATGATGTATTACGGAACGAGTAAAGAGACTTGCGGTAACGAGATTGAACTAGGTATTGGATACCGACGATCGAATCTTGGGCAAGTAACATACCGATGACAAAGGGAACAACGATGTTGTTATGCGGTCCGACCGATAAAGATCTTCGAGAATATGTAGGAACCAATATGGGCATCCAGGTCCGCTGTTGGTTATTGACCGTGAATAGTTCTAGGTCATGTCTACATTGTTCTCGAACCGTAGGGTCCGCACGCTTAAGGTTTCGATGATGGTTATTATGAGTTTATGTATTTTGATGTACCAAGGAGTTCGGAGTCCCGGATGTGATCACGGACATGACGAGGAGTCTCGAAATGGTCGAGACATAAAGATTGATATATTGGAAGCCTATGTTTGGAGTTCGGAATGGTTCCGGGCGAAAACGGGAATTTACCGGAGTACCGGGAGGTTACCGGAACCCCCCCGGGAGGTAAATGGGCCTCGATGGGCCTTAGTGGAAAGGAGAAGGGGCAGCCCTAGGAGGGCGCGCGCCTCCCCCCCTTCCCTAGTCCTATTAGGACTAGGAGAAGGGGCCGGCCCCCCTCTCTCTTTCCCCTCAGGAATCCTAGTCCAACTAGGATTGGGGGAATCCTACTCGGAGGAGTAGGACTCCTGGCCGCGCCTCCCTTGGCCGCCGCCCCTCCCCTTGCTCCTTTATATACGGGGCAGGGGGCACCTTGGAACACACAAGTTGATCTTTAGATCGTTCCTTAGCCGTGTCGGTGCCCCCTCCACCATATTCCACCTCGGTTATACCGTCGAAGCTTAGGCGAAGCCTGCGCCGTGAAACATCAAGATCGCCACCACGCCGTCAGGTCGACGAAACTCTCCCTCGACACTCGGCTGGATCGGAGTACGAGGGACGCCATCGAGCTGTCGTGTGTCAAGAACTCGGGCGCCGGAGTAACGGCGCCGGATCGGTCGGATCGCGAGGAGAAGCGTCGACTACTTCCTCTACGCCAGATCGCTTCCGCCGGGTCTACAAGGGTATGTAGACAACACTCTCCCTCTCGTTGCTATACATCACCATGATCTTGCGTGTGCGAGGAAAATTTTTGAAATTACTACGCTCCCCAACAAAGGGCATCCGAGCCTAGGTTTTTCTATGGTTTGATGTTTTGCACGAGTAGAACACAAGTGAGTTGTGGGCGATACAAGTCATACTACCTACCAGCATGTCATACTTTGGTTCAGCGGTATTGTGAGATGAAGCGGCCTGGACCGACATTACGCCAGACGCTTACGCGAGACTGGTTTCACCGCCACGAGCACTCGTTGCTTAAAGGTGACCTGGTGGGTGCTGTCTCTCTCACTTTAGTTGAACCGAGTGTGGCTACGCCCGTCCTTGAGAAGGTTAAACGAGTCTATTTGACGAAGTATCGTTGTGGTTTTGATGCGAGGTGAGACCGGTTCTTGCTTAAGCCCGTAGCAGCCACGTAAAACTTGCAACAACAAAGTAGAGAACGCCTAACTTGTTTTTGCAGGCATGTTGTGATGTGATATGGTCAAGACGTGATGCTATATTTTATTGTATGAGATGATCATGTTTTGTAACCGGTTATCGGCAATCGGCTGGAGCCATATGGTTGTCGCTTTATTGTATGCAATGCAATCGCTTCGTAATGCTTTACTTTATCACTAAGCGGTAGCGATAGTCGAGAAGCATAAGTTTGGCGAGACGACAACGATGCTACGATGGAGATCAAGGTGTCGCGCGGTGACGAGGATGATCATGGTGGTGCTGCAAGATGGAGATCATGAAGCACAAGATGATGATGACCATATCATATCACTTATATTGATTTGCATGTGATGTTTATCCTTTTATGCATCTTATCTTGCTTTGATTGACGTTAGCATTATAAGATGATCTCTCACTAAATTATCAAGAAGTGTTCTCCCGAGTATGCACCGCTGCCAAAGTTCGTCGTGCCTGGACACCACGTGATGATCGGGTGTGATAAGCTCTCGTCCATCTACAACGGGTGTAAGCCAGTTTTGCACACGCAGAATACTCGGGTTATACTTGACGAGCCTAGCATATGCAGATATGGCCTCGAACACGGAGACCGAAAGGTCGGCGTGAATCATATAGTAGATATGATCAACATAAGATGTTCACCATTGAAAACTACTCCATTTCACGTGATGATCGGTTATGGTTTAGTTGATTTGGATCACGTGATCACTTAGATGACTAGAGGATGTCTTTCTAAGTGGGAGTTCTTAAGTAATATGATTAATTGAACTTAAATTTATCATGAACTTAGTACCGATAGTATCTTGCTTGTTTATGTTTGATTGTAGATAGATGGCTCGTCTTTGTTGTTCCGTTGAATTTTAATGCGTTCCTTGAGAAAGCAAAGTTGAAAGATGATGGTAGCAATTACACGGATCGGGTCCGTAATTTGAGGATCATCCTCATTGCTGCACGTAAGAGTTACGTCTGGATGCACCGCTAGGTGACAGTTCGATGCAGATGCAACCGACGACGTTAAGAACGTCTGGCGAGCAAAGCGATGACTACTCTATAGTTCAAGATGTGCCATGCTTTACGGCTTAGAACCGGGGCTTCAACGACGTTTTGAACGTCATGGAGCATATGAGATGTTCCAGAGTTGAAGTTGATATTCCAACAGTAATGCCCGGATTGAGAGATATGAAGTCTCCAATAAGTTCTATAGCTGCAAGATGGAGGAGAACAGTTACATTAGTGAGCATATACTCGTAATGTCCGGGTACTACAATCACTTGACACAATTGGGAGTTAATCTTCCGGATGATTGTGTCATTGATGTAATTCTCAATCACCGCCACCAAGCTACAAAAGCTTCGTGATGAACTATAATATGCAAGGGTTAGTGAAAACTATACCTGAGCTCTTCGCAATGCTAAAGGCTGCGGAGGTAGAAATCAAGAAGGAGCATCAAGTGTTGATGGTCAATAAGACCACTAGTTTCAAGAAGAAAGGCAAAGGGAAGAAGAAGGGGAACTTCAAGAAGAACAGCAAGCAAGTTGTTGCTCAGAGAAGAAACCCAAGTCTGGCCCTAAACCTGAAATCGAGTGCTTCTACCGCAAGCAGATCGTCATCGGAAGCGGAACTGCCCCAAGTATTTGGCGGATAAGAAGGATGGCAAGGTGAACAAAGGTATATGTGATATACATGTTATTGATGTGTACCTTACTAGAGCTCGTAGTAGCACTGGTATTTGATCTCGGTTCATTGCTAATATTTGCAACTCAAGCAGGGACTACGGATTGCTTAACTCGCAAAGGACGAGGTGACGATGGCGTGGGAAATGGTTCCAAAGTCGATGTGATCGCGGTCGGCACGCTACCTCTACATCTACCTTCGGATTAGTTTTAGACCTAAATAATTGTTATTTGGTGCCTGCGTTGAGCATGAACATTATATCTGGATCTTGTTTGATGCGAGACGGTTATTCATTTAAATCAGAGAATAATGGTTGTTCTATTTATATGAGTAATATCTTTTATGGTCATGCACCCTTGAGGAATGGTCTATTTTTGATGAATCTCGATAGTAGTGATACACATATTCATAATGTTGAAACCAAAAGATGCAGAGTTGATAATGAAGTGCAACTTATTTGTGGCACTCGCCGTTTAGGTCATATCGTGTAAAGCGCATGAAGAAACTCCATCTCGATGGACTTTTGGAGTCACTTGATTATGAATCACTTGGCACTGCGAACCGTGCCTCATGGGCAAGATGACTAGAACACCGTTCTCGGTACTATGGAGAGAGCAACGGATTTGTTGGAAATCATACATACTGAGATGTATGTGGTCCGATGAATGTTGAGGCTCGTGGCGGATATCGTTATTTTCTCACCTTCACAGATGACTTAAGCAGATATGGGTATATCTACTTAATGAAACATAAGTCTGAAACGTTTGAAAAGTTCAAAGAATTTCAGAGTGAAGTTGAAAATCATCGTAACAAGAAAATCAAGTTTCTACGATCTGATCGTGGAGGTGAATATTTGAGTTACGAGTTTGGTCTACATTTGAAACAATGCGGAATAGTTTCAGCAACTCACGCCACCGGAACACCACAACGTAATGGTGTGTCCGAACGTCGAATCGTATTTTACTAGATATGGTGCGATCTATGATGTCTCTTCTGATTTACCGCTATCGTTTTGGGGTTATGCTCTAGAGACGGCCGCATTCACACTGAATAGAACACCGTCGAAATCCGCTGAGACGACACCTTATGAACTGTGGTTTGGCAAGAAACCAAAGTTGTCGTTTCTTAAAGTTTGGGGATGCGATGCTTATGTGAAAAAGCTTCAACTGATAAGCTCGAACCCAAATCGGAGAAATGTGTCTTCATAGGATACCCAAAGGAAACAGTTGGGTACACCTTCTATCACAGATCCGAAGGCAAAACATTCGTTGCTAAGAATGGATCCTTTCTAGAGAAGGAGTTTCTCTCAAAAGAAGTGAGTGGGAGGAAAGTAGAACTTGATGAGGTAATAGTACCTTCTCCCTTACTTGAAAGTAGTTAAATCGCAGAAACGGTTTCGAGACATCTACACCAAGTAGTGAGGAAGTTGATGATGTTGATCATGAAACTTCAGATCAAGTTACGCAGAACCTCGTAGATCAACCAGAGTAAGATCCGCACTGAGTGGTACGGTAATCCTGTCTCGAAGTCATGCTACTAGATCATGATGAACCCACGAACTATGAAGAAGCGATGGTGAGCCCAGATTCATAAAATGGCTTGAGGCCATGAAATCGAGATGGGATCCATGTATGAAAACAAAGTGTGGACTTTGGTTGACTTGCCCGAGGGTAGGCAAGCAATAGAAAACAAGTGGATCTTCAAGAAGAAGACCGACGCCGACGGTAATGTTATCGTTTATAAAGCTCGACTTGTCGCAAAAGGTTTTCGACAAGTTCAAGGGATTGACTACGATGAGACCTTCTCACCCGTAGCGATGCTTAAGTCCGTCCGAATCATGTTAGCAATTGCCGATTTTATGATTATGAAATTTGGCAAATGGATGTAAAGACCGCATTCTGAATGGATTTACGGAAGAAGAGTTGTATATGATGCAACCGAAGGTTTTATCGATCCAAAGGAGCTAACAAAGTGTGCAAGCTCCAATGATCCATATATGGACTGGTGCAAGCATCTCGGAGTTGGAATAAACACTTTGATAGTGTGATCAAAGCATTTGGGTTTGTATAGACTTTTGGAGAAGCCTTGTATTTACAAGAAAGTGAGTGGGAGCTCAGAGCATTTCGATATTATATGTGGATGACATATTGCTGATCGGAAATGATATAGAATTCTGGATAGCATAAAGGGATACTTGAATAAGAGTTTTTCAATGAAAGACCTCGGTGAAGCTGCTTACATATTGGGCATTAAGATCTATAGAGATAGATCAAGACGCTTAATTGGACTTTCACAAAGCACATACCTTGACAAAGTTTTGAAGAAGTTCAAAATGGATCAAGCAAAGAAAGGGTTCTTGCTGTGTTACAAGGTGTGAAGTTGAGTCGACTCAATGCCCGACCACCGCAGAAGATAGAGAGAAGATGAAAGATGTTCCCTATGCTTCAGCCATAGGCTCTATCATGTATGCAATCTGTGTACCGGACTGATGTGTGCCTTGCTATAAGCCTAGCAGGAAGGTACCAAAGTAATCCAGAGTGGATCATGGACAGCGGTCAAGAACATCTGAAATACCGAAAAGGACTAAGGATATGTTTCTCAGATATGGAGGTGACAAAGAGCTCATAAATGGCAGTTACGTTGATGCAAGCTTTGACACCGATCCGGACGATTCTAAATCGCAGACCGGATCGATTTACACTAAACGGAGGAGCTGTCGGTTGGTGCAGTTCTAAACAAAGCGTCGTGGCGGGATCTACATGTGAAGCGAAATACATAGCAGCTTCGAAGCAGCTAATGAAGGATGCGGATGAAGGAGTTCATATCCGATCTAGGTGTCATACCTTGTGCATCGGGTCCAATGAAAATCTTCGTGACAATATCGAGCTATTGCCTTAGCGAAGGAATCCAGATTTCACAAGAGGACCAAGCACATCAAGAGACGCTTCAATTCCATCCGGACTTAGTCCAGACGGAGACATAGAGATTTGCAAGATACATACGGATCTGAATGTTGCGAGACCCATTGACTAAGCCTCTTCCACGAGCAAAACATGATCAGCACCAAGACTCCATGGGTGTTAGAATCATTACTATGTAATCTAGATTATTGACTCTAGTGCAAGTGGGAGATCAAGGAAATATGCCCTAGAGGCAATAATAAAGTTATTATTTATTTCCTTATTTCATGATAAATGTTTATCATTCATGCTAGAATTGTATTTAGGAAACATGATACATGTGTGAATGCATAGACAAAACAACATGTCACTAGTATGCCTCTACTAGACTAGCTTGTTAATCAAAGATGGTTATGTTTCCTAACCATGAACAAAGAGTTGTTATTTGATTAATGAAGTCACATCATTAGTAGAATGATCGATTGACATGACCCATTCCTTAGCTTAGCACACGATCGCTTAGTATGTTGCTACTGCTTTTATCCATGACATATACATGTTCCCGCAACTATGAGATTATGCAACTCCGTTTACGGAGGAACACTTTGGTGCTACCAAACGTCACAACGAATCGGGTGATTATAAAGGAGTACTACAGGTGTCTCCAAAGGCGATGTTGGGTTGGCGTATTTGAGATTAGGTTTTGTCACTCCGATTGTCGAGAGGTATCTCGGGCCCTCTCGGTAATGCACATCATCAAGCCTTGCAAGCACTACAACTAATGAGTTAGTTGTGAGATGATGTATTACGAACGAGTAAAGAGACTTGCCGTAACGAGATTGAACTAGGTATTGGATACCGACGATCGAATCTTGGGCAAGTAACATACCGATGACAAAGGAACAACGATGTTGTTATGCGGTCTGACCGATAAAGATCTTCGTAGAATATGTAGGAACCAATATGGGCATCCAGGTCCCGCTGTTGGTTATTGACCGTGAATAGTTCTAGGTTATGTCTACATTGTTCTCGAACCGTAGGGTCCGCACGCTTAAGGTTTCGATGACAGTTATTATGAGTTTATGTATTTTGATGTACCGAAGGAGTTCGGAGTCCCGGATATGATCACGGACATGACGAGGAGTCTCGAAATGGTCGAGACATAAAGATTGATATATTGGAAGCCTATGTTTGGAGTTCGGAATGGTTCCGCTAAAACGGAATTTACCGAGTACCGGAGGTTACTGGAACCCCCGGGAGGTAAATGGGCCTGGATGGGCCTTAGTGGAAAGGAGAAGGGGCAGCCCTAGGAGGGCGCGCGCCTCCCCCCCCCTTCCCTAGTCCTATTAGGACTAGGAGAAGGGCCGCCCCTCTCTCTCTTTCCCTCCCGAATCCTAGTCCAACTAGGATTGGGGGAATCCTACCCCAGAGGAGTAGGACTCCTGGCGCGCCTCCCTGGCCGCGGCCCCTCCCCTTGCTCCTTTATACACGGGCAGGGGGCACCTTGAACACACAAGTTGATCTTTAGATCGTTCCTTAGCCGTGCGGTGCCCCCTCCACCATATTCCACCTCGGTTATACCGTCGCAAGCTTAGGCGAAGCCTGCGCCGGTGAAACATCAAGATCGCCACCACGTCGTCTTGTGGAACTCTCCCTCGACACTCGGCTGGATCGGAGTACGAGGGACGCCATCGAGCTGTACGTGTGTCAAGAACTCGGGGCGTCGGAGTAACGGCGCCGGGATCGGTCGGATCGCGAGGAGAACGTACGACTACTTCCTCTACGTTGTGATCGCTTCCGCTTCGGGTCTACAAGGGTATGTAGACAACACTCTCCCCTCTCGTTGCTATACATCACCATGATCTTGCGTGTGCGTAGGAAAATTTTTGAAATTACTACGTTCCCCAACATCTGAACCATGGTAGCTACTTGCCGCCCATTGAAGTCCTCAAGCGACCAGTTTCATCATCTGATGATAAGGGCAAGGCAGCTGCTGTGATCGATGAAGGCACTAGTCCATTGGATGGTCAATTCCGTCTAGCTACATCTTACTCCACCAATGACGATTCTGCAACACATGACAATGCCGCAAATACCTCAGCTAAGCAAAATCCTCAAGCCACAACACCCAGGGTGATGACTGACCGTGAGTTACTCCTCAGTCTTCATCAGAAGGTTGATCGCAATCACAAATGGGTGAAGCGTCAATTTGCTGTAATTCTTCACAACATGACCTCAACCCATAATGCAGTGAAGAAAAATCAGTATCACCTTCATGAAACCCTCAACCGCACCTGGGCTGTTCTCACTCATGTATATTCATGGAAGAATCAAGACTATGGGTCTCTGGGAAGCATTTGGTGGTCCGCACCACCTCGAAGAAATTCAAGAGAGTCAAAGTTCACGATCCGGTGGCGATTCTTATTCTTCATCGTGTGAAACTGATGAACATGAAGATTTGAACGACACTGCGGCAGGCCCTACTTCAACAAACAACCCCGACAACGCTGGCGCTCCTCCATCGACTTGAAATTCTTCAGGGGCGTTAGTCCTCAGATTCGATCCTTTTGGTCATTTAATGACAAAGGGGGAGAAATCTGAGTTAGTCTTCAAGCGGGTTTATATTATGGGCGTTTTATTAAGTTACAACTCTCGTTCTTCTGAATCTTTTTATTGGATCGAGTTGTAATCTTAAATCCGATGGTGCCTTGATACTTTTGGTCGTGCTCTGATGCTTTTGGTGCACCGAGCTCTGATACTTTTGATGTGCTATTCTGCATGCTTATTCCTCGTTAATATTATTGCAGGCATGCTGAATCTCATCAGGCACCATATTTCATCATGCATTTCAAATTCTTCATATTATATAACAAATGCGTGTATGAATTACAAGATATAGGGGGAGATCTCCATGATTCAATTCTTCAAATGTGCATTGCCTCAAAAGCAAATTCCTCACTATGCACATATTCAGGGGGCGTTCTTCTATATCTTGCAATCAAATTCCTCAATATTAGTATTTACACTTCATATGTTTATCCCCATTGAAAACTTAACCTATGTTGTCATCAATCACCAAAAAGGGGGAGATTGTAAGTGCATCTAGTGCCCCTTAGTGATTTTGGTGTATTGAAGACTTATAGGTTAAGTAACTGATCGCTTGTGAGTGTACACAGGTCTATAAGTCTATGAGGAGTTTGATATTTACAGAGAAAGTCGACCCTAAAATGAAGTTCTTCGATCAAGACTTTGATATTTCAAGACTTTCAAGACTTTGAAAGTGAAGAAATTGGTGTGACCTTGAAGACTTGGTATTCACTTGAGGAACATGAAGCGTGAAGACTCTTGTTTTCGTAGTTTCATTTTCTATTTCTTGAGTCATAGGAAACACCGTACTGTTAAAGGGGGTCGAGGAAATACTAAGGAAAAATTTCCATGTGATGCTCAACTCAAAATCCTACACCTACCAATCCCTTGAGTGAAGCCATTGAAATCTCATACAGATTCAGTCAAATTCTTCAAATGATGAGACGCAGTTCTTCCAGTCATCGATGACTTTCTTTCGACCGAGGAGTTAGGAATTCGCCAAATGCAAATTGCCTACACAAGGAGGAACATGATAGCCCCGAGGAATTTGAGAGTCGATTTCCGACCGTTCTTTGTTGCATGCCTTGGCTGTCCAAAATATCTTATCCACCTAACGGTCATATCATTGAAGGGCATTTATGTCTTATCATGTCGGGCTGCTCCCTAGGCTATAAATAGCCGCCCCCTACAGCCACTAGCTGGTTGGCTGCTCCGAGAGAACTTGACACTTGTCATTTGAGAGCAACCCATCCTCCGAGGACTTTGAGCTAAAATCATCAAGTGAGGAAAATCCCAAAACCAAACCCCCACAAACCCAAAGTGATTGAGCATCACTGAAGAAATTGATCCTGCGTGGATCCGACGCTTGTTACCTTTGAAGACTGTGCTTCTTCCAGACGGTTAGGCGTCAAGGTCTAGAGCATCCAAGAGGAATTGTGGATCGCTGAGTGACCAAGTCTGTGAAGGTTTGGAAGTCACCAAGACTTACCATGAGTGATTGGACGAGGCTGCGTGGTCTTAGTTCAAGGAGAATACGGTGAGGACTGGGTGTCTGAGTTGCGGCTCGTAGATCGGGTGTCCGGACTGTGTGTCCTCGAGTTTAAATACTCACCGCTCCAACCAGACGTATAACCGAGACAGCAGTTGGAACTGGTTTACCAAATCATTGTCTTCACCAACCGACTGGTTCTATTTCCTCAACTCTTTCATTTCCTCATTCTTGTGTTGTATGTTGTTCATATCGTGCTTGAAGACTTTGGTCAAGACTTTCACAAATTCCTCGTTCAATTTCTTGATCTGTTTGTCTTCATCTTGTTATCCTGTGTTTACGCTTTCTGTACTCTGTGCTTGTCTTCATTTCATCATGATGACTATGTTTGTATCCTGTTATGTTTACTTCTGAGTACTTATTCTGCTGCAAGTAGTTCTTCGCGAAGGAATTTCCTCACCAGCAAATTCCTCGGTGAAGAATTCATAAAAATCGCCTATTCACTCCCCCTCTAGTCGATATAACGCACTTTCAACTAGGTTGCAAGGCGAACACCGCTACTGCTAGCTAGGTGGAGACGATGACGCTACGATGGTGGACAACAATGTTGTGCCTTGCTATGCACAATGCTATGAGCTCGAGCGTGTGTTGCTATGACTATGCTGCAAGGTGAACACCCCTACTGCTAGCTAGGTGGTGATGCTATGAGCGACACCCCAACGTTGCAACGCATTCGGCACCACCACAAAGCGAATGGAGCGGTGCTGCAAGGCGGAGCAGCGCCAGGGTCAAGCATCCTCTCGCGTGTGTCGTTTGTTGTAAGTCGTCGGTGGCTGCTGCCCTTACAAGAGATCGGTACCGCGTAGTGATGGGGGCCAAGCTAAGTGTCACGTGGTGACGGTGGGTGGAGTCGTGTGCTTCATGTGATGACGAGGGGGTGAGAGGGGATTTTCCGTGCGTTTGTCATGAAGCGAGGAGACCGGCATGAGGGACTCACGAATATAGTAGTGCTAGGCTACTTGATCCAACGCCGCGCGGGACAACCAATCCAATCTAGTGACCTGATCGGCCCACCAACGCCTAGCGTTATCACATGACACAAAATTAAAACTATTCACATGAAGGATGAAATCGGGACAATTCTCCTTTCAATATGGTAGGAGAGCATTGGGCCACTTCAGAGCATGATGGACGTGAACAGTGGTTGCCGAGAATATGTTTTTTCATATTAAGAAGTTGTGAAGAATGATTTATTATTATCATTATTTTGCCCAAATGATAACGCCCACACGTGTGGCACTTATCAACATTCCCACACACACTCGATGTCGTCCAATTCATTTGCATGAATTTCGAAGCAGTTGCCATCTGGGTGGAGAGTCGCGTAAGCACCCAATGTCGTGTGGACATTATCATTTAGTGCCACATGTGTGGGCGCTCCTTGCCCGAACGGTACACATGACGCTCGCCCGAACGTGTTCGCGAAATTGCTCTTCGCCCACACGACTGGAAGTGCAACTATCCCTGGGTGGTTTTGGTAATTCCTAACAACATATAGCTCATTGAGCTAATGCTATTTCAAGATAAATATTTTAGTAAAGCTCAATGAATGGCATGGCATGGATGAGAAAAGTGGATCCCTCAAAATGCTAAGAACAAAAGGATTGGCTCAAGCTCAAAGCACAAGACTCTACATTTTCTATTTTAGTGATCCAAGATCACAATGAGTCTATAGGAAAGGCCAATACTATCAAGGAGGGATGAGGTGTTGCTTAATGAGTTTCTTGGTGAAAGTGCTTAGTGATATGCTCCAAAGTCCTCAACTACTTTCTCACATCCATATATGATCCAAACCAAAAGTCAAACTCGGCCCCACCAAAACCATCTATCCGGCGCCACCGAGTTCAGATGTCATATCCACTGCCACAAACCCTAGTCTTTTCGGCCTCATGGATAGGGATCTCGGTCTCACCGAGATGGGATTCCAATCTCTCTTTTTCCCTTCGTAACGTTTCGGTCAAACCAAAATGAGCGATCGGTCCCACCGAGATTGCAATGCAAACCCACTGTTTGCCTTTCATAATGTTTGAGTCTAACCGAGATGAGCACATCGGTCCCACCGAGTTTGCCTGACCAAACCTCTGTGTATCTATTACCAAAATCGGTCTCACCGAGATTACGTTATGTCCTAACCCTAACCCTATCGGTCCCACCGAGATGACATGTCGGTCCCACCGAAATTCCTAACGGTTACATTATTTCCGAAATCGGTCTGACCGAGTTTTACGATTCGGTCCCACCGTGTTTGGTAAATTGTGTGTAATGGTTAGATTTTGTGTGGAGGCTATATATACCCCTCCACCCACTCTTCATTCGTGGAGAGAGCCATCACAACATGCCTACACTTCCAACATACATTTTCTGAGAGAGAACGAGCACTTGTGTTGAGACCAAGATATTCCATTCCTACCACATAAATCTTGATCTCTAGCCTTCCCCAAGTTGCTTTCCACTCAAATCTTCTTTCCACCAAATCCAAATCCTGTGAGAGAGAGTTGACTGTTGGGGAGACTATCATTTGAAGCACAAGAGCAAGGAGTTCATCATCAACACACCATTTATTACTTCTTGGAGAGTGATGTCTCCTAGATTGGCTAGGTGTCACTTGGGAGCCTCCGTCAAGATTGTGGAGTTGAACCAAGGAGTTTGTAAGGGCAAGGAGATCGCCTACTTCGTGAAGATCTACCCTAGTGAGGCAAGTCCTTCGTGGGCGACGGCCATGGTGGGATAGACAAGGTTGCTTCTTCGTGGACCCTTTGTGGGTGGAGCCCTTCGTGGACTCGCGCAACCGTTACCCTTCGTGGGTTGAAGTCTCCATCAACATGGATGTACGATAGCACCACCTATCGGAACCACGGCTAAAAAATCTCTGTGTAAACATTGCGTTTGCTCCCTCAAACTCCCTCCTTTACCTTCATATGCAATTGTTTTACATTCCGCTGCCACACTCTTAGAATTGTATGTGTAGGTTGATTGCTTGACTTGTGCTAAATTGCTAAAATCTGCCAAGAACTAAAATTGGGAAAAGGCTAGATTTTTATTTAGTCAAGTAGTCTAATCACCCCCCCTCTAGACATACTTTAGATCCATTTGCTTTGATTTCCATAGCTTTTGGTGGCCATAGCCTTGGTATCACAACCTAGGAGAGTATGGCGTCTAGCGAGGGAAATTACCATAGTAGAGATCCTTACTTTGATGGTACTAATTTTGCTAGTTGGAAGCATAAGATGAAAACGCATATTCTTGGACATAACCCCACCGTTTGGGATATTATGTGTATTTGCTTGCAAGGTGAATTCTTTGATGGGAGAGAACCGAACCGTGAAGCTACCGCGGAAGAGTTAAAGATGCTGCAATACAACGCTCATGCTTGTGATATTCTCTTCAATGGATTGTGCCCCGAAGAATTCAACAAAATCAGCCGTCTTGAGAATGCAAAGGAAATTTGGGATGCTTTGATTGACATGCACGAAGGTACCGACTCCGTCAAGGAATCCAAATTGGATGTGCTTCAAAGTCAACTTGACAAGTTCAAAATGAAGGATGGTGAAGGCGTTGCTGAGATGTACTCTAGGCTTGCCTTCATCACAAATGAGATTGCCGGCTTAGGAAGTGAAGAGATGACCGACAAATTCATCATCAAGAAGATCCTAACAGCCTTGAATGGAAAATATGATACCGTGTGCACATTGATCCAAATGATGCCCAATTACAAAGATATCAAACCAACGGAGGTCATTGGAAGAATTGTTGCTCGTGAGATGTCACTCAAGGATAAGGAGGAGCTCCACAACAAGTCAAGTGGTGCTTACAAAGCCTCATGTGAAGCTCCCACATCATCAAGTGAGAAACAAACCTTCAATGAAGAATTAAGCCTAATGGTGAAGAACTTCAACAAATTCTACAAGAGTAGAAGCAAGGAAAGAAGTTCCAAGTCAAGGTCCTACAATGACAAAAGATCTTCTAGTCGTGAGCGTAATTGCTACAATTGTGGAAGACCCGGACACTACTCCAATGAGTGTACGGTTCCCTACAAAAGAAGGAGTAGAAGAGAAGAATCACCATCAAGAGAAAGAAGGAGTAGAGATGATTGTTATGAACGAAGAACATCCCGGAGAAGCAAGGATTCGGAAAGGAAGGACAAGTCATCAAGGAGCTACACAAAATGAAGACATCAAGCACATGTTGGTGAATGGGTATCCGTCTCCGACTCCGACAATCACTCCAAGGGAAGCTATCACTCTGACTCCGAATATACTCAAGATGAAGGTGTTGCTGGTCTAGCACTTGTGTCAACCAACTCCTACGACATATTTGACTCACCAAATGAAGGATTTGGAAGATGCTTCATGGCTAAAGGCCCAAAGGTATCACACCCCGAGTATGTTGATTTCAATAGTGATGAAGATGACTTACTTGTTGACAATTCTAGTGATGAATACTATGATGAAACGTCAATTAATCATGCTAATCAAGATAAAACGAATGACAATGATAAGGAGAAGATTGAGCGCCTAACTAAAGAAATAAACACTCTTAAGTTAGCTCATGAAACTATCTTGGAAGATCATCGAGAACTTTTAAAGACTCATGAGAAGTTACTCTTTGAAAAGCTCAACCTTGAGCAAGAGCATGAGTTTTTAAAGGCAATCAATGATGATCTTCGCAAGAAAAGTTCTTCTTACATTGCCAAGCGTTTACTCTTATCCACTTACATGCCACAATTCAAGTCTAGTAACAAGAACAAGAAAGATTCTTCTTCTAGTAGTAACAATAATCATGCTAAATCCAATGTTGTTGCTTCTAGTAGTTCTCTTGATTCCACTAATGATTCTCTTAGCCAAGTTACACTTGAGCAAGAAAATAGCTTATTAAAGGGAATTATAGAGAAAGGTGTTTACAAGAGTCTTGCCGGAAGTAAGCAATTCGAGGAAATTGTACGCAAGCAAGGAAGGCACCGGAAGAATCAAGGTGTTCGTTTTGAACGAAAGTTCAATGCCAATGGAGTTGAGTGGGAAGAAGATCAATACCCCAAGATGAAGTTTGTTCCTCAACAAGAGAAGTATGATCCTACTTCTTTCAAAGGGACACAAGCTCAAGATGATCTTCCACCACAAGACCACAAGCAAAATGGCAAGGACAAGCTTCAAGAGGAGATTGATGCATTTGAAGAAGCTCCTAAGGCCATGGTCAAGTGGGTTCCCAAGACTACCTCAAGTTCTACTTCAACAAGTACAACTACAACTCCAAGGATTCCCATCAAGATGATGTGGATTCGAAAGAAGAATAACTAGAGAGTTCTTCAGGGTGACTCCGCCAACATACTTCACTCTTATCATTTTGGCAAGGACAAGTGCAATCAACTTCCACATCTTGCACTAGTTCAAGGAGTCACAAAACCTCTTGTTGGTAAGATAAGGGACAAGGTAACCTAATGCTTTCATGGACATCATCTTGTGTATGCATCACTCTATGTCTATGGATATCCTTGTTTGTTCCTTGTGGGACTAACCTGTGTAGGTATTGAAAGTGCACCTCACTCCAATGGATTGCTCCAAATGATCTACATCAACATTGAGCATCCACATCTTGAACACCTACATGAAGTCATCATCGACAAAACCCAAAGTTTGTTCATCCCTCTTAGGGGGGATCTCACATCTAGGGGGAGCTTTACTCTAAGAATTGAGTTAAAGCAACTCTAATGGTGTGAAAACAACAATGCTTTATGTAAAAGTGGTAACCCCACTTGTGCTTAAACGATGAGTATGACCTATGATCAAATGTTTTCATTTGAATCCTAAGTCAATATACTCAAATATAGATGACCTAGTCATCGCCAATTGTTTGATAGATGCTAGAATTGTTGTGCATGCTTCTCCACATATTTCATTTGCCATTTTATTGTGCGAGCATGTTGGTGGCATATTTCACTCATTCGAGGACATGCACTTGTTGCTTTGATTGTTTGGATTCTTTTCTCTTGCCAAGTGGATGGACAAGAATACCTAAGAACCTTCTCTAGCTATCTATGTTTTTCTTGTCTCAAACTCTATTCATGCTACATCACAAAGTTTGATCAAGTCAGATTCGAACCACTCTATGTGAGGAGCACTCGGAGTCCCCGATTCGTCGTAGACTTAAACTTCCAAAACCTCTTTGTGCATTTCGGTCTGAGCGATTCACCATTTTCGGTCACACCGAGATCACTAAGTTGATCTAGGTTTTCAACCTCGCTACAACCGATTAGAACTTTTCGGTCACACCGAGTTGCAACAACTGCTTGCATTTTTGCATCTCAGTGCCACCGAGTTGTTCCACTCGGTCACACCGATGTGGTCGAGCAATATATACCCCCGGGTCAAATTTTGGAAAATTTTCCGAAACCCCTTCGCCCGCGCATAGCCTGCTCTGCCTCCTCGGGTCTCCGGATCGTCCTCCTCGTCGCCAGCGACCTCCCACCGCTGGTCTCCACCGCCGTTAATGGTATTCTGCCCCGCCGTTGCCGCCGTAGCATGTTCACCGCCGAACTAGGATATGAACTTGAAACTTTGTGCTATCCTTAACTCCGATTCCTAGCACATTGCTTTGCCATGAATCTTGCCATGTTTGAGGAGCAAGCTCAGATGAGTGAGGGCACTAGTCCCTCAAGCAGTTATGATGGAGCACACCCAACAATTTCCCAAAAGCTGCCACCAGGACAAGGAAGAAGAAAACCTCAGATTCTGAAGATGAGGACTATATTGCTGTTGAGGATGAGGCCACTTCTAAGAAGGTGCTGAAAAAGGAGTATGACACAACTGCTACAACAAATCCAGGCCTGAAAAAGAAGGCACCTGCCAGGAGAGTGCTCACATCCAAACCTAGGAAGGTTGCCACTGGTGAAACCATGAAGTTCACCATTGAGTCTGATGAAGAAGCTGCTGGCCAAGATAAGACGAAGAAGAGAGTGAAAACCACTACTGCCAAAGTCCTTGGCAAACCCTCTGTGAGGAGAGATTCTGATGAGGAAGAAGAAGAGGAAGAGGATGCTGCACCAGCTCCTAAAGCTCATAAGCTAATGGGAGATGCAATCAGGTCAGGGGCTGCTCCATCTAAGCCCAAAGCTGCTCCTAAGGCTATTGCTCCAGCACCAAAGCCTAAACTCAAGAGGAACACCAGAAGTATACCTGCATCTGAGAAGAACAAGGCCCCAGTGTCTGAATCTGCTGAAGAAGAAGATGATTCTCTTATTCTGAGAAAGTTGAAGCCCAAGATTCTCGACCACAATGATGCTCATCCATTCTTGTGAAGACATGCATATCGAAAGGATCTTTGGACTGAGATTGTGGAGATAGTCGGATCCATATGCTGTGAGGAGAAGGACAACAGTTGACTACAGATTCCACACAAAGGAGCAACATGATTTCTATGAAACAATTTTGCTTGACAAGAAGCCCATTGTGTGTGACATGAGATGGATCAACTAGGACTACATCAAGAAGAATAAAGCTCACTATCCAGGAGTATATGACAGCTTCAAGTCTTGTGGAGTTGATCACTTTGTTGCCCAGAAGCTCACCAAGTGGAATGATGAGCTCATCATGCAGTTTTACTCCACATCTCACTTCTACCAAGATGGGAAGATTGTCTGGATGTCTGAGGGTACTAGGTACCAATCCACAGTTGAAGAATGGGCTGAGAAGAAGAAAGACCACAACTCTATGGCTCACATGTACAGAGAGATCCCAGATAAAGCTTTGAAAACACACAAGCTTGGATCTATACACTTCATGTTGTCTGGTCTGCCTACAATCAACTGGACCTTAGGCACACATTGCTTCCCAAGTCAGGAGATCACAAGATGATCAGAGGTCATGCTATCAACTTGCTACACTTGTTTGATATACCTCAGAAATTCAAAGTCATGAGCTTGATTGTGGAAACAATCAAGAGAACAGCAGCTGATCAGAAGAGGAGTTGTGTGTTGGGGAACGTAGTAATTTCAAAAAATTTCCTACGCACACGCAAGATCATGGTGATGTATAGCAACGAGGGGGAAGAGTGTTGTCTACGTACCCTCGTAGACCGAAGCGAAGCGATCACAACATAGAGGAAGTAGTCGACGTTCTCCTCGCGATCCAACCGATCCCAGCGCCGTTACTCCGGCGCCCGAGTTCTTGACACACGACAGCTCGGTGCGCTCCTCGGCTCCAATCCAAGAGAGCGGGGAGGGAGAGTTCGTCACAAGACGGCGTGGTGACGATCTTGATGTTCTATCGACGCAGGCTTCGCCTAAGCACCGCCACGATATGACCGAGGTGGATTATGGTGGAGGGGGCACCTGCCCCCGTGATATAAAGGAGCAAGGGGAGGGCCGGCCGGCCCTAGGAGGCGCTGGGCCAGGAGGGGGAGTCCTCCTCCTAGTGGGAGTAGGACTCCCTTTCCTAGTCCAACTAGGAAGGAGGAAGGGGAAGGAAGGAGAGGAGAGGGAGAGG
Source organism: Aegilops speltoides (assembly GCA_021437245.1). NCBI lineage: Eukaryota > Viridiplantae > Streptophyta > Magnoliopsida > Poales > Poaceae > Aegilops > Aegilops speltoides. The sequence continues at coordinate 437,708,805 of CM038142.1, forward strand.
AAGGGTGCCGCACCCCCTCCTTGTCCTATTCGGACTCCCCAGGGGCGCGCGCCACCTCCCGGTGCGGCCCTCTCTCTCCCTCTTGGCCCACTAAGGCCCATAACTTCCCGGGGTTCCAGTAACCCCTCCAAGCACTCCGGTTTTCTCCGAAACTTCCGAACCTTTCCGTGTCCGAATATAGTCGTCCAATATATCAATCTTTATGTCTCGACCATTTCGAGACTCCTCGTCATGTCCGTGATCACATCCGGACTCGAACTCCTTCGGTACATCAAAATACATAAACTCATAATATAACCGTCATCGAAACCTTAAGCGTGCGGACCCTACGGTTCGAGAACAATGTAGATATGACCGAGACACGTCTCCGGTCAATAACCAATAGCGGACCTGGATGCCCATATTGGTTCCTACATATTCTACGAAGATCTTTATCGGTCAGACGCATAACAACATACGTTGTTCCTTTGTCATCGGTATGTTACTTGCCCGAGATTCGATCGTCGGTATCCAATACCTAGTTCAATCTCGTTACGGCAAGTCTCTTTACTCGCTCGTAATACATCATCTCACAGCTAACTCATTAGTTGTAATGCTTGCAAGGCTTAAGTGATGTGTATTACCGAGAGGGCCCAGAGATACCTCTCGACTATCGGAGTGACAAAACCTAATCTCAAATACGCCAACCCAACATCCGCCTTTGGAGACACCTGTAGTACTCCTTTATAATCACCCATTCACGTTGTGACGCTTGGTAGCACCAAAGTGTTCCTCCGTAAACGGAGTTGCATAATCTCATAGTTATAGGAACATGTATATGTCATGGATAAAAGCAGTAGCAACATACTAAACGATCGTGTGCTAAGCTAATGGAATGGGTCATGTCAATCGATCATTCTTCTAATGATGTGACCTTGTTAATCAAATAACAACCCTTTGTTCATGGTTAGGAAACATAACCATCTTTGATTAACAAGCTAGTCTAGTAGAGGCATACTAGTGACACTGCTTGTCTATGCATTCACACATGTATTATGTTTCCGGTTAATACAATTCTAGCATGAATGATAAACATTTATCATGAAATAAGGAAATAAATAATAACTTTATTATTGCCTCTAGGGCATATTTCCTTGATCTCCCACTTGCACTAGAGTCAATAATCTAGATTACATAGTAATGATTCTAACACCCATGGAGTCTTGGTGTTGATCATGTTTTGCTCGTGGAAGAGGCTTAGTCAACGGTCTGCTACATTCAGATCCATATGTATCTTGCAAATCTCTATGTCTCCCACCGGACTAAATCCGGATGGAATTGAAGCGTCTCTTGATGTGCTTGGTCCTCTTGTGAAATCTGGATTCCTTCGCTAAGTCAATTGCTCCAAAGATTGTCACGAAGATTTTCATTGGACCCGATGCACTAGGTATGACACCTAGATCGGATATGAACTCCTTCATCCGCACTCCTTCATTAGCTGCTTCGAAGCTGCTATGTACTCCGCTTCACATGTAGATCCCGCCACGACGCTCTGTTTAGAACTGCACCAACCGACAGCTCCTCCGCTTAGTGTAAATACGATCCGGTCTGCGATTTAGAATCGTCTCAATCGGTGTCAAAGCTTGCATCAACGTAACTGCCACGATGAGCTCTTTGTCACCTCCATATCTGAGAAACATATCCTTAGTCCTTTTCGTATTTCAGATGTTCTTGACCGCTGTCCGATGATCCCTCTGGATTACTTTGGTACCTCCTGCTAAGCTTATAGCAAGGCACACATCAGGTTTGGTACACAAGATTGCATACATGATAGAGCCTATGGCTGAAGCATAGGAACATCTTTCATTTCTCTCTATCTTCTGCAGTGGTCGGGCATTGAGTCTTACTCAACTTCACACCTTGCAACACAGTGCAAGAACCCTTTCTTTGCTTGATCCATTTTGAACTTCTTCAAAATCTTGTCAAGGTATGTGCTTTGTGAAAGTCCAATTAAGCGCCTTGATCTATCTCTATAGATTTTGATGCCCAATATGTATGCAGCTTCACCGAGGTCTTTCATTGAAAACTCTTATTCAAGTATCCCTTTATGCTATCCAGAATTCTATATCATTTCCGATCAGTAATATGTCATCTACATATAATATCGTAAATGCTACTGAGCTCCCACTCACTTTCTTGTAAATACAAAGCTTCTCCAAAAGTGCAGATGAACCCAAATGCTTTGATCACACTATCAAAGCGCTTATTCCAACTCGAGATGCTTGCACCAGTCCATAAATGGATCGCTGGAGCTTGCACACTTTGTTAGCTCCTTTGGATCGATAAAACCTTCTCGCTGCATCATATACAACTCTTCTTCCGTAAATCCATTCAGAATGCGTCTTTACATCCATTTGCCAAATTTCATAATCATAAAATGCGGCAATTGCTAACATGATTCGACAGACTTAAGCATCGCTACGGGTGAGAAGGTCTCATCGTAGTCAATCCCTTGAACTTGTCGAAAACCCTTTGCGACAAGTCGAGCTTTGTAGACGATAATATTACCGTCCGTCGGTCTTCTTCTTGAAGATCCACTTGTTTTCTATTGCTTGCCAACCCTCGGGCAAGTCAACCAAAGTCCATACTTTGTTTTCATACATGGATCCCATCTCGATTTCATGGCCTCAAGCCATTTTCCGAATCTGGGCTCACCATCGCTTCTTCATAGTTCGTAGGTTCATCATGATCTAGTAGCATGACTTCCGAACAGGATTACCGTACCACTCAGTGCGGATCTTACTCTGGTTGATCTACGAGGTTACAGAGTAACTTGATCTGAAGTTTCATGATCAACATCATCAACTTCCTCACTATTTGGTGTAGATGTCTCGTAAACCGTTTCTGCGACAAACTACTTTCAAATAAGGGAGAAGGTACAATTACCTCATCAAGTTCTACTTTCCTCCCACTCACTTCTTTTGAGAGAAACTCCTTCTCTAGAAAGGATCCATTCTTGGCAACAAATGTCTTGCCTTCGGATCTGTGATAGAAGGTGTACCCAACTGTCTCCTTTGGGTATCCTATGAAGACACATTCGATTTGGGTTCGAGCTTATCGGGTTGAAGCTTTTTCACATAAGCATCGCATCCCCAAACTTTGAGAAATGACAACTTTGGTTTCTTGCTAAACCATAGTTCATAAGGTGTCGTCTCAACGGATTTTGACGGTGTTCTATTCAGTGTGAATCGGCCGCCTCAAGAGCATAACCCCAAAACAATAGCGGTAAATCTGTAAGAGACATCATAGATCGCACCATATCTAGTAAAGTGCGATCACGACGTTCGGACACACCATTACGCTGTGGTGTTCCGGGTAGCGTGAGTTGTGAAACTATTCCGCATTGTTTCAAATGTAGACCAAACTCGTAACTCAAATATTCACCTCCACGATCAGATCATAGAAATTTAATTTTCTTATTACGATGATTTTCAACTGCACTCTGAAATTCCTTGAACTTTTCAAATGTTTCAGACTTATGTTTCATTAAGTAGATATACCCATATCTGCTTAAATCATCTGTGAAGGTGAGAAAATAACGATATCCGCCACGAGCCTCAACATTCATCGGACCACATACATCTGTATGTATGATTTCCAACAAATCTGTTGCTCTCTCCATAGTACCGAGAACGGGTTTTAGTCATCTTGCCCATGAGGCACGGTTCGCAAGTGCCAAGTGATTCATAATCAAGTGACTCCAAAAGTCCATCAAGATGGAGTTTCTTCATGCGCTTTATACCGATATGACCTAAACGGCGATTGCCACAAATAAGTTGCACTATCATTATCAACTCTGCATCTTTTGGTTTCAACATTATGAATATGTGTATCACTACTATCGAGATTCATCAAAATAGACCACTCTTCAAGGGTGCATGACCATAAAAGATATTACTCATATAAATAGAACAACCATTATTCTCGATTTAAATGAATAACCGTCTCGCATCAAACAAGATCCAGATATAATGTTCATGCTCAACGCAGCACCAAATAACAATTATTTAGGTCTAAAACTAATCTCAAGGTAGATGTAGAGGTAGCGTGCCGACCGCGATCACATCGACTTTGGAACCATTTCCCACGCGCATCGTCACCTCGTCCTTTGCCGTTGTTCGCAATCCGTAGTCCTGCTTCGAGTTGCAAATATTAGCAATGTAACCAGATCAAATACCAGTGCTCTGCGAGCTCTAGTAAGGTACACATCAATAACATGTATATCACATATACCTTTGTTCACCTTGCCATCCTTCTTATCCGCCAAATACTTGGGGCAGTTCCGCTTCCAAAGGACTACCGCTTGCTATGAGAAGCACTTAGTTTCAGGTTTAGGTCCAGACTTGGGTTTTTCTCCGAGCAGCAACTTGCTTGCTGTTCTTTTGAAGTTCCTTCTTCTTCCCTTTGCCTTTCTTCTTGAAACTAGTGGTCTTATTGACCATCAACACTTGATGCTCCTTCTTGATTTCTACCTCCGCAGCCTTTAGCATTGCGAAGAGCTCTGTATAGTCTTTACTAACCCTTGCATATTATAGTTCATCACGAAGCCTTTGTAGCTTGGTGGCGTGATTGAAGAATTACATCAATGACACAATCATCCGGAAGATTAACTCCCGGTTGAGTCAAGTGATTGTAATACCCGCACATTCCGAGTATGTGCTCACCGACGTAACTATTCTCCTCCATCTTGCAGCTATAGAACTTATTGGAGACTTCATATCTCTCAATCCGGGCATTCTGTTGGAATATCAACTTCAACTCTGGAACATCTCATATGCTCCATGACGCTCAAAACGCCGTTGAAGTCCCGGTTCTAAGCCGTAAAGCATGGCACATCGAACTATAGAGTAGTCATCAGCTTTGCTCGCCAGACGCTCTTAACGTCGTCGGTTACATCAAGAAGAGGTTCGGCACCTAGCGGTGCATCCAGACGTAACTCTTCTCGTGCAGCAATGAGGATAATCCTCAAAGTTACGGACCCAAATCCGTGTAATTGCTACCATCATCTTTCAACTTTGCTTTCTCAAGGAACGCATTAAAATTCAACGGAACAACAAAGACGAGCCATCTATCTACAAACAAACATAGACAAGCAAGATACTATCAGGTACTAAGTTCATGATAAATTTAAGTTCAATTAATCATATTACTTAAGAACTCCCACTTAGACAGACATCCCTCTAGTCATCTAAGTGATCACGTGATCCAAATCAACTAAACCATAACCAATCATCACGTGAAATGGAGTAGTTTTCAATGGTGAACATCTTATGTTGATCATATCTACTATATGATTCATGCTCGACCTTTCGGTCTCCGTGTTCCGAGGCCATATCTGCATATGCTAGGCTCGTCAAGTATAACCTGAGTATTCTGCGTGTGCAAAACTGGCTTGCACCCGTTGTAGATGGACGTAGAGCTTATCACACCCGATCATCACGTGGTGTCTCGGCACATTTAACTTTGGCAACGTGCATACTCAGGAGAACACTACTTGATAATTTTAGTGAGAGATCATCTTAAAATGCTACCGTCAATCAAAGCAAGATAAGATGCATAAAGGATAAACATCACATGCAATCAATATAAGTGATATGATATGGCCATCATCATCTTGTGCTTGTGATCTCCATCTCCTAAGCACCGTCGTGATTACCATCGTCACCGGCGCGACACCTTGATCTCCATCGTAGCATCGTTGTCGTTTACGCCATCTATTGCTTCTACGACTATCGCTACCGCTTAGTGATAAAGTAAAGCAATTACAGGGTGTTTGCATTTCATACAATAAAGCGACAACCATATGGCTCCAGCCAGTTGCCGATAACTTCGGTTACAAAACATGATCATCTCATACAATAAAATATAGCATCACGTGTTGACCATATCACATCACATCATGCCCTGCAAAAACAAGTTAGACGTCCTCTATTTTGTTGTTGCAAATTTTACGTGGCTGCTACGGGCTTAAGCAAGAACCAATCTCACCTACGCATCAAAACCACAACGATACTTCGTCAAATAGACTCCGTTTTAACCTTCTCAAGGACCGGGCGTAGCCATACTCGGTTCAACTAAAGTGAGAAAGACAGACACCCGCCAGTCACCTTATGCACGAGTGCTCATAACGGTGAAACCAGTCTCGCGTAAGCGTACGCGTAATGTCGGTCCGGGCCGCTTCATCTCACAATAACGCTGAACCAAAATATGACATGCTGGTAGGTAGTATGACTTGTATCGCCCACAACTCACTTGTGTTCTACTCGTGCAAAACATCAAACCAAAAAAAAACAGGCTCGGATGCCACTGTTGGGGAACGTAGTAATTTCAAAAAATTTCCTACGCACACGCAAGATCATGGTGATGTATAGCAACGAGGGGGAAGAGTGTTGTCTACGCACCCTCGAGACCAAGCGAAGCGATCACAACGTAGAGGAAGTAGTCGACGTTCTCCTCGCGATCCAACCGATCCCAGCGCCGTTACTCGGCGCCCGAAGTTCTTGACACACGACAGCTCGGTGACGCTCCTCGGGCTCCAATCCAAGAGAGCTTCGGGAGGAGAGTTCCATCGAAGACGACGGCGCAGGACGATCTTGATGTTCTACCGACGCAGGCATCGCCTAAGCACCGCCACGATATGACCGAGGTGGATTATGGTGGAGGGGCACCGCACACGGCTAAGGAACGATCTCAAGGACTAACTTGTGTGTTCTAGGGTGCCCCCTGCCCCGTGATATAAAGGAGCAAGGGGAGGGCCGCCGGCCCTAGGAGGCGCGCCAGGGGGGGAGTCCTCCTCCTAGTGGGAGTAGGACTCCCTTTCCTAGTCCAACTAGGAAGGAGGAAGGGGAAGGAAGGAGAGGGAGAGGAGAGGGAAGGGGGCCGCCCCCCTCCTTGTCCTATTCGGACTGGGGGCGCCACCTCCCGGTGCGGCCCTCTCTCTCCCTCTTGGCCCACTAAGGCCCATAACTTCCCGGGGGTTCAGTAACCCTCCGGCACTCCGGTTTTCTCCGGAAACTTCCGAACCTTTCCGTGTCCGAATATAGTCGCCCAATATATCAATCTTTATGTCTCGACCGCTTTGAGACTCCTCGTCATGTCCGTGATCACATCCGGACTCAACTCATTCGTACATCAAAATACATAAACTCATAATATAACCGTCATCAAAACCTTAAGCGTGCGGACCCTACGGTTCGAGAACAATGTAGACATGACCGAGACACGTCTCCGGTCAATAACCAATAGCGGGACCTGGATGCCCATATTGGTTCCTACATATTCTACGAAGATCTTTATCGGTCAGACCGCATAACAACATACGTTGTTCCCTTTGTCATCGGTATGTTACTTGCCCGAGATTCGACCGTCGGTATCCAATACCTAGTTCAATCTCGTTACCGCAAGTCTCTTTACTCGCTCGTAATACATCATCTCACAGCTAACTCATTAGTTGTAATGCTTGCAAGGCTTAAGTGATGTGTATTACCGAGAGGGCCCAGAGATACCTCTCCGACTATCGGAGTGACAAAACCTAATCTCGAAATATGCCAACCCAACATCCGCCTTTGAAGACACCGTAGTACTCCTTTATAATCACCCGATTCGTTGTGACGCTTGGTAGCACCAAAGTGTTCCTCCGTAAACGGAGTTGCATAATCTCATAGTTATAGGAACATGTATATGTCATGGATAAAAGCAAGAGCAACATACTAAACGATCGTGTGCTAAGCTAATGGAATGGGTCATGTCAATCGATCATTCTTCTAATGATGTGACCTTGTTAATCAAATAACAACCCTTTGTTCATGGTTAGGAAATATAACCATCTTTGATTAACAAGCTAGTCTAGTAGAGGCATACTAGTGACACTCTGTTTGTCTATGCATTCACACATGTATTATGTTTCCGGTTAATACAATTCTAGCATGAATGATAAACATTTATCATGAAATAAGGAAATAAATAATAACTTTATTATTGCCTCTAGGGCATATTTCCTTCATTGTGGGTATGCTCCACACATTTAGGAGCCCATCAAATCAAAGATGGGCATAGACACATATCTTTTGGATAAGGAGCATCTACCCCTGTACCCTGAATTTGAAGATAACACTGTTGAGATGAATGAGGAGGAACCATCATATGTGCAAGCACATGAAAAGAGAGAGAAAGCAAGGGCAGAGAAAGTTGCAAAGATGCCAACTGCTGAAGAGGCATCTCAAGTGTTTCTGAAGAGAAAGAAAGACCAGCTTGGCTACTTGATTGCCTCCACCTTGAGGATTGAGAAGGGCTTGGCCACCCTGACTCAAAACTAGGAGAGCTTGGAGAGAATCATAGAGCAGAAGTTTTATGCACTTGATGTGAAGGTCACAGAAATCCAAACTGCAGTTGAGCAACTTCAGGGGGATGTGGAGGAGAAGAAGGGCAAGTCTACCACAGATGCATTTTCTAGAGTGCCCAGAGGACAGAAATCTGCTGCAGTGCCTGTTCCAAATACAAGAGCTACATCATCTTCACCAGCTACCACAACCTCAGTGCCCCAGCTCCAGCTACCTCAACTGATGCTTTCGTCCTTGGAGTCATCTCTACACCACCTCATGGAGACCAAGCCTGAGAATCGATTAGCACTATGCATTTTTGAACTTTTTGGTAACTTGTTGGCAAAGGGGGAGAAAAATGTATAGATCATAGACTTCGAGAGAGAGTGTTGCTTTTGATCTCTCTTGTTTTTTGGTGGTTGAACTTCTTTACTTGTGTGTTTGCTTGATACATTATACCTTTTGTGAGATACTTGGATGATCATGTGTTTGATCATATGCTACCTTAATGCTTGTTGGATGACATTATCTTTTGTATCCTCATATGATCATTCACTTTGCTTGGTGATGAGTGCATGTGTTTAATTATTCTCATTTTGAGCGCTCCACCAAGATGTATGTGACATGGAAGAGTGACCCATGATCCTAACTCATTGTGCATTTAAAGTCCAAAGCAAATTTTAAATAATGCACAAATTTAGGGGGGAGCTCTTGCTTATCACATACTTCTCAAAGCGACAATGTTTCTCAATCTTATTATCATTTGTCGAAGCTTTGATCTATATGTTGTCATCAATTACCAAAAAGGGGGAGATTGAAAGTGCAACTATCCCTGGGTGGTTTTGGTAATTCCTAACAAAATATAGCTCATTGAGCTAATGCTATTTCAAGATAAATTTTTCAGGAAAGCTCAATGATTGGCATGGCATGGATGAGAAAAGTGGATCCCTCAAAATGCTAAGAACAAAATTATTGGCTCAAGCTCAAAGCACAAGACTCTACATTTTCTATTTTAGTGATCCAAGATCACATTGAGTCTATAGGAAAAGCCAATACTATCAAGGAGAGATGAGGTGTTGCTTAATGAGTTTCTTGGTCAAAGTGCTTAGTGATATGCTCCAAAGTCCTCAACTACTTTCTCACATCCACATATGATCCAAACCAAAAGTCAAACTCGGCCCCACCGAAACCATCTATCCGGCGCCACCGAGTTCAGATGTCATATCCACTGCCACAAACCCTAGTCTTTTTGGTCTCACGGATAGGGATCTCGGTCTCACCGAGATGGGATTGCAATCTCTCTGTTTCCCTTCGTAACGTTTTGATCAAACCGAGATGAGCGATCGGTCCCACCGAGATTGCAATGCAAACTCACTGTTTCCCTTTCGTAACGTTTCGGCCTAACCGTGATGAGTGAATCAGTCCCACCGAGTTTTCCTGACCAACCCTCTGTGTGTCTATTACCAAAATCGGTCTCACCGAGTTTGTGTAATCGATCTCAGCAAGATTACGTTATGTCCTAACCCTAACCATATCGGTACCACCAAGATGACATGTCGGTCCCACCGAAAATTCTAACGGTCACATTATTTCCTAAATCAGTCCGACCGAGTTACACGATTCGGTCCCATCGAGTTTGGTAAATTGTGTGTAACGGTTAGATTTTGTGTGGAGGCTATATATACCCCTCCACCCACTCTTCATTCGTGGAGAGAGCCATCAGAACATGCCTACACTTCCAACATACATTTTCTGAGAGAGAACCACCTACACTTGTGTTGAGACCAAGATATTCCATTCCTACCACATAAATCTTGATCTCTAGCCTTCCCCAAGTTGCTTTCCACTCAAATCTTTTTTCCACCAAATCCAAATCCTGTGAGAGAGAGTTGAGTGTTGGGGAGACTATCATTTGAAGCACAAGAGCAAGAAGTTCAGCATCAGCACACCATTTGTTACTTCTTGGAGAGTGGTGTCTCCTAGATTGGCTAGGTGTCACTTGGGAGCCTAAGATTGTGGAGTTGAACCAATGAGTTTGTAAGGGCAAGGAGATCGCCTACTTCGTGAAGATCTACCCTAGTGAGGCAAGTCCTTCGTGGGCGACGGTCATGGTGGGATAGACAAGGTTGCTTTTTCATGGACCCTTCGTGGGTGGAGCCCTCCGTGGACTCGCGCAACTGTTACCCTTCGTGGGTTGAAGTCTCCATCAACGTGGATGTACGATAGCACCACCTATCGGAATCACGGCTAAAAAATCTCCGTGTCAACATTGTGTTTGCTCCCTCAAACTCCCTCCTTTACCTTCGTATGCAATTGTTTTACATTCCGCTGCTATACTCTTAGAATTGCATGTGTAGGTTGATTGCTTGACTTGTGCTAAGTTGCTAAAATCTGCCAAGAACTAAAATTGGGAAAAGGCTAGATTTTTTAGTCAAGTAGTCTAATCACCCCCCTCCCCTCTAGACATACTTTCGATCCTACAACGACGCTCACGCGGTGACAGACGGCAACTACAGGTGTGCATATGTGGCAACTAGTTAATCACACATGACAATTATGTTTGACCATACATGGCAACTATGGTTTGGCCACACGTGGTAACTAGTTAATCACACATGGCGACTATGTTTGATCAACGTGACAACTATCGTTAATTAGACATGGCAACTATAGTTAATCCGAACGAAACCCAAAAAGAACGAAACATCGAAGTTGTCATGCTTTACAACCAAAGTTGCCATCCCGGGGTAACTAAAATTGCCATAAAAAATGTCACGGCGGAATTGCTTTGTGCCACACATGCGGGGTGGGATGAGTAGTTATTGTTGGTTCGGCGTGTGGTACGAAATAGCTGTGCCCGAACATGTGGGCATTTCTAATGTTCGCCCACACAGGATCGTGTGGACTGCTTGCTGGGCATGCCACACGGTGTCGTGCGGTCAGGTGTCCATTGTGCCACACATGTGGCAGTTATCGACGACCTTATTTTGGGGCTATTTTCCTTTATTTTAGGTCTTATTTTTATTGATGGAAACAATGATTTATTTGTATATAAATATGTACGAGGCTATAGCAAGTGACCATTTAAGATTTTTGGTTTCAAAATACTGACAATATGCAGCCTGGAAAAGCGAAAAAAGTTAGCATAACTTCATAAGTAACAGGGCAGATGTCGAGGCAGTTCATCCATGATTCATACATGGTGAGAGCTGGCCAGTGCAGCAGAGGCAAACCACTGCATCTGCAAGATACTGCTTGGCGCTTGCATTTCATAGCAGTTGGCAACCACTCCAACTCGGCCACTCCCACAAAGCCCAAACCCAAACCACAACCCTCCCAACCTCTACACAAACTTCTCCACTCCACGATAGTCGTCTCTCACTCATTCGCACCATACCCAACTCATCCCAGCAGGCAGCAGGGCATCTCTGCCTCTATAAAATCCGCCGCTGCCATCGCAAACCAATCAAATCAAACACAAGCACCTCTCATCTCATAAATCCCATCAAGAAACCCCGCTTTCTCCTCTCCTCCCGCGTCCCACGATCCTCACGCAAGCACCAAACATGAGCACCAGCGAGGCCGCCACTGTCATCCCCGTTTACGACGTCGCCCCCGGCCAGGGCGCGCCCTCCAACTCCAAGGCTCCCGCGGCGGCGCCTCCGGCTGCCGCAGCGGCCGCTCCAGCCGCGGCCACGACGACGACGCCGCGCAAGTTCCCCATGCGGTTCTTCCGGCGGAGCGACCGCGGCAGCCGGTGCATGGCGTTCCTCGACTTCCTGCTGAGGATCGCGGCGTTCGGGCCCGCGCTCGCGGCGGCCATCGCCACCGGCACGTCCGACGAGACGCTCTCCGTCTTCACCGAGTTCTTCCAGTTCCGCGCCCGTTTCGACGACTTCCCGGCCTTCCTGTCAGTGCCCATCATCGATCGTTCGAGTTAAGTTAATGGCGAATGCCGCGCCTCATGTATGCGTTCTTGCAGGTTCCTCATGGTGGCGAGCGCGATCGCCGCGGGGTACCTGCTGTTATCCCTCCCGTTCTCCGCCGTCGTCGTGCTGCGGCCACAGACCACCGTCCTGAGGCTTCTCTTGCTCGTCTGCGACACGGTAACAACTGACAAGCCCTTTTCTTTCTTCCCGACTCGCTCCAACGGCGCTACGCACATCATGCACGTGACAGGGCGGTTAACCGTATGCGTTCATGCAGATCATGCTTGGGCTTCTCACGGCGGCGGCAGCGGCGGCGGCGGCCATCGTGGACCTGGCGCACAGCGGGAACGAGCGCGCCAACTGGGTGCCCATCTGCATGCAGTTCCACGGCTTCTGCCGGCGCACGAGCGGCGCAGTCGTGGCCTCCTTCCTCTCCGTCTTCATCTTCGTGCTCCTCGTCGTCCTCGCCGCCTTCTCCATCAGGAAGCGCTGAAACCAGCCTTGCTCCGGCCGGCAGTCCAGCTGCGGCAACCCCGCGCTTTGTTTAATTAAACCGTGCCTGTGTTTTTTAATGTTGCATGCATCCTCAGTTCCCTATCTGCATTTGTGTAATTGTGCGCATTGGCGAGTAAGTGGCAGTGCACCTGTTAATCTGTACTTATTACTTGTGTTGCTTGGTAATACAAGGTGGTGAGCGATCAACGTGTTCCAAAATGCTCAACAGTTTACTCAATTTTTTTTTACTAAACTTTTTACTCAACTACGGCGGAACAATGTTTATGGATTCTTTTCTTTTATGGATAGGTGTGGCCAAGTCTCAATCGACTGAGACTCAGTTAAGTGACATAATATACGGGGATAATTGGTTGTATGCCCCTAGTTGGGTCACACACGGCAAGTTTATCCCTAGTTTCTGAAAACAATGGTTCCCGTCCAAGCCACTTTGCTTGTCTTATGTTTTTGCCCTTTGACCGTCAATTTAGAAAACTTCATAACAAATTTGTACTAACTCAGAAAAACACGAATAAGATATCAAAATGTTCGAAAAAAAACATCACCTATATGTGCATGTCGTTTGCATTCATGACAAAAGTGTTGGAAAGTCTCCATCTCAGTTTGAACTCATATGATCTCAGCATGAATAGTAAAATTCTAAAAAACAAACATTGACCAATGTTCTGAGTGTTTGCCAAGTTTCATAAGGGAATGACATTCATGGAAGTTGTGGCAAAAAAATAGATGCTCCACAACAAAAGCATTTTGGAGTGCTAATTTTATTTTTGTCACGACTTCCACGAATGTCAGTCCCTGAAAATCAATTAGCTCAAAAGAGAATGCTAGTTAACTCTTAAACCTTTATTGAGAGACAAGAGAAAAAGTTTAAGCCACTCAAAAAAAGGTTAGGGGTGGAGGAAATGGTAGCTCCTATTGGTGCTCACTGCATCCAATAGCATGTGCAACCCACAAGGGACCACGACTGGTCGGCCCACTGGAAGTTACTGTAGCGAGCTGTGTTTGTAGCGCAACGTCGTAAAAATCCCCAAACATTGGCGGGCTTGCGAGGAACTTGAACTCACAGCTTCCCGCTCCTAAAAGGAAGCTCCTAGCAAATGGTGCTGATGGCTACTAGTGATTGATAGACAGCGCGGATGTTTAAGAGCTAATGGCAGCGGTAGATTTGAAACAAAAAATGTGAACAAAATTTGAAATTGCGAAAATGTTTTTGAAAAAAAAAACAAACTTTGGAACTTTGAACTTTGTTTGAGAAACACGAACAAAATTTGTAAATGTTTTCTTTCCAAACATTTTTGAATTTTTTTGGAACAAAATATGAAATTTTGAAAAAAAAATCAAAAAAGTGAAAAAACCAAATCCAGATTGTTTTCCAAAAACGTGGATCAAAAAATGAAACTACAATTTTTGAAAAAATTCAAATAAATTATGATGAATTGAACATTTCTAAAAAAACGACCAATGTATTAATTTCCAAACATTTATCTAAAATGCGAACAAATAATTGGAATTCTCAATCAATTTTTTGACATAAAGGGAACAATTTTTGAATTTCTAAAAATGTTGAAGATTTGATATTTTTTAAAAAAATTTGAATTTCTAAAAAAGAATGAAAATAAAAAGATAAGAAAAAACAAAAACCTATAAAATAAAATAAAAGGTTCGTAAACCTTGAAGATTCCAAAACTAGTAAAGGCCAACTGGAGCCTTCTAAAGGTTCCCAAAACTTGAAAAAGAAAGTTTTGTGTACAATATCGGCAACACTTTGACGCAACATGCGGCAAATAGGAAATTTCGGAGAGAACTGGCGGAAGAGTTTGGGCTTACTTAGGGACTGATATGATGCAAATTGCTAGGCAAGCTAGGTTGGATTTCCATTAAACCCTTCTCTCTGGGGGTGGTTTTCACTGCGTGTTGGAATATATGTGAGGAATGCAAGGGCTTTTAAGCATGAAATGCCTACTTTCTATAAGTGGAGGCAGGGTTTTGTACATCATATCTTTTTATTATCTCATAGGATTAACTCTAAATTCAAACATGATATGGTGAGGTAGATTTCTTTCTTACCTCCTTGATAGGTTACGCTTTCTTCTTTTATTCTCTTTCTTCCTACCTCTTTTTGTATATGATGTAAATATTGCTTGTGTATGGGTGAGGCTGTGGGGTTTTTGCCCCACAGTAAACAGTAAAGAAAGCAATCAGGGGTAACGTCAGATTTTTTTTTAAACGCGGTCCCTTAGGGTCCGATTCATTATAAAGGTCAAAGGGAGTTGCCCAGTTAATTAACAGAAAACCGGGCAAAAACCGTCACAACACGCCCGCAAAAACGAGGCCCACATGGCGACCTAGCAACCCACACAAAAACGCACACACGCCGTCGAGATTGCAATCAGGCGTCATCGTCATCACAGCTCAGCGAGAGCGACTCTCACTCCATCATCAACAACCACCGATGTAACCCTCACCGCAAACAAGCACCGAGGCATGCGCCGGCCAATGACAAATAGTCCACCACACGCGCAGAAGATCAGGCAGCTCTGACTCTGTCGATGAGCATTGTAGAGGAAAAGCGTTGGGCCTGCATCGAGACGGTACCGGAACCGACCATCCGTCTTGTGTCATCGTCACCGCGGAGGCACCTCCTCTGCAGCTCTGACTTCAGGAAGACAAGTGAGGCTCGGCAACCCCTCGTACAGGCCGGATGAGGCCGACTACCAAAGCTCAGCAGCAACCCAACTCCACCCGAAGCCACCATCGTTACCACACAAGAAGTCGTGCCACATCACCATTGCCAGACGGACACCTGCTGAACGCAATGCCATGAGCATCCAGCCCATGGAGCACACAAACGGGATCCAATACTCTTCAAGAAGACGCCCCAAAGAAGGAAGCGACGATGTCGACACCATCGGCGGGCCCAACTTGGCCTTAGGCTTTGACCCGAAGAGATGGAACTAAGGGTGTGCAGGGGGTGGACTCCACGGCGGTGCCTCCAAGGAGGTGACAAGACCCGGCAAGCTCTCGCCCAGAGCGCCTTCCAACACCACACCCACACACATAGCGCGGCACCGCTGACCCGCACACCTCGCACGAAGTCATCGCGCCATGACCAAGTAGAAGCCACCTCAGGGCTGGCAGACGGCCAGAAGACACCGTCGATCCCGATCCGGCTGAAAATGGCCATATCTGGCATCCCACTGCCGCTGCAAACACCATGGAGGCCACGAAAGGCTGGCACACCGCCGGCTAGTGTGAAGACGAGACCCATAGAGCAGGAAGGGGAGGGCCGCGCACACCCCAACTCGCAGGAGATGAGTGTCCAGGACGAAGAACCGGAGCCCGCCGACGAAGCAATCAGGTCTGCCACCTCGCAAGAGACGCTCCTAGAGGCCGGCAAGCCGGATAAGAGCCGTGGGGACGAGTCCCGAAAGCCTACCAACGTCATTGCCGAGGCCACCGTCCCGCCTGGACCAGCCGAGCCGCACAGCCAAATGGTGATCGAGCCTCCCCCACCTTAAGCGTCCTGCCGCCAGACGAGGAGAAGGACCCTGTCGCACGTCGCTCCCTTCGTGACCACGTTGCACCCTCCCGATCGCCGCTACCCTCGCCAGAGCAATCGGCGCAAGCGCCTCGTCAAGCTCCCACCAGACCGGATGGCCCGCGCCGCCCCTACGCAAGCTGGAGGCGGGGACTGGGGAAGGCCATGCCGCAGCCGAGCCACGCGGGTTTCTTACGACAACGTCCGCTGGCGGCGGTGAGGGGAGGAGGGTGTCGGTGTCAAAACCAGCGGATCTTGGGTAGGGGGTCCCGATCTGTGCGTCAAGGCTGATGGTAACAAGAAGTAAGGGACACGGATGTTTACCCAGGTTCGGGCCCTCTCGATGGAGGTAAAACCCTACTTCCTGCTTGATTAATATTGATGATATGGGTAGTACAAGAGTAGATCTACCACGAGATCGTAGAGGCTAAACCCTAGGAGCTAGCCTATGATGGTATGAATGTAATTGTGATCGGCCTTCTAAGGACCAACCTCTCCGGTTTATATAGACACCGGAGAGGGCTAGGCTTTACATGGAGTCGGTTACAAGGAAGGAAACATAATATCCGGATTGCCAAGCTTGCCTTCCACGCCAAGGAAAGTCCCATCGGGACACGGGCCGAAGTCTTGAGTCTTGTATCTTCACGCTTCAATAGTCCGGATGTTGTACACAGCCCGGCTGTCCGGATACCCCCTAATCCAGGACTCCCTCAGTAGCCCCTGAACCAGGCTTCAATGACGATGAGTTCGGCGCGCAGTATTGTCTTCGGCATTGCAAGGCGGGTTCCTCCTCCGAATACTCCAAAATAGTTATCGAACACGTAGATCGTGTCCGGATGTGCAGGATGATCTCCGTATGGTATAGATCTGATTTGCTGGCAATCTTCGTGCGTCGTGCCCTTGTATCATGGCTCGGTCCAGTGTGAACCGATGTTTCCTACCCCACAACGACTCATGTTACGAGGCAGTTTTATTGGCACGTCCCGTCGAGGCAGAGATCGTGCCCCTTTTATTACGGGATTTTCCATCAATATGAGCGTGCGTGGCCCCACGACGGCCGTTGGTATTACCCCGTGTGTTTTTAGATAAGCCTCAAACGGTCACACCGGGGACTCTTGATATTCACCCTCTTTATAAAGGGGTCGAGACTTACACCTCTTTCTTCACCTTCATCGCGCCTTCCCGCACCTCGAGTTCCAACACCCCAAACCTAAGCTCCGCCCCTCCGGAACCCGCCAGTATGTCCGGATCTGATCCTCACACTACTAGGAAAAGGCCTTCTAATGGCGCACCGGTTTTGCCTTCTAATGGCGCACTACCGGTGCGCCATTAGCATCACGCCACTAGAATTCTTTTCTAATGGCGCACTGTGTGCGCCTAATAGAATCAGATATTCTAATGGCGCATCACTGCGCGCCATTAGAATCAGAGTTTAATGGCGCACCACATAGTAGTGCGCCATTAGTAACAATTTTTATCAAATTTTTTGCAGAATTTTTTAAATTTTTTTTTCAAAATTTCCAATTTTTTTGTTTTTTTCTTAATCTCAGTCACTATGGCTTAATCTCGAGTCAATATGCATAATCTCGTGTCAAATCGCACTCCATAGTCAAACTTCCCGAAAGGTCACCCATCCCTCTCACTACTCCACTGAGCACGCTTAACTTCGGGTTCTATTCTCCTCGCTTCCAAGTCGCACTTGTTGTTTTCCGACAATAGTAAGATGTCAATCCTATTAACCTCAGGAATTTAGCTTGAGCATGTACTGACACATTTCACTGTTTGAGTTTGAAACTATTGTTCTAAAAAATTAGTAACACTAATATTTCTTGAATAATTAGTTCGCACATAGTTTGACCAGATTTGACCATAGTTTGACCAGATTTGACCACAGTTTGACCAGATTTGACCAAAATTCAAAAAAACTAAAATAATTATTTATTAACACTAATATTCTTGAATAATTAGTTTGACCATAGTTTGAATTTTTTTGCCTCCAGATCTTAAAAGCCCCGTAACTTTTTTCTGTTAGGCTTTTGAGGATTTTAAAAATGTTTAACGGGGTTCCCCCGGTTAAATTCGGATGTAACTTTTCGAGTAGATGCTTTTTCATATATAAAACTTTTTCATCCGAGTTCGTATGCAAAAGTTATGGCCATTTTACAAATTTCCAGAGAGATTTTGCAAATAAAGTCGAAATTCATATTTGTAAATTTTCCCAACAACTAGACCACATATCACATGGAAAACTTATTTTCTTTTATTTTTTTAACATTTTTATCATTTTTTTTATTTTTCTAAAACTGAAAAGGCGGTCCACGGGGGTGCATTCGTTGGAAGTCAAGAACACTCAATGGCGCACTCACAACCGTGCGCCATTAGTAGTTAACTAGTAATGGCGCACTACAACCGTGCGCTTATTACTAACAAAAAATTTATAAATTTTTTATAATTTTTTATTTTTTTTTCAAAACTTTAATGAGCACGGTGGGTGTGGTGCGCCATTACTAGTTAAAACTAGTAATGGCGCACCACACCCATGGTGCGCCATTAGAAGTAAAAAAAAATTTACTAATGGCGCACCGTGGGATGTGGTGCGCCATTAGTATTTGGAAACTAATGGCGTACCAACACATGGTGCGCCATTAGTATATAGCAATGGCGCACCACATGTCTGGTGCGCCATTAGAATCAATCCTATCTATAGCCCTTTTCCTAGTAGTGTCAAGGCCGGTGGGTCGCCTCCTCGATCAAGGAGAAGGACATTGCAAAGCTTAGGGAGTTCGGATATCTAACCGCAGATATTCGACACAGGCTTCCTGCCCCAGGGCAGGTTATCCCCACGCCGGAGCCCAACGAGTGTGTTGTTTTTGTCCCACACTTCCTCCGTGGTTTGGGCTTGTCCCTCCATCCCTTCATGAGGGGCTCATGTTCTATTATGGGCTGGATTTCCATTATCTGGCTCTGGATGCTATCCTCCATATCTCGTCATTCATTATCGTGTGCGAGGCTTTTCTCCACATCACCCCGCACTTCGGCTTATGGCTCAAGACCTTCAATGTGAAGCCGAATATGATCGGGGCGCGACATGTGGAGTGCGGAGGTGCGGTAATAAGCAGAAACTCCGATGCCCCATGGCCGGAGGGTTCCTTCCCAGAAGTATCTGACATATGGCAGCGGAGGTGGTTTCATGCGATGGCCCCAAGGGGCACAAACTGGGTAACCGCCCCTGAGTTCCGCTCGGCCCCTCCGTCGCAGTTGGCATCCTGGACGGACGTAGGACATAATTGGGGGCCCGCGGGTGATGTTCCAATACTGCAGAACCGCATCCGTGAGCTTCTCGAGAGGGATATCAACCTTGTTGGCGTAATGCAAGTGATGTTAATCCGGCGGATGTTGCCGTGCCAACGCCGGCCTCTTCGGATGTGGGAGTTCAATCCGGAGGGTCCGTGGACTGTGAAGCACTTCTTCAGCTTAAAGCTCGAAGAGATGTGCAAATTATTCTTCGGACAGAAAGTAGCGTGTCTGGATACCACTGAGGATGCGGGCCTAAGCTGCAATCACCTAGATACTCAAGTAAGTAGCCTTGATACCGGACACCCTGTTTTGTATTTGTCATGATTGTTTATCCTGAATATTATCCGCGTCCAGGAGTGTCTCAGCAAGGCGGAGAGAATCAGGTGTCCGACACCACTTCCCAAAGGCTCGCCCGCCCCTACCGTGGCCAAGAAGCTCGACCGGGTACTCAGCAGAATGCCCTCGGGGAAAGACAAGGGGAAGGATGAGAAATCCGAACCGCACACACTACGCATCCGGACCGGGGATAGTTGGGGAGGAGAGGTCGAGGCTGCCTCCCCACGCGGGAAGAAGAGGGCCGCCTCCGAAGATTTGGAGGCAGAGATACCCAAATTTGGGAAAAAGGGATCCCCCGGGGTCCTTGCCCCGACAGTCACCCTCACCGCATCATGCCCTCCAACGGGCCAGCCCTCCAACGAGCCATAAGTCAATCATTAGCTTAAGGGTACTGTATTTCTCCTGGATCAATGACCAAGACTCAACTTTTTGTAGTTCGGCTGGCAGCTCTTCTCAACAGGGATCGTCTTCGGGCGACCTTCCTCCGGAGATGATGGAGAGCGAGACCCCACCCGCCTCTCTGGTTCTAGATGCGGGCGACACTGAGGTGTCGTCACAGAGGAGCCCAGATCTGCCAAGGCCGAAGCCAACGCGCCACCGCCTCGAGTCCGGACGACCGACGGATTATCGAGCGAAGCTGCGCCTCGGAGGAGCACCGCTCATTAATGAGCGCGGTGCTCAAGAAGATTTCATCCGCTACAAGCGGTTTGAATGAAGCATTCACAAGCCTGCTCAGAGGTTTTGAGGTATGTAATGGAAAACTCACTATTTCTTTGGTTGTAAGGCACGCGCTAGGTGTGCTCTGTATAGATAGCCGCCCCTGAGACTCTGGTTGCCCGCCCTAGGCGGCAAACGGGGGATCATAAACCAATGATAGTTCTGTAAACATGTGCAGGTACCTGTGGGTCCGACCGATGGCCCGTCTGTTGAAGTTGCTGAATTATCGAGGCAAATTGGGTCGATTGATGCCGATATTACTCTGATGAATGAGTAATTTGGATACATCACAAGGTATGTGCCCTATCTCCCATTGCATAGGAAAATATTAAGGTGGCATGTATTAATATAATTTGTTCGGACTGCAGATGGTGGTGCTGTCGTGGAGGCCCTAAGGGATGAACTTGCTCTAGCCAAGGAACAAGCTCGGGTGAGCAATGCGGCTGCCCTAAAGGCGGCCGAGGAATTAAGAGCCGAACAGGCTGCTCATCGCCGAAGCGAGGAAAAGATATCCGAAATGGCTATCGAGTTAAAACATGCCACTGACCGTATGAGCTCCAGAAGAAGGAGCATGAAGATAAATCGGTTTACTTGAGCAAGGCGCTGAATGCCACCAAGGAAATACGGACCGAGCTCAGGGGTGCGCGGGAGGAGCTTCAATAGGCCAGAAAAATCGCGGCTGGAGGCTCCTATTTGCTGCGGACGAAGTTCTTTGATCCGAAGTATGCTCCCCTTGATGGACGCTAGAGTTCGCCGGACGCGTACGCGGACCTGGCGAAAAGTACGGCTGATGCTTTGGAGTTCTTCAAAGATCAGGGTGAAAAGGAGGTGGAGAAGCTTTTTTGGTCGCAGTTCCATGCTCCCACTCGCCCGCTGCCGTTAAGTGATAAGATGGCTGCTGTGGCGGAGCTTCATAGGCTGTCCGGGCTTGCGATGCGGTCTGTAATAGATCATCTTTGGCCGAAGGAGCCGAAGCCGGACAGCTACTTTGGTTTAGTGCAACAGTTCCTTGGGGTCGTGCCCTGGATTGATGCCATGAGGTGGTCAGCATGCATAAAGGGTGCGCGGATGGCCCTTGCACGCGTTAAAGCGTATTGGACGGATATGGATGCCACTATGGTAGCGTCTCAGGATCCGGTAGGGGGCCAATACCCGGCCGAGCACTACTTGGCACAGGTCACAGAAGGTGCCCGCCTGATAGAGGCGCAGTGCCCGAAGAATCTCCTCTACGAGTGATGATTCAAATCATTGTAAAAACATTTTGATTAGGAGGTTATATTTGTAATTTTTGTCTCAAAATATGATTGTGTCCCTTGTGCGGCCGTTTATATATATATATGTGTGGGGGGTAATCCGAAGATAGCGATCGTTATTTCATCCCCACGCATAAAATGTGGGGGTGTTCGCGAAAAAATGTGCTTGATCATTCTTTATCCAACGTCTTGGTCCGGCAAGGAGGTGATTAGACGTCGAACTAGGCAACCGGACTATATAGCTGTAACACTTTCGCTTAGCCGCGGGATTTTAATATAGGGGCTACTATGTAGCCCCTGGTATCATCGCGTGCATCCGAATACGGGCGCGTATGTACCTGGCCGGGAAATGGCCCTTTGTTAAGGCGGAGGAATCCTAGAGATTCCGGTGAGTCGTCGAGTGGTTGATCAGTCTCATTTGTAACATGACGGTCGGGCTTCGGCTTTCACTCGAGGTGCTCATCCAGAATAACCAGGGCACAATCGCAGTAGTTCTCCTTTGGCCACCTTAGCCGATTATAACGGAACGTAAGGCGGCAAACCCAGGAGCCAGGCAATCCCAACATTTGACCAAAGACATGATTCAGAGCTGATGCATATAAGACGAAACTTGTGACGTCGAACACTCCCGAAGGTATTCGACTTTCTAACAGATGGTGGGCTCAAGAATGCCCATTCATTATAAACCCTGTATGTCCAGGTGCGTGCATTCACCTGTCGTGGCGTAATGCCAAAAACGGCAGTATTTTCTGTGGGTATGGAACCCGTGGGATGATAAAACAACAAGAGGCAATAGAAAAGGTTTACACAGGGGCTTAATCTAAAAAGAAACATGTTGGACGGGGCCCTGCTGCACGTCTGCGCCTTTGTCTCCGTTGTGCCGCATCCTGGAAGGGTATCGCGCGAACGTTGTCTGCGGAAAAAAGGATATCATAGAAGAGTGCAACGTAAGTGTGCGATGGATATCAAAAAATGCAAAATGCTGGCCTGCCAATAAGGTTGAGCCGCGAGTGTGGCGCTTTATTATTAGCCCCTGGTGTCCGCTATAGGATTACATGTACAATTTCCCTGGCTTAATGTGGGCTGACGGACTCGTCTAACCGTGTCCGTGGTCTTAACGACCTAGTTTAATTTTGTTTAGAGGTCGCTTATAGTTCGGCCGCTAGGGCCGTCGCGTATTCTTCTGCGCGCGAAAGGCGCTCCGTTGTTCCTCTAACGGTGATGACGCCGCGTGGACCGGGCATCTTGAGTGTAAGGTAGCCATAATGTGGCAATGCGTTGAAGCGGGCGAAGGCCATTCTTCCCAGCAATGCTTGATAGCTGCTTTGGAAGGGTGCAATGATGAAGACTAGGTCTTTGCTTCTGGAGTTACCTGGAGCGCCGAATGTTACCTCCAGTATGACGGAGCCCTTGCTATAGGCTTCAACGCCTGGTATCACCCCTTCAAAGGTGGTGTGAATCTTGCTGATTCTGGATGAGTCTATCCCCATCCTGCGGACAGTGTCCTCATATATTAAATTGAGACTGCTGCCACCATCCATGAGGACATGAGTGAGATGGTATCCGTCGATTATTGGGTCAAGCACCAAGGCATTTGATCCTTCGCACCGAATGCTAGTTCGGCCGTCCAGATGATCGAAGGTGATCGAACAAGACATCCAGCAATTAGGTGTAGGTACGATGGGCTCTATTTCGCATGCGTCTTTATGGGCGCGTTCGTGCCTTCCCAAGGATGTACGAGTCGCGTGGATCATATTCACTGTTTTAACCTCTGGCGGGAATGTTTTCTGTCCTCCAGTGTTCGGTTGGCGAGGTTCCTCCTCGTCTTCACATGGTGTTTCCCTTCCCTTGTGCTCGGCGTTTAGTTTGCCGGCCTGCTTGAAGACCTAGCACTCTCTGTGCGTGTGGTTCGCAGGTTTGTCGGGGGTGCCATGAATTTGGCATAGTCTGTCTAGAACTCGCTCGCACCGGACGGTCCTCTTACCGCCTTTAGGTTGCTTATTTTGCTGGTTAGGTCGAGAGCCTCGGAATCCGGCATTAACCGTTGTGTTGTTCGGCTCTCTTCCTTGTTTTGGCGTTTGTTTTTATTACGCCGTGGCTTCCCATTGCCATCCCTTATTTCGGATGTGCTGGGGTTGCTGGTGCCTTTACGGGCGAGCCAACTATCTTCTCCCGCGCAAAAGCGGGTCATAAGGCTTGTTAGGGCTGCCATTGTCCTTGGCTTTTCTTGGCCGAGGTGTCTGGCGAGCCACTCGTCACGGATGATGTGTTTGAATGCCGCTAAGGCTTCGGCATCTGGACAGTCAATGATTTGATTCTTCTTAGTGAGGAATCTGTTCCAAAGCTTGCGGGCGGACTCTCCAGGTTGTTGGATTATGTGACTTAAATCGTTAGCATCCGGAGGCCGGACATAAGTCCCTTGAAAATTGGCCCTGAAAGCGTCATCTAGTTCTTCCCAGCTCCCGATTGAATTTTCGGGTAGGCTTTTCAACCAGTGCCGAGCTGGTCCCTTTAGTTTGAGGGGAAGGTATTTGATTGCGTGGAGGTCATCCCCACGAGCCATGTGTATGTGCAGGATAAAGTCCTCGATCCAGACCCCTGGGTCTGTCGTTCCGTCGTATGCTCTATGTTCACAGTTTGAAGCCCTGTGGGAAATCATGGTCCAGTACTTCATCAGTAAAGCATAGGGGGTGAGCAGCCCCTCAGATCCGGACGCTACTGTGGCATGCCGTTACCGTTGTTGTGTTCGGTGTTTATTCTGAACTAGTGTCTGGTTGTCATAATTGTTTCGACGACCATAGTCCCATGCCGGGTTGTCTCTTTTAGATCCGTAGATGGACCTAGTTGCGCCAGTTTTCTTCTCCAGGTGCTCATGTAGATCGTGGGCGTCTTTGGCAGAAGATTTGTTGCGGTTATGAAGTGGTACTCCTGGTCTCCTGGTCGTGTTGTTCTTCGGTGGAACGGCCTCGTCGTCGAATTCTGGCAGTAGCTTGCGTTTTGGGTAGCTCTTTTTATGGCGATCATCGCCATATCTTTCTTCAGTGTCTAGCACTTTATTCCATCTGTGATTGAGCGTTTCCTGTGCGGCTTTAAGACATTGCTTCTGCTTCTTCAGACTTCTTGCTGTAGCCATAAGCTTTCTATGGAGGTTCTCTCGTTCCACGCGTTCTTCTGGGACGATGAATGCGTCGTCGTCTGGACTGTCTTCTTGTCCTAGGCTGGATTGGTGAACTCGTCCCTCTGGATCGTTTTCTTCGGGCGTATGACCCAGACTATGTTCGGCGTGACCTGGTTCGTCCTGCTCCATCACTGGTTCTGTTTGGTCATTGTTGCCATCGGGGTTGACCGGAGTATCCATTCTTCTGGCGCTCTTGCTGATATTGTTACTGTTGTCGGATTTGGAACGGCGTCTGCGCCGTCGCTTTGGCTTTTGCCCAGGGGTGTTATCTTCCGGATCGTCACCGTCGCCTTCCTTGGGCGTATCTGAAGGAAATATGCCCTAGAGGCAATAATAAAGTTATTATTTATTTCCTCATATCATGATAAATGTTTATTATTCATGCTAGAATTGTATTAACTGAAACATAATACATGTGTGAATACATAGACAAAACAATGGTCACTAGTATGCCTCTACTTGACTAGCCTATTAATCAAAGATGGTCATGTTTCCACCATAGACATGTGTTGTCATTTGATTAGTGGGATCACATCATTAGAAGAATGATGTGATTGACATGACCCATTCTGTTAGCCTAGCACTTGATCGCTTAGTATACCGCTATTGCTTTCTTCATGACTTATACAAAGTTCCCGCAACTATGAGATTGTGCAACTCCTGCTTACTGGAAGAACACTTTGTGTGCTACCAAACGCCACAACGAATCGGGTGATTATAAAGGTGCTCTACAGGTGTTTCCAAGGTACATGTTGAGTTGGCATAATTCGAGATTAGGATTTGTCACTCCGATTGTCGGAGAGGTATCTCTCGGCCCTCTCGGTAATACTCATCACCTAAGACTTGCAAGCATGTAACTAATGAGTTAGTTATGAGATGACGACATCTGATCGAGTAAAGAGACTTGCCGGTAACGAGATTGAACTAGGTATTGATACCGACGATCAAATCTTGGGCAAGTAACATACCGATGACAAAGGAACAAAGTATGTTGTTATGCGGTTCGACCGATAAAGATCTTCGTAGAACATGTAGGAACCAATATGGGCATCCAGGTCCCGCTATTGGTTATTGACCGGAGACATGTCTCGGTCATGTCTACATTGTTCTCGAACCGTAGGGTCTGCACGCTTAAGGTTTCGATGATCATTGATATATACGGGGGTAGGGGGCACCCTAGACACACAAGTTGATCATTGATCGTTCCTTAGCCGTGTGCGGTGCCCCCCTCCACGATATTAGACCTCAGTCATGTTGTAGCGGTGCTTAGGCGAAGCCCTGCGACAGGAGAACATCAAGATCGTCACCACGCCGTCGTGCTAAGGAACTCCCCCTCGGCGCCTCTGCTGGATCGGAGATCGAGGGTGCGTCATCGAGCTGTACGCGTGTCAAGAACTCGGAGGTGCCGGAGTAACGGTGCTTGGATCGGTCGGACTGGGAGGACGTACGACTACTTCCTCTATGTTGCGCCAACGCTTCCGCTTCGGGTCTCACGAGGGTACGAGACAACACTCTCCCCTCCTCGCTATATCATCACCATGATCTTGCGTGTGCGAGGAAAATTTTGAAATTACTACGTTCCCCAACAAAGGGCATCGAGCCTAGGTTTTATGCGCTGATGTTATATGCACGAGTAGAACACAAGTGAGTTGTGGACGATATAAGTCATACCGCCTACCAAAGATGTCATACTTTGTTTCAGCGGTATTGTTGGATGAAGCGCCCGGACCGACATTACGCCAGACGCTTACGCGAGACTGGTTTTACCGCCGTGCTTTGCACACAGTGACTAGCGGTGTCTGCTTTCTCCAACTTTAGTTGAACTGAGTGTGGCTACGCCCGTCCTTGTGAAGGTTAAACGAGTCTATTTGACAAACTATCGCTGTGGTTTTGATGCGAGGTAAGAACGGTTCTTGCTAAGCCCGTAGCAGCCACGTAAAATTTGCAACAACAAAGTAGAGGACGCCTAACTTGTTTTTGCAGGCATGTTGTGATGTGATATGGCCAAGACGTGATGCTATATTTTATTATATGAGATGATCATGTTTTCTAACCGGTTATCGGCAATCGGCAGGAGCCATATGGTTGTCGCTTTATTGTATGAAATGCAACGCTCTGTAATTGCTTTACTTTATCACTAAGCGGTAGCGATAGTCGTAGAAGCAATAGATGGCGTAAACGACAACGATGCTACGATGGAGATCAAGGTGTCACGCCGGTGACGATGGTGATCACGACGGTGCTTCGGAGATGGATATCACAAGCACAAGATGATGATGGCCATATCATATCACTTATATTGATTGCATGTGATGTTTATCCTTTATGCATCTTATCTTGCTTTGATTGACGGTAGAATTTTAAGATGATCTCTCACTAAAAATTATCAAGAAGTGTTCTCCCTGAGTATGCACCGTTGCCAAAGTTCGTCGTGCTGAGACACCACGTGATGATCGGTGTGATAAGCTCTCACGTCCATCTACAACGGTGCAAGCCAGTTTTGCACACGCAAAATACTCAGTTAAACTTGACGAGCCTAGCATATGCAGATATGGCCTCGAACACGGAGACCGAAGGTCGAGCGTGAATCATATAGTAGATATGATCAACATAATGATGTTCACCATTGAAAACTACTCCATCTCACGTGATGATCGGTTATGGTTTAGTTGATTTGGATCACGTGATCACTTAGATGACTAGAGAGATGTCTGCCTAAGTGGGAGTTCTTAAGTAATATGATTAATTGAACTTAAATTTATCATGAACTTAGTACCGATAGTATTTTGCTTGTCTATGTTTGTTTGTAGATAGATGGCTCGTCTTTGTTGTTCCATTGAATTTTAATGCGCTCCTTGAGAAAGCAAAGTTGAAAGATGATGGTAGCAATTACACGGATCGGGTCCAGAATCTCGAGGATTATCCTCATTGCTGCATGTAAGAGTTACGCCCCGAAGCACCGCTGGGTGCCGAGCTCGCCGCTGATGTAACCGACGACGTTAAGAACGTCCGCGAGCAAAGCTGATGACTACTCTATAGTTCAGTGTGCCATGCTTTATGGCTTAGAACCGGTCTTCAACGATGTTTTGAACGTCATGGAGCATATGAGATGTTCCAGAGTTGAAGTTAATATTTCAAGCAAATGCCCGGATTGAGAGATATGAAGTCTCCAATAAGTTCTATAGCTGCAAAATGGAGGAGAATAGTTCGTCGGTGAACATATACTCCGAATGTCTGGGTATAACAATCACTTGATTCAACCGGGAGTTAATCTTCCGATGATAGTGTCATTGATGAATTCTTCAATCATCGCCACCAAGCTACAAGAGCTTTGTGATGAACAATAATATGCAAGGGATGAACAAGACTATTCCCGAGCTCTTCGCGATGCCGAAAGTCATGGAGGTAGAAATCAAGAAGGAGCATCAAGTGTTGATGGTCAACAAGACCACTAGTTTCAAGAAGAAGGGCAAAGGGAAGAAGAAGGGAACTTCAAAAGGAACGGCAAGCAAGTTGCTGCTCAAGATAAGAAACCCAAGTCTGGACCAAAGCCTCAAATCGAAAGTGCTTCTACCGCAAGCGATCGTCACCGAAGCGGAACTGCCCCAAGTATTTGGCGGATAAGAAGGATGGCAAAGTGAACAAAGGTATATGTGATATACATGTTATTGATGTGTACCTAACTAGAGCTCGAGTAGCACTGGTATTTGATATCGGTTCTTGCTAATATTTGCAACTCAAACAGGACTACGGAATAAGCGAGCATCGCCAAGGACGAGGTGACGCGCGCGTGGGAAACGGTTCCAAAGTCGATGTGATCGCGGTCGGCACGCTACCTCTACATCTACCATCGGGATTAGTTTTAGACCTAAATAATTGTTATTTGGTGCTGCGTTGAGCATGAACATTATATCTGGATCTTGTTTGATGCGAGACGGTTATTCATTTAAATCAGAGAATAATGGTTGTTCTATTTATTTGAGTAATATCTTTATGGTCATGCACCCTTGAAGAGTGGTCTATTTTATTGAATCTCGATAGTAGTGATACACATATTCATAATGTTGAAGCCAAAATATGCAGAGTTGATAATGATAGTGCAACTTATTTGTGGCATCGCCGCTTAGGTCATATCGGTGTAAAACGCATGAAGAAACTCCATACCGATGGACTTCGGAATCACTTGATTATGAATCACTTGGTACTTATGTAACCGTGCCTCATGGGCAAGATGACTAAAACACCGTTCTCCGTACTATGGAGAGAGCAATGATTTGTTGGAAATCATACATACAGATGTATGTGGTCCGATGAATGTTGAGGCTCGTGGCGGATATCGTTATTTTCTCACCTTCACAGATGATCTAAGCAGATATGGGTATATCTACTTAATGAAGCACAAGTCTGAAACATTTGAAAAGTTCAAAGAATTTCAGAGTAAAGTGGAAAATCATCGTAACAAGAAAATAAAATTTCTGCGATCTGATCGTGGAGAAGAATATTTGAGTTACGAGTTTGGTTTACATTTGAAACAATGCGGAATAGTTTCGCAACTCACGCCACCTGGAACACCACAACGAAATGGTGTGTCCGAACGTCAGAATCGTATTTTACTTGATATGGTGCGATCTATGATGTCTCTTACCGATTTATCGCTATCATTTTGGGGTTATGCTTTAGAGACGGTCGATTCACGCTAAATAGGGCACCATCAAAATCCGCTGAGACGACGCCTTATGAACTGTGGTTTGGCAAGAAACCAAAGTTGTCGCTTAAAGTTTGGGGCTGCGATGCTTATGTGAAGAAACTTCAACCAGATAAGCTCGAACCCAAATCGGAGAAATGTGTCTTCATAGGATACCCAAAAGAGATCATGGGTACACCTTCTATCACAGATCCAAGGCAAAATATTCATTGCTAAGAATGGATCCTTTCTAGAGAAGGAGTTTCTCTCGAAAGAAGTGAGTGGGAGGAAAGTAGAACTTGATGAGATAACTGTATCTACTCCCTTGTTGAAGGTAGTTCATCACGAGAATCGGTTCCGTGACAACTACACCAATTAGTGAGGAAGCTCATGATATTGATCATGAAACTTCAGATCAAGTTTCTCATGAACCTCGAGGTCTACTAGAGTAAGATCCGCATCAGAGTGGTACGGTAATCCTATTCGGAAGTCATGTTACTTGACCATGATGAATCTACGAACTATGAGGAAGCGATGATGAGCCCAGATTCGCAAAATGGCTAGAGGCCATGAAATCGAGATAGGATCCATGTATGAAAACAAAGTGTGGACTTTGGTTGACTTGCCCGATGATCGACAAGCCATTGAGAATAAATGGATCTTTAAGAAGAAGACCGACGCGATGGTAATATTATCGTTTATAAAGCTCGACTTGTTGCGAAAGGTTTTCGACAAGTTCAAGGGGTTGACTACGATGAGACTTTCTCACCAGAAGCGATGCTTAAGTCTGTCCGAATCATGTTGGCTATTTCTGCATTTCATGATTATGAAATTTGGCAAATGGATGTCAAGACTGCATTCTTGAATGGATTTCTAGAAGAAGAGTTGTATATGATGCAGCCGAAGGTTTTGTTGATCCAAAAGGTGCTAATAAAGTGTGCAAGCTCCAACGCTCCATTTATGGACTGGTGCAAGCATCTCGGAGTTGGAATAAACGCTTTGATAGTGTGATCAAGGCATATAGTTTTATCTGAGACTTTTGGAGAAGCTCAGATTCACAAGAAAGTGAGTGGGAGCTCAGAGCATTTCTAGTTTTATATGTTGATGACATATTATTAATTGGAAATGATATAGAATTTCTGGATAGCATAAAGGGATACTTGAATAAAAGTTTTTCGATGAAAGACCTCGTGAAGCTGCTTATATATTAGGCATCAAGATCTATAGAGATAGATCAAGACGCTTAATAGGACTTTCACAAAGCACATACCTTGACAAAATATTGAAAAGTTCAATATGGATCGTGCAAAGAAAGGATTCTTGCCGTGCTACAAGGTGTGAAGTTGAGTCGAACTCAATGCCCGACCACAGCAGAAGATAAAGAGAAAATGAAAATGTTCCTATGCTTCAGCCATAGGCTCTATCATGTATGCAATGTTGTGTACCAGACCGACGATGCTTAGCAATAAGCTTAGCAGGAGGTACCTAAGTAATCCAGAGTGGATCATCGACAGCGGTCAAGAACATCCCAAATACCTAAAAGGACTAAGGATATGTTTCTCGATATGGAGGTGACAAAGAGCTAATCGTAAATGGTTATGTCGATGCAAGCTTTGACACTAATCCGGACGATTCTAAATCGCAAACCGGATACGTGTTTGTATTAAACGGTGGAGCTGTAAGTTGGTGCAGTTCTAAACAAAGCGTCATGGCGGGATCTACATGTGAAGCGGAGTACATAGCTGCTTCAAGCAGCAAATGAAGGAGTGCGGATGAAGGAGTTCATTTCGATCTAGGTGTCATACCTAGTGCATCGGGACCAATGAAGATCTTCGTGACAATATTGGTGCAATTGCCTTGGCAAAGGAATCCAGATTTCACAAGAGGACCAAGCACATCAAGAGACGCTTCAATTCCATTCGGGACCAAGTCCAAGTGGGAGACATAGAGATTTGCAAGATACATACGGATCTGAATGTTGCGCACCGCTGACTAAGCCTCTCTCACGAGCAAAACATGATCAGCACCAAGACTCCTTGGGTGTTAGAATCATTACTATGTAATCTAGATTATTGACTCTAGTGCAAGTGGGAGATCAAGGAAATATGCCCTAGAGGCAATAATAAAGTTATTATTTATTTCCTCATATCATGATAAATGTTTATTATTCATGCTAGAATTGTATTAACCGGAAACATAATACATGTGTGAATACATAGACAAAACAATGGGCACTAGTATGCCTCTACTTGACTAGCTCATTAATCAAAGATGGTCATGTTTCCTGACCATAGACATGTGTTGTCATTTGATTAGTGGGATCACATCATTAGAAGAATGATGTGATTGACATGACCCATTCTGTTAGCCTAGCACTTGATCGCTTAGTATACCGCTATTGCTTTCTTCATGACTTATACAAAGTTCTGCAACTATGAGATTGTGCAACTCCTGCTTACCGTAAGAACACTTTGTGTGCTACCAAACGTCACAACGAATCGGGTGATTGTAAAGGTGCTCTCTGGTGTTTCAAGGTACATGTTGAGTTGGCATAATTCGAGATTTGTCACTCCGATTGCTCGGAGAGGTATCTCTAGGCCCTCTCGGTAATACTCATCACCTAAGCCTTGCAAGCATGTAACTAATGAGCTAGTTATGAGATGACGACATGATCGAGTAAAGAGACTTGCGGTAACGAGATTGAACTAGGTATTGATACCGACGATCAAATCTCGGCAAGTAACATACCGATGACAAAGGGAACAAAGTATGTTGTTATGCGGTTTGACCGATAAAGATCTTCAGAGAACATGTAGGAACCAATTTGGGCATCCAGTCCCGCTTATTGGTTATTGACCGAGACATGTCTCGGTCATGTCTACATTGTTCTCGAACCGTAGGGTCTGCACGCTTAAGGTTTCGATGATGCTTATATTATGAGTTTATGTATTTTGATGTACCAAGGTTGTTCGGGTCCCTGATGAGATCACGGACATGACGAGGAGTCTCAAATGGTCGAGACATAAAGATTGATATATTGGACGGATATATTTGGACACCGGAAAGGTTCCGGAGAGTTTGGGAATATACCGAGCTCGGAGGTTACCGAACCCCCCGTAAGTATATGGGCCTTATTGGGCCCTAGTAGAAGGGAGGAGAAGGAGAAGAGAGGGCGCCCCCAAGCCCAATCCGACTGGGTGGGGGCCGGGCCCCCTTTCCTCTCTCCTTTCCTCCTCCTTCCTACTAGTACTACTCCTTCCTTCCCTCCAACTTGGATTAGGAAAAGAGGGAAACCTACTTGGAGTAGGTTTCTCCTCCTATGGCGCCCCTTGGGCCGCCACCTCCTCCCTCCCTCCTTTATATACGAGGGTAGGGGGCACCCTAGACACACAAGTTGATCATTGGTCATTCCTTAGCCGTGTGCGTGCCCCTCCACGATATTACACCTCGGTCATATTGTAGCGGTGCTTAGGCGAAGCCTCGCGACAGAGAACATCAAGATCGCCACCACGCCGTCGGTCGACGGAACTCCCCTCGGCGCCTCGCTGGATCGGAGATCGAGGGTGCGCCATCGAGCTGCAGACGCGTGTCAAGAACTCGGAGGTGCCGGAGTAACGGTGCTTGGATCGGTTGGACCGAGAGGACGTACGACTACTTCCTCTACATTGCATCAACGCTTCCGCTTCGGTCTACAAGGGTACGTAGACAACACTCTCCCCTCGTTGCTATATCATCACCATGATCTTGCGTGTGCGTAGGAAAATTTTGAAATTACTACGTTCCCCAACAGTATCCACCATGTATATGTCATGTGGTGAGGCGTGAATCTGGCACCTCATAGATATTGAGTCCTCTCCTGCATCGTCGTTCAGACCGTCGATGCCTTCGGAGTCGAAGTCCAGCACGTCGGTTAAATCATCAACCGTGGCTATGAAGTGGGTGGTGGGTGGGTGACGAATGTCTTCGTCGCCTGCTTCCCACTCGAGCCGGACATAATTCGGCCCGAGATTCTCTGTCAAAGAGAGAGTTTTGAATGAGTTTAGTATGTCGCCAAAGGGCGAGTGCTGAAAGATGTCCGCCGCGGTGAACTCCATCACCGGAGCCCAACCGAAATCGGCGGGCCCGGGGACGCACAGACTGGAGCCTACAACCGGACACGAGTCTAGGGGCCCAGGGTCACCGGTTTCCTCAAAAGTGAAGCTTGTGTTCGGCTCCATCGCCGATGAGGGTACGGCCTGTGGGGCGGGGTCCAGCCCTCCGTCTTTAGGCAACGCAACCTGTCCCGGATTTAGGTCCGGGGCTTCTGCCGGGATGATATCCCAAGCAATGTCTGACAGCAGGTCTAAGCCGTGCTCATCGTGACTATTCGGCGCTTCTGGCGCTGGCCCGAATCCGCCGAAGATCAAGTCTCCTTGGGTATCCGCCGTGTGGTTCAGGTTTCCGAACCCGATTTGAGGGCCAGGGGCATAGCTATCGATCTGCTCCAAGTGGCCAAGCGAATTGGCCCGCAGCGCAAAGCCGCCAAACACGAAGATCTGTCCAGGGAGGAAAGCCTCACCCTGGGCAGCGTCGTCAATGACGATCGAAGGAGCCAGTGAGCCTGACGGCGACGTCACAGAGGAACTCTCAATGAAAACACCAATGTCGGTGTCAAAACCGGCGGATCTTGGGTAGGGAGTCCCGATCTGTGCGTCAAGGCTGATGGTAACAAGAAGTAAGGGACACGGATGTTTACCCAGGTTCGGGCCCTCTCGATGGAGGTAAAAGCCTACTTCCTGTTTGATTAATATTGATGATATGGGTAGTACAAGAGTAGATCTACCACGAGATCGTAGAGGCTAAACCCTAGGAGCTAGCCTATGATGGTATGAATGTAATTGTGATCGGCCTTCTAAGGACCAACCTCTCCGATTTATATAGACACTGGAGAGGGCTAGGGTTTACATGGAGTCGATTACAAGGAAGGAAACATAATATCCGGATCACCAAGCTTGCCTTCCACGCCAAGGAAAGTCCCATCCGGACACGGGCCAAAGTCTTGAGTCTTGTATCTTCACGCTTCAATAGTCCGGATGTTGTACACAGTCCGGCTGTCCGGATACCCCCTAATCCAGGACTCCCTCAGAGGGGACGGACGATACTGCGCTGACGGTGGCTAGGGTTCGCTCAATGGCCGCCCGCGGGAGCGACCTGGGCGAGCGCTGATAACCCACAAGTATAGGGGATCGCAACAGTTTTCGAGGGTAGAGTATTCGACCCAAATTTATTGATTCGACACAAGGGGAGCCAAAGAATATTTGCAAGTATTAGCAGTTGAGCTATCAATTCAACCACACCTAGAGAGAGATTAATTATCTATAGCAAAGTGATCAGTAGCAAAGTAGTATGATAGTTTTCATAGTAGTAGCAACAACAATAGTAATAGTAGCAGTAGTAACTTAGCAGAAACAATATAAGAGAAATTCGTAGGCATTGGATCGGTGAATTCGTTGGATGCTATTCATCATATAATAGTCATAACCTAGGGCGATACGGCACTAGCTCCAGTTCATAAATATAATGTAGGCATGTATTCTGTAAATAGTCATACATGCTTATGGAAAGAACTTGCATGACATATTTTGTCCCACACTCCCGTGGCAGCGGGGTGATAACCCACAAGTGTAGGGGATAAATTGTAGCCTCTTTCGATAAGTAAGAGTGTCGAACCCAACGAGGAGCTAAAGGTAGAACAAATGTTCCCTCAAGTTCTATCGACCACCGATACAACTCTATGCACGCTTAACGTTCGCTTTACCTAGAACAAGTATGAAACTAGAAGAACTTTATAGGCATTGTTGGATAGGTTTGCAAGATAATAAAGAGCACGCAAATAT
Source organism: Aegilops speltoides (assembly GCA_021437245.1). Taxonomy (NCBI): domain Eukaryota; kingdom Viridiplantae; phylum Streptophyta; class Magnoliopsida; order Poales; family Poaceae; genus Aegilops; species Aegilops speltoides. The sequence goes on from CM038142.1 coordinate 437,744,483, forward strand.
AAACTAGGGGTTGTTTAGATAAAGAAGCAATAAAGTTAGTATAGCGAGTGTGGAAAAGTGGTGGTAGGAGTTGTGAAATTGTCCCTAAGCAATTGACTACTTTACTAGACCGATAGCAAGTTTTATGTGGCAGAGGCATAAGCTAACATACTTTCTCTTCTTGGAGCATATGCACTTATGATTGGAACTCTAGCCAGCATCCGCAACTACTAAAGATCATTAAGGTAAAACCCAACCATAGCATTAAAGTATCAAGTCCTCTTTATTCCCATACACCATGACCCACTTATCCGTGTTTGTGTTTCACACTCACACAACCCATAATAAGCAAACCATGAACATATTGCAAACCCTACAATGGGGATCCCTCACGCTATGCGACACAGAGAGCACCATAGGACAGCAACATAACCACAAGCAAATTAAACCAATCATAGCAATTCACCAATTACCGATAGGACAACGCAAATCTACTCAGACATCATAGGATGGCAACACATCATTGGATAATAATATTAAGCATAAAGCACCATGTTCAAGTAGAGGGTACAACGGGTTGCGGGAGAGTGGACCTCTGAATATAGATGGGGGAAGGTGATGGAGATGTTGGTGAATATGGCGGAGGTGTTGGTGCAGATCGCGGTGATGATGATGGCCCCGGCGGCATTCCGGCGCCACCGGGAGAGAGAGGGAGAGAGCCCCCCTTCTTCTTCTTCTTCCTTGACCTTCTCCCTAGATGGGAGAAGGGTTTCCCCTCTGGTCCTTGGCTCCCATGGTGTGGGAGGGGCGAGAGCCCCTCCGAGATTGGATCTGTCTCTCTGTCTCTCTCTGTTTCTGCGTTTTCTGATTCTACCCTTTCACCGTTTCTTATATATCCGGAGATCCGTAACTCCGATTGGATTGAAACCTTCGCCACGATTTTTCTCCGGAAATTATCTTTCTTGCAGCAAAAGAAGAGCAGCAACCGGCTTATGGGGTGCCCACGAGGTCAGGGCGCGCGCCCCCGGGCGCGCCCGCCTCGTGGCCCCCTCGGGCATCGTCTCGTGTTGGTTCTTCTTCCCAAAAATCATAAATATTCCAAAAATATTCTCCGTCCGTTTTTATCCCGTTTGGACTCCGTTTGATATGGGTTTTCTGCGAAACATAAAACATGCAACAAACAGGAACTGGCACTGGGCACTGGATCAATATGTTATTCCCAAAAATAGTATAAAAAGTTTCCAACAGTATATGAAAGTTGAATAATATTGGCATGGAACAATCAAAAATTATAGAGATGACGGAGATGTATCAGCATCCCCAAGGTTAATTCCTGCTCGTCCTCGAGTAGGTAAATGATAAAAAAAGATAATTTTTGATGTGGAATGCTACCTAGCATAATCTTGATCATGTTATCTAATCATGGCATGAATATTAAGACATGAGTGATTCAAGGAAATAGTCTATCATTTGACATAAAAGCAATAATACTTCCGGCATCCCAACAAGCAATCATGTCTTTCAAAATATCAATGCTTCAGAACGTTATCCCTACAAAATCATATAGTCTTTTATGCTCCCTTTTCTTAACACAAGGTACCCCTCATGCTCATCCCGATGTCAGCCAAGCAATTGGTTCATACTTTTTAATGCGCTTCAGCTATTTCAACCCTCATGCAATACATGAACGTAAGCCATGGATATAGCACTATAGGTGGAATAGAATATGATGGTGGAGGTTTATGTGGAGAAGACAAAAAGGGACAAAGTCTCACATCGACGTGGCTAATCAACGGGCTATGGAGATGCCCATCAATTGATGTCAATGCAAGGAGTAGGGATTGCCATGCAACGGATGCACTAGAGCTATAAGTGTATGAAAGCTCAAACTGAAACTAAGTGGGTGTGCATCCAACTTGCTTGCTTATGAAGATCTCGAGCATTTGAGGAAGCCCATCATCGGAATATACAAGCCAAGTTCTATAATGAAAATTCCCACTAGTATATGAAAGTGATAACTCAAGAGACTCTCTATATGAAGAACATGGTGCTACTTTGAAGCACAAGTGTGGTAAAAGGATAGTAACATTGCCCCTTCTCTCTTTTTCTCTCATTGTTTTATTTATTTATTTATTTTCTCTTTTTTTTGGTGGGCTTCTTTGTCCTCTTTTTTTATTTGGGCTTCTTTGGCCTCTTTTATTTTTCATAAAGTCCAGAGACTCATCCTGACTTGTGGGGGAATCATAGTCTCCATCATCCTTTCCTCACTGGGGCAATGTTCTAATAATGATGATCATCACTCTTTATTTACTTACAACTCCATATTACAACTCGATATCTAGAACAAAGATATGACTCTATATGAATGCCTCTGGCGGTGTACCAGGGTGTGCAATGATCTAGCATAGCAAAGATATCAAAACAGACAAGCCATGAAAACATCATGCTAGCTGTCTTACGATCATGCAAAGCAATATGACAATGAATGCTCAAGTCATGTATATGATGATGATGGAAGTTGCATGGCAATATATCTCAGAATGGCTATGGAAATGCCATGATAGGTAGGTATGGTGGCTGTTTTGAGGAAGATATAAGGAGGCTTATGTGTGATAGAGTGTATCGTATCATGGGGTTTGGATGCACCGGCGAAGTTTGCACCAACTCTCGAGGTGAGAAAGGGCAATGCACGGTACCGAAGAGGCTAGCAATGATGGAAGGGTAAGAGTGCATATAATCCATGGACTCACATTAGTCATAAAGAACTCATATACTTATTGCTAAAGTTTATTGGCCCTCAAAGCAAAGTAATACTACACATGCTTCTAGGGGGAGGTTGGTAGAAAATACCATCGAGTCCCCGACCGCCACTCATAAGATAAACAAAGAACATATAATGCTCCAATTTGGTTACATAACGGAGACAATACGTGCATGCTATGGGAATCACAAACCTTAACACCAATATAATTACTAAACACAACCATTTACTAGTATGACTCTAATATCATCATCTCTATATCGCAAAACTATTGCAAGGAATCAAACATATCATATTCAGTGATCTACAAGTTTTATGTAGGCTTTTATGACTAACCATGTGAATGACCAATTCCTGTCATCTCTCTAAATAGATATAAGTGAAGCAAGAGATTTTAATTCTTTCTACAAAAGATATGCCCACGCTCTAACAAATATAAGTGAAGCAAAAGAGCATTCTACAAATGGCGGTTTTCTATGTGAAGAGAAATAGGCAATCCAAACTTCAAATGATATAAGTGAAGCACATGAAGCATTATATAAAGCCATACTCAAAAGATATAAGTGAAGTGCAATGAGCATTCTATAAATCAACCATGTACTATCTCATACCAGCATAGTGCATAAAATAAAAGTGAAAACTAAACACAAAAGACGCTCCAAGATTTGCACGTATCGCATGAACGAAACGAATCCGAAAACATACCGATACTTGTTGAAGAAAGAGGGGATGCCATCCGGGGCATCCCCAAGCTTAGACGCTTGAGTCTCCTTGAATATTTACTTGGGGTGCCTTGGGCATCCCAAAGCTTGAGCTCTTACCTCTCCTCCTTTTCCTGATATCGAGACCTCCTCGATCTTCGAACACTTGATCCACACAAAACTTCAACAGAAAACTCGGTAAGATCCGTTAGTATAATAAAGCAAATCACTATTCTAAGTACTGTTGTAAACCAATTCATATTTTGTTTTTTCATTGTAGCTACTTTAATATAACTTTTCCATGGCTTAATCCACTGATAGAAATTGATAGTTTCATCAAAACAAGCAAACTACGCATCAAAAACAGAATCTATATTAAACAGGACAGTCTGTAGTAATCTGAACATTCAGCATACTTATGGTACTCCACAAATTCTGCCAAAATTAGGAAAAATAAAAAAAATTGTATAGAAAGACAGTGCAGAAAGAATCAGAACCGTTTGACATTCCAGTAAAAAATGTAAAATCGCGCACTACAGCCAAAGTTTCTGTCCTGCGCCGCACAAACCAACAAGCATTGTAAACATCCTAAAGGCAAACCTTGGCACATTATTTTTATAATACAATGGAATTGTACAAGAGGATAATTATTTTTGTTGAAAAGTTTCTGTAATCAAGATTCAAAAAGTTTCCGTGAGCATGAACAAAGTTCAAGGCTAGCTCCCACTTTAACAATGCTCGTCTTTCTCACTTTCGCTTTTCTTTTTGAAAAAGTTTTGGGTTCCCCTCTTTATTTTTTTTTGTTTTTAAACTTTATGAAAGCACCCAACAGAAATAAATGACTCTCTAAAACTTTCGGGTTGTCTCCATGGCAGCGCTAACTTTAAAGCCATTAAGCTAGGCATATAGTGCTCAAGTAATGGATCCACCCGGATCCCAGGGTATATCAAAGCCAATTTTAATTAACAATGATTTATAATTTAATAGTGAGCACAAAGTAACATATATCATGCAATAACGAAGTCTAACTCTCTTCCTATGCATCGGCATGTCATAAAAGAACAATTCATGCACACCAAGTAAAGGCCAGTGCAAGTATAAACAACTTCTTGCAATTTTATCGTGTGGGAAACATAGAGAGGTGGAGATATAGTTCCTCTCTCATAATAATTGCAAGTAGGAGCAGTAAGCACATGCATATTATATCCATCAAAATCATCATGTGTAGTAGTAAAATGCAACCCATCAACATAATCCTTAATAAGAGCAAACTTCTCCGATATACTGTAGTCGGGAGAATTCAAAAAGATAATAGGACTATCATGCGTGGGTGCAATAGCAACAATTTCATGTTTAACATAAGGAACTATAGCAAGTTCATCTCCATAAGCATAATTCATATTGGCATCTTGGCCACAAGCATAGCAAGCATCATCAAAAAGGGATATTTCAAAAGAATCAACGGGATCATAACAATCATCATAGCAATCATCCTTCGGTAAGCACGAAGGGAAATTAAACAATGTATGAGTTGAAGAGTTACTCTCATTAGAAGGTGGGCACGGGTAGCTAATCCGCTCTTCCTCCTTTTGTTCTTCGCTCTCCTCATCATCTTTTTCATCCAATGAGCTCACAGTTTCATCAATTTCTTCTTCCATAGACTCCTGCAAAATATTAGTCTCTTCTTGGACAGCGGAGGAGTCCTCAATATACGGTTTAAAATAGGCATTAGAAGCATAATTATCATAACAATATTAAGTATGGCAAAATTTTCAGATTTGTAAAGAGTAGCATCATACTTTCCGATCAAAGAAGCAATTTCATAAGCACCCTTAAAAGCAACAAGTTCTTCAATTTGTTGAACATCATAGTAATTATAAACACCCTTAGCACACGAAGATACGATTCCATTATCACTAAACTCACATTGGTAGGGAAGGTGTTTCTTAGGGTCTTCAGAACAACAAGTAAAATCATATATTTCACATAAATTCCAAGCATCATTGCAAAGATGAATTTGATCCAGTAAAAGTTTCCCTTTTTGAGATAAGTGTCGTCGCACATAACAAGCATGCTCATCTAAAGATTTGCCCTCAACTAAGCTAGTTGGGATTTCAGCACGAGCACATAGGGATCGAAGATGATCCAAGTAAAAAGCTTCAGGAGTGTGATAGATTTTGAGTGGTTCTTAAACCAACGGTGTAGTACGTACAACTAATCTTTTTGGTATTTTGAGTTTCCTACCCATAGCTAAAGATAGAAATGAAGGAAATATGCCCTAGAGGCAATAATAAAGTTATTATTTATTTCCTCATATCATGATAAATGTTTATTATTCATGCTAAATTTGTATTAACCGGAAACATGATACATGTGTGAATACATAGACAAACTTAATGTCACTAGTATGCCTCTACTTGACTAGCTCATTAATCAAAGATGGTTATGTTTCCTAACCATAGACATGAGTTGTCATTTGATTAACGGGATCACATCATTAGGAGAATGATGTGATTGACATGACCCATTCCGTTAGCTTAGCACTTGATCATTTAGTATGTTGCTATTGCTTTCTTCATGACTTATACATGTTCCTAAAACTATGAGATTATGCAACTCCTGCCATCGGAGGAACACTTTGTGTGCTACCAAACGTCACAACGTAACTGGGTGATTATAAAGGAGCTCTACAGGTGTCTCCAAAGGTACATGTTGAGTTGGCATATTTCGATATTATGTTTTGTCACTCCGATTGTCGGAGAGGTATCTCTGGGCCCTCTCGGTAATGCACATCACTATAAGCCTTGCAAGCAATGTAGCTAATGAGTTAGTTACGGAATGATGCATTACGTAACGAGTAAAAAGACTTGCCGGTAACGAGATTGAACTAGGTATTGGGATATCGACGATCGAATCTCGGGCAAGTAACATACCGATGACAAAGGGAACAACGTATGTTGTTATGCGGTTTGACCGATAAAGATCTTTGTAGAATATGTAGGAGCCAATATGAGCATCCAGGTTCCGCTATTGGTTATTGACCAGAAATAGTTCTAGGTCATGTCTACATAGTTCTCGAACCCGTAGGGTCCGCACGCTTAACGTTTCGATGACAGTTTTATTATGAGTTTATGAGTTTTGATGTACCGAAGGTTGTTCGGAGTCCCGGATGTGATCACGGACATGACGAGGAGTCTCGAAATGGTCGATACATAAAGATCGATATATTGGACGACTATATTTGGACACCGGAAAGGTTCCGGGTGAGATTGGGACAATACCGGAGCTTCGGGAGGTTATCAGAACCCCCTGGGAGGTATATGGGCCTTATTGGGCCTTAGTGGAAAGGAGGGGAAAGGAGCAAATGAGGGGGCGCCCCCCCCCCCAAGCCCAATCCAAATTGGGAAGGGGCGCCCCCTTCCTTCCTCCCTCCTCCTCTTCCTTCCTCTCCTCTCCTAATAGGAAAGGGGAGTCCTACTCCCTGGGGTTGGACTCCCCTAGGGCGCGCCACCCCCCTTGGCCGGCCCCCTCCTTTACTCCTTTATATACGGGGGAGGGGGCACCCCATAGACACAACAATTGATCTCTTGATCTCTTAGCCGTGTGCGGTGCCCCCCTCCACCATAGTTCTCCTAAATAATATTGTAGTGGTAGTTAGGTGAAGCCCTTCGACGGTAGAACATCAAGATCGTCACCATGCCGTCGTCTCGTGGAACTCTTCCCGACATTCTCGCTGGATCGGGTTCGTGGATCGCCATCGAGCTGAACGTGCGCAAGAACTTGGAGGTGCCATAGTTTCGTGCTTGATCGGTCGGATTATGAAGACGACGACTACATCAACCGCATTGTTCTAACGCTTCGCTTTCGGTCTCACGAGGGTACGTGGACAACACTCTCCCTCTCGTTGCTATGCATCACCATGATCTTGTGTGTGCGTAGAAATTTTTGAAATTACTACGTTCCCCAACAAATGGCATCCGAGCCTGGTTTTATGCGTAGATGTTAGATGCACGAGTAGAACACAAGTGAGTTGTGGGCGATACAAGTCATACCGCTTACCAAAGATGTCATACTTTGGTTTGGCGGTATTGTTGGATGAAGCGACCGGACCGACATTACGCCAGACGCTTACGCGAGACTGGTTCTACGTTACGAGCGTGCTTTGCACATAGGTGGCTAGCGGTGTAAGTTTCTCCAACTTTAGTTGAACCAAGTGTGGCTACGCCCGGTCCTTGCGAAGGTTAAAACAACACTAACTTGACGAACTATCATTGTGGTTTTGATGCGTAGGTAAGAACGGTTCTTGCTCAGCCCATAGCAGCCACGTAAAATTTGCAACAACAAAGTAGAGGACGTCTAACTTGTTTCTGCAGGGCATGTTGTGATGTGATATGGTCAAGACGTGATGCTAAATTTTATTGTATATGAGATGATCATGTTTTGTAACCGAGTTATCGGCAACTGGGAGGAGCCATATGGTTGTCGCTTTATTGTATGAAATGCAAGCGCCCTATAATTGCTTTACTTTATCACTAAGCGGTAGCGATAGTCATAGAAGCAATAGATGGCGTAATGACAACGATGCTACGATGGAGATCAAGGTGTCGCGCCGGTGATGATGGTGATCACGACGGTGCTTCAGAGACGGAGATCACAAGCACAAGATGATGATGGCCATATCATATCACTTATATTGATTGCATGTGATGTTTATCCTTTATGCATCTTCTCTTGCTTTGATTGACGGTAGCATTTTAAGATGATCTCTCACTAATTATCAAGAAGTGTTCTCCCTGAGTATGCACCGTTGAGAAAGTTCTTCGTGCTGAGACACCACGTGATGATCGGGTGTGATAGGCTCTACGTTCAAATACAATGGGTGCAAACCAGTTGCACACGCGAATACTCAAAGTTAAACTTGACGAGCCTAGCATATACAGATATGGCCTCGGAACACGGAGACCGAAAGGTCAAACGTGAATCATATAGTAGATATGATCAACATAGTGATGTTCACCATTGAAAACTACTCCATCTCACATGATGATCGGACATGGTTTAGTTGATTTGGATCACGTGATCACTTAGATGACTAGAGAGATGTCTGTCTAAGTGAGAGTTCTTTAATAATATGATTAATTGAATTTAAATTTATCATGAACTTAGTACCTGATAGTATTTTGCTTGTCTATGTTTGTTGTAGATAGATGGCTCGTGTTGTTGTTCCGTTGAATTTTAGTGCGTTCCTTGAGAAAGCTAAGTTGAAAGATGATGGTAGCAATTACACGGACTGGGTCCGTAACTTGAGGATTATCCTCATTGCTGCATAGAAGAATTACGTCCTGGAAGCACTGCTGGGTGCCAGGCCTACTGCAGATGCAACTGACAATGTTAAGAACGTCTGGCAGAGCAAAGCTGATGACTACTCGATAGTTCAGTGTGCCATGCTTTACGGCTTAGAACCGGGACTTAAACGACGTTTTGAACGTCATGGAGCATATGATATGTTTCAGGAGTTGAAGTTAATATTTCAAGCAAATGCCCGAATTGAGAGATATGAAGTCTCCAATGAGTTCTATAGCTGCAAGATGGAGGAGAATAGCTCTGCCAGTGAACATATACTCAAAATGTCTGGGTATAATAATCACTTGATTCAACTGGGAGTTAATCTTCATAATGATAGTGTCATTGACAGAATTTTTCAATCACTGCCACCAAGCTACAAGAGCTTCGTGATGAACTATAATATGCAAGGGATGGACAAGACTATTCCCGAGCTCTTCGCAATGCTAAAGGCTGTGGAGGTAGAAATCAAGAAGGAGAATCAAGTGTTGATGGTCAATAAGACCACCAATATCAATAAGAAGGGTAAAGGGAAGAAGAAGGGGAACTTCAAGAAGAACAGCAAACAAGTTGCTGCTCAAGAGAAGAAACCCAAATCTGGACCTAAGCCCGAGACTGAGTGCTTCATCGCAAGCGCATCGCTCATCGAAGCGGAACTACCCCAAGTATTTGGCGGATAAGAAGGATGGCAAAGTGAACAAAGGTATATGTGATATACATGTTATTGATGTGTACCTTACTAATGCTCGCAGAGTACCTGGTATTTGCTACTAGTTCTATTGCTAATATTTGCAACTCAAACAGGACTATGGATTAGCGAAGATTGGCTAAGGACGAGGTGACGACGCGGCGGGAAATGATTCCAAAGTCGATGTGATCGCGATCGGCACGCTACCTCTACATCTACCATCGGGATTAGTTTTAGACATGAATAATTGTTATTTGGTGCGGCATTGAGCATGAACATTATATCCGGATCTTGTTTGATGCGAGATAGTTATTCATTTAAATTAGAGAATAATGGTTGTTCTATTTATATGGGTAATATCTTTTATGGTCATGCACCCTTGAAGAGTGGTCTATTTTATTAAATCTCGATAGTAGTGATACACATATTCATAATGTTGAAGCCAAAAGATGCAGAGTTGATAATGATAGTGCAACTTATTTGTGGTAATCGCCGCTTGGGTCATATTGGTGTAAAGCGCATGAAGAAACTCCATACTGATGGACTTCTGGAATCACTTGATTATGAATCACTTGGTACTTGCGAACCATGCCTCATGGGCAAGATGACTAAAACGCCGTTCTCCGAAACTATGGAGCGAGCAACTGATTTGTTGGAAGTCATACATACTGATGTATGTGGTCCAGTGAATATTGAAGCTCGCGGCGAGTATCGTTATTTTCTCACCTTCACAGATGATTTGAGCAGATATGGGTATATCTACTTGATGAAACACAAGTCTGAAACATTTGAAAAGTTCAAAGAATTTCAGAGTGAAGTGGAAAATCATCGTAACAAGAAAATAAAATTTCTGCGATCTGATTGTGGAGGAGAATATTTGAGTTACGAGTTTGGTTTACATTTGAAGCAATGCGGAATAGTTTCGCAACTCACGCCACCCAGAACACCATTGCGAAATGGTGTGTCCGAATGTTGTAGTCGTACTTTACTAGATATGGTGCTATCTATGATGTCTCTTACTGATTTACCGCTATTGTCTTGGGGTTATGCTTTAGAGACGGCCGCATTCACGTTAAATAGGGCACCATCAAAATCCGTTGAGACGATGCCTTATGAACTGTGGTTTGGCAAGAAACCAAAGTTGTCGTTTCTTAAAGTTTGGGATGCTTATGTGAAGAAACTTCAACCAGATAAGCTCGAACCCAAATCGGAGAAATGTGTCTTCATAGGATACCCAAAAGAAACTATTGGGTATACCTTCTATCACAGATTTGAGGGTAAGATTTTTTGCTAAATTCGGATCCTTTCTAGAGAAGGAGTTTCTCTCGAAAGAACTGAGTGGGAGGAAAGTAGAACTTGATGAGGTAACTTTACCCGCTCCCTTATTGGAAAGTAGTTCATCACATGAACCGGTTCCTGTGATGACTACACCAATCAGTGAGGAAGCTAATGATATTGATCATGAAACTTCAGATCAAGTTACTACCGAACCTCGTAGGTCAACCAGAGTAAGATCCGCACCAGAGTGGTATGGTAATCCTATTCTGGAAGTCATGTTACTTGACCATGACGAACCTATGAACTATGAGGAAGCGATGTGAGCCCAGATTCCGCAAAATGGCTTGAGGCCATGAAATCTGAGATGGGATCCATGTATGAGAACAAAGTATGGACTTTGGTTGACTTGCCCGATGATCGGCAAGCCATCGGGAACAAATGGATCTTCAAGAAGAAGAGTGACGCTGATGGTAATGTAACTGTCTACAAAGCTCGACTTGTTGCACAAGGTTTTCGACAAGTTCAAGGAGTTGACTACGATGAGACTTTCTCACCCGTAGTTAGCAATTGCCGCATTTTATGATTATGACATATGGCAAATGGATGTCAAAACTGCATTCCTGAATGGATTTCTGGAAGAAGAGTTGTATATGATGCAACCGGAAGGTTTTGTCGATCCAAAAGGTGCTAACAAAGTGTGCAAGCTCCAGCGATCCATTTATGGACTTGTGCAAGCCTCTCGGAGTCGGAATAAACGCTTTGAAGTGTGATCAAAGCATATGGTTTTATACAGACTTTTGGAGAAGCCTGTATTTACAAAAAGGTGAGTGGGAGCTCTGTAGCATTTCTGATATTATATGTAGATGACATATTGTTGATTGGAAATGATATAGAATTTTTGGATAGCATAAAGGGATACTTGAATAAAAGCTTTTCGATGAAAGACCTCGGTGAAGTGCTTACATATTGGGCATCAAGATCTATAGAGATAGATCAAGACGCTTAATTGACTTTCACAAAGCACGTACCTTGATAAAGTTTTGAAAAAGTTCAAATGGATCGTGCAAAGAAAGGGTTCTTGCTCAGACATAAGGTGTGAAGTTGAGTCGACTCAATGCCCGACCACAGCAGAAGATAGAGAGAAAATGAAAGATGTTCCTATGCTTCAGCCATAGGCTCTATCATGTATGCAATGTTGTGTACTGCACTGATGTATGCTTAGCAATAAGTTTAGCAGGGAGGTACCAAAGTAATCCAGGAGTGGATCACTAGACAGCGGTCAAGAATATCCTGAAATACCTGAAAGGACTGATACGTCTCCAACGTATTTATAATTTATGAAGTATTCATGCTATTATATTATCCATCTATGATGTTTTATATGCATTTATATGTCATTTTATATGATTTTTGGGACTAACCTATTAACCTAGAGCCCGGTGCCAGTTTCTGTTTTCTCCTTGTTTTTGAGTTTTACAGAAAAGGAATACCAAACGGAGTCCAATTGACGTGCCAATTTTTGAGGATTTTTTATGGACCAAAAGAAGACCACGGAGCATCGGAGTTGGGCCAGAAGAGTCCCGGGCTGCCCACGAGAGTGGGGGGCGCGCCCACCCCCCTACGGCACGCCCCCCTATCTCGTGGACAGCCCGGAGACCCCCCCTGACGTGAAACCAACGCCAAAAATTCCTATAAATACAGAAACCTTCGGGAAATAACCTAGATCGGGAGTTCCGCCGCCGCAAGCCTCTGTAGCCACGAGAAATCAATCTAGGCCCTCTCTGGCACCCTGCCGGAGGGGGCCATCATCACCGGAGGCCATGGAGGAGGATGTCGGAGGGGCCATCATCGCCATGAAGGCCAAGGACCAGAGGGGGAAAGCCATGGCGGAGGAAGCACAAGGGGGAGAACCTCTCCTCCTCTCTCTTGGTGGCACCGGAGTGCCATCGGGAGGGGAATCATCCTCGTGGTGATCATCTTCATCAACATCACCATCCTCATATCTTTTACGCGGTCCACTCTCCCGCACCCCGCTGTAATCCCTACTTGAACATGGTGCTTTATGCCACATATTATGATCCAATGATGTGTTGCCATCCTATGATGTTTTGAGTAGATATCTTTTGTCTTTGGGTTGATTGATGATCTAGATTGGTATGAGTTGTATGTTTTACTTTGATGCTGTCTTATGGTGCCCTCCGTGTTGCGCAAGCGTGAGGGATTCCCGCTGTAGGGTGTTGCAATACGTTCATGACTCGTTTATAGTGGTTTGGTGAGTGACTGAAACACAAACCCGAGTAAGAGGGATTGTTGCGTATGGGAATAAAGAGGACTCAATGCTTTAATGCTATGGTTGGGTTTTACCTTAATGATCTTTAGTAGTTGCGGATGCTTGCTAGAGTTCCAATCATAAGTGCATATGATCCAAGTAGATAAAGTATGTTAGCTTATGCCTCTCCCTCATATGAAACTGCAATAGTGATCATCGGTCTTGTTAACAATTTCCTAGGACAATTCCGCACACCGATCCACCATTATTCCACACTCGCTATTTATAATATTTAGTAATATATTTTAACTTTATGATAACAACACCTATTTTCATATTTTAGCTCTCCGATATCATGCAAAGTTATCCTCTTTATAACAATACCTGAAAAGGACTAAGGATATGTTTCTCGTTTATGGAGGTGACAAAGAGCTAGTCGTAAATGGTTACGTCGATGCAAGCTTTGACACTGATCCGGACGGTTCTAAATCACAAACTGGATACGTGTTTATATTGAACGGTGGAGCTGTCAGTTGGTGCAGTTCTAAACAAAGCATCATAGCGGGATCTACATGCGAAGCGGAGTACATAGCTGCTTCGGAAGCAGGAAATGAAGGAGTCTGGATGAAGGAGTTCATTTCCGATCTAGGTGTCATACCTAGTGCATTGGGACCAATGAAGATCTTCTGTGACAATACTGGTGCAATTGCCTTGGCAAAGGAATCCAGATTTCACAAGAGGACCAAGCACATCAAGAGACGCTTCAATTCCATCTGGGACCAAGTCCGTGGGAGACATAGAGATTTGCAAGATACATACAGATCTGAATGTTGCGCACCGTTGACTAAGCCTCTTCCACGAGCAAAACATGATCAGCACCAAGACTCCATGGGTGTTAGAATCATTACTGTGTAATCTAGATTATTGACTCTAGTGCAAGTGGAGACTGAAGGAAATATGCCCTAGAGGCAATAATAAAGTTATTATTTATTTCCTCATATCATGATAAATGTTTATTATTCATGCTAGAATTGTATTAACCGGAAACATGATACATGTGTGAATACATAGACAAACTTAATGTCACTAGTATGCCTCTACTTGACTAGCTCATTAATCAAAGATGGTTATGTTTCCTAACCATAGACATGAGTTGTCATTTGATTAACGGGATCACATCATTAGGAGAATGATGTGATTGACATAACCCATTCTGTTAGCTTAGCACTTGATCGTTTAGTATGTTGTTGTTGCTTTCTTCATGACTTATACATGTTCCTACAACTATGAGATTATGCAACTCCCGTTTACTGGAGGAACACTTTGTGTGCTACCAAAGCCACAACGAATCGGGTGATTATAAAGGAGCTCTACAGGTGTCTCCAAAGGTACATGTTGAGTTGGCATATTTTGAGATTAGGTTTTGTCACTCCGATTGTCGGAGAGGTATCTCTAGGCCCTCTCGGTAATGCACATCACTATAAGCCTTGCAAGCAATGTAGCTAATGAGTTAGTTACGGAATGATGCATTATGTAACGAGTAAAGAGACTTGCCGGTAACGAGATTGAACTAGGTATTGGGATATGGACGATCGAATCTCGGGCAAGTAACATACCGATGACAAAGGGAACAACGTATGTTGTTATGCGGTTTGACCGATAAAGATCTTCGTAGAATATGTAGGAGCCAATATGAGCATCCAGGTTCCACTATTGGTTATTGACCGGTAACGTGTCTCGGTCATGTCTACATAGTTCTTGAACCCGTAGGATCCACATGCTTAAGGTTTCGTTGACAGTTTTATTATGAGTTTATGAGTTTTGATGTACTGAAGGTTGTTTGGAGTCCCGGATGTGATCACGGACATGATGAGGAGTCTCCAAATGGTCGAGACATAAAGATCGATATATTGGACGACTATATTTGGACACCGGAAAGGTTCCGGGTGAGATTGGGACACACTGGAGCTCTCGGAGGTTATCGAACCCCGGAGGTATATGGGCCTTATTGGGCCTTAGTGGAAAGGAGGAAAGGGCAAAGGAGGGCGCCCCAAGCCCAATCCGACTGGGAGGGGCCCCTTCCTTCCTCCTCCCTCCTCTTCCTTCCCTCCCTCTCCTAATAGGAAAGGGGAGTCCTACTCCTGGTGGGGGTTGGACTCCCCCCTAGGGCGCGCCACCCCCCTTGGCCGGCCCCCTCCTCTACTCCTTTATATACGGGAGAGGGGGGCACCCCATAGACACAACAATTGATCTCTTGATCTCTTAGCCGTGTGCGGTGCACCCCTCCACCATAGTTCTCCTCGATAATATTGTAGCGGTGCTTAGGCGAAGCCCTGTGACAGTAGAACATCAAGATCGTCACCACGCCGTCGTGCTGACGGAACTCTTCCCCGACATTCTGCTGGATCAGAGTACGGGGACGTCATCGAGCTGAACGTGTGCAATAACTCGGAGGTGTCGTAGTTTCGGTGCTTGATCGGTCGGGCCGTGAAGACGTACGACTACATCAACCGCGTTGTGCTAACACTTTCGCTTTTGGTCTACGAGGGCACGTGGACAACACTCTCCCCTCTCGTTGCTATGCATCACCATGATCTTGCGTGTGCGTAGGAATTTTTTTGAAATTACTACGTTCCCCAACAAGAAAACAACTAAGAACAGCAAATAAAAATTACTTAGTGATAAAGCAAACAAGCACACACGAGAATATTCACCCCACGCTATGACTCCCTGGCAACGGCGCCAGAAAAAGGACTTGATAACCCACAAGTATAGGGGATCAATTGTAGCCTCTTTCGATAAGTAAGAGTGTCGAACCCAACGAGGAGCTAAAGGTAGAATAAATATTCCCTCAAGTTCTATCGACCATCGATACAACTCTACGCACGCTTAACGTTCGCTTTACCTAGAACAAGTATGAAACTAGAAGAACTTTGTAGGTGTTGTTGGATAGGTTTGCAAGATAATAAAGAGCACGCAAATATAAACTAGGGGTTGTTTAGATAAAGAAGTAATAAAGTTAGTATAGCGAGTTTGTCAAAGTGGTGGTAGGTGTTGTGAAATTGTCCCTAAGCAATTGACTACTTTACTAGACCGATAGCATGTTTTATGTGAGAGAGGCATAAGCTAACATACTTTCTCTTCTTGGATCATATGCACTGATGATTGGAACTCTAGCAAGCATCCGCAACTACTAAAGATCATTAAGGTAAAAATCAACCATAGCATTAAAGTATCAAGTCCTCTTTATTCCCATACGCCATGACCCACTTATCCGTGTTTGTGTTTCAGTCACTCACGCAACGCAGGCAATAAGCAAACCATGAACATATTGCAAACCCTACAGCGGGGATCCCTCGCGCTTGCGCGACATGGAGAGCACTATAGGCATCGTGGCCCCCTCGAGCATCGTCTCGTGTTGCTTCTTCTTCCCAAAAATCATAAATATTCCAAAAATATTCTCCGTCCATTTTTATCCCGTTTGGACTCCGTTTGATATGGGTTTTCTGCGAAACATAAAACATGCAACAAACAGAACTGCATCGAGCCATCGGATCAATATGTTAGTCCCAAAAATAGTATGAAAAGTTGCCAAAAGTATATGAAAGTTGAATAATATTGGCATGGAACAATCAAAACTTATATATACGACAGAGACGTATCACGAGGTCCTATTGGAAATTAAGGGATATTAAGGCCTCCTTTTAATAGAGAACCGGAACAAAGCATTAACACATGGTGAATACATGAACTCCTCAAACTATAGTCATCACTGGGAAGTGTCCCGACTTTCTACACTCCGGGTTTGCTGGATCATAACACGTAATAGGTGACTATAACTTGCAAGATCGGATCTAGAACATAGATATAATGGTGATAACATAAATGGTTCAGATATGAAATCATGGCACCCGGCCCCAAAGTGACAAGCATTAAGCATGGCAAATTCATAGCAACATCAATCTCAGAACATAATGGATACTAGGGATCAAGCCCTAACAAAACTAACTCGATTACATGATGAATCTCATCCAACTCCTCACCGACCAGCGAGCCTACGAAGGAATTACTCACTCCCGGTCGGGAGCATCATGGAATTGGCGATGGAGAAGGGTTGGTGATGACGAAGATCGAAGATCCCCCTCTCCGGAGCCCAAAACAGACTCCAGATCTGACCTCCCGATGAAGAACAGGAGGTGGCGGCGGCTCCGTCTCGTGAAACGCAATAATTCTTTCTTCCTTGTTTTTTCTCCAAATATGTGATTTTATAGTATCAGGGTTGGAGTCTGCGGAGCCACCAGGTGGGGACAACCCACCTGGGCGCGCTTGGAAGGGGGCGTCCTGGTGGGTTGTGCCCACCCAGATGCCCCCCTCCAGTGGTTCTTGGCTCCAGAAATTCTCTTTTATTGTATAAAAATTCCTCGCAAAGTTTCGTTCAAATCTAAGAACTTTTATTTCTCCATAAAAAACAACACCATGGTAGTTCTGCTGAAAACAACGTCAGTCCGGGTTAGTTTCATTCAAAGCATGCAAATTAGGGTCCAAAACAAGAGACAAGTGTTAGGAAAAGTAGATACGACGGAGACGTACCAAGCACGAGACCACTGGTTATGCCTTTAATGAATGGACTGGTACAACTTTGATGTGCTCAAATTAGCACACATCTAAATGTGGCTGGGCAATCCAAATTAAGTTAATATGGTGGTCCCTAGGAGGCGACCACGCGGTTGTTGGGCAAGAGTGTGCAGGCTGGCTACGGTCCGCTGCATGAGGGTGTTCGTCGTGTCTGCTCTGAGCGCAAGCTTGCCCGGCTATGGCAGGCCGATGATGGTGGCACCTACGAGCGTCGTTCCCCTTCTCGAAGGCGTCGATGTGGAGCTCTTCTACTCGCTCCATCCTCAGATCTTGTTCTTCGGGCGAGGAAACGTCGTCCCTGTCCCCCTTTGGGGTGTTGTTTTGAAGACCCGTGAGCCCTTCCTGTGCTTCCCTTTGAGGATTTGCGACCTGTGCGGAGATAATGATGATGGCGTGCGGAGCTGGATTGTGGCTTGTCCATCTGATGTCGACGGTCCGATTCGCCAACAAGTGCGCCTATGCTTGTTTCTCACTTTGACAAAGAAGTCAGAGCTGCATGCGGTAGGGCCCTGCGGCAACGATGACTCCATGAGGGTGGTTTCGGTGGGCGGTGCTCTCCGGAGGTTGTGCGAGGTTAGGTCGATGTGAGGCGTGCAGCTTTCTCATGGGAAGCGTGTCAGCAAAATCGGAGCGACCAGTCCTCGATGTTTGCGGTCGATTGTTTGGCTATGACCAACGAGGTCGTCAGGTGTCGCTGGTTTGAAGGGGTCTTAACAGGTCGTCCACGGCGAAGTCGCAATCAACTGCTCGCAGAGAGGTGATGACGATGAAAGGCAAGCAGTCTCAACGACATCCTCTTCATGGTGGCGTGTGTGGTCTGGTTGGTGCCAGGTCACCCAGGCTGCCCTTTCTTATGGGCATGTTGTATCAGTTTTTGTCAGGGTTTTTATTAATTAACCAGTAAACTCTATTATACCTTTTTTTAATGAATCGGCCAATTTATGCACAGCTTACCTATCTGGTGTTTACTCTGATGTCATGCAACCTCAATCAAAGTTCAGGTTCCACATTTTCTGCATGAATTTTGTGCAGTAATAGATATGCAACAACATTACAGATTCATTGTAAGGAAGCCTGAATCTTGTGTGTGCAGACAACTCAAAGTGTGAAACCATTTAGTAGTATCTAAAAAGACAAATATATAGGAACGGAGGGAGTATATTCCAAAAATCTGCATAAATCATACTTATGCATCCACAGCTGGAGTACATGAGTTGCACAGATAGTCAACCACTATACTTAAAATGCATGGCTAAGAAAATTTAAATTGTCTGAATTCAATGTGGGAGATGTAATACCATGATTAAGGGTTCGGCAAGGGCGTCACTTCTGGGCAAGGCATTGACATGTACCACCTCAGCCCCAAATTATAAGACATTTTGTTAGGCTATTTTAGTCTACCAGAACATCTTATAATTTGGAACAGAGGAAGTAATTTTTAACAAGCATAGGTTATTCCACCAAACTATTAGATATTGCAACCTTGTATCACACCAGCAAACATAGCCTGACTCGGCCCCAAAGGGCCATTACACAACTTCATGTAAAAAAAAATGCCTCACATGTTGTAAGTTCAGTTCACAACTCAATTCTCTCAACAATTTAACCTGGACACATTCTAAACAGATATTGTGAGAGGATCACATCACACACAGGCAGATCTGTTCACTCAGTGGCGCTAATAAGGAGGAACTCCCCCTCACATACTACGTCGCCACCCACATAAGCCTTTCCTTCCATCTTTGCAAGCCCGAATTTCTTCTGATACTTGGTGAGGGTCATCCTCATGACCAAAGTGTCACCAGCAATGACTGGCTTCCTGAATCTCACCTTATCAACCCCTGCAAAGAAGAAATTGTCTTGGGATCCACCGACTTCAGGCTGCAGCATCACGATGCCCCCAACCTGGGCCATGGCCTCGACCATGAGAACTCCAGGCATTATTGGGCGCTCCGGGAAGTGGCCGGGGAAGAAGTTGTCATTTATCGTGACATTCTTGATGGCAACAGCATACTCTCCTGCCTTGTACTCGATCACCCTATCTACCAGAAGGAAGGGGAACCTGTGGGGCAGGATCTCGCGGATCTGGTTGATGTCCATGACGGTCGGGAAGGAAGGGAACCTTTTCTCGATGGGGAGCTCCGCCGCCGCTTGACTGTTGTCGGCCGCCGCGCAGCGCGCGACGAGGCGCTGCCTCAGCCCTGGCGCCCCGGAGAGCGCCCGGCGGGGGAGCGCAACGCGACCCTGGAGCTTGAGGGGTGCCGGGAAGGGGAGGGCGGCACGGCCGGCGGATCTTGGCAGGGACACGGCGGCGGCTGTCTCCATTGGGGCAGCGTGGGTGCGAGGAGCAGATTGGGTGTGGGATTGGGAGTCTCGATGGGTGGGCAGGGTGCTTGAAATCTAGGGGGAGGGGTGGCGGCGATAGGAACGATGAGGGAAACAGGGACGAGGGTTTTGGTTTGGCTTTGGAAGCTCCGCTGCGTTTTGGTTTGGGAAGGCGATATCCTCCCGGATCTCAGCATTGGATTATTATTTTTAAGCCAGCCTGTAAGAATCTTGATTCGTTAAGGCCCAAAAATACTACACAGCCGGCACTCCATTACACGGATTTTTAGCCTGGCACAGCCCACGGGCATGGATTTTTGGCCCGGCTGGGCATGCTAATAAAAGAGCCGGGCCGGCCTTCTGTCCATCACGGAACAAGGCTGGTCCATAAGGCCGACTCCAACCGGTCGATGTAAACGGACGTGGATTTTGATGTTTTGGGTCAGCTAGGCGTACGATTTCGTTCGGCTATGTTCGACTTGCCATATGAGCGTCCAATGCGGCTACCACATCGCAATTTTCAAAATGAAAAAGGAAATTAAATCAAAATAAAAACATGTAAAAAAACCGCTACGTCCGGTAGATCCAGGGGCATCTAGGTTCGTCGTCCTCCTCCTCATTGGTGAGGTTGACATACTCTGAGGCCTGCGCCTAGGTAAAGGCTTGCTGATAGGCAGGCAGCGTCGCCGCTTGCTCGGCCGCATCGGGTGCCTGCGGCTGCGCACGCGCTGCCTCCTTCACGAGCTCACGCCACTCGGGCTCCTCGTCGCGCTCCATCTGCATCAACTGCTCTACGTCTGCCTGCTTCATCGCCAGTGCCCGTGCCTCCCACTCCAGAACGTGTGGCGCTCCTCCTTCTCAGTCGCGCCCATCCAAACATGCAAGCACGACACGTAGACGGGCACATTAGCTGTCCACTGGTAGGTGTGCTCCACGCGGGGCGCGGGTGGTAGTGGCGGCGGCATGTAGGCCTCCACGCTGGTAGCAGGCGGTCGTGGTGGCGGCGACGCGTTGGCCTCCACGCCGGACACGCTTTCAGCCAACGCCGGCAGGCCACATCATGTCCTCCTGCTCCTCCTCCTTCACCACCAGCGGTGGTGATGATGATCTACAAGTGCACAGGGCTATCTTAGAACTTTCGTGATAAGTAAGTGTTGAATCCAACATGGAGCGAATAGAATGGCACCACAAACCCCGCAAATACGTCATCACTTTAGCAGTTTCGTACGCACCCAACCAGAGTTTGGAAATAGTGAACTTTAATAGGTTGCTAGAAAGACAAATAGAAAGGGAGTGTTTACTAAAATAGAAACAGAAAATTAGAGGAGACTAAACTACCTTAAAAGATGCTTGAGTAGTAATCGTTCTCAAGGGATCTGGAGTCATCACCACAAGTATGATGCCGACAACACATGTGAAAGTATGACTCTACATTCGTATCACTAATTCTACTTGTACATGATCTCGTGCGGGCGGAGCCAATAAAGTACACATCCTCACTACGGTTACTGCATACCCTCATGCCACCACCGTGTGTCCTCACTCCGGTTACCACAAGGACGATTAAGTGGAGGGGTCTCCCCGTGGTCACGGCATTAACTTCGGTGGTTCTCCACTAATCCCTAATGCAATGATTAGGGACGGAAGAAGTTAGGCCCTATCACAACCTACATGCTCAACCAGTCATCACATCAATATGAATTGCCTCAAGTCCACAAGGGGCTAATGCTACGCGAGCGCTCTCCACAAGACCATGAGATAACCAACTCAATACATATAAAGAGAATTCGAATCACTTATTCAATAAAGTAGTGATCATGCAAGGGTTCATTCAAATCATCAATAACTAATACAACTACTCAAACATTAGAGAGGGAGACAGCAAATTACAAGACGACATGAAGCCAGTGGAGGAGAGGAGCATGGTGGCGATGGTGATGATGACGGCGCCAGCGGTGGAGACGGCGATGATTGCGGTGCCGATGATGAAGACCGCACCGATCCGAAGGCCGGTGCGCGTGGTGGAGGTGCCTCATGTTTTTTCCCTTGGCTTGACCCGTCCTCTCTCTATGGAGGTGGTCTTGGAGTAGCAATGGAAATGGATGATGGATGCCTGTAGATAAATGATGTAGAGGTGAATGCGCCTTGGGTTAGAGGTGCTTTTATAACGACATCTTGGTTTCTCCTCCATTGATGTGGTCATCCAAGAGCTCAAGGCGAGCCTTATTCTTTCCCAAAACCTTCCTCGGACATCAAACGTCAAAAAAGAGGGGTTTTACAGCCTGATACGTGTGCGAGTACGACCGGGTACAGTCGTACGATACGCCTTCGTGCGTTCTGATAGTCAATGCCCAGCGTCACCTTTTGGTACAAGCGCCCATACGAGCGCATGCACTCGTACGAGACGCCGTCTTGCATTATGGAGATCCTATTAACCGGTTAACATGCCATACAAGCCCCGCAGCGCTCGTACAGTACACCGTCTTGCACTCTGTAAAGATGCTCCGGTGTGGTCACCGTTGGTACGATGCACAACTGATGCTGCTATTTTCCTTGGTCTATTTGTCATTTTCACCCACATGTCGCTTCTGGTTGCCTCTGCGGGCAATAATGGGAGTTGGAATATCCCATTTCGACAAGCATTTGGCTTAGAGCATCTACAACCGAATTGGCAAATCCGACCCCTCAAAAGCATGCGGACGCGCCCGGGCGCGTCTTTGGACAGTGACCGGTCACGTCTCAAATAATGCATTCCACATCCGAACACCTCAAACTAGAAACCTCAAATCATATTATTACATGCAACGAAGCGATCTTTGAGCAGAGCTCGTCTGGCGGCCAGCTGCACCCTGATGACCCACAAGTGTAGGGGATCTATCGTAGTCCTTTCGATAAGTAAGAGTGTGGAACCCAACGAGGAGCAGAAGGAAATGACAAGCGGTTCTCAGTAAGGTTTTCTCTGCAAGCGCTGAAATTGTAGGTAACAGATAGTTTTGTGACAAGATAAATTGTAACGAGTAACAAGCAATGAAAGTAAATAAAGTGCAGCAAGGTGGCTCAATCCTTTTTGTAGCAAAGGACAAGCCTGGACAATTTCTTATAATGAGAAAAGAGCTCCCGAGGACACATGGGAATTATCATCCAGCTAGTTTTCATCACGCTCATATGATTCGCGTTCGGTACTTTGATAATTTGATATGTGGGTAGACTGGTGCTTGGGTACTGCCCTTACTTGGACAAGCATCCCACTTATGATTAACCCCTATTGCAAGCATCTGCAACTACAAAAGAAGTATTAAGGTAAACCTAACCATAGCATTAAACATATGGATCCAAATCAGCCCCTTACGAAGCAACGCATAAACTAGGGTTTAAGCTTCTGTCACTCTAGCAACCCATCATCTACTTATTACTTCCCAATGCCTTCTCCTAGGCCCAAATAATGGTGAAGTGTCATGTAGTCGACGTTCACATAACACCACTAGAGGAGAGACAACATACATCTCATCAAAATATCGAACGAATACCAAATTCACATGACTACTAATAGCAAGACTTCACACATGTACTCAGGAACAAACGTAACTACTCACAAAGCATATTCATGTTCATAATCAGAGGAGTAATAATATGCATTAAGGATCTGAACATATGATCTTTCACCAAGTAAACCAATTAGCATCAACTACAAGGAGTAATCAACACTACTAGCAACCCACAGGTACCAATTTGTGGTTTTGATACAAGATTGGATACAAGAGATGAACTAGGGTTTTGAGAGGAGATGGTGCTGGTGAAGATGTTGATGGAGATTGAGCCCCTCCCGATGAGAGGATCGTTGGTGATGACGATGGTGATGATTTCCCCCTCCCGGAGGGAAGTTTCCCTGGCAGAACAGCGCTGCCGGAGCCCTAGATTGGTTCCGCCAAGGTTTTGCCTCGGGGCGGCGGAGTTCCGTCCCGTAAGCTTGCCTATGATTTTTTCGAGGGTAAAAGCCTTCATATAGCAGAAGATGGGCACCGGAGGGCCACCAGGGGCCCCAGGAGACAGGGGGCGCGCCTAGTAGGGGTGGGCGCCCCCCCACCCTCCTGGCCTGGGTGTGGGCCCCCTCTGGTAGTTTCTTCGCTCAATAATTCTTATTAATTCCAAAAATAACTTCCATGGAGTTTCAGGATTTTTGGAGCAGTGCAGAATAGGTTCCCAATATTTGCTCCTTTTCCAGCCAGAATTTCAGCTGCCGGCATTCCCCCTCTTCATGGTAAACTTTGTAAAATAAGAGAGAATAGCCATAAGTATTGAGATATAATGTGTAATTGTTGGGTAACGTAGTAATTTCAAAAAAAATTCCTACGCACACGCAAGATCATGGTGATGGCATAGCAACGAGAGGGGAGGGTGTTGTCTACGTACCCTCGTAGACCGTTAGCGGAAGCGTTATGACAACGCAGTTGATGTAGTCGTACGTCTTCATGAATCGACCGATCCAAGCACCGAACGTACGGCACCTCCATGTTCAGCACACGTCCAGCGCGATGACGTTCCTCGGGCTCCAATCCAGCGAAGCGTCGGGGATGAGTTCTGTCAGCACGACGGCGTGGTGACGGTGATGATGTTCTACCGGCGCAGGGCTTCACCTAAACTCCACGACGATATGACCGAGGTGGAATATGGTGGAGGGGGGCACCGCACACGGCTAAGGAATGATCCGTAGATCAACTTGTGTGTCTATGGGGTGCCCCCCTCCTCCGTATATAAAGGGGGAGAGGAGGAGGGGGCCGGCCAAGAGGTGAGGCGCGCCCAAGGGGGGGCAAACCTACTCTAAGTAGGTTTGGCCCCCCTTTCCTATTAGGAGTAGTAGAGGGAAGGAAGAGAGGGGAGGGAAGAAGGAAGGGGGGGCCCCCCTCCCAGTCGGATTGAGCTTGGGGCGCCTCCTTGCTCCTTCTCCTCCTTCCACTAAGGCCCAATAAGGCCCATATACTTACCGGGGTTCCGATAACCTCCCGGAACTCCGGTATAGTCCCAATCTCATCCGGAACCTTTCCGGTGTCCAAATATATCCGTCCAATATATCAATCTTTATGTCTCGACCATTTCGAGACTCCTCGTCATGTCCGTGATCACATCCGGGACTCCGAACAACCTTCGGTACATCAAAACTTATAACCTCATAATAAAACTGTCATCGTAACGTTAAGCGTGCGGACCCTACGGGTTCGAGAACTATGTAGACATGACCTAGAACTATTCTCGGTCAATAACCAATAGCGGAACCTGGATGTTCATATTGGTTCCTACATATTCTACGAAGATCTTTATCGGTCAAACTGCATAACAACATACGTTGTTCCATTTGGCATCGGTATGTTACTTGCCCGAGATTTGATCGTCGGTATCCAATACCTAGTTCAATCTCGTTTACTGACAAGTTTCTTTACTCATTCCGTAATACATCATTTCATAACCAACTTATTAGTTACAATGCTTGCAAGGCTTAGGTGATGAGTATTACCGAGAAGGCCCAGAGATACCTCTCCGACAATCGGAGTGACAAAACCTAATCTCGAGTTATGCCAACCCAACATGTACCTTTGGAAACACCAGAGAGCACCTTTATAATCACCCAGCTACGCCAGACGTTTGGTAGCACACAAAGTGTTCCTCCGATAAACGGGAGTTGCATAATCTCATAGTTGCAGGAACTTTGTATAAGTCATGAAGAAAGCAATAGCATCATACTAAACGATCAAGTGCTAAGCTAACGGAATGGGTCAAGTCAATCACATCATTCTCCTAATGATGTGATCCCATTAATCAAATGACAACACATGCCTATGGTTAAGAAACATAACCATCTTTGATCAATGAGCTAGTTCAAGTAGAGGCATACTAGTGACACTATGTTTGTCTATGTATTCACACATGTATCATGTTTCCGGTTAATACAATTCTAGCATGAATAATAAACATTTATCATGATATGAGGAAATAAATAATAACTTTATTATTGCCTCTAGGGCATATTTCCTTCAGTCTCCCACTTGCACTAGAGTCTATAATCTAGATTACATAGTAATGATTCTAACACCCATGGAGTCTTGGTGTTGCTCATGTTTTGCTCGTGAGAGAGGCTTAGTCAACGGGTCTGCAACATTCAGATCCGTATGTATCTTACAAATCTCTATGTCTCCCACTTGGACTTGGTCCCGAATGGAATTGAAGCGTCTCTTGATGTGCTTGGTCCTCTTGTGAAATCTGGATTCCTTTGCCAAGACAATTGCACCAGTATTGTCACAGAAGATTTTCATTGGTCCCGATGCACTAGGTACAACACCTAGATCGGAAATGAACTCCTTCATCCAGACTCCTTCATTTGTTGCTTCCGAAGCAGCTATGTACTCTGCTTCACATGTAGATCCCGCCACGACGCTTTGTTTAGAACTGCACCAACTTACAGCTCCACCGTTTAATAAAAATACGTATTCGGTTTGCGATTTAGAATCGTCGGATCAGTGTCGAGCTTGCATCGACGTAACCATTTACGACTAGCTCTTTGTCACCTCCATATACGAGAAACATATCCTTAGTCCTTTTCGTATTTCAGATGTTCTTGACCGCTGTCCAAAGGACCCACTCTGGATTACTTTGGTACCTCCCCGCCAAACTAATAGCAAGGCACACATCAGTCCGGTACACAGCATTGCATACATGATAGAGCCTATGGTGAAGCATAGGAACTCCTTTCATTTTCTCTATCTTCTGCAGTGGTCGGGCATTGAGTCCGACTCAACTTTATACCTTGTAATACTGAGGCAAGAACCCTTTCTTCTTTGCTCCATATTGAACCTTTTCAATACTTTATCAAGGTACGTGCTTTGTGAAAGTCCAATCAAGCGTCTTGATCTATCTCTATAGATCTTAATGCCCAATATGTAAGCAGCTTCACCGAGGTCTTTCATTGAAAAACTTTTATTCAAGTATCCTTTTATGCTATCCAGAAATTCAATATCATTTCCAATCAACAATATGTCATCCACATAATATTAGAAATGCTACAGAGCTCCCACTCACTTTCTTGTAAATACAGGCTTCTCAGAAGTCTGTATAAAACCATATGCTTTGATCACACTATCAAAGCGTTTATTCCAACTCCGAGAGGCTTGCACCAGACCATAGATTGATCGCTGGAGCTTGCACACTTTGTTAGCTCCTTTAGGATCGACAAAACCTTCGCTGCATCATATACAACTCTTCTTCCGTAAATCCATTCAGAATGCGGTTTTGACATCCATCCGCCAAATTTCATAATCATAAAACGCGCAATCGCTAACATGATTCGGACAGACTTAAGCATCGCTACGGGTGAGAAAGTCTCATCGTAGTCAACCCTTGAACTTGTCGAAAACCTTTCACAACAGGTCGAGCTTTATAGACAGTTACATTACCGTCGGCGTCGGTCTTCTTCTTAAAGATCCATTTATTCTCAATGGCTTGCCGATCATCGGGTAAGTCAACCAAGTCCATACTTTGTTCTCATACATGGATCCCATCTCGATTTCATGGCCTCTAGCCATTTTATGGAATCTGGGCTCATCATCGCTTCCTCATAGTTCGTAGGTTCATCATGGTCAAGTAACATGACTTCCGAACAGGATTACCGTACCACTCAGTGCGGATCTTACTCGTAGACCCACGAGGTTCATGAGACACTTGATCTGAAGTTTCATGATCAATATCATTAGCTTCCTCACTAATTGGTGTATTTGTCACAGAACTGATTTTTGTGATGAACTACTTTCCAATAAGGGAGCAGTACTGCTACCTCATCAAGTTCTACTTTCCTCCCACTCACTTCTTTCGAGAGAAACACCTTCTCTAGAAAGGATCCATTCTTAGCAACGAATGTCTTGCCTTCGAATCTGTGATAGAAGGTGTACCCAACAGTCTCTTTTGGGTATCCTATGAAGACACATTTCTCGATTTGGGTTCGAGCTTATCGGTTGAAGTTTCTTCACATAAGCATCGCAGCCCCAAACTTTAAGAAACGACAACTTTGGTTTCTTGCCAAACCACAGTTCATAAGGCGTCGTCTCAACGGATTTAGATGGTGCCCTATTTAATGTGAATGCAGCCGTCTCTAAAGCATAACCCCAAAACGATAGCGGTAAATCAGTAAGACACATCATAGATCGCACCATATCTAGTAAAGTACGATTACGACATTCGAACACACCATTTCTTTGTGGTGTTCCAGGTGGCGTGAGTTGCGAAACTATTCCGCATTGTTTCAAATGTAAACCAAACTCGTAACTCAAATATTATCCTCCACGATCAGATCGTAGAAACTTTATTTTCTTGTTACGATGATTTTCCACTTCACTTTGAAATTCTTTGAACTTTTCAAATGTTTCAGACTTGTGCTTCATTAAATAGATATACCCATATCTGCTCAAATCATCTGTGAAGGTGAGAAAATAACGATATCTGCCACGAGCTTCAACATTCATCGGACCACATACATCTGTATGTATGATTTCCAACAAATCTATTGCTCTCTCCATAGTACCGGAGAACGGTGTTTTAGTCATCTTGCCCATGAGGCACGGTTCGCAAGTACCAAGTGATTCATAATCAAGTGATTCCAAAAGTCCATCAAGATGGAGTTTCTTCATGCGCTTTACATCGATATGACCTAAACGGCATTGCCACAAATAAGTTGCACTATCATTATCAACTCGCATCTTTTGGCTTCAACATTATGAATATGTGTATCACTACTATCGAGATTCAATAAAATAGTCCACTCTTCAAGGGTGCATGACCATAAAAGATATTACTCATATAAATAGAATAACCATTATTCTCGATTTAAATGAATAACCGTCTCGCATCAAACAAGATCCAGATATAATGTTCATGCTCAACGCGGCACCAAATAACAATTATTCAGGTCTAAAACTAATCCGAAGGTAGATGTAGAGGTAGCGTGTCGACCGCGATCACATCGACTTTGGAACCGTTCCCACGTGCATCGTCACCTCGCCCTGGCGCTGCTCGCTTATTCCGTAGTCCTGTTTGAGTTGCAAATATTAGCAATGTAACCAAGATCAAATACCAGTGCTACTACGAGCTCTAGTTAGGTACACATCAATAACATGTATATCACATATACCTTTGTTCACTTTGCCATCCTTCTTATCCGCCAAATACTTGGGGCAGTTCCGCTTCAAAGGACGATCGCTTGCGGTAGAAGCACTTCGATTTGTGCTTAGGTCCAGACTTGGGTTTCTTCTCTTGAGCAGCAACTTGCTTGTTGTTCTTCTTGAAGTTCCCTTCTTCTTACCTTTGCCTTTTTCTTGAAACTAGTGGTCTTGTTTACCATCAACACTTGATGCTCCTTCTGATTTCTACCTCCGCAGCCTTTAGCATTGCGAAGAGCTCGGAATTGTCTTGTTCATCCCTTGCATATTATAGTTCATCACAAAGCTCTTGTAGCTTGGTGGCGATGATTGGAGAATTCATCAATGACGCTATCATCGGAAGATTAACTCCCGGTTTAATCAAGTGATTATTATACCGGACATTTTGAGTATATGCTCACCGATGTAACTATTCTCCTCCATCTTGCGCTTGTAGAACTTATTGGAGACTTCATATCTCTCAATCCGGCATTTTCTTGAAATATTAACTTCAACTCTGGAACATCTCATATGCTCCATGACGCTCAAAACGTCGTTGAAGACCCGGTTCTAAGCCGTAAAGCATGGCACCTTGAACTATAGAGTAGTCATCGGTTTTGCTCGCGGACATTCACAACATCCTGGTGTTGCTCTGCAGCAGTTCGGCACCCAGCGGTGCTTCCAGGCGTAATTCTTCTATGCAGCAATGAGGATAATCCTCGTTACGGACCCGATCCGTGTAATTGCTACCATCATCTTTCAACTTAGCTTTCTCAAGGAACGCATTAAAATTCAACGGAACAACAAAGACGAGCCATCTATCTACAACAAACATAGACAAGCAAAATACTATCAGGTACTAAGTTCATGATAAATTTAAGTTCAATTAATCATATTATTTAAGAACTCCCACTTAGACAGACATCTCTCTAGTCATCTAAGTGATCACGTGATCCAAATCAACTAAACCATAACCGATCATCACGTGAGATGGAGTAGTTTTCAATGGTGAACATCTCTATGTTGATCATATCTACTATATGATTCACACTCGACCTTTCGGTCTCCATGTTCCGAGGCCATATCTCGCATATGCTAGGCTCGTCAAGTTTAACTCGAGTATTCTGCGTGTGCAAAACTGGCTTGCACCCGTTGTAGATGGACGAGAGCTTATCACACCCGATCGTCACGTGGTGTCCAGGCACGATTTAACTTTGGCAACGGTGCATACTCGTGGAGAACACTTCTTGATAATTTTAGTGAGAGATCATCTTCAAATGCTACCGCCAATCGAAGCAAGATAAGATGCATAAAGGATAAACATCACATGCAATCAATATAAGTGATATGATATGGCCATCATCATCTTGTGCTTGTGATCTCCATCTCCAAGCACCATCATGATCACCATCGTCACCAGCGCGACACCTTGATCTCCATCGTAGCATCGTTGTCGTTACGCCATCTATTGCTTCTCGACTATCGCTACCGCTTAGTGATAAAGTAAAGCAATTACGTATGCTTGCATTTCATACAATAAAGCGACAACCATATGGCTCTCGCGATTGCCGATAACTTCGTTACAAAACATGATCATCTCATACAATAAAATACAGCATCACGTCTTGGCCATATCACATCACAACATGCCCTGCAAAAACAAGTTAGACGTCCTCTACTTTGTTGTTGCAAGTTTTACGTGGCTGCTACGGGCTGAGCAAGAACCGTTCTTACCTATGCATCAAAACCACAACGATAGTTTGTCAAGTTGGTGATATTTTAACCTTCGCAAGGACCGGGCGTAGCCACACTCGGTTCAACTAAAGTTAGAGAAACTGACACCCGCTAGTCACCTGTGTGCAAAGCACGGCGGTAAAACCAGTCTCGCGTAAGCGTACGCGTAATGTCGGTCCGGGCCGCTTCATCCAACAATACCGCCAACCAAAGTATGACATCTTTGGTAAGCAAGATGACTTGTATCGCCCACAACTCACTTGTGTTCTACTCGTGCATATAACATCAACGCATAAAACCTAGGCTCGGATGCCTTTGTTGGGGAACGAGTAATTTCAAAAAATCCTACGCACACGCAAGATCATGGTGATGGCATAGCAACGAGAGGAGAGTGTTGTCTACGCCCTCGAGACCGTTAGTGGAAGCGTTATGACAACGCGGTTGATGTAGTCGACGTCTTCATGAATCGACCGATCCAAGCACCGAACGACGGCACCTCCGTGTTCAAGACACGCCCAGCTCGATGACGTTCCCCGGGCTCCAATCCAGCAAGCGTCGGGGATGAGTTCTCGAGACGACGGCGTGGTGGACGGTGATGATGTTCTACGGCGAGGGCTTCGCCTAAACTCGCGACAATATGACCGAGGTGGAATATGGTGGAGGGGGCACCGACACGGCTAAGGAATGATCTGTAGATCAACTTGTGTGTCTATAGGGTGCCCCTCCTCCGTATATAAAGGGAGAGGAGGAGGGCCGCCAAGAGGTGAGGCGCGCTGAGGGGGCAAACCTACTCCAAGTAGGTTTGGCCCCCTTTCCTATTAGGAGTAGGAGAGGGAAGGAAGAGGAGAGGGAAGAAGGAAGGGGGGCTGCCCCCTCCCAGTCGGATTGGGCTTGGGGGGTGCGCCTCCTTGCTCCTTCTCCTCCCTTCCACTAAGGCCCAATAAGGCCCATATACTTCTTATCGGGGTTCGGTAACCTCCGGAACTCCCAGATAGTCCCAATCTCATTCGAACCTTTCGGTGTCCAAATATATCCGTCCAATATATCAATCTTTATGTCTCGACCATTTCGAGACTCCTCGTCATGTCCGTGATCACATCCGGACTCGAACAACCTTCGTACATCAAAACTTATAACCTCATAATAAAACTGTCATCGTAACGTTAAGCGTGCGGACCCTACGGGTTTGAGAACTATGTAGACATGACCTAGAACTATTCTCGGTCAATAACCAATAGCGGAACCTGGATGTTCATATTGGTTCCTACATATTCTACGAAGATCTTTATCGGTCAAACCGCATAACAACATACGTTGTTCCCTTTGTCATCAGTATGTTACTTGCCCGAGATTCGATCGTCGGTATCCAATACCTAGTTCAATCTCTTTACCGGCAAGTCTCTTTACTCGTTTTGTAATACATCATTTCATAACTAACTCATTAGTTACAATGCTTGCAAGGCTTAGGTGATGAGTATTACCGAGAAGGCCCAGAGATACCTCTCCGACAATCGGAGTGACAAAACCTAATCTCGAATTATGCCAACTCAACATGTACCTTTGGAAACACCTGTAGAGCACCTTTATAATCACCCAGTTACGTTGTGACGTTTGGTAGCACACAAAGTGTTCCTCCGATAAACGGGAGTTGCATAATCTCATAGTTGCAGGAACTTTGTATAAGTCATGAAGAAAGCAATAGCATCATACTAAACGATCAAGTGCTAAGCTAACTGAATGGGTCAAGTCAATCACATCATTCTCCTAATGATGTGATCCCATTAATCAAATGACAACACATGCCTATGGTTAGGAAACATAACCATCTTTGATCAATGAGCTAGTTCAAGTAGAGGCATACTAGTGACACTATGTTTGTCTATGTATTCACACATGTATCATGTTTCCGGTTAATACAATTCTAGCATGAATAATAAACATGTATCATGATATGAGGAAATAAATAATAACTTTATTATTGCCTCTAGGGCATATTTCCTTCAATAATAACAGCCCATAATGCAATAAATATTGATATAAAAGCATGATGCAAAATGGACGTATCAACTCCCCCAAGCTTAGACCTCGCATGTCCTCAAGCGGAAGCCGAAATCGAAAAATATGTCCGCATGTTTAGAGATAGAGGTGTCGATAAAAAAAATATGGACATGAGGGCATCATGATCATTCTTATAATAGTAACATATATAGATTTTGTCATATGATTTCTTATGCTCAAGTAACAATCAATTCACAATGTCAAGTATGGTTCAGAAACCTCATTGGGAACTAACAAACTATAATCTCAGTCATTGAAGCAATTGCAATTTATCATAACATCATAAAGAGTCAAGAATAGAGCTTTTCAGCAAGTCCACATACTCAACTATCATGTAGTCTTGTACAATTGCTAACACTCACGCAAATACTTGTGGTTATGGAGTTTCAACCGGACAGTGAGAAAGATAGGGGCTTATTGTGTTGCCTCCCAATGTATTCACCTTTATGTGATGTCCACAATAATAATTCATGCTAACTTACATCTAATTGGATATATATACCATGATCTTTCAAACACGAGGAGCTTGCCAAAGGACAAAATGAAAAAGGGAAAGGTGAAGATCACCTTGACTCAAGCATAAAGTAAAAACATAAAGTAAAAGATAGGCCCTTCGCAGAGGGAAGCAGAGGTTGTCATGTGCTTTTAGGGTTGGATGCATAAAATCTTAATGCAAAAGAACGTCACTTTATATTGCCACTTGTATATGGACCTTTATTATGCAGTCCGTCGCTTTTATTGCTTCAATAACAAGATCGTATAAAGCTTATTTTCTCTGCACTAATAAGTCATACATATTTAGAGAGCAATTTTTATTGCCTGCAACATGACAACTTACTTGAAGCATCTTACTCAATTCATAGGTAGGTATGGTGGACTCTCATGGCAAAACTGGGTTTAAGGATATTTGGAAGCACAAGTAGTATCTCTACTTGGTGCAAGGAATTTGGCTAGCATGAGGGGGAAAGGCAAGCTCAACATGTTGGGAAGATCAATGGCAATATACTTTAACTGAGATGTGAGAAAACATAAACCATTACGTTGTCTTCTTGTCCAACATCAACTCTTTTAGCATGTCATACTTAATGAGTGCTTCACAATCATAAAAGATGTCCAAGATAGTATATTTGTATGTGAAACCTCTCTTTCCTTATTACTTCCTATTAATTGCAACGATGACCAAAACTAAGTTTGTCAACTCTCAACAACTTTTATGCCTCATACTTTTTATGTGTGAAGTCATTACTATCCATAAGATCAATATGAACTCCTTTATTCTTTTTATTCTTTCTACTTCCTCGAGATCATAGCAAGATAGCAAAGCCCTTGACTCAACACTAATCTTTATTATAGATAGCTCACGGACTCGATAACATAAAGATATCACAAAGCAAAACTCAAAACTACTTGATACTAAAACTTCAATCTACTAGATCAAGATATTACTAAAAGGATCGAACTAAGTAAAATGGTAAAGATAGGAGTGTGATGGTGATACGATACCGGGGCACCTCCCCCAAGCTTGGCAGTTGCCAAGGGGAGTGCCCATACCCATGTGATTATGTCCTCGGAGGTGGTGAAGTAGGAGTTGTTGATGATGTAGGCTTCTCGACCATCTTCCAAGGCATAGGCTCACCATCATAGAAGGATGATCGAGTCTCCGGGATCCTTAAATCTGCAGCCAAACTCATCCTCTTGAATCTATATTCATACTCACAGTTTTGGTTTTGCAGGTCATAGATCTGGGCTTGGAGGTGCTCGATCTTCTCTTGAAGCTTGAAGATGGTCTCCCCAATGACCTTGGCATCTAGCTTGTGGTTGTTGGTTGGCGTTGAGTCCACGCTCCACCATCCGTTGGCACTTGAAAACTTGTTGCTCCATGGCTTCGAGCTTTGTCTCCACGCTTCCGGTACGCCTTGGTCCCTCCACATCGCGGATGTGCAGCACCCCCTCACGCATCTCAATGGTTTTAGGGTGTTGCAGCACCTCCGCGAGATAGGGGTTGATAAACCTCTCAAAAAACTTGTCCATGGGAGCGCTTGGAGATGTCATGATGCTCTAGATCAGTCAGAAAAACAGCTCGAAATGAAAACAGAGGATATTTGCGTATGGTGGTCAAAGCCCTCGGGAGATTATATAATGAATTTTTACCGACCCAAATACATAATGTGCAAGAAAACAGAGTTCGGGAGGCACACGAGGTGGCCACGAGACAGGGGGGCATGCCCAGGAAGGGTGGGCGCGTCCTCCACCCTCGTGGAGGCCTCGTGTCCTTCCTAGATTACTTCTTTCTTCCTAAAATTCTTAAATATTCCAAAACGGTGAAAAATTGCCATTAGAATTGTTTTGGAGTCGGTTTACTTACTGTACCACATACCTATTCCTTTTTGGAGTCTGAAACATTCTGGAAAGTGTCCCTTATGTACTCCTCCGGTGTTACGGTCTCAGTAATATTAGTTTCAACATTGATAGGATTACCTGAGATATAATGTTTTATTCTTTGACCGTTCACCACCCTCGGACTTGTGCCTTCGAAGTTGTTGATTTTTATGGCACCAGAATGATAGACCTCCTCTATAACGTAAGGACCTTCCCATTTAGAGAGAAGTTTACCTGCAAAAAATCTTAAACGAGAGTTGAATAGCAACACATAATCACCTACGTTAAATGCTCGCTTTTGTATCCTTTTGTCATGCCGGCGTTTGACTTTTTCTTTGAATAACTTGGCATTCTCATAGGCTTGGGTTCTCCATTCATCAAGTGAGCTAATATCAAATAACCTCTTCTCACCGGCAAGTTTGAAGTCATAGTTGAGCTCTTTAATAGCCCAATATGCTTTATGTTCAAGTTCAAGAGGTAAGTGACAAGCTTTTCCATAAACCATCTTATACGGAGACATACCCATAGGATTTTTGTATGTAGTTCTATAGGCCCATAATGCATCATCAAGATTTTTGGACCAATTCTTTCTAGATCTATTGACAGTCTTTTGCAAAATTAATTTGAGCTCTCTATTGCTTAACTCTACTTGACCACTAGACTACGGGTGATAAGGAGATGTGATTCTATGATTAACATCATACTTAGCAAGCATCTTACGGAAAGCACCATGAATAAAATGTGAACCACCATCAGTCATAAGATATCTAGGGACTCCAAACCTCGGAAAAATAACTTCTTTAAGCATTTTAATAGACGTGTTATGATCAGCACTACTAGTTGGAATAGCTTCTACCCACTTAGTAACGTATCAACAGCAAGTAAAATATGTGTGTAACCATTAGAGGCAGGAAAAGGTCCCATGTATCAAAGCCCCAAACATCAAATGGTTCAATAACAAGAGAATAATTCATAGGCATTTCTTGACGTCTACTAATGTTACCAATTCTTTGACATTCATCACAAGATAAGACAAACTTACGAGCATCTTTGAAGAGAGTAGGCCAATAAAACCAGATTGCAGTACCTTATGTGCAGTTCTATCTCCAGCGTGGTGTCCTCCATATGATTTAGAGTGACACTTATGTAGGATCTGTTCTTGTTCATGCTCAGGTACACAACGTCTAATAACACCATCTACTCCTTCTTTATAAAGGTGTGGGTCATCCCAGAAGTAATGTCTTAAATCATTGTGACGCCCCCGATTCAATCGTACACTAATCATACACGCAAACGTGTACAATCAAGATCAGGGACTCACGGGAAGATATCACAACACAACTCTACAAATAAAATAAGTCATACAAGCATCATAATACAAGCCAGGGGCCTTGAGGGCTCGAATACAAGTGCTTGATCATAGACGAGTCGTGAAGCAACAATATCCGAGTACGGACATAAGTTAAACAAGTTTGCCTTAAGAAGGCTAGCACAAATGGGATCAGATCGAAGAGGCGCAGGCCTCCTGCAGGATCCTCCTAAACTACTCTCGTCGTCGTCGGTGGGCTGCACGTAGTAGTAGGCACCTCCAGCGTAGTAGGAGTCGCCGCCGACGGTGGCGTCGCTCTGGATTTCCAAAGATCTGGTTGTGACAACCGAAAAGAAAGGAAAGGGGAAAAAGGGGAGAAAGCAACCGTGAGTACTCATCCAAAGTACTGCAAGCAAGGAGCTACACTACATTTGCATGGGTATATGTGTAAGGAGGCCATATCGGTGGACTGAATCGCAAAATGCCGAATAAGAGGGGATAGCTAGTCCTATCGAAGACTACGCTCGCAGCCTCCGTCTTGCAAAGATGTAGAAGAGAGTAGATTGAAGTCCTCCAAGTAGCATCTCCAAGTAGCATCTCCAAGAGCATCGCATAGCATAATCCTACCGGCGATCCTCCCTCGTTGCCTGTGGAAAAGCGATCACGGGTTGTTCTGTGGAACTTGGAAGGGTGTGTTTTATTAAGTATCCGGTTCTAGTTGTCATAAGGTCAAGGTACAACTCGGGTCGTCCTTTTACCGAGGGACACGGCTATTCAATAGATAAACTTCCTGCAGGGTGCACCACATAACCCAACACGCCGATCCCATTTGGCCGGACACACTTTCTGGGTCATGCCCGCCTCGGAAGATCAACACGCCGCAGCCCCACCTAGGCACAACAGAGAGGTCAACACGCGGTCTAAATCCTATGCCCGCAGGGTCCGCCCATCGCCCATTGCACACTGCACATTGCGAGGGCGGCGGAAGCGCACCTAGCCTCCCTTATACAAGAGTAGGCGTTCGGTCCAATCCGCGCGCGCCTCGTCGTCACGACGTCAAGAAGGCTTCGGTGATACCACGACGCCGAGTGCCCATATCTTTCCCACGCATTGGTTAGTGCGTATAGACCAAATGGCCGACTCGGATCAAATACCAAGATCTCGTTAAGCGTGTTATTATGAAGCAACACGCGGCGCCGACCAGGCCAGGCCCACCTCTCTCCTAGGTGGTCTCAACCTGCCTGTCGCTCCACCACAAAGATCCACACAGAGGGCCGTCGGGACAAAGGTCCTTTCAGCCCCTAATCTGTGAATCACTCATGGTACTCTTCGAGCGGACCCGACTTTAGTCACCATCTCAGTATAGTATGTATGTATGTATAGTATATACCCGTGATCACCTCCCAAGTGATCACGGCCCGATAGTATAGCAAGGCAGACTGACAAGAATGTAGGGCCAATGATGATAAACTAGCATCCTATACTAAGCATTTAGGATTGCAGGTAAGGTATCAACAGATGTAGCAACAATGTCAGGCTATGCATCAGAATAGGATCAACGGAAAGCAGTAACATGCTACACTACTCTAATGCAAGTAGTATAGAGGAGAATAGGCGATATCTGGTGATCAAGGGGGGGGGCTTGCCTGATTGCTCTGGCAAGAAGGAGGGGTCGTCAACTCCGTAGTCGAACTGGGGGGTCGTCGGCAGCCTCAGGGTCTATCGGAAAGAATTAACAGAGGGGGAACACAATAAATAACAGAGCAATCAAAGTATCACAAAGCGTAGCATGGCAATACACGGTGCTAGAGGTGACCTAACGCAGTAGGAGGTGATACCGGTGAAGGGGGGAAACATCCGGGAAAGTATCCCCGATGTTTCGCGTTTTTGGACATATGAACCGGAGGTGAAATGTTGCAGGTTCACTATGCTAGGGACGCATGGTGGACGAACGGGTTGCGTATTCGGATTCGCCTCATCGTTCTGAGCAACTTTCATGTACAAAGTATTTTCATCCGAGTTACGGATTACTTTATATTAATTTTCAAAGTTTTATTCATTTTCTGAATTTAATTTAATTCGAAATAAATGTGAATTGCTAGGTGCACCCAGCTCTGGGTACACATTGAAGGAAATATGCCCTAGAGGCAATAATAAAGTTATTATTTATTTCCTTATTTCATGATAAATGTTTATTATTCATGCTAGAATTGTATTAACCGGAAACATAATACATGTGTGAATACATAGACAAACATATTGAGCATATTTACAAGAAAGTGAATGGGAGCACTACAACATTTCTGATAAGTATATGTGAATGACATATTGTTGATCAGAAATAATGTAGAATTTTTCTGCAAAGCATGAAAGGATACTTGAATAAGAGTTTTTCCAAGAAAGACATCGGTGAAGCTGCTTACATATTGAGCATCAAGATCTATATAGATAGATCAAGACGCTTGATAAGATTTTCAATGAATACATACCTTGATAAATTTTTGAAATAGTTCAAAATGGAACAGTCAAAGAAGGACTTCTTGCCTGTGTTGCAAGGTGTGAAATTGAGTAAGACTCAAAACCCGACCATGGCAGCAAATAGAAAGAGAATGAAAAGTCATTCCCTATGCCTCAGTCATAGGTTCTATAAAGTATGCTATGCTGTGAACCAGACATATTGTATACCTTGCTCTGAGTTTGGCAAAGGAATACAATTTTGATCTAATAGTAGATCACTGGACAACGGTCAAGAATATCCTTAGTAAGGACTAAGGAGATGTTTCTCGATTATGGAGGTGATAAAAGAGTTCGTTGTAAAAGTTACATCGGTGCAAACTTTTACACTGATCCAGATGACTCTAAGTCTCAATTTGGATACATATTGAAAGTGGGAGCAATTAGCTAGAGTAGCTCCGTGCAAAGCATTGTTGACATAGAATATTTGCAAAATACATACGGCTCTGAATGTGACAGAACCGTTGACTAAGCTTCTCTCACGAGCAAAACATGATCACACCTTAGTACTCTTTGGGTGTTAATCACATAAGCGATGTGAACTAGATTATTGACTCTAGTAAACCCTTTGGGTGTTGATCACATGACGATGTGAACTATGGGTGTTAATCATATACAGATATGAATATTGGTGTTAAATCACATGGTGATGTGAACTAGATTATTGACTCTAGTGCAAGTGGGAGACTGAAGGAAATATGCCCTAGAGGCAATAATAAAGTTATTATTTATTTCCTTATTTCATGATAAATGTTTATTATTCATGCTAGAATTGTATTAACCGGAAACATAATACATGTGTGAATACATAGACAAACATAGTGTCACTAGTATGCCTCTACTTGACTAGCTCGTTGAATCAAAGATGGTTAAGTTTCCTAGCCATAGACATGAGTTGTCATTTGATTAACGGGATCACATCATTAGGAGAATGATGTGATTGACATGACCCATTCCGTTAGCCTAGCACTTGATCGCTTAGTATGTTGCTATTGCTTTCTTCATGACTTATACATGTTCCCGTAACTATGAGATTATGCAACTCCCGTTTACGGAGGAACACTTTGGTGCTACCAAACGTCACAACGAATCGGGTGATTATAAAGGAGTACTACAGGTGTCTCTAAAGGTACATGTTGGGTTGGCGTATTTCGAGATTAGGTTTTGTCACTCCGATTGTCGGAGAGGTATCTCATGGCCCTCTCGGTAATGCACATCACTATAAGCCTTGCAAGCAATGTTACTAATGAATTAGTTACGGAATGATGCATTACGTAACGAGTAAAGAGACTTGCTGATAACGAGATTGAACTAGGTATTGGATACCGACGATCAAATCTCGGGCAAGTAACATACCGATGACAAAGGGAACAACGTATGTTGTTATGCGGTTTGACCGATAAAGATCTTCGTAGAATATGTAGGAACCAATATGGGCATCCAGGTCCCACTATTGGTTATTGACCGAGAATGGTTTTAGGTCATGTCTACATAGTTCTCGAACCCGTAGGGTCCGCACACTTAAAGTTTCGATGACAGTTTTATTATTAGTTTATAAGTTTTGATGTACCGAAGTTTGTTCGGAGTCCCAGATGTGATCACGGACATGACGAGGAGTCTCGGAATGGTCGAGACATAAAGATTGATATATTGGAAGCCTATGTTTGGACATCGGAATGGTTCCGACTGAAATCGGCATTTTACCGGAGTACCGGGAGGTTACCGGACCCCCCCGGGGGGTTAATGGGCCTACATGGGCCAAGAGGGAGAAGCGGGAAGGAGCCAGGAGGGGGCCGCGTGCCCCTCCCCCTCCTAGTACGAATAGGACAAGGGAAGGGGGCGGCGTCCCCCCCCTTTCCTTCCCCTCTTCCTCCTCTTTCCCCCTTTCTCCTACTCCTACTTGGAATGAGGGAGTCCTACTCCCGATGGGAGTAGGACTCCCCCCCCTTGGCGCGCCCTCTAGGCCGGCCGCCTCCTCCCCCCAGGCTCCTTTATATACGGGGGCGGGGGGGCACCCCAAAGACACACAAGTTGATCTACGGATAGTTCCTTAGCCGTGTGCGGTGCCCCCTCCCACCATATTCCACCTCGGTCATATCGTCGCGGAGTTTAGGCGAAGCCCTGCGCCGGTAGAACATCATCATCGCCACCACGCCGTCGTCTCGTGGAACTCATCCCCAAGCTTTGCTGGATCGGAGCCCGGGATCGCCATCGAGCTGAACGTGTGCTGAACTCGGAGGTGCCGTGC
Organism: Aegilops speltoides; assembly: GCA_021437245.1. Lineage (NCBI taxonomy): Eukaryota > Viridiplantae > Streptophyta > Magnoliopsida > Poales > Poaceae > Aegilops > Aegilops speltoides. Next base: position 437,785,880 of record CM038142.1, read on the forward strand.
GTTCGGTACTTGGATCGGTCGGATCGTGAAGACGACGACTACATCAACAGCGTTGTCATAACGCTTCGCTTATGGTCTACGAGGGTACATGGACGAACACTCTCCCTCTCGTTGCTATATCATCACCATGATCTTGCGTGTGCGTAGGAAATTTTTGAAATTACTACGTTCCCCAACAAATGGCATCCGAGCCTAGGTTTTATGCGTTGATGTTATATGCACGAGTAGAAGACAAGTGAGTTGTGGGCGATACAAGTCATACCGCTTACCAAAGATGTCATACTTTGGTTCGGCGGTATTGTGAGATGAAGCGGCCCGGACCGACATTACGCGTACGCTTACGCGAGACTGGTTTCACCGTTACAAGCACTCGTGCTTCAAGGTGGCTGGCGGGTGTCTGTCTCTCTCACTTTAGCTGAATCAAGTGTGGCTACGCCCGGTCCTTGCGAAGGATAAAACAGCACTAACTTGATGAACTATCGTTGTGGTTTTGATGCGTAGGTAAGAATGGTTCTTGCTAAGCCCGTAGCAGCCACGTAAAATTTGCAACAACAAAGTAGAGGACGTCTAACTTGTTTTTGCAGGGCATGTTGTGATGTGATATGGTCAAGACGTGATGAGATATAAGTTGTTGTATGAGATGATCATGTTTTGTTGAAGTTAGCGGCAACTGGCAGAAGCCCTATGGTTGTCTCTTTGTTGCATAAGATGCAAGTGCCAAATAATTGATTTACTTTATCGCTGTGCAATAGCAATAGTTGCAAGAGCAATAGTTGGCGAGACGACCATGTGACGACACATTGATATAGATCAAGATGATAAAGATCATGGTGTCGTGCCGGTGACGATAGAGATCATGACAGTACTTTGGAGATGGAGATCAAAGGCGCAAGATGATCATGGCGATATCATGTCACATATTTTGATTGCATATGATGTTTATCTGTTATACATCTTATTATGTTTTGTTTGACGGTAGCATTTTAAGATGATCTCTCACTAATTATCAAGAAGTGTTCTCCCTGAGTATGCACCATTGCGAAAGTTCTTCGTGCTGAGACACCACGTGATGATCGGGTGTGATAGGCTCTACGTTCAAATACAACGGGTGCAAAACAGTTGCACATGGGGAATACTCAGGTTAAACTTGACGAGCCTAGCATATACAGATATGGCCTCGTAACACGGAGACCGAAAGGTCGAATGTGAATCATATAGTAGATATGATCAACATAGTGATGTTCACCATTGAAACTACTCCATCTCACGTGATGATCGGACATGGTTTAGTTGATTTGGATCACGTGATCATTTAGATGACTAGAGAGATGTCTCTCTAAGTGGGAGTTCTTAAGTAATATGATTAATTGAACTTTAATTTATCGTGAACTTAGTCCTGGTAGTATTTTGCAAATTATGTTGTAGATCAATAGTTTGTGTTGTTGCTTTCATATGTTTATTTTGATATGTTCCTAGAGAAAATTGTGTTGAAAAAAATATTAGTAGCAATGATGCGGATTGGATCCGCGATCTGAGGTTTATCCTCATTGCTGCGCAGAAGAATTATGTCCTTAATGCACCGCTAGGTGACAGACCTATTGCAGAGAGCGGATGCGCACGTTATGAACGTTTGGCTAGCTCAATATGATGACTACTTGATAGTTTAGTGCACCATGTAACGGCTTAGAATCGGGACTTCAAAGACGTTTTGAACGTCATGGACCATATGAGATGTTCCAGAATTGTAGTTAATATTTCAAGCAAATACCGAGTTGAGAGATATGAAGTCTCCAACAAGTTCTATAGCTAAAAGATGGAGGAGAATCGCTCAACTAGTGAGCATGTGCTCGATTGTCCGGGTATTTCAATCGCTTGAATCAAGTGGGAGTTAATCTTCCAGATAAGATAGTGATTGATGAATTCTCTAGTCACCATCACTAAGTTACTAGAACTTCGTGATGAACTATAGTATGCAAGGGATAATGAAAACGATTCCCGAGCTCTTCGTGATGTTGAAATCGACGAAGGTAGAAATCAAGAAAGAGCATCAAGTGTTGATGATTGACAAGATCACTAGTTTCAAGAAAAGGGCAAAGGAAAGAAAGGAAACTTCAAGTAGAATGGCAAACAAGTTGTCACTCCCGTGAAGAAGACCAAAGCTGGACCAAAGCCTGAAACCGAGTGCTTACACTACAAAGGAAATGGTCTTTGAAGCGGAAATGCCACGAATATTTGGTGGATAAGAAGGATGGCAAAGTGAACAAGGGTATATTTGATATACAGGTGTTTGATGTGTGCCTTACTAGTGTTTATAGTAGCCCCTGAGTATTTGATACTTGTTCGATTACTAAGATTAGTAACTCGAAACAGGAGTTACATAATAAACAGAGACTAGTTGAGGGGAAGTGACGATGAGTGTTGGAAATAGTTCCAAGATTGATATGATCATCATCACACACTCCCTATATATTTTCGAGATTGGTGTTAAACCTAAATAAATGTTATTTAGCGTTTGTGTTGAGCATGAATATGATTTGATCATGTTTATTGCGATACGGTTATTCATTTGAAGTTAAAGAATAATTGTTATTCTGTTTACATGAATAAGACCTTCGATGGTTATACACCCAATGAAAATAGTTTGTTGGATCTCGATCGTAGTGATACACATATTCATAATATTGATGCCAAAAGATGCAAAGTTAATAATGATAGTGCAACTTATTTGTGGCACTGCCGTTTGGGTCATATCGGTGTAAAGCGCGTGAAGAAACTCCATAAAGATGGATTTTCGGAATCACTTGGTTATGAATCATTTGATGCTTGCAAACCGTGCCTTTTGGGCAAGATGACTAAAACTCCGTTCTCCGGAACAATGGAACAAGCTACTGACTTATTGGAAATAATACATATCAATGTATGCGATCCAATGAGTGTTGATGCTCGTGGCAAGTATCGTTATTTTCTGACCTTCACAAGATGATTTGAGCAGATATGGGTATATCTACTTGATGAAACATAAGTCTGAAATAGTTGAAAAGTTCAAAGAATTTCAGAGTAAAGTGGAGAATCATCGTAAAAGAGAAAATAAAGTTTCTACAATCTGATCATGGAGGAGAATATTTGAGTTATGAGTTTGGCCTTCATATAAAACAATGTGGAATAGTTTCACAGCTCACGCCACCTAGAACACCACAATGTAATGGTGTGTCCAAACGTCGTAACCGCACTTTATTGGATATGGTGCAATCTATGATGTCTCTTATCAATTTACCACTATCGTTTTGGGGGTTATGCATTAGAGACAGCTGCATTCACGTTAAACAGGGCACCATCTAAATCCGTTGAGACGACACCATATGAACTATGGTTTAGCAAGAAACCCAAGTTGCCGTTTCTTAAAGTTTGGGGCTATGATGCTTATGTGAAAAAGTTTCATCCTGATAAGCTCAAACCCAAATCGGAGAAGTGCGTCTTCATAGAATACCCAAAGGAAACTATTGGGTACACCTTCTATCACAGATCCGAAGGCAAGATATTCGTTGCTAAAAATGGATCCTTTCTAGAGAAGGAGTTTCTCTCGAAAGAAGTGAGTGGGAGGAAAGTAGAACTTGATGAGGTAACTATACCTTCTCCCAAATTGGAAAATAGTTCATCACTGAAACCAGTTCCAGTGATTCCTACACCAATTAGTGAGGAAGCTAATGATGATGATCATGAAACTTCGATCAAGTTACTCTGAGAACCTCATAGGTCTTCCAGAGTACGGTCCGCACTGAGTGGTACGGTAATCCTGTTCGAAAGTCATGTTACTAGACCATGATAAACCTACGAACTATGAGGAAGCGATGATGAGCCCAGATTCCGCGAAATGGCTTGAGGCCATAAAATCTGAGATATGATCCATGTATGAGAACAAAGTATGGACTTTGATTGACTTGCTCGATGATCAGCAAGCCATGTTAAATAAATGGATCTTCAAGAGGAAGACGGAGAGTGATAGTAGTGTTACTATCCACTAAGCACGACTTGTTGCAAAAGGTTTTCAACAAGTTCAAGGTGTTGAATACGATGAGTTTTTATCACTCGTATCGATGCTTAAGTCCGTCTGAATCATGTTAGCAATTGCCACATTTTATGAAATCTGGCAAATGGATGTCCAAACTGCATTCCTTAATGGATTTATTAAAGAAGAGTTGTATATGATGCAACCAGAAAGTTTTTGTCAATCCTAAAGATGCTAACAAAATGTGCAAGCTCCAGCAATCCATCTATGGACTGGTCCAAGCATCTCAGAGTTGGAATATACGCTTTGATAAGTTGATCAAAGCATATTGCTTTATATAGACTTGCTGTGAAGCCTGTATTTACAAGAAAGTGAATGGGAGCACTACAGCATTTCTGATAAGTATATGTGAATGACATATTGTTGATCGGAAATAATGTAGAATTTTTCTGCAAAGCATGAAAGGATACTTGAATAAGAGTTTTTCAAAGAAAGACATCGGTGAAGCTGCTTACATATTGAGCATCAAGATCTATATAGATAGATCAAGACGCTTGATAAGATTTTTCAATGAATACATACCTTGATAAATTTTTGAAATAGTTCAAAATGGAACAGTCAAAGAAGGAGTTCTTGCCTGTGTTGCAAGGTGTGAAATTGAGTAAGACTCAAAACCCGACCATGGCAGAAAATAGAAAGAGAATGAAAAGCCATTCCCTATGCCTCAGTCATAGGTTCTATAAAGTATGCTATGCTGTGAACCAGACATATTGTATACCTTGCTCTGAGTTTGGCAAAGGAATAAAATTTTGATCTAATAGTAGATCACTGGACATCGGTCAAGAATATCCTTAGTAAGGACTAAGGAGATGTTTCTCGATTATGGAAGTGATAAAATAGTTCGTTGTAAAAGTTACATCGGTGCAAACTTTTACACTGATCCAGATGACTCTAAGTCTCAATCTGGATACATATTGAAAGTGGGAGCAATTAGCTCGAGTAGCTCCGTGCAAAGCATTATAGACATAGAATATTTGCAAAATACATACGACTCTGAATGTGACAGACCCGTTGACTAAGCTTCTCTCACGAGCAAAACATGATCATACCTTAGTACTCTTTGGGTGTTAATCACATAAGCGATGTGAACTAGATTATTGACTCTAGTAAACCCTTTGGGTGTTGATCACATGACGATGTGAACTATGGGTGTTAATCATATACAGATATGAATATTGGTGTTAAATCACATGGTGATGTGAACTAGATTATTGACTCTAGTGCAAGTGGGAGACTGAAGGAAATATGCCCTAGAGGCAATAATAAAGTTATTATTTATTTCCTTATTTCATGATAAATGTTTATTATTCATGCTAGAATTGTATTAACCGGAAACATAATACATGTGTGAATACATAGACAAACATAGTGTCACTAGTATGCCTCTACTTGACTAGCTCGTTGAATCAAAGATGGTTAAGTTTCCTAGCCATAGACATGAGTTGTCATTTGATTAACGGGATCACATCATTAGGAGAATGATGTGATTGACATGACCCATTCCGTTAGCCTAGCACTTGATCGTTTAGTATGTTGCTATTGCTTTCTTCATGACTTATACATGTTCCTGTAACTATGAGATTATGCAACTCCCGTTTACCGGAGGAACACTTTGGGTGCTACCAAACGTCACAACGTAACTGGGTGATTATAAAGGAGTACTACAGGTGTCTCTAAAGGTACATGTTAGGTTGGCGTATTTCGAGATTAGGTTTTGTCACTCCGATTGTCGGAGAGGTATCTCTGGGCCCTCTCGGTAATGCACATCACTATAAGCCTTGCAAGCAATGTGACTAATGAGTTAGTTACGGAATGATGCATTACGTAACGAGTAAAGAGACTTGCCGATAACGAGATTGAACTAGGTATTGGATACCGACGATCGAATCTCGGGCAAGTAACATACCGATGACAAAGGGAACAACGTATGTTGTTACGCGGTTTGACCGATAAAGATCTTCGTAGAATATGTAGGAACCAATATGGGCATCCAGGTCCCGCTATTGGTTATTGACCGAGAATGGTTTTAGGTCATGTCTACATAGTTCTCGAACCCGTAGGGTCCACACGCTTAACGTTTCGATGACAGTTTTATTATGAGTTTATAAGTTTTGATGTACCGAAGTTTGTTCGGAGTCCCGGATGTGATCACGGACATGATGAGGAGTCTCGGAATGGTCGAGACATAAAGATCGATATTTTGGAAGCCTATGTTTGGACATCGGAATGGTTCCGGGTGAAATCGGCATTTTACCGGAGTATCGGGATGTTACCGGAACCCCTCGGGGGGTTAATGGACCTACATGGGCCAAGAGGGAGAAGAGAGAAGGAGCCAAGAGGGGGCCGCGTGCCCCTCCCCCTCCTAGTCCGAATAGGACAAGGGAAGGGGGGCGGCGCCCCCCCCTTTCCTTCCCCTCTTCCTCCTCTTTCCCCCTTTCTCCTACTCCTACTTGGAAAGAGGGAGTCCTACTCCGGTGGGAGTAGGACTCCCCCTGGCGCGCCTCTGGGCGGCCGCCTCCTCCCCAGGCTCCTTTATATCTGAGGCGAGGGGCACCCCAAAGACACACAAGTTGATCTACGGATCATTCCTTAGCCGTGTCGGTGCCCCCTCCACCATATTCCACCTCGGTCATATCGTCATGAGTTTAGGCGAAGCCTGCGCTGGTAGAACATCATCATCGTCACCACGCCGTCAGGTCGTCTTGTGGAACTCATCCCCGAAGCTTTGCTGGATCGGAGCCCGGGGATCGTCATCGAGCTGAACGTGTGCTGAACTCGGAGGTGCCGTGCGTTCGATACTTGGATCGGTCGGGTCATGAAGACGTACGACTACATCAACCGCGTTGTCATAACGCTTCCGCTTACGGTCTACGAGGGTACGTGGACGAACACTCTCCCCTCTTGTTGATATATCATCACCATGATCTTGCGTGTGCGTAGGAATTTTTTTGAAATTACTATGTTCCCCAACACACATAAGTGTACCAAAGGGGCTGACATGTGGGTCCAAGGGGTCCCAGTTGACCAGTCAAACTTTGACTGGTCAATAGGGGGTGGGTCCCCCTTGTCATATACTATCTTACTAACCTAACAGATTAAATAGACTAATTAGGTTATCAGTTTAACTAACACAGGTTAATTAAGTTAATTAACTCTTTAATTAAGTAATTAATTAATACTTTTATTATTATTATAATTTAAATTTTTTTATAAATGTTTCAGGGGTGTGGGGCCCATTTGTCATAGGCCCCAGGGGCCTTGGCAGTTTTGGTCCAGCGGGTGTGGGCGCACCCGAGCGAGCACTCGCCACAGGCGAGACAAAACCGCCAGGGCACGGGCCATGGGCGCCCGCCGAGCGGACGCAGTGGAGGTTCATAGCCACGGCGAGGCCACGGAGAGCGCAAAGCGCCGGCCGGCGATAGGGGCATGGCGAGGCCGCAGTCTGTGTCGAGAGCAGCTGGATGGATGGCGGCGGCGGGAGGCGGCTAAGCGGCACCGGACGCGCGGAGGTGGAACCGGACCGGCGACGGCGACGAAAGCAGCTGGTGCGGGGCGCGGTTGACGGCGCTGCCGTGGCGAAGCGAGGGAGGTGAAGAGCTGCTGCTGGCTGCAGAGGGCGCAACCAGGCGAAGCGGCCTTGAGCTCGGTCGCGGGGGTTCGGTGGAGCACGTGCGTTCGGTGACGAGGGAAAGAGAAGAGGCTCGGGGCCTCATCGAGCAACGTAGGGCACGGGGCAGTGGGGGTCGAGGAGGAGGACGGGGACGGCGTTCCGGTGACGACGGAGTAGCTCCGGCGAATGGCGCTCGGCGATGATGGTTCGTGGCGGCGTCGAGGTCGGTGGAGCGCGTCGGGGAGGAGGCGGGGCGGTTCCGCGCGGCGTCGAGGCGGCGGGTATGGTCGACGGGGTCGGGTCGCCGTGGGAGGTTCATTCCCCCGATCCCGATCTGGATCGGGGAAGGGGAGAGAGATGTGGGGATCGTGGGGAGTGGGATGGGGTTAGGGTTTGACCAGGGGGGTCGGGGTGGCCTAGTAGGGCGCTGGGGTGGGCCGGCTTGGCTGGGACATGGCCCAGTTGAGCCGGGGGCTGCTGGTTCTTTCTTTTTGTTATTTTTGTTTGCTTTCTTTTTATCTTTTCATAATTTTCTTTTCTGTTTCTTTTAATAATTAATTTATTTTAGTTTTTGTAAAATTTAATTTCAACACCTAAATTAGTATTTAGGAATACAACACTGCCACATTAATTTGGACAGCTAAATAAAATAGTTTAATATTTTATTAATTTGAAAAAGGTATTAAATTAAATGTTTTGTTGCTGCTTTAATTACCTTAGTGCATCTAAACATTTTATAAAAATGTGGTTTCTACATCAATATTATTTATGATTTATTTTCTACAACTTGAACATTTTAGTTTTAAAGTTTGAAAACTTTTGTTGTTTGCCTATATTTTAAATTTGAATTTGAATCGTTTTGAACTAACGCGGGTTTATCAACAATAACCGAGGTGACGTGGCATCATTAGCAAAGGTTTACTATAGCTTAATTATCCGGGCATCACAATCATAAAAGAAATTTTTCTTTTGCTGGTATGTGAAACTAGGTGGTATAAATTTGGCAACAATGTAATTTGCATAATCAGCATACTAAGGAGCAGTGACGACCGTTAATTGTTCATCAGGAAAGCTATCATCAATAGGTAGTGGGTCATCAAGAACATTCTCTAACCAAGACAAGTTGTCTGCAACAAGGTTCTCTGCTCCCTTTCTATCAATAATATGCAAATCAAATTCTTGGAGCAAGAGAACCCATCTAATGAGTCTAGGCTTAGCATCTTTCTTTTCCATAAGATATTTAATAGCAGCATGATCAGTGTGAATAGTAACTTTGGAATCAACAATATAAGGTCTAAACTTATCACAAGCAAACACAACTACTAAGAATTCTTTTTCAGTAGTAGCATAATTTCTCTGGGCAGTATCAAGAGTTTTACTAGCATACTGGATAACATTCAATTTCTTATCAACTCTTTGCCCTAGAACAACACCTACAGCATAATCACTAGCATCACACATAATTTCAAAGGGTAAATTCCAATCAGGTGGCTGAACAATAGGTGCAGTGACCAAAGCTTTCTTAAGTATTTCAAATGCTTCTACACAATCATCATCAAAGACAAAAGGAATATCTTTTTGTAATAAATTAGTCAGAGGCCTAGAGATTTTAGAAAAGTCCTTAATAAACCTCCTATAAAAACCAGCATGACCAAGGAAACTTATTATACCTTTTATGTCCTTGGGACATGGCATCTTTTCAATAGCATCAACTTTAGCTTTATCAACTTCAATACCTCTCTCGGAAATCTTATGCCCCAAGACAATGCCTTCATTAACCATAAAGTGACACTTTTCCCAATTCAGTACGAGACTAGTGTCTTCGCATCTCTGCAAAACTCGATCAAGGTTGCTCAAGCAATCATCAAAAGAAGATCCATAGATGGAGAAATCATCCATGAATACCTCACAAATCTTTTCACAAAAGTCAGAGAATATAGCCATCATACATCTTTGAAAGGTAGCAGGTGCGTTACATAAACCAAAAGGCATACGTCTATAAGCAAAAGTACCGAAAGGGCAAGTAAAAGCAGTTTTTGATTGATCCTTCACTGACACAAGTATTTGAGAGAAACCAGAATAACCATCTAGAAAGTAGAAATATGTGTGTTTGGATAGTCTTTCTAGCATTTGATCAATAAAAGGTAAAGGGTAATGGTCTTTCTTAGTAGCTTTATTTAATTTACGGAAATCAATTACCATCCTATGACCTGTAATAATTATTTGCGGGATCAATTCATCTTTATCATTAGGAACAACGGTAATACCTCCCTTTTTAGGAACACAATGGACAGGGCTTACCCAATCACTATCAGCAACGGGATAAATTATACCTGCCTCAAGGAGCTTTAGTATCTCCTTTCTTAGCACTTCTTTCATCTTAGGATTCAATCGCCGTTGAGGATCTCTAACTGGTTTGGCATCATCCTCCAAATTAATTTTGTGTTGGCCTAACGTGGGACTAATACCCTTGAGATCATCCAGAGTATATCAATAGCAGCACGGTGCTTCTTTAGAGCTTTCAATAATCTTTCTTCTTCTTGCTCTGAAAGGTTAGCACTAATAATAATAGGATATATTTTCTTTTTATCAAGATAAGCATACTTAAGATTATCAGGTAATGGTTTGAGTTCAAACACGGGATCACCCTTGGGTGGAGGGGGGTCCCCTAGAATTTCAACGGGTAGGTTGTGTTTCAGAATAGGTTCCTATTGAAGGAACACTTCATCTATTTCCCTTCTTTCCTTCATAAATATATCATTTTCATGGTCTAGCAAATATTGTTCTAACGGATCATTAGGAGGCACGGCAATAGAAGCAAGACCAATAATCTCATCCTTACTAGGTGATTCTCTATCACGAGGTTGTCTATGAAACTTAGCAAAATTGAACTCATGAGACACATCCTCTAAGCCAATTGTAACAGTATCCTTTTCACAATCAATCCTAGCATTAACAGTATTCAAGAAGGGTCTACCAAAAATAATGGGACAAAAATCATCCTGTGGGGAACTAAGAACAAGAAAGCAGGATATTTAACCTTCCCACACAAGACTTCAACATCTCTAACAATCCCAATTGGTGAAATAGTATCTCTATTGGCAAGCTTGATAGTAACATCAACACCTTCCAATTCAGCGGGTGCAATATCATGCATAATTTCTTTATATAAGTCATAGGGTATTGCACTAGCACTTGCACCCATATCACATAAGCCATGATAACAATGATCTCCTATTTTAACAGAAATAACAGGCATGCCTACTACAGGTCTATGTATCTTAGCATCTGGTCTGACAATATTAGCAGTCTCACCACAGAAATAAATAACATGCCCATCTAAATCATCATCCAAGAGATCTTTAACCATAGCAATACTAGGTTCAACTTTGATTTGCCCAGGAGGTGTATAAGTCCTAGTATTACTCTTACGAACAACAGTCAAAGTTTTAGCATGATCCTTTATCCTAACAGGAAAAGGAGGTTTCTCAACATAAGTAGTAGGAACAATAGGATCACTATAAGTGACAGTCTTTTCTTCAACTGTAATAGGTGCAACTACTTTTACTTCAACGGGAGGATTATATTTAAACCACTTCTCCTTAGAGAGATCAACGTGAGTAGCAAAAGATTCCCAGAAAGCAGCTACTATCTCAGAGTCAAGTCCATACTTAGCGCTAAATCCACGAAAAGCATCGGTATCCATAAAAGATTTAATACAATCAAACTTACGTGTCATACCTGACTCCTTACCATCGTCGGAACCCCAATCTTCAGAGTTGAGTTTAATTATTTCCAATAAATCCCATTTGAATTCAATAGTCTTCATCATATAAGAACCAGCACAGGAAGTATCGAGCATGTTGCGATCATTGGGAGAAAGACGAGCATAAAAATTTTGAATAATCATTTCTCTGGAGAGCTCATGATTGGGGCATGAATATAACATTGACTTAAGCCTCCCCCAAGCTTGAGCGATGCTTTCTCCTTCGCGAGGCCAGAAATTATATATGTAATTACGATCACGATGAACAAGATGCATAGGATAGAACTTCTGGTGGAATTCCAACTTCAACCGTTTATAATTCCAAGATCCCGTATCATCACATAGCCTATACCATGTCAATGCATCTCCCTTCAAAGATAAAGGGAAGACCTTCCTTTTGACAACATCATTGGGAATACCTGCAAGCTTAAATAATCCACAAACTTCATCCACAAAGATAAGGTGTAAATCGGGATGCAATGTTCCATCTCCTGCAAAGGGATTAGCTAGCAGTTTCTCTATCATACCCGAAGGAATCTCAAAGTAAACATTTTCAGTAGGTTCAATAGGTTGAGGAGCAACTCTTTGCTCTTCTGGTCAGGGTGAAGATACCCCGAACAATCCCCTCAAAGGATTAGTTTCCATAGTAACAAGTGACAGAAAATTTCAGCACACTATATAAATGTTTCCTTACCAAGTTCCACTCACCAAAAGCGCTTACGCCCAAGCAACGGCGCCTTTAAAAGAGTCTTGATGACCCACAAGTATAGGGGATCTATCGTAGTCCTTTTTATAAGTAAGAGTGTCGAACCCAACGAGGAGCAGAAGGAAATGACAAGCGGTTTTCAGTAAGGTTTTCTCTGCAAGCACTGAAATTGTAGGTAACAGATAGTTTTGTGACAAGATAAATTGTAACGAGTAACAAGCAATGAAAGTAAATAAAGTGCAGCAAGGTGACCCAATCCTTTTTGTAGCAAAGGACAAGCCTGGAAAATTTCTTATAATGAGAAAAGAGCTCCCGAGGACACATGGGAATTATCGTCAAGCTAGTTTTCATCACGCTCATATGATTCGCGTTCGGTACTTTGATAATTTGATATGTGGGTGGACCGGTGCTTGGGTACTGCCCTTACTTGGACAAGCATCCCACTTATGATTAACCCCTATTGCAAGCATCCACAACTACAAAAGAAGTATTAAGGTAAACCTAACCACAACATTAAACATATGGATCCAAATCAACCCCTTACGAAGCAACACATAAACTAAGGTTTAAGCTTCTGTCACTCTAGCAACCCATCATCTACTTATTACTTCCCAATGCCTTCCTCTAGGCCCAAATAATGGTGAAGTGTCATGTAGTCGACGTTCACATAACACCACTAGAGGAGAGACAACATACATCTCATCAAAATATTGAATGAATACCAAATTCACATGACTACTAATAGCAAGACTTCACTCATGTCCTTAGGAACAAACGTAACTACTCACAAAGCATAGTCATGTTCATAATCAGAGGAGTAATAATATGCATTAAGGATATGAACATATGATATTTCACCAAGTAAACCAATTAGCATCAACTACAAGGAGTAATCAACACTACTAGCAACCCACAGGTACCAATTTGTGGTTTTGATACAAGATTTGATACAAGAGATGAACTAGGGTTTTGAGAGGAGATGGTGCTGGTGAAGATGTTGATGGAGATTGACCCCTCCCGATGAGAGGATCATTGGTGATGATGATGGTGATGATTTCCCCCTCCCGGAGGGAAGTTTCCTTGGCAGAACAGCTCTGCTGGAGCCCTAGATTGGTTCTGCCAAGGTTTCGCCTCGTGGCAGAGGAGTTTCGTCCCGTAAGCTTGCCTCTGATTTTTTCCGGGGTAAAAGCCTTCATATAGCAGAAGATGGGCACCGGAGGGCCACCAGGGGGCCCAGGAGACAGGGGGCGCGCCTAGTAGGAATGGGCGCGCCCCCACCCTCATGGCCTGGGTGTGGGCTCCCTCTGGTAGTTTCTTTGCTCAATAATTCTTATTAATTCCAAAAATAACTTCCGTGGAGTTTCAGGATTTTTGGAGCAGTGCAGAATAGGTTTCCAATATTTGCTCCTTTTCCAGCTAGAATTCCAGCTGCCGGCATTCCCCCTCTTCATGGTAAACCTTGTAAAATAAGAGAGAATAGCAATAAGTATTGAGATATAATGTGTGATAACAGCCCATAATGCAATAAATATTGATATAAAAGCATGATGCAAAATGGACGTATCGCACCCTTAGAGTGTTTGTCTGTTCGCCGACAAGGTAAAGTAGGGCATGGGACATAAGCCGGCTCACGGGACTCAAGGTGCCACAGTCTCCCATGCCCTACTCTTCCTCGTCGGAGCCCGAAACCCGAACGGTGCTGGTGGACGTAAGATCGATGGTGGATCTGTCTTGGGACGAGCTGGTGACATCCACCAGAACGCGGTTGCGGTGCTCGGACTGCTGCACCATACGGGGCGTCGGAGAATGCGACTCCGCCCGACGCCCACCGCCAGACGGGGGCACGTCGTGCCATGTTTTCATCGGATGACCCCCATGGTGTGTCCCGATGCTCAACGCGCCAACGAAGGGGTTGCGCATCCGCCACTGCGTCCGGACGCCAGACGGACCGCACCGCCTCCCGTGAGGCAGCAATGGCACACCTAGTACTGGATCCATGCGCCATTTGGCGGACGCGATGGATTCCCGATGGAAGGAGTCCGAGCACTGCCGTGCACGGGCCTCCTCCTGGGAGCGACGGAGTGCAAGCCGGACGACCATCTCCTTCTTAGGGCCATGTGGGATGAGCTCAGGGTCGATAGATCTAGAGGTGGAGGGCTCGGATCCGCTGCCCACCATGCGGGAGACGGCCGAAGAACGTCGGACGGGAGCTTGGGTGGCGGAGGGGAGTGGAGTGAAGTGACTAGGGTTTGGTCTGGTGAGCGGGCGGGAAGGAATATATATGGGGTCGGGTGGGCCGGGTTCGACGTGGCGGACGCACCCGGGCGCCCCCATATCTGCCCCATATTTAGGCTAGATATGAAGGATGCCGGTCAGTCCGGGCGTTTGAGGCCCGTTTGGGTCAAAATTTTATGAACAAACAGTGACCGCGCAGCCCGTTCAGACGTTTGAGGCGGGTTTGGGGCGGCCGGCTATAGATGCTCTTAGAAGAAACCTTGGCCTCGTTTGAGTTGGGGGCGAGGCTTCGCCCTTTGTCCAGCTCGCTGGACGCTGTCTCTTCACACTTGGCCCCGCCGAGCATCCTTTCTATTGGCTTGACACTAGTAAAAGGGGATGTGCGTTGCAATGTGAGAAAAAAATTCATATTTTTCTATGGCCCTTATCACATTTTGCTGCGTCACCCGGATACACTATCACTCTCAATTTTGTGAAATCATGAACATTTTTTTAAAATCGTGAGCATATTTGAAACCTGAACATTTTTTAAATTCATGAACACTTTCACAAATTTTTGAACATTTTCTAGAGTCGAGAATATTTTAGACTATTTGCAAACATTTTTTAAAATTATGAACATTTTTTTAACAATTTTCTTAACTCGGCAAACATTTCTAGAATGCACGTACATTTTTTTGGAAATTGGTGAAACAAAATTTTGAAATTCACGAACATTTTTTCAATTGCATGTTTATTTTTTGAATTAGCAAACATTTTATGAATGAATAAACTATTTTATTAGTCACGAACAGTTTTTGAATTTTCAGGATATTTTTCCATTCATGAACATTTTTTGAATTGACAAAACTTTGTTCAATTTCATTAACATTTTTAAAAATGAACTTTTTCAAAAATAATAAATATTTTGATTTCCTGAACAATTGTTTTCAAAATTTTGAACAATTTTTGAATAAGCAAACATTTTTTAATAAATTCGTGAACATTTTCTGGATCCACAAACATTTATCTATTAAACATTTATTTCAAAATTATAATTTTTAATCTTTAGAATTTTTTATGTCCCAAATTCTTTAAAGTAGAAAAGAATCAAATGAAAAAGGAAAAAAATAAAAAAAATGAAATTTATAAAACCGGCCGCCTGGACATGGGCCTGCCCAAATGGGCACGCTGTGTCTTCTCCAGTGCACAGAGCGCGGTATAGGAGGTCCCTACCCTATGGGCCGGCCCAGGCTAGGGATTCCCTGAGTGAAACGTTTTTTTATCACTTATAGGTGGCATTGGTGAGTAATATTTTGCAACTTTTGTTGCAATTTTTGTGAAGTACCGCAAAAAACAATAGCCCCTTTATTATGAGAGCGATGATTTGGTGCCCGGGCTCAACAATACCTTGATTTAAAATAGAAAAAAAATTAAAAAATTCTAAATTTTTTGTGTGGTGCAAGATGCTCCTACGCGTGAGCTCCGCGCAAAATTTTGTGAAGTCAAATTTGTCTTTTTTGCCACGAACTCCTCGAATGTTCAAATTTCACAAAATTTTGCACGGAGTTCATTGCACCACAAAAAAAATTAACTTTCTTTCTATTTTAAATCGAGGTACTGTTCACCGGGCTTATCTGAGCCGAGGGTCCGGGTTGAATTATCGCTTTATTATTAGATATAGATATAAATATCATGCTTTTTTTGTACGCCGATGCTGGCTTGGACCAGGCTGTCGCTTTTTAACGCTATGCACTCTCACACCGTCAGGCATTTGAAGTTCGAGAAGCGGCTTCTGGTTCCATCTATTAGCAACGATGATGAGGACCAAGATGCCGGTAAGAACTGACAAAATCTTTAACAACTTTTGAACGTCATGCTGCTCCTCGTTGTTCGTTGACTTGTCTAGAGTGGACCGGACAAGGTATACTGTATGTTTGTGTTCAACACCGCACTACCTTTTGCTGATACTTATAAGACTACAAACAGCATGTTTATATTTCTACCATCAATTCAGCAACCAGAAGTTCCATAAGAATATTTTTTAGAAGAAAAGTTTTCCAACGTCTTCAGCTGTTGCTACCTGTAGTTTCTGAAAGCAGTATTCCAGAGTACCGATACTCTTTTATTTGAAACGACAGTGCCTTGGATCAAATCCTGGGTCCTCACTGTACAGACCGGCGGTTTTTGAGCTATCCAAGATTAACGTTTGGAATCTTACAGTGCAGCAAGCATGAGCTGTCTGGCCTCTGCGGCATTTCTTCAAGAACCGCAGACTGTCAGTAACAGTTCTACTTCAGAACGAAGCCACATGCTGTCACTGCAACTGAAGTTTACTCAGTTACTAGTGTTTCTGTACGGACCAGTAACTGGTACAGGTAAATGTTACTTCCTCCATCTCATAATATAAGAACGTTCTTATATTATGGAACAGAGGGAGTACTATTGAGGTTTTGACGAGTTTCGTTCTCGTTATGTGCTATCCTTCACTATAGTCCAACTTATACATTCAATATCCGAATGTTAAAGGTAGGGCCTATCGTTGAATACCACTGCTTTGATGGCCATTTAGTACAGAATTTCACAGCACAGTATGCCTACAAGGGTTTTGTAACATCATCCAGTGACATGCCGTGGGTCGAATACCAGACAAACCAACTGTGGTGAAGGTGTATGTTATGTTGTGATCAAATTCAAGTATAAAGATAAAGACTAACTTCTGACAAGTGAGCGGAGCGAGGCCATCCCTAAAATTTACTTCTATTAAAAAAGGGTGGCTTTCGAGACCAACCCCTCTTCTCGCGTCACCCCCATCGTGGGCGACATGGGAGGTCTCAGCCGCCGCCGCCTAGTCCCCCCAGCTCTCACCTTCCCCTCTGCCGCCGCGGGTGGTCGGCGCCGGGCAAAGCCCGTGCGTTCGATGGCGTCAGGGGAGGGCCCCTCCTCCCTCTCTTGGATCCATGGGTGGTGCGGGCAGCCAGATCCGCGGGGTGCAGGCCGGCGTAAGCCCGTCAAAAAAGATTCGCGGGGTGCGGCCCTCCCGATGGCGCGGCGAGTCCCGGCGGTGGCAGGCTTGCGGCGGCACACGGGTGCCCAATTCCACGGTGTGGATCTTCCGGCAGCGTGGCAGCTCCCGGCGGCGGCGGGCTCGGGCGGCAGCAGGCTTGGGCGATGGCGTGGGCCGCACGAGGTAGATATTGTCGCTCCAGTCATCGTGGAGGAATCTGGACCTAGGGCGGTGACCCCGGTAGGCATGGCGATGACCCCCTCTTGGCGGTGCTTGCGGGTGGTGGTTTGATGGCGTCTTGAACGTGTGGGCGGTGAGTTGCCGGTGGATCTCCTCCCCGCTGCAGGCTCTCTCCCGCAGCACTTGGTGGCTTGCGACCCCGGTCGTCGGCCTTGGTGCGTTCGTGGGGCTGGTAGAGGTGACATCGGACCAGAGAAAACCCTGGAGGACTCGATCATCCCGACGTGGTGACGACCAAGGTCGCCGTTCTCCTCCTTGCAAGCGTCGTCGAGGTCCTTGTGCTCCACCCCGACCCCATGCCCGGGTGAAGATCCAAAATCTCCTCAAATTGCTCGGTGACGGCACTGCGAGTGTCGTGCCATTCTTGGAGGCGCCGCCTGGGGCATGCGGGTGCTCGGTTAGAGGAACTGGAGGCAGAGGCATGGGACCAGTGGCAGTAGGTGGTGTTTGCGAACGAGGAGCGGCATGGCATCTGGCACGTCGACAACGGCAGGTCTCGGCGGCATGGAGCAGCTAGGTCTCGGCGGTGGGCACGTGATGATGGACGAGCCCATGATGGTGGCATTGTCTGGCATCATGGTAGCGTCGACGACAGCTAGGCCTGGCAAGGTCGATGAGTCGGTACAATTCTGAAAATGGTTCGGTGGAAGATGGCGGCGACGGCCTCTGAGAGTGTTCTGAACCGGTGTGTGCCCCAGACCCGGCAACGTGGCTTAGTTGGGGCATCCGGTTTTAGATGTTAGGCTATTGTGCGAGGTTTCTTTGTTATCCGGCTCGCCGGCTCGGACTATCAGCACCCCTTCATCAACTGGATAGGAGTAGCGACAAATGTTATCAAGATGGTAACTTCAGACGTACTGATATATTACTTTATAAGGTCTTTGCGAATAATTAATAAAGTGGCTGCATGCATCGGCCAGATGCAGAGGCCGGGGGTCTTCCTCCTTTTCTAAAACAAAAACTTCTACTAAAAACGCAACCTGGTTTTCTTTTCTCTATTTTCCTCTCTTTTCTCTTCTCCTGGCTAATTCCTAGCCTATGTACAGTATTGCGTTCCTCCACTATGATGAAAATGCAGAGCTCCTGCAGCTCAGGTCAAATAAAATTACTTCTATTAAAAAATGCAACCTTTGTCCACATCAAAGATCAAATCCTTCCAGATGGGGTGAGTCATTCGGCTGCGCTAACATACGCAACCTTTGTCCTCATCGAACTGCCGCGTTTACTTAGCAGCAATATATCTCTATCTATTAACATACACAAGTGTATAGTATAAGCAGGAGCCACCAGTTACTACAGCTAATATAATTACATGTAGATTTCTCTTGCTTTCTTCCATTACATATTTTCAGTGGTACTATCAACATAACAGCAGCAGCCAGTCGGTGTTGCAACAGAAGCTTACTCAGTTATGCGTATACGTATAAATCATCCGTACTATCAGCATAACAGCATTGGTACATATTTTCTGCCATCTTTCTGTATACGTATGAAGAAGGATGGCAAAAATATCAGTATTGTTCTTCTGCAGATTACATGGTGATGATTAACTTATGCAGACAGGAGTGCCAGTAGTCAGATCTTTAGTGGTAAAACAACACCAAAAATTCCAATTCTTTCGAGATGCAGTAGCACTTCGACACTCAGTAGTGTGCAGTATCGCTGGGCCGATTGAATGGGGGGAATTCCCTCTTGGAACTTAAGTACAAGCCCAATCAAGTCGAAGATGGGGACTGCTTCCTCATTCAAGGGTTGGCATCTTCCAGTACAGCACCATTAATCAACCGAGCCTTAACTTAGCACAGCCAGTTTCAGTGTCACTTAGCTGGGAGCTTTTACTAGTCAGGATGAATGCCTGCACAAGACAGCATTAATGCGGCGCTTATGAGCCCAATTTCTGCGTTTCGCCTATGCCTTGTGTGGTGTGTGAGCTGCAAACTCTTAGCTGGCCGGTATCTTTCATCGAATCAAAAGTGGCCTCCCTGACCTCCCCCATTCATGTCCTGCCCACAAGATAAAACAGTGCTTCATTTATGCCCGTTATTTATGTTTGCTTAGCTGCATTGCCCTTCTCCATTCATACGCTCCATAAATTCTTTGCAAGGAAATATTGATTGTGGTTGCAGCATTTCATTATCTTCAGTGTGTGCCTTTATGTTCTTTGGATGCTCACAGGAATCCCTCTCTTCTTCCTTGTGCCTGCCTCTGTGGATCGCACGAACTAGAAAATGCAGCAAGAGAAACTAGAAAAATGTAGGAATACAGAAAACGTATGAATCAGATGTCACGCACTGTGGATTTCTATATATGATCTTAAAACAGATGAGTAATAGATTCTGCCCTAGATGGTTCAAATAAAAGAAGAGCTCTTTTACGGTGATTGGCGTAGTACTTTCGGTACTACCCGATACCGACCCCTCTGATTTTTTTTAGCCGTCCGATCTGGTGCGGGATTAAGAATGAGTAATAGATTCTGCCCTATATGGTTGAAATAAAAGAAACACATTATTTTTGGAGAAATAATGGGAGAAATAGGCTGCGAGTGTATGAGCTTATGTTTGTTTCTATATGGATTGTGGTCATGGGAATGCTAAGTACTCCCTCTGTAAACTAATTATAAGGGAGTATTTGACTACTCCAATCCAATTATCCCAAAGATCTAAAAGATCTCATATTAGTTTACAAAGGAAGTATTTGACTACCCCAATCCGATTATCCTGGAGTTGGGACCTTTATAGGAAACATGTGTATGGACTATGGACTGAAATTCTCTAAAATTCCAGTGAAAATCCTACAATACAGACCCTAAAACATTTTTCGAAAGAGAGTATTTTTGCATAGAAGCCTCTGCCTTGTGTCTACCAAGGTGGAGAGGTCAGATCCGGTTTCATGAACTTTTTAGAAGACGTTGCATCTAACTGAAGCCTACGGGTGGAAGATGGATGGGGGAATGCCTTTGTTCATAGAGGAGCAGACTGAAATGACACTACAAGTGGGCAGGGATCCAAAACTCCTTTTTCCCCTTTTGAAAATACGGACTTGGGACTCATTTGTAGTGGGACTGTAACTGCTCAAAAAGCCAGCAGTAGGGGTATCTATCTTGATAATACTACTATACTTTTCACCCGCAAAAAAAAATTACTATACTTTTACTCAGTGTGTATGATCTGTAAAAAAAACTAAATTATATGAAATATATTCTTGCATGTTTTTCCTAATAAATTAGTCTTAATTTCAAGCAGTTCAAACAAGGATGGTACTTTGATATGAATTAATTTCTCTATAAATAATATTTAATCTTCTTAATTCGTTCTGTTCCGTTCCAACCACCCCTGCATAATGGCACTATTCATTTCAGAGAAAGACCAACAAGAACTTAATAGTACCTGCCGAAGTGCTGATTGCCTCCGTTTTTTTATATTTGCTTCTTTGCTCGTTTCAATGTTTGCCTAGTGTAGATGTGACGATATTTCATTTTTCACCCATTTTTACTGAGACATTAATCTAATCCAAACTACTGCTACTTATGAAAGTTGACTCATGCTTCGGTACGTACTCCCCCCCCCCCCCATCTCCTTCCCCCTAAAAGCTTACACGAAGTTATTTTAAGAGTGAATTACGGTTTTTACCCTCTGTTTTGATATTTTTGACACTAATTACCATGTTTAGTAGGATTTCATCCGTGTTACCACATTTAGCAAAAGTGTTGCCACATTTTACCATGTTTAAAATTTTACGAGCGTTCTGACCGATGGGTCCCGATTGCAAGGTCCAGCTGGCATGCCACATCGGCGGATTTTTTCCTGGTGGTTTTTCTACACACTAAACCACATCGCCTAGCTTCTCCCGACCGGTCAGGCTCAATATGATCGCACCAGAGCAGCTCGCCAGCGCCCGATGGCCAAGACACTGAAGTCAGGCCGCACCACATTGGCCTCCATTATTCATGGCACACATTACTCGCATTCCAATCGCACACACGATCCTACCCTAGTCTGGCCCAAAACCACTACCTCCTTCTTTAGGAGGGGGTAGGACAATGTAGGCGACGAGCAGCAGACAAGACTTCAAGGCGTGGCCGCATCGTCGGAGCGAGCGGCAGCCAGTACGACAATCTTCTCCCCTCCCATGCATAGTTGCATTCTTTGTTTCTCACCCCTGCTGATTAAGTTTTTTGTGGCTAGATTTTCTCTAAATCATGGATGCATATTAGATAGGTTTAGACTACTCATTTCTAGTTCGAAGAAATTGTGATGAGATGACTGTACTTGATCAATGTGGCATGTTTTCATTGAATAAATTATAGAAGAAATTGTTACTGATATAATCTGAAATCATGTATGTTTTTCGTCAGTATTATCATATATGACCTTAAGTATGCATGATTTTGTGGATCAAATTTAAAGTAGTCGAGACACTAACTCTGATGCACACACATATCTGAATACCTAGTCAAGCATGAACTAGTTAAATGATGTTTTAGAGATTTCGTTTCCCATGGTAGCAAATATGTTGACCAGTAGAGAGTTAGTATATGTTTCCCAAGCTATTCTGGTGCGATCATATTAAGCCTGACTGGTTGGGAGAAGCTAGTGTGATGTGGTTCGCCATGCAGAAACACCGTCAAGAAAAAACCCTGCTGATGTGGCATGCCAGTTGGACCTTACAATTGGGATCCGTTAGTCAGAACACTTACAAAATTTAAACAGGGTAAACTGTGGCAACACTTCTGCTAAATAGGGTAAAACGGATGAAATCCCGCTAAATGGGGTAACTAGTGTCAAAAATGTGAAAATAGGGGTAAAACCTGAAATTCACTCTTATTTTAAAGAGGCTATTGTCAAGTTAGCATTCAAATCAATCGTTTGAATAGACTGATTTGGATGCAAATGGCTATATTACACTGTGTGTGTGGGGGGGGGCTATGTTACACTTTTTAATCGAAAGGGGTAATTTCTAATCTTCAACTTTAATCTGCATCGAAATCTGTAAATTTTTCTGGTGGGGCGTGCTGAAGCAAAGTTCATGAATGTTTTGTTTTATCTTTCCTACCTCTGTTTTATTCTAACACAATTGCGCTTACAAAAGCAGCACTTGGCATGAAAATAACTAGGGAAAAGAGCAAACATAAACTAATTGGATAGAAAAGGAGCGAAAAAAGATTGGTGGAATAGACTCCCTTTCTTTCCATGGTTTGTATCTTTACTCTTATTAAAAAATTGAGTTGGTGATGATGGTGTGCCTGCCATCCTGCAATATAGACCGTCTGATCTATAACTGACGCATAGAAAGCAAACTATAACAATTTTGCAAAAAGATATCCGCACCCCTCTTCATATTTGCAGGGAAAGCCTTCCCATGTTCATCTTTGTCTCCAACAAGATAAACAACTCGTATAAATGCATCTTTTTGTTCCGTGCAACGCATGGGCCTCTTGCTAGTTAAAAATACAACACACTGTTCCGACCATATTGCACTACCATCATTTGATAAACCACGAAAATGCTTCTTCTCTTTGATTCAAGTATGTAAATACAAATGGGAAAATTTGAAGGATATTCAGAAAAACATAAATGTCATCAACAATACTTGTGAAGTGTTTAATTATTTGAACGTATCAGCAGAATTTTTGGATTAACTTGATTAATCATCCTGACCAAGATCCATTAAAAAAATTATTTTATTCTCAGATTCTATCCGAGGGGTTTGCAATCTTTGTAAAAATCTCATCCTCGCTAGGGAATTATCTTATCCGAAAGAAAAAGATCTTTGTAGGAATACAGGAAAAGGTAAATCGAGTCCAGCGAGACATGGGAGGTTCTTGCATTCAAGTGCTGGCCATGCCGTCCCCCTTCCTCCCGAGGGCACAGCACTATATATAGCAGGTTGCGCCATTCTCCCGAAACACAAACATAGCTCCTCTCCTCCTGTGCGCGCTCAACACCGCTGCACAGTATCCACCCATCGTAAGAGCATATAGCGCAGTGCAACAGGATCATCAGTACGGGTTGCACTAGCTTATTAGGCTAGCGGCTAGCGAGGGAGTAGGCAGAGGCAGGCACTGCGCAGGAGCTGATCCATGGCGAGCACGGTGGAGTCGCCGACGAGCTCGTGCGTGTCGTCGGACACGGAGGAGGAGGCCGCGGCGGTGACGAAGCCGATGGTGGTGGTGGGGTGCCCGCAGTGCCTCATGTACGTGATGCTGTCGGGGGCGGCCGAGGAGCAGCCCAGGTGCCCCCGGTGCAAGAGCCCCGTGCTGCTGCACTTCCTCCACGGCGCCGCCGCGGCCGCCCCCGCCAGTACCAACAGGCAGCAGCCCAGCAAGAGCTAGCCAGCCAAGATGCCGCTGCTTGGTCGCTGCATGCTGCTTGCTGATCAGCCGATAGCTTCTCCTGCCATCGATCTCCACCATGTTCTAACTCGTGTATTCTGCCGCACTCTGTATTCTTTTTCCTTTTTCGTCGACGATAGTAATTTCCATGCGAGTAGTAGCTCTGAAGAACACAAGAACACAATCTTTTACAGCCTGGTGCAATTGGCTCGGTTTTACTCTCGCTTAGCAATGGCTGTCCTTCTCCAACAACCTTTAGATGTATGCACGTGTTCTGCACCGTGAAGGTCGATGTCTGTTTTAATCCCCTCCTTAATTTTGGTTTGAATAAGATGAGATTTCATTA
This sequence comes from Aegilops speltoides, assembly GCA_021437245.1. Classification (NCBI taxonomy): domain Eukaryota; kingdom Viridiplantae; phylum Streptophyta; class Magnoliopsida; order Poales; family Poaceae; genus Aegilops; species Aegilops speltoides. The sequence continues at coordinate 437,810,166 of CM038142.1, forward strand.
AGAAAGTCGTTCGCAATGTACCGTGTAACCGGGGACTCTTCTCGCTCATCTCTTAATTGGGTTGCATGACTACTCCCTACTTTAAATTAATTCTGTTCATGAATATAAAGATGGGTTCGTGTGACCATTCAACCTCCAGCTAGCTATGGCAACGTAGCCCGGATGGTGACGGGAAAGGATCAAAGTAAAGAGGCGGGGGATCGATCGACTGAGTTATTGTGATGGATGGATGGGTGCATGGAGCAATCGGCCGCTCATGGAAAACCTGTGCCCGTTTTAATTGGGGATCATCAAGTATAGTAGATGCATGGAGTAGCAGCAGATACAGAATAAATACGGGCAATAATTAGGAGCAGTTGAGGGGAGGAATCGGGCTTATTTAGCACGCACGCCAGTTCGTCATCAAGCGGTCATTTACATCCACCGTCCTCCTTTGCCTTCTTTTTCTTCGCGTCCTTCCCGTGCCATTGGAAAGGTCCATGCCAAAAGGACACGGTGGGTGAAATCGCCTCCCAGGATGAACACTCTCGGTACTAATCCACACAAAAATAGCTAAAAGTGAAAATAAAATCTGAATGTCTGAGTAATTTTCAGGAGAGTAGTTTGTGCTTTGTGTCCTTGATAGAGAAAACAAAATCTTTTGGGCAAAAAAAAAGAAAAAAAGAAAATCAAGTGCTAAAAATTCAAATCCTTTAAGCACAAAATTTGTCTTCTAAGCAAAACAAAAAACTATTGCTACTCACGCCGCATGATTTCTCTCAAGTGCTTTGGCACCTCAATTGCCCAAATTTTAGCCTCATTTTTATGTTCGCAAAGATGACCGGCGGTGGTGTGGTCTTGTTTATGAGAACTCTTGTGTTTCGTTTTTCCCTAAAAGAAAAATTCTTGTGTTCCCCGAAAAAAAAGGAAAACTCTTGTGTTTCGTTGGTTCCAAAAGGTCCAACTAATAAGCATGAGGGAGGCTACGGCTTTCTTTTCTGAGTGCTTACCTTCGACATATTAGGGACAAAGAGTCGGATTCCAGCAATACACGATGAACGCCTGCATTACCCTCTCCCTCTATTGCGGCAAAACACGCCTCCGCTTCAGCTCGCAATGCATTTTTGACATGCACGAGCTTCCCTGCTCCACCCGCAATGAACTCACTCGAATCTGACCGCAAAACATAGCCATACACATAAAGTATTGAACATGTACTTCCTCCGTTCCTAAATACTCCCTCCGTTCCTAAATATAAGTCTTTTTAAAGATTTCAATAAGAGACTATATACGGAGCAAAATAAGTGAATCCACACTCTAAACTATGTTTATATACATCCGTATGTAGTCCATAGTGAAATCTTTAGAAAGACTTATATTTAGGAACAGAGGGAGTATAAGTCTTTGTAAAGATTGCATTACAAACTACATGCGGATGTATATAGACATATTTTAGAGTGTAGATTCACTCATTTACTCCGTATGTAGTCCATAGTGGAATCTCTAAAAAGACTTATATTTAGGAACGGAGGAAGTATATCTCAAAATATATATTAGAGCCTAGTTGGTTTGAGGCCAATATTTGACATGATTTTTTTTTAACATCAGTACAGACACAAGTGAAGTCTGATTTAAACCTTGAAGTTGTAGAGGTTGTTAGGAACGAACCCTCACATCCAAATCCCTGAAATATATACCCTGTACTATTTGATCCCGGTCGATTTTAACCTTGAGGACGTATCCAAACAGAATTGGCCGGGATGAGGGCGAGACCCACATGTCAGCAGGAGAAGTCATCCCGGTCAAGTTTTGTGTGAAATTTTTTGGCAGCGTAGGATTCAGAAGAGAGACCTGGCTCTTAGACTGCCGCAATACTGTATCGGCATGGACTGCCGGCCGCCACCGCCACGAGAAATGCACGGAGCGTGGAGCGCTGCAGTGCAGCTCGGGACAAGCTAGTGCGCGATTAGAGCGAGGACAAGACTGCGTGCATGCTCGTGGTGGGCCGCCTCGGGGCGCGACGACTCCGGGTTCACCTTGCAGCCGGCGCCCGCTCGCCTAGGACCCCGCTGCAGAGAAGAACACCTTCTAGTTGTAGTACAAAGCACAGCTTCCGCCTTTGCCGGCGTCGAGCACAGCTTCTGCGTGGTACGCCTCCGCTGCTGTCCACCTCCGCTACAACATGTCTAAGCGGAACAAGCCTTGAACAACGGCTCCTGTGCGTGGCATGGCTCGTCCGCGTGCTCTTCCTCCTCTCTTACATGGAGGTGCCGCTGCTCTTCTTGCTCCGAGTCGGCCGAGCATCGCTGGCATGGGACGCCGGCCGTGTTAACGTGTATTATACCTGTGTAACTGTATGTACTTGTATTCCTAGTATATAGGATGATAGATCTCGCCCGGGCCTGCGTGCCACCTTCTTCGGGCTCTCTTGTAACCACTCTAGCACTATATATGCTGTACATTGTGTGATGATGGTATAATAGACTGAATTCATCGTCCTACTGGCCGGGCGTGGAGCAATACGACGAGACTACGCGTGGGGTGCGCTCGTCCACTAGCACTGGCCGTACGGGAGGAACTTGTTCCACGGCTTTTCGGCAGCCAACTCGTTGCTCACGTCCATCTAACCATCTATCGATCCATGCAAATATAAACCATGCATGCACGTGTGTTCTGAAATCCAAGTTCAGTCAACAATCCCAGCGTCTCCGTGTCACGTCATCCAATCCCCTCCTGAAAAGGCATCAAGGTTAAAAACGACCGGGATCAAAGAGTATAGGGTACAAACTTCAGGGATTTGAACGTGAGGGTTCGTTTACGACTACCTCTACAATCTCAAGGTTTAAATTAGACTTCACTCCAACCAGAGTGATGGATGGCTGTCAACATGTGTCGTGCATAAATCGGTCCCCAAGGTATCGTCTGTGTAGCAGTCCCCATTTGGGTTTAACTTTGAATTACACCGTATGGGGAGCAAACTCATTTTTAATGGCTCTACTGCTTAGTGGAGTCTGGTGAGCCTATCACCTGGCGTCAACATGTAGTATTCCGAGGCACATGTCGTATTTGATTCCCTTCCCTTCTTTACTGGTTGTTGAAGTACATCCGTCACATCAATGTCTTTATCTCTAAAATGAAATGTTTTAAAAACATTTTTTTGAAAAGTTTTAAAAGAGTATTGTATCATTTTTGTCATTTTTATTCAAAAGAATTCACTTTGTTCGGTAGATTTTAAGAAAGATATAAGATTGTCCAAATGTTTTGAAATTTTTCAGTGAGATTTCAAAAAAGTAAATTTAATCTGTACTTTTGAATTATTTCATTTTCTTGACAAAATACAAATATATTTCATAAAAAACAGACAAAATTCAGTTATTTTATTCAAATTTCAATCAATTTCAAGGAACATTACACCTATATTTCGCACAACCTTTATTTGATTAGTCATATTCAGTCTTTTCATAAATGCACCTCATATTTCAATTGTTTCAGCCATATTTCAATAAAATTTTCATATGGGTACCTAACATTTATACACGTTGCTTTGAAAACATGAAATATGTGCTACCTATACGAAAACCTTTTGAATTTGATTGGAATACGACTAAAATAATTGAAAGTTTTGTGAGAGTTCTATGATATTTTTCTGAAATATATTTAAGAATGAACAAAATAGAAAAAAACTTTGTGTGATTAGATGAAATATATTTGCAACTGTTCTAAAGAATAATATGTCACTAAAATATATCAAAAAACTTAATGACTTTTTCTAAATATCATTCAAATAATGGTGATTTTTTTAACATATCATGTCTTCCATGGGCTTATCAAGCTGAAAACATTGGGCATGTGGTAGCTGAAACTCGTTTAGCGTGTAACCCATCGCTTCATAAAACGCGTACTACTAAGGTGTTGTATGGGCCGGCCCAGATTCTTTCTTTTCTTTTCCCGCCGCTTTTTTAGCAAGGTTCTAGAACCTTATTTGATCATTTTTCTTATTTTTTCTGTGATGATTTGTCGGTTGTTCCTTAAAAATAATTATATATTTTCCTTTTTCTTTTTTGTTGTTTAATTTTATTTTATCCATTTTCTCATTCATGAATATTTTTTGAAATTCAAAAATATTTTGAAATTTGTTAACATTTTTAAAATGTTGGATTTATTTTTCTAATTTTCCAAATATTCTTTAAAAGATTGGAACATTTTAAAATTTATGATCTCTTTTTAAGTTAGCAAACAATTTCTAAAATACTTGAACATGTTTAGAATCCATGAACACTATTTAAATTTTGGAATAGTTTTGAAAATCTTTATTTTTGTAAAGTTCCTAAAGTAGAGTGTTCTTAGAATAAAATTGAGTATAAAACATGTCAAAACTCGGATGCGTACATCCAAAAACTAAATGGGCCACAACCCACAGGCGGAGGTACACATTGCCCCACTTAGAAATGAAGAGACCCCCCCCAAAACTGCAGTTTTGGGTCCTAAGACTATAGGAGTTGTGTCAGTTTAGTCATGTAACTTCGAAACTCCAGTTTTGGGTCCCAAAACTATGTAAGTTTGTTCATCTCAGGTCCTAAGCTTGCATGACTAGCATCTATGGTGCATTTTCTTAAATGAGACTTTTATATGTCTTTACTTCCCCGGAAGTGGACATACGCTTCCTCGTCGTAGTGTGGGTTCCAACTTACTCGCCCACCACCCGCGTGGCCATGAGGTGCAGCGCAACCTCGCTAGGAGGTTTGGCACGACCACCGGGAAGAACCAAGCGAGTCGGCATGGAGGATGACATCCCTCTTCCTCTGTGTGGTTGCTAAGGCGTGATGACTCGAGAATTTTTGATTATTTGCAAAGAGTTTTCACATGGTTTTTATCGGATTCTTACCGCTTCTTTGTTATTTCTAACGCTAATCCTTCAAGAGAGAAGAAAATCCGTTTTCCCCATTGTTGGCATGAAATATCATATATGGAAGGAAACCAATGAGAATTACAGCAAATCAAGCCAATGAGCAACTTCCATGTTGAAGGTCAAGCTACCACGCGAGACAGAACAAAAGGAGACCTTCCATGCGGGCGCATGGATGGTCGTTTGAGGTGCCTGGAGCTCCACCTTATCAATACAAGACACTTTTGTGAAGGGAGGACCCATAATAGAGAACCCTAGTCGTCGCCACCACTATTAGAACAGAGAGAGAAGGGATCCGGAGATCTTCGCAGATTTGGTCCTTTAATCTCCATCATTATTTCATCCTTCATTACTGTAAGAGGAATTCCAAGTTATAAGCTCGAGTTGTAAACTCTATTCATACTCATCTGGAGATCGACACTTGTTGGATCATTCATTTCATTGTGGATCTCCGTGTTATTGATATGGTTATCATGGGTTTATTCTTTGAGATGATTGGTTCTTCTCTTATGATGTGTGAGTAGTCCCCCCTAGGCGTGGGAGATGTTGGTGAGTGGTAAGATTCATTTGTGCTCATTCTATATGTCGTCATTCATGTTTGAAGTCTTATGATTTGTCCAGTAAGTTGTTATTCTGTGGTGAACTCTATGCGTGTTGTCCAATTAAAGGGCCCAAGCAACATGATCTCAAGACCTACGCAGGTAACACATATTGTTTAGGAAATTTGTGACCTCTGATCTGAGAGGTGGAGATATCTATGACGATCAAAGACAATATGAGATACGGTGCTCCATTAAACTTAATGCTTGGTTCCGTTTTAAGGATCTTAATTGTGGAGGCGACCACTCTGTGGCAATGGCGAAGCAGGACCATAGAAGGGAATGTAATCCGCGAGGAGTTCCATGACCTTAGGGTGATCTGCCTACCAAACAAACATATCAAACACTATATTCATGATCCAAGGTAACTAGTATTACCGTCGCACTTGCACACTTGATGCATACCATGGACTGAATTATCTCCGCGCCTAATTTCTCCATTGCACGAAAAACAACCTTACTCTACTTTATTTATGTTCTTTATTCAAGTGTTATTATTTCCGCATCTGCAAACCCATCCTATTTACTACTCTGGTTTATTTGCCTCTTGGGATAGTAACAGTGTTTGCAGATCACAAGCAGTTATTCACATAGGAATTGTGACAACTTGTGTGTGACAGAACCACTACATATAAATACTCTTCTTCGCTCTTTGTGGGACGATTACTAATTGGAATACTTACGTGAAAGTGCTACACCTCCCCTGTGTGCCTTGCAGGCCAGCAGGGAGACCCCATGCCAATCGGGGTGGAGGATGCCATCCCACCCCCTCCCTCTCTCTCATGACACTATCTTTGCCCGAACACCCTTGCCTAGAGTTGGTCGTGCAGGTTGTTGTTTGGGCACAAGCATGACCACAGGTGGGGAATTGTTGGTGATACCGGAGGATGCGGAGGAGTGCGTCGAAACTGTGAAGCTGGCGCAAAGGTCGACGACAGTGAAGCAGCCCCAGTAGTAGCCACAAGTGGGGTAGGCATTGGACGTTGTTTGACGTGTCGTTCTCGTGAGATGACTGGTCTACTCTCCTCACTGGAGCTCTAGCCATCATGCCACTGATGGCATATAGTTTCAAAGTTATAGAAGTAAATAGACCTCCAACAGTTTAGGACCTAAAACTGTAATTTCAAAATTATAGTACTAAACTGACACACATACAGTAGTTTCAGGACCTAAAACTGCAGTTCCAAAGTTATATAACTAAACTTACACACCTCCAATAGTTTTAGAACTTACAATGCATTTTACTCAAAAAATATGAAAAGCTCTGCAGAAGAAAAGGGGAAGCTATGCATTAGTGTAAAAAAAACTATGTGTGTATATTGTCCAAAGACTTAAATAGTGGTATGTGATTTAGGAAATCGCTAGCTAAGTGGTACTCCTTCTGAAGGCCCTAAAACTCCTGTTGTCACTACAAATGTACAAGTGAGGAAGGACATTGTATGCACGTTTTTTCAAAAGAAATGTCCTGCAAATCATGAACAACTTTCGCTGTTGCGTCTTCGTGTCAACTTTCAAAACTAGAAACCCATCTAGATAGGTTCCAATTTTTTAACACAATTTATACTCCAAACGACAACAAATTAATACTTACCGCGTTAATGTATATGTGCCTCCCACCGTAGTCCACTTGCAAAAAAAAAAATTCAAGTCACACACGTGCAACACAGTCGCACCAGAAAAGTGACACATGGCACAGTCTCGCACATCCACCAAAAGTGATCTTGCGCCCCTAGTCCAGACACTTGTAGGCCTCCACTGCGGACGCTTATATTGGGCTGGACATGGGCTGACGAAGAAATCCCTCATTGCAACCCCAAATCGAGGGATAGACTAGGGGTGTTCGGACGTCCGCCACATCGGCCTGACAGCCCTCCCCCCTCAACACAGATCAAACCCACTCTCACACTCTCACTCTCCTCCCCTTCCAACAGTAACCATCATCCACAACGCACGTCGTTAGACCCTTCTCCTCCAAAACTCCCTCCATCGCTAAGGAGTCTGCCTATGGCAACATCGATTGGGACAAGATCCCGACGGATTCGTCAAAGGAGGAGGCATCGGTGATCTAGGCGCTTGAGATTGCCTCGCATGACGAGGAGCGGCTCTAGGCAGCGTTCCCGTTGTCTGTCAGCGATGTGGGGCCACAATGAGCGTCGTCCCCACCGACGAACCGCGATGTCCAGATCGGGTGCCGTAACGGGCCCCAGCCATCCTCGCTGCCCCGACACCCATGGCACCCACCCCCGTGAAGCAAGAGTGGGTGCCTTCCCAGCCATAATTGTGCACCCGCCTCTAGTACTATTTCGGTGACCGTGGGTTGCAGGGCGCGTCCTCCTCGACATCTGGGTCTCACAACCCGTCAGCATGTGGAGCGGAGCCTGGCATGACACTCCATGTCATTCATGAAGACGCAAATGCCGATGTCCTGGGTCATGGCCATCCCAAAGCTAGCATAGGAATGTGCCTTGGACTCCTGCCACCCGCGCATGATCATTGAGGACCTTCTGCATATCGGGGTCGCCAAGTGGGGCGCAGAGGTGGCGCAAGGTGGAGGAGGAGAAGGATAGGTAGTGGTGCAAGCATGATGCTGCGGCCAAGGATGGATACTGCGGTGGCTTCCGCAACCACCACGATGACGACAATGATCACGGTGACAATGATGTGGTTATCCTAGTGGCCTTAGAGGCCATACCTACGAGTTCACCGCCCCTGTTTAGTCTTGTTTAGGTCTAATTTAGGGTAGCTTGCATTTAATGTATATCAAACTCGTTAGATTTTGTTATCTTGGTTTAATTTCATCAAATTTTGTGTTTGAAATGTTTAAAGTGGAGGGATATTTGGGGCATAGTCTTAGAGGCATCATGCCCAACCGGTTGTCCGCAAAATGTCCAAATGTACTCGCGGACATTTGAGAACGTCTATTTGATCAACGCCCTTAATGAAACTATAGCAAAGTTACCATACTGACCAAATTGCCATAATAATTGCCAACATGACAATTCTTGGCAAAAAAGTATAATAGAATCGTGACGACACTCTAGCAGATTAGTCATATCTGTCAGAATCTCCATAATTTGTGAAGCATCCTCCATATACAGGGTTGTTCGGATCCTCTCCAACACTCAACTCCACGAACTCCACATGGGAACTGGCTCGAACCGTCGAATGCCTGAGGTCCGAGAAGCCATGAAACCTAGCTCCACCAAATCGAAGAGCGAGAGTTGGACAAATTTATGGCCGAACTGTCACACTGAAGAAAATGATTCCCTCTTCCTAAAGAAACATTTGCTCCTTCCCTACCGAATCGCTACGCGGTCTTTGTTCTTTCCTCGACATCCCCTTCTCCAGTAACCTAGCTAGCGTCATTGGCCCCACCGCCATGCCCAACTGCACCATGTCGCCAGTCCGCAAGCCTATCTGCCAGCTTTCCAAATCCAATCACGTCGGATCCTGTCCCAAACGACCAGCAAGAGACACCCAGCACGACGCCATTGACGCAGGTTATCACGCTTTTATCATCCTTTGATCCCGCCTCCTCGCCCAAATTGTGACTGAAATGGGCTAGTTTCAGCCGACACAAATGCAACTGAATAGGCCAGGTTATCCCCAGCTGGGCTGCCAGCCCATAGCGCACTGGAAGAAGCTGCCCATCAAGCAAACGGTTTGTGATCGCCAAGTGGAGCCTAACCATTTGATGCGAAGGAAATTTGACATGGTCCCCCACCTCACGTGAAGATAAAATGTGAGGATTTAAGAGAGATTGAGGAGACTAATATAGACAGAGTTGGTCCATGATATGTCTCATCGATGAATGATACCACGATTGAGGCAGATATGCAAACTCTAAGTTTGCGCGTTGCCTCAGCAACCTTCATATCCATGCTCCATATGTTGGGGAATGTAGTAATTCAAAAAAATCCTACGATCACGCAAGATCTATCTAGGAGATGCATAGCAATGAGAGGGGAGAGTGTGTCCATGTACCCTCGTAGACCGAAAGCGGAAGCATTAAGTAACGCGGTTGATGTAGTCGAACGTCTGCACGATCCAACCGATCCAAGTACCGAACGTACGGAACCTCCGTATTCAGCACACGTTCATCATGATGACGTCCCTCGAGCTCTTGATCCGGTAGAGGGTCGAGGGAGAGTTCCGTCATCACGACGGAGTGGCGACGGTGTTGATGATGTTACCGGTGCAGGGCTTTGCTTAAGCACTACGACGATATGACCGAGGTGTTATACTATGGAGGGGGGGCACCGCACACGCCTAAGAGAATAACCGTTGTCACTTGGGGTGACCCCTACCCCCGTATATGAAGGAGGGAGGAGGAGGAGGCCGACCAAGGAGGGGTGCGCCTTAGGGGGAGTCCAACTAGGATTCCCAATCCTAGTTGGAGTCCCCTCCCTTTTCCAAGAGGGGGAGAGATGGAAAGAGGTGGAGGAGAAAAGAGGAAAGGGGGGGCCGCGCCCCCTCCCCTAGTCCAATTCGGTTTGGGCTACGGGGGCGCACGCCTCCACCTGGCTGCTGCCTCCTCTCTTCCACTAAGGCCCATGAAGGCCCATTAATCCCCCGGGGGGTTTCGGTGACCTCCCGGTACTCCGAAAAATGCCCAAACCTTTCCGAAACCTTTCCGGTGTCCGAACATAGCCTTCCAATATATCAATCTTTATGTATTGAACATTTCGGGACTCCTCGTCATGTCCGTAATCTCATCCGAGACTCTAAATAAAATTCGGTCATAAAAAACACATAACTCATAATACAAATTGTCATCAAACGTTAAGCGTGCGGACCATACGGGTTCGAGACACATGTCCGATCAATAACCAATGGCGGAACCTGGATGCCCATATTGGCTCCTACATATTCTACGAAGATCTTTATCGGTCAAATCGCATAACAACATACATTGTTCCCTTTGTCATCGGTATGTTACTTGCCCGAGGTTCGATCATCGGTATCATCATACCTAGTTCAATCTTGCTATCGGAAAGTCTCTTTACTCGTTCCATAATGCTTCATCCTGCAACTAACTCATTATTCACATTGCTTGCAAGTCTTATTGTGATGAGCATTACCGGGAGGGCCCAAAGATACCTCTCCAAAACACAGAGTGACAAATCCTAATCTTGACCTATGCCAACCCAGCAAACACCTTTGGAGACACCTGTAGAGCATCTTTATAATCACCCAGTAACCTTGTGATATTTGATAGCACACAAGGTGTTCCTTCGGTATTCGTGAGTTGCATAATCTCATAGTTTGAGGAACATGCATAAGTCATGAGGAAAGCAGTAGCAATGAAACTGTAACGATCATAATGCTAAGCTGACAGATGGGTCTTGTCCATCACATCATTCTCTAATGATGTGATCCCGTTCATCAAATGACAACACAGGTCTATGGTTAGGAAAGATAGCCATCTTTGATTAGCGAGCTAGTCAAGTAGAGGCATACTAGGGACACTATGTTTTGTCTATGTATTCACACATGTACTAAGTTTCCGATTAATACAATTCTAGCATGAATAATAAATATTTATCATGATATAAGGAAATGTATAAATAACAACTTTATTATTGCCTCTAGGGCATATTTTCTTCAGTCTCCCACTTGCACTAGTGTCAATAATCTAGTTCACATTGCCATGTGATTTAACACCAATAGTTCAAATGTGTATGTGATTAACACCCATAGTTCACATCTCCATGTGACCATCACCCAAAGGGTTTACTAGAGTCAATAATCTAGTTCACATCGCTATGTGATTAACACCCAAAGAGTACTAAGGTGTGATCATGTTTTGCTTGTGAGAGAAGTTTAGTCAATGGGTCTGCCATATTCAGAGCCATATGAATTTTGCAAATATCCTATGTCTACAATGCTCTGCTTGGAGCTACTATAGCTAATTGCTCCCACTTTCAATATGTTCTAGATTGAGACTCAGAGTCATCTGGATCAGTGTAAAAGCTTGCATCGGTGTAACTCTTTACGACGAACTCTTTATCACCTCCATAACCGAGAAATATTTCCTTAGTCCTCTTAGGTAACTAAGGATAACTTTGACCGATGTCCAGCGATTCACTCCTGGATCACTATCGTACCCCCTTGCCAAACTCATGATAAGGTACACAATAGGTCCGTGTACACAGCATAGCATACTTTATAGAACCTATGGTTGAGGCATAGGGAATGACTTTCATTCTCTCTCTTTGCAAATATAGGTGAACTTTACACCTTGCAATACATGCAAGAACTCCTTCTTTGACTGTTCCATTTTGAACTCTTTCAAAATCTTGTCAAGGTATGTAATCATTGAAAAATCTCATCAAGCGTCTTGATCTATCTCTGTAGATCTTGATGCCCAATATGTAAGCAGCTTCACCGAGTTCTTTCTTTGAAAATCTCCTTTCAAACTCTACTTTATGCTTTCCAGAAAATTCTACATCATTTCTGATAAACAATATGTCATTCACATATACATATTAGAAAGGTTGTAGTGATCCCACTCACTTTCTTGTAAATACAGGCTTCACCGCAAGTTTGTATAAAACTATATGCTTTGATCAACTCATCAAAGCGTATATTCCAACTCTGAGATGCTTGCACAAGTCCACAGATGGATTATTGGAGCTCGCACACTTTGTTGGCACCTTTAGGATTGAAAAAACCTTTTGGTTGCATCATATACAACTCTCCTTAGAGATATCCATTTAAGGAATGCAGTTTTTGACATCCATTTGCTAGATTTCATAAAATACGGCAATTGCTAACATGATTCGGATGGAATTTAAGCATCGCTACGGTTGAGGAAATCTCATTGTAATCAACATCTTGAACTTGTCAAAAACCTTCTGCGACAAGCACTAGTAGAAAAAGGACCTTATATGAGACACATTAGGCCCCGTTCGATTTTGGCCCGGTACTAATGGTACCATTAGTACCGGTTCGAACGGCTATGCATTAGTGCCGGTTCGTGTTGAACCTTTAGTACCGGTTCGTGCCACGAACCGGTATTAAAGGGGTGGTGGCAGGCTGACGTCAGGCCGGGGCCCCACGAGCCCCTTTAGTCCCGGTTTGTGGCACAAACCGGTACTAAAGGGACAACCTTTAGTACCGGTTCATGCCACGAACCAGCACTAAAGGGGTCTAACCTATAGTCCCGGTTGGAGACACAAACCGGGACTATATGGCAATTTTCAAACTTGGAAAAATCATAACTAAATCATCCTAATTCAGAAAAATACATATAATATATCAAAAATTGCAGAACAAAAAGATTGATCCGCTGGAACTACAAGTTTTCCGTTTCGACAATTTTTTAAAATCTCAAAATTCCAAAGGGAAAATAGAGCTTTTGGACGTTTTTAGATGTTTTGTGCCTTTAGTGCTAGGGTTTAGATTTCAGAGTTTAGGGTTAGGTTTTATGGTTTAAACCCTTAGTTTTTACTGTTTAGCATAGAGTTTCCGATGTTTTAAGTCCCGGGTTTAGGGTTTAGGACAATTTTTGAAATGACAAAATTGTAAAAGGAAAAAATGTATGCTCTAATTTATGTTTTTTTAATTTTGGTTAAATCTGGTTAAACTATGGTCAAACTACTTATTCAAGAAGTATTAATGTTGCTACATAATTATTAAAGAATATTAGTGTTACTAAATAATTATTTCATATTTTTGAATTTTGGTCAAATCTGGTCAAACTGTGGTCAAACTATGGTCAAACTGTGGTCAAAGTTATTCAAGAAATATTAGTGTTACTAAATGTTTTTTAGAATAATAGTTCCAAACTCAAACGGTGAAACGTGTGACCTAATGCTCAAGCTAAACTGCTGAGGGTTAATAGGATTGACAGCTTACATTTGTTAGGAAAACAACAAGTGCAGACTTGGAAACGAGGGAGAATAGAACTTGAAAGTTAAGCGTGCTCAGGCTAGAGTAGTGAGAGGATGGGTGATCGTCCGGGAAGTTAGATGAATTGGAATGATGAGGGGTGATTAGAGATTAGATATTAAATTGAGTAGTGGTGAGGGGTGATTAGAGAGTAGAGGTTAAAATAATTCAAAAAATTGAAAATCAAAGAAAAAATCAAATATTTTTTACAAAATTTTCAAAAAGAAATAAAAAATACCTTTAGTACCGGTTGGTAACACCAATCGGTACTAAAGGTCCCCCATACCACGGCGCGAGCTCACAACACGTGGTTGCCCTTTAGCACCGGTTCGTGCTGAACCGGTACTAAAGGGGGGGGGCCTTTAGTGCCCACACTTTAGTGCCGGTTATGGAACCGGCACTAAAGGGCCTTACGAACCGGTGCTATTGCCCGGTTCTGCACTAGTGAAGTCGAGCTTTGTAGATAGTAACACTACTATTAGCGTCCTTCTTCCTCTGGATGATCCATTTATTTTCTATGGCTTGCCGATCATCGGGCAAGTCCACCAAAGTCCACACTTTGTTCTCATACATGGATCCCATCTCAGATTACATGGCCTTAAGCCATTTCATGGAATCTGGGCTCATCATCGCTTCCTCATAGTTTGTAGGTTCATCATGGTCTAGTAACATGACTTCCAGAATAGGATTACCGTACCACTCTGGTGCGGACCGTACTCTGGTTGACCAATGAGGTTCGGTAGTAACTTGATCTGAAGTTTCATGATCATCATGATTAACTTCTTCACTAATTGGTGCAGGAATCACTGGAACTGATTTCTGTGATGAACTACTTTCCAATTCGGGAGAAGGTACAGTTACCTCATCAAGTTCTACTTTCCTGACACTCACTTCTTTCGAGAGAAACTCCTTCTCTAGAAAGGATCCATTCTTAGCAACGAATATCTTGCCTTCGGATATGTGATAGAAGGTGTATCCAACAGTTTCCTTTGGGTATCCAATGAAGACGCACTTCTGCAATTTGGGTTCGAGCTTATGAGGTTGAAGCTTTCACATAAGCATCACAACCCCAAACTTTAAGAAACGACAGCTTAGGTTTGTTGCCAAACCACAGTTCATACGGTGTCGTCACAATGGATTTTGACGGTGCCCTGTTTAACGTGAATGCAGCTGTCTCTAATGCATAACCCTAAAACAATAGTGGTAAATCGGAAAGAGACATCGTAGATCGCACCATATCTAATAAAGTGCGGTTACGACGTTTGGACACACCATTACGCTGTGGTGTTCCAGGTGGCCTAAGCTATGAAACTATTCCACATTGTTTTAAATAAAGGCCAAACTCATAACTCAAATATTCACCTCCACGATCAGATCATAGAAACTTTATTTTCTTGTTACAATGATTCTCCACTTCACTTTGAAATTCTTTGAACTTTTCAAATGTTTCAGACTTGTGTTTCATTAAGTAGATATACCCATATCTGCTCAAATCATCTGTGAAGGTCAGAAAATAATGATACCTGCCACGAGCCTCAACACTCATCGGACCGCATACATCGGTATGTATTATTCCCACTAAGTCATTAGCTCGTTCCGTTGTTCCGGAGAACGGAGTTTTAGTCATCTTTCCCATAAGGCACGGTTTGCAAGTATCAAATGATTCCAAAAGCCCATCAGCATGGAGTTTTTTCATGCGCTTTACACCAATATGACCTAAACGGCAGTGCCACAAGTATGTTGCACTATCATTATCAACTTTGCATCTTTTGGCATCAATATTATGAATATGTGTATCACTACGATCAAGATTCAATAAACCGTCAACATTGGGTGTATGACCATAGAAGGTTTTATTAAGGTAAATAGAATAACAATTATTCTCTATCTTAAATGAATTATTGTATTGCAATAAACATGATCCAATCATATTCATGCTTTAACGCAAACACCAAATAACATTTATTTAGGTTCAACTCTAATCCCGAAAGTATAGGGGGTGTGCGAAGATGATCATATCAATATTGGAACCACTTCCAACATACATCGTCACTTCACCCTTAACTAGTCTCTACTTATTCTGCAACTCCTGTTTCGAGTTACTAATATTAGCAACTGAACAAGTATCAAATACCCACGGGTTACTATGAGCACTAGTAAGGTACACATAAATAACATGTATATCAAATATACCTTTATTCACTTTGCCATCCTTCTTATCCGCCAAATATTCGGGCAACCTTCCAATGACCAGTCCCTTTGCGGTAGAAGCACTCGATTCTGTGCTTAGGTCCAGACTTGGGCTTCTTCCCAGGAGTAGCAACTTGCTTGCTATTCTTCTTGAAGTTCCCCTTCTTCCCTTTGCCCTTTTCTTGAAACTAGTGGTCTTGTCAATCATCAACACTTGATGCTCTTTCTTGATTTCTACCTTTGTTGATTTTAGCATCACGAAGAGCTCGAGAATTGTTTTCGTCATCCCTTGCATACTATAGTTCATCACGAAGTTCCAATAACTCTGTGATGGTGACTAGAGAACTCTGTCAATCACTATCTTATCTGAAATATTAACTCCCAGTTTATTCAAGCGATTGTAGTACCCAGACATCTGAGCACATGCTCACTAGCTGAGCAATTCTCCTCCATCTTTTAGGATAAGTATTTGTCAGAGGTCTCATAGCTCTTGACATGGGCATGAGTCTGAAATACCAATTTCAGCTCTTGGAACATCTCATATGCTCCATGGTGTTCAAAATGTTTTTGAAGTTCCGGTTCTAAGCCATAAAGCATGGTGCACTAAACTATCAAGTAGTCATCAAATTGAGCTAGCCAAACGTTCACAACATCTGCATCTGCTCCTGCAATAGGTCTGTCACCTAGCAGTGCATCAAGCCATAATTCTTCTATGCAGCAATGATGTGACGCCCCGAGACCGATGTGCCAGGTGTCCGCCAGTTATTCGTTGTTGTTGCCTTGTCATTTGCTTGCGTGTGCATCTTATCATGTCATCATGTGCATTGCATCATCATGTTTTTCAAAACTTGCATCCGTCCCGGTCTCCTCGTCCGTCCGTTGTCCGTTCCGAGCCTGACACACTTGCACGCCGCCGACATGTCCGGAATATTATTTTATAAGTGGCATAGAAAATGTTCTCGGAATGGGTTGCAACTTGTCATGCGGTCTTATTATAGTGTAGACAGACCGCCCGCCAAGTTTCATCGCATTCGGAGTCCATTTGATAGCCCAACCGTTAAACCTACAACCGCAATATAGTCGGTATATACGTCGGACGTTTTCGGTCTCCGGAAACCGTGTCGGGCTGCATCTCTCCCCTCTTCTCTCAGACCAACCCGCTCTTCACAATCCGCCAGCCAATCTAACCCCTCTCGTCGCCCGCAGCCCTCCTCGCAGGTCCGAAAGTTGCCGGACCAACCGGTCTGTCGTTACCGTTGGTCCGGATCATCCCTAACGCCTACAAAACGTCCCGTTTTCTTATTTGGACTCCTAGCCTATTTTTCTCGACCGTCCGATTTTTATCGGATGATCCAAACTCTTCTCCTTTCCATATATATAGTCCACCCTAGTCCATTTTGACCAAACCCTAAAATCTAGGATCATGTCCCATCCATCCCCACGCCGCCACTCCACCAAATCCTCCTCGATTTCCCCTTCGCCAATTCCACCCAACCACTGCTCTCCCGTGCGCCTCGCCTCTGCCCGAGGCCCTCGTCCCGCTGTCTCCAACAAGAAGTGCGAACCCCGCCGCCCTCGTCTGTCGGGCGAGCCACCGCGAAGCTTCACTGAGATGAGCGCCGCTGCCTCCTTCTTCCCTCTCCGGTGCCTCCCGTTCCTCTCGATCTCACGATCTCTCTCTCCTCCCTTCTTCAGTAATAAAGAATAGCGCCATGGCATCCACTTCAAGCTTCTGCGCCGCCCAGAGCTCCTCGACGCCGGCCAGATGCGACGCCCTGGAGACCCGCGTCCCCGCAGAGCCGCTCGCCCTGCTGCCATGGTCGCCGGTGACCGGAGCTGCGTGTCCTCTCCTTCCCGTCCTGGCCGTCCCCGTCGCCAAGTCCGTCTTCGAGCGCAGACCCCGCTGCTCTCCCGCGCCTCTGCCTCGACCTCCTCTCGCCAAGCCCTCCTTCCCGCGTGGCACTGCGCCAGCCAAGCCGCCGGTGAGCTCCTCCGCCGCGCGCACCCCCTTCTCCTCTCCTATTTCTTTTCCTCCCTCTGTATCTTCTCTGAATGTGTTCCCCCGCCATGTCCTTGCAGCGCCATGGGCGCCCGAAGCTCCCCGCCGCCTGGATTCTCCGCCTCGCCGGAGAACCTCCTGCGCCGCCCCGCCGGAGTCCCTCCTCGCCGGCCTCTGCTTCTCCTGCTCCAGATCGGCGGCTGCCTCTCGCTGCCTCAGATCGAGCAGAGAGGCTCGCTCGTCCCGCTTGTTCAGACTGCTGATCAAGGCCGCCTTCACCCGCTGCAGCCCAGCAGCCTCCAAGGCCCAAGCCGGCCTCCTCCCAACCGAACCGGGCCAAGGCCCACTGGGTGAGCAGCCCCCCAGCGCCCTTCCTCTGTTTTTTTTTCCTGTTAGCCCAGTCCCAGTCAGATTCGGCCCGCGTAGTTTTTTTTCCCTGCACTACGATTTTAACATTTATCCAGTGATTTAACAGTTTTGCAGAAAAACCCTCATACTTCATGCATGTAATAACTCATTAACCGTGCATCGGATGTAAATAATTTATATATGTAAATTGCTTAGTTTTTCGTCTAGTTTAATAATATGCCATTTTCATCCATGTTTGAAATGTTTAAAATGCTGTTTGTTTAAATTCGCATAAATGCCATGCTAAAATGATTTATTCATAACTAATTAACCGTAACTCCGATTTTAATAAACTTTATATGTAAATGGGGTAGAATTTTGCCTAGTTTAACATGGTGCACTCATCTTGCATGTTTAACAACTTTAAAATATGGTTTAGGACAGAACAGTACCAAGCCTAATATATGCATATGAGGAGTTTCCGGACTTGTTGTTTGTTGTTCCGGCCTCATTTAAACTTGCCTAGTTAGGTAGTTTTGTTATGCTTCACCCCTTGCCATGTTTAACAACATTTAACCTTGTTGTGTATCTAAACGAGATCGAACTAAATAACTTGGTTGTGGTGTTTTGTCAATATGCAACTCGTTGCATATTGAGCGCCACTTAATTTGTAGTGTTGTTTGTTTGCACTTTGCCATGCCATGCCTCATTAAACCGGACATGCATCATACTTGGTTGTGCATCATGCCATGATTATGCGATGGTTGTTTACTATGTTGTTTGCTTCTTTCCGGTTGCTTCTCTCGTTAGCTTCGGTTTCGTTCCGGAGTTGTGAGGATCCGTTCGTCTTCGTCCGTTTGTCTTCTTCATGGACTCGTTCTTCTTCCTTATGGATTTCGTGCAAGATGACCGCTACCTCGATCTCACTACTATCATTGCTATGCTAGTTGCCTCGTTCTTCGCTATGCTGCGCTACCTATTACATGTTTGTCCAGCCATCCCATATTGCCATGAACCTCTAACCTTTGACACCATTCCTAGCAAACCATTGTTTGGCTATGTTCCCGCTTTGCTCAGCCCCTCTTATAGCGTTGCTAGTTGCAGGTGAAGTTGAAGATTTCTCCATGGTGGACAGGGTTTATGTTGGAATATCACAATATCTTTTATATTATTAATGCATCTATATATTTGGTAAAGGGTGGAAGGCTCGGCCTTATGCCTGGTGTTTTGTTCCACTCTTGCCGCCCTAGTTTCCGTCATACCGGTGTTATGTTCCCGGATTTTGCGTCCCTTACGCGGTCGGGTGATTTATGGGACCCCCTTGACAGTTCGCTTTGAATAAAACTTGTCCAAAGAAGGCCCAACATTGCCTTTTACCATTTGCCTCACCACCACCTACTTTTCCCTTGGGAGTAATTAACCCAAGGGTCATCTTTTATTCAGCCCCCCCGGGCCAATGCTTGTCTAAGTGTTGGTCCAAACTAGAGCCCTTTGCAGCGCCCCCTCAGGGAAACTTGAGGTCTGGTTTTAGTTGTACGGATTGCTCATCCGGCCGTGGCTCGAGACAAGATACGCTGCGGCTACTATCGGGATGTCGGCACGCCGGAGGCTTTGCTGGTCTTGTTTTACCATTGTCGAAATGTCTTGATGTACCGAGATACCGAGTCGATCGGAGTGTCTCGGTGAAGGTCTATTCTTCGATGATCGCGAGAGCTTGTCATGGGCTGTTGGGACACCCTGCAGGGTTTAAACTTTCGAGAGCCGTGCCCGCGGTTATGTGGCGATGGGAATTTGTTAATGTCCGGTTGTAGATAACTTGACACTTGATCCGAATTAAAACGCATCAACCGAGTGTGTAGCCGTGATGGTCTCTTCTCGGCGGAGTCCGGAAGTGAACACGGTTTCGTGTTATGTTTGACGAAGTAGGTGTTCGAGGATCACCTCTTGATCATTGCTAGCTTCACGACCGTTCCGCTTGTTCTCCTCTCGCTCTCATTTGCGTATGTTAGCCACCATATCATGCTTAGCCGCTGCTGCAACCTCACCACTTTACCCCTTCCTTTCCCTTTAAGCTTTGCTAGTCTTGATACCCATGGTAATGGGATTGCTGAGTCCTCGTGACTCACCAGATACTTCCAAAACCAGTTTGTAGGTGCCTATGATACCGAGCAGGTGGCGCAATCAAGCTCAAGGAGGAGCTTGATGAAGATCTTGCCCTTTGTGTTGTTTCGTTCTAGTTGATCAGTAGTGGAACCCAGTTGGGGTCGATCGGGAACCTTTGTCGATTTGGGGTTCTTCTTTTATTTTGGTTCCGTAGTCGGACCTTGATTGTATCTGGATGATGTAATGCTTTATTAATGTATTTGTGTGAAGTGGCGATTGTAAGCCAACTATGTATCTCTTTCCTTATGTATTACTTGGGTTGTGTGAAGATTACCTCACTTGCGACATTGCTTTCAATGCGGTTATGCCTCTAAGTCGTGCTTCGACACGTGGGAGATATAGCCGCATCGAGGGCGCTATAAGTTGGTATCGAGCCATCCCGACCTTAGGAGCCCCCCACGCTTGATCGCTTTTAGTGGCGAGTTGTGTCTAGAAAAATTGTTTTGAGTCATTTAGGATTATATATATCGGAGAGTTAGGAATTCTTTTTACTCCCGGTCCTTCGACCTTACGGTGAGGTATCTGACGAGAGTTTTGACTCTTCTCTTCTCAAATTTCACTAAAAATTTTTTAGGATCACGCTGGTATCTTGGAATCGTTCCGATATTCTTATGACGAGAACATTGTCTTGGTGCCTCGACATTTAGGGGTTGTGGCGGTGTCCCGGGAGTTGAGCTCCGAGGTGTTGTCGCCATAATTTTATCGCTGCAGTTCTGAAATACCGAGTTTAGTACGCCGACATCGAAAATCTCTTTTATGCAGTTGTTGGTGAGATAACCCGCTAACCCAAAGATCGAGGTGAGTACGGAGTATTGCCATGACTCGTATAACGGATGCTTTTCAAGGTTGAGGTAGACGATTTCAAGGTTTCTTGGTTATGTGTTGACGGATGAATACAGTTGGATGTAGGGATTGTTAGTTTGGGTGAGATATATTGCTCCCTGTATCCCCAACACCAGATTGCATAACCGTAAAGTTTCGGAGTTTCATAGGTGGGAATTCAAGTAGCTCTTAGGATATCTTTCCGACGGATGTATGATATGAAATTGGGGTTCGACGCCTAGTGGTCCGCCTATTCACGGTTGGTTTTACAAATGGTCTCGTTGTGTCTTAAAGAGTCCTTGGCTATGCCGACTGGGACGCTTCAGATGTCATGTGCATTGCCTTGTACATGATGGTGCTGTACGATTGAGCCCGTGTAGGCCCCACCACGAAAACTTCGGATGAAATCTCTATCATATGTTTGTTCCGGCTTATTCTGCAAGCCAATCCTTTGTTTTGTTTTATTCGTGGTATTCGAGTTGCTTCAAAGTCAAATGTTGAATCCATACCTTTCCTAAACGGTGTTCTCATATTGCTATGTGAGTACTAATCCTTTTGATCATCGAGATTGTCATGTCTATCCTTTTCAACCGGTGTGCTTCTCTTCAAGTGGATCCGGTCATTCTCCCCATCCGCAAGATCAAATCTAAGTTTTCTCAACGGTGTTTGTTTCATCCGTCCCAAGTAGCCTTTGTTTTCCCCGTCCTCCCACCCTTTTTCTTCAAGGACACAGATTTCTTAATCAAGTATCCATTTATTCATGTGAAGTTTCTCCATTCTTTTCCTTCAATGTTCTTACCCGGTGGTTCTCAAGAAGATGTTCTTCTAGTTCGCCATTCCTCATTCTTTTCTCTTCTCCGGTGGATTCAAGTCAAGTTTTGTTGATCATATTCCTTTTTCCTCATTTTAATGTCTTCTCATACCGGTGCACCTCATTATCATTCTACTTCTTGCTATTTGTTATTCCGAAGTGCTCAAGATATCTCGAAGATTTGCGTTTCCATTCTCAATCCCTTCAAGATATTTCGAGACTGGTATCCCATTCAAGTCATTTAATTCAACCGGTGCAACATCTCTTTTAAATCATTTCCAATGGTGTTTCTTTTGAGTGGGCCCTAACCCACAGGTCTTTTCCCAGGATCTTACCTGACTCTTCTAATTTTTCCAGAGCTATCCTAAATTCTTTTCCAAGTTTGACGTAAGAATGAGTTATCATCAGTCAAATGCTTTCTCCAAGATCTTTCAAATTCTTTTCATTGTTGGTTCAACCTTTCTAATTTTCTTCCGGTGTGCCTCAATAATTCTTGGTGGTGTTTCTCGTTTTCATTCTCATCATGTGAAGACTGAAGAAGAGTTTCTCTTAAATCTTGCTCCATTCTCTTCAAGATTCATGGTTCTAGCCTGATGCCATCCTCTCATAATTGTTTTCGATTGTGAGAATTCTTTTTACCCATCCGGAGCATTTCATGAGTTGTTTCCATTTCTTTCCTCCGTAGGCCATCATGTCATAATTCCTCATTCTCAGCTTTCAGCTCTCATTCTCCAATCTTACCGGTGATTCGTTCAAATATCCTCTAATCAGTTCATGTTCGCTGCGTTCACTTGGATCTAAGTCCCCTCAAATATCTTCATTCGTTTTCCAATTCTTTCCGGTGAATTGTGCCTTTGCTACGTTCATTTTCAATTCTTACGGTGGTTCGTTCAAGATTTCACCTCTTTCGTTATCATTTAATTATTCGTTGCTTCCAAATCCTACCGGTGGTTCGTTGAAGACCTTCTCAAGTTTGCGCTATATCTCTTTTAATCCTTTCTACGGGAATAAGTAGTATGCCAAATCCGTTGCTTGTCATCAATTTAATTTGATGAAGGATACGCATAACATAATTCTTGTTCTTGTTTCATCCAAGTGATTGATTCATTCTTCCGGAGTTCGTAATGGTATCAATTTCTCAGTTCTAAGTTGTTCATCTCTTCTTTCCGCAGTTTGTTCATCATATCACATTCTCGGTCCGAGATGCTTCATCTTTTCTTTCCGGAGTTCAAAGTTTTCTCGGCTATATCATTTCAAAGCTTCATCTTATCATTGCAAGGATTCACCTTGTGTTTTCAATTTCTCTTTCTTTTCATTCCTTTTGTTTACCGGAGTTCTTCATTGAGGCTCTACATGGTGGTTCATCAAGGATTTAATTCCTTCTCAAATTTTTCATCAAGATTCTTTCCTAAGAAGCTCAAGCTTTCTTAATATGGTAATCCGGAGTGCAATTCTTTCTACCTTATCTTTTGACATGGTGTTATATCATTCTTGACAATTTCCATTCATGTTTCGTGATTCACATGTTGTCAACAACGAGGTATTTTAAATCCATCAATCTCTTCGTTCGAGTTATCTTGGGTTATATTTCACCTAAAGCCTTCCATTGGGAATGTTGCTATTATGGTGCTTATCAATGATCCAAGTTGTCTCTCTATCACCCCGGTGGAAGAAGCTTTCATCTCTTTGGTGCTCTCAATCAAAGCAATCGTGTCCGTTAGTGGCCGGTTGTCACCTCATAATTTTGAGAAGTTTTCCATAAGCCCACTACAAGCTTGTGCTTCTCGTTGTTGATTTTCCAACAACTCCGTTCGAATCTTCTTTGCAAGGATGCTTTCCAAGCTCATTCGTGGCAGAAGTTGGCATTTCCTTCTCCGTTCTCGTATTCCGACGAACTAGCTTCTATTCTTTCGTTCCGGAGGCATTGTGATGTGGTGCTCTTCACCCATCACCTCGTTTTGTCAAGATCATGTTTTTTTTCTTAACCGGAGTGTTGTGTTTTCATTCGAGTTCTCTCATTTTATCAAGTTTTGCCTCTCTTTTCAACCAGAGTGCTGGCTGAAATCCTTCTTACCCTTGATGCCATTCTTTCAATAATTCCGGAGGCAGTGTGTTGTGGTTTTCATCAAGTATACTCTCATCTTGTCAAGTTCATGTTCAATTCCTTCCATTTACAGTCGGAGTGCTGCCCAAATTATATCATTCTTCCTCTCTCATCTTGTTTTAACCGGAGTGTGTTCGAATTCTATCTTGTCCATTAAACTCTTGATTCATGTAATTGCAACCTCCAAGTTCTCGTAATACTCCTTGTTCATCTTTTCTAACGGATTGTTTGCAATCTCGTTCATCTCTGTTGTACTCTTTCTTTTAAATTGCTCAACCTCTCAAGGTTCGTGGTTTCACTCTTTTCTCGGAGAAGCAACTTTGTTTTACCTCTCCTCTTCCTCTTCCTTTTCCCTCCGGTGCCATCCTAGATCTCGGGACGAGATCCTCTCGTAGTGGTGGAGTGTTGTGACGCCCCGAGACCGATGTGCCAGGTGTCCGCCAGTTATTCGTTGTTGTTGCCTTGTCATTTGCTTGCGTGTGCATCTTATCATGTCATCATGTGCATTGCATCATCATGTTTTTCAAAACTTGCATCCGTCCCGGTCTCCTCGTTCCGTCCGTTGTCCGTTCGAGCCTGCACACACTTGCACGCGCCCGCGACATGTCCGGAATATTATTTTATAAGTGGCATAGAAAATGTTCTCGGAATGGGTTGCAACTTGTCATGCGGTCTTATTATAGTGTAGACAGACCGCCCGCCAAGTTTCATCGCATTCGGAGTCCATTTGATAGCCCAACCGTTAAACCTACAACCGCAATATAGTCGGTATATACGTCGGACGTTTTCGGTCTCCGGAAACCGTGTCGGGCTGCATCTCTCCCCTCTTCTCTCAGACCAACCCGCTCTTCACAATCCGCCAGGCCAATCTAACCCCTCTCGTCAGCCCGCAGCCCTCCTCGCGCGCGTCCGAAAGTTGCCCCGGACCCGAACCGGTCTGTCGTTACCGTTGGGTCCGGATCATCCCCTAACGTCTACAAAACGTCCCCGTTTTCTTATTTGGACTCCCTAGCCTATTTTTCTCGACCGTCCGATTTTTATCGGATGATCCAAACTCTTCTCCTTTCCATATATATAGTCCACCCTAGTCCATTTTGACCAAACCCTAAAATCTAGGGATCATGTCCCATCCATCCCCACGCCGCCGCCACTCCACCAAATCCTCCTCGATTTCCCCTTCGGCCAATTCCACCCAACCAGCTGCTCTCCCGTGCGCCTCTGCCTCCTGGCCCGAGGCCCTCGTCCCGCTCGTCTCCAACAGCAGTGCCGAACCCCGCCGCCCTCGTCTGTCCGGCGAGCCACCGGCGAGCTTCACCTGAGATGAGCGCCGTTGCCTCCTTCTTCCCCTCTCCAGTGCCTCCCCGTTCCTCTCGATCTCACGCATCTCTCTCTCCCTCCCTTCTTCAGGTAACAGCAACAGCGCCATGGCATCCACTTCAAGCTTCTGCGCCGCCCAGAGCTCCTCGACGCCGGCCAGATGCGACGCCCTGGAGACCCGCGTCCCCGCAGAGCCGCTCGCCCCTGCTGCCATGGTCGCCGGTGACCGGAGCTGCGTGTCCTCTCCTTCCCGTCCTGGCCGTCCCGCCGCTAAGTCCGTCTTCGGCGCAGAACCCGCTGCTCTCCCGCGCCTCTGCCTCGACCTCCTCTCGCCAAGCCCTCCTTCCCGCGTGGCACTGCGCCAGCCAAGCCGCCGGTGAGCTCCTCCGCCGCGCGCACCCCCTTCTCCTCTCCTATTTCTTTTCCTCCCTCTGTATCTTCTCTGAATGTGTTCCCCCGCCATGTCCTTGCAGCGCCATGGGCGCCAAGCTCCCGCCGCTGGATTCTCCGCTCGCGGAGAACCTCCTGCGCCGCCTCGCCGAGTCCTCCTCGCCGGCCTCTGCTTCTCTGCTCCAGATCGGCGCTTGCTGGCTCTCTTTCGCTTCTGATCGAGCAGAGAGGCTCCGCTCGTCCCGCTTGCCCGCACCGTTGACTGCGTCGCCCTTCACCCGCTGCAGCCCAGCAGCCTCCAAGGCCCAAGCCGGCCTCCTCCCAACCGAACCGGGCCAAGGCCCACTGGGTGAGCAGCCCCCCAGCGCCCTTCCTCTGTTTTTTTTCCTGTTAGCCCAGTCCCAGTCAGATTCGGCCCGCGTAGTTTTTTTTCCCTGCACTACGATTTTAACATTTATCCAGTGATTTAACAGTTTTGCAGAAAAACCCTCATACTTCATGCATGTAATAACTCATTAACCGTGCATCGGATGTAAATAATTTATATATGTAAATTGCTTAGTTTTTCGTCTAGTTTAATAATATGCCATTTTCATCCATGTTTGAAATGTTTAAAATGCTGTTTGTTTAAATTTGCATAAATGCCATGCTAAAATGATTTATTCATAACTAATTAACCGTAACTCCGATTTTAATAAACTTTATATGTAAATGGGGTAGAATTTTGCCTAGTTTAACATGGTGCACTCATCTTGCATGTTTAACAACTTTAAAATATGGTTTAGGACAGAACAGTACCAAACCTAATATATGCATATGAGGAGTTTCCGGACTTGTTGTTTGTTGTTCCGGCCTCATTTAAACTTGCCTAGTTAGGTAGTTTTGTTATGCTTCACCCCTTGCCATGTTTAACAACATTTAACCTTGTTGTGTATCTAAACGAGATCGAACTAAATAACTTGGTTGTGGTGTTTTGTCAATATGCAACTCGTTGCATATTGAGCGCCACTTAATTTGTAGTGTTGTTTGTTTGCACTTTGCCATGCCATGCCTCATTAAACCGGACATGCATCATACTTGGTTGTGCATCATGCCATGATTATGCGATGGTTGTTTACTATGTTGTTTGCTTCTTTCTGGGTTGCTTCTCTCGTTAGCTTCGGTTTCGTTCCGGAGTTGTGAGGATCCGTTCGTCTTCGTCCGTTTGTCTTCTTCATGGACTCGTTCTTCTTCCTTGCGGGATTTCAGGCAAGATGACCGCTACCCTGGATCTCACTACTATCATTGCTATGCTAGTTGCCTCGTTCTTCGCTATGCTGCGCTACCTATTACATGTTTGTCCAGCCATCCCATATTGCCATGAACCTCTAACCTTTGACACCATTCCTAGCAAACCATTGTTTGGCTATGTTCCCGCTTTGCTCAGCCCCTCTTATAGCGTTGCTAGTTGCAGGTGAACTTGAAGATTTCTCCATGGTGGACAGGGTTTATGTTGGAATATCACAATATCTTTTATATTATTAATGCATCTATATATTTGGTAAAGGGTGGAAGGCTCGGCCTTATGCAGTGTTTTGTTCCACTCTTGCCGCCCTAGTTTCCGCCATACCGGTGTTATGTTCTGGATTTTGCGTCCCTTACGCGGTCGGGTGATTTATGGGACCCCTTGACAGTTCGCTTTGAATAAAACTTGTCCAAAGAAGGCCCAACATTGCCTTTTACCATTTGCCTCACCACCACCTACTTTTCCTTGGGAGTAATTAACCCAAGGGTCATCTTTATTCAGCCCCGGGCCAATGCTTGTCTAAGTGTTGGTCCAAACTAGAGCCCTTTGCGCCCCCGTGGAAACTTGAGGTCTGGTTTTAGTTATACGGATTGCTCATCCGGTCGTGGCTCGAGACGAGATACGCGGCTACTATCGGGATGTCGGCACGCCGGAGGCTTTGCTGGTCTTGTTTTACCATTGTCGAAATGTCTTGATGTACCGAGATACCGAGTCCGATCGGAGTGTCTCGGGTGAAGGTCTATTCTTCGATGATCGCGAGAGCTTGTCATGGGCTGTTGGGACACCCTGCAGGTTTAAACTTTCGAGAGCCGTGCCGCGGTTATGTGGCGATGGGAATTTGTTAATGTCCGGTTGTAGATAACTTGACACTTGATCCGAATTAAAACGCATCAACCGAGTGTGTAGCCGTGATGGTCTCTTCTCGGTGGAGTCCGGGAAGTGAACACGGTTTCTGTGTTATGTTTGACGTAAGTAGGTGTTCAGGATCACCTCTTGATCATTGCTAGCTTCACGACCGTTCCGCTTGTTCTCTTCTCGCTCTCATTTGCGTATGTTAGCCACCATATCATGCTTAGCTGCTGCTGCAACCTCACCACTTTACCCCTTCCTTTCCCTTTAAGCTTTGCTAGTCTTGATACCCATGGTAATGGGATTGCTGAGTCCTCGTGACTCACCAGATACTTCCAAAACCAGTTTGCAGGTGCCTATGATACCGAGCAGGTGGTGCAATCAAGCTCAAGGAGGAGCTTGATGAAGATCTTGCCCTTTGTGTTGTTTCATTCTAGTTGATCAGTAGTGGAACCCAGTTGGGGTCGATCGGGAACCTTTGTCGCATTTGGGGTTCTTCTTTTATTTTGGTTCCGTAGTCGGACCTTGATTGTATCTGGATGATGTAATGCTTTATTAATGTATTTGTGTGAAGTGGCGATTGTAAGCCAACTATGTATCTCTTTCCCTTATGTATTACTTGGGTTGTGTGAAGATTACCTCACTTGCGACATTGCTTTCAATGCAGTTATGCCTCTAAGTCGTGCTTCGACACGTGGGAGATATAGCCGCATCGAGGGCGTTACAAATGAGGACAAACCTGAGATTACGGACCCAGTCTGCATCATTGCTACTATTATCTTTCAACTTAGTTTTCTCTAGGAACATATAAAAACATAGGGAAGCTACAATGCAAGCTATTGATATAAAACATAATTTGCAAAATAATATCAGGACTAATTTCATGATAAATTAAAGTTCAATTAATCATATTACTTAAGAGCTCCCACTTAGATAGACATCCC
Source organism: Aegilops speltoides (assembly GCA_021437245.1). Classification (NCBI taxonomy): domain Eukaryota; kingdom Viridiplantae; phylum Streptophyta; class Magnoliopsida; order Poales; family Poaceae; genus Aegilops; species Aegilops speltoides. The sequence goes on from CM038142.1 coordinate 437,838,765, forward strand.
TCTAGTCATCTAAATGATCATGTGATCCATATCAACTAAACCACGTCCGATCATCACGTGAGATGGAGTAGTTTTCAATGGTGAACATCTCTATGTTGATCATATCTACTATATGATTCACGCTCGACCTTTCGGTCTCCAGTGTTCTGAGGTCATATCTGCATATGCTAGGCTCATCAAGTTTAACCCGAGTATTCTGCATGTGTAAAACTGGCTTGCACCCGTTGTATGTGAACGTAGAGCTTATCACACCCGATCATCACGTGGTGTCTCAGCACGAAGAACTGTCGCAATGGTGCACACTCAGGGAGAACACTTATACCTTGAAATTTTAGTAAGGGATCATCTTATAATGCTCCCGCTGTTCGAAGCAAAAAAGATGCATAAAAGATAAACATCATATGCAATCAAAATATGTGACATGATATGGCCATCATCTTCTTGTGCCTTTGATCACCATCTCCAAAGCAGCGTCATGATCTCCATCGTCACCGGCTTGACACCTTGATCTCCATCGTAGCATTGTTGTTGTCTTGCCGATAACTTTGTTACAAAACATGATCAACTCATACAACAATTCATATCTCATCATGTCTTGACCATATCACATCACAACAAGCCCAACAAACAAGTTAGACGTCCTCTAATTTGTTGTTTCAAGTTTTATGTGGTTGCTATGGGCTTCTAGCGGGAACCATTCTTACCTACGCATCAAAACCACAATGATTTTTATCAGTGTGTTGTTTTAACCTTCTACAAGGACCGGCCGTAGTCAAACTCCCGCCAGCCACCCGCCAACCACATGTGTGCGAAGCACGTCGGTAGAACCAGTCTCATGAACGCGGTCATGTAATGTTGGTTCGGGCCAGATCATCCAACAATATCACCGAATAAAAGAAAGACGTTGGTGGTAAGTGTCGGTGTCAAAACCGTCGGATCTCAGGTAGGGGGTCCCGAACTGTGCGTCTAAGGCTAATGGTAACAAGAGGCGGGGGACACGATGTTTACCCAGGTTCGGGCCATCTCGATGGAGGCAATACCCTACTTCCTGCTTGATTGATCTTGATGATATGAGTATTACAAGAGTTGATCTACCACGAGATCATGGAGGCTAACCCTAGAAGCTATCCTATGATTATGATTGTTGTTGTCCTACGACCTAAACCCTTTGGTTTATATAGACACCAGAGGGGGCTAGGGTTACAAATAGTCGGTTACAGAGAAGGAGATCTACATATCCGAATTGCCAAGTTTGCCTTCCACGCAAAGGAGAGTCCCACCCGGACACGGGACAGAGTCTTCAATCTTGTATCTTCATAGTCCAACAGTCCGACCAAAATATATAGTCCGGCTGTCCAAGGACCCCCTAATTTGGGAATTCCTCACCGGCGCCCTATGAGGTGCCCAAGAAGAAGGCCAAGAAGAAGACCGCGGGGACCAGAGAAGGTCTCCGCCACAAGGTTACGTCGGACGTGACGTCCGAAGACGTCGAGACGCCCTCCTCCTTCGAAGACGAGGAGGAGGAAGAGAAAATCCCTCCCCCCCCCCAGTCGGGGGTAGGAAGAAAAGGAAGGCCGACCCGAAAGGGGAGGACGAGGTGTCCAAGAGGGGGAAAACCCTACTCCCAGACCATTCCACCACCGCCACCTATAGCGGCGAGGAGTGGGAGCCCAGGGAGAAGCCCCTAGCTAAATCGTAAGTATCCGGACACAATAACATCTTCGGTACGTTTGTTTTACTATTTCCTACCATGCTAGACACGTATTTGTAGTTCGGCCAAATCCAGCATTGATGTATCCTCCTCTTCGGAGGGGTCTCTAGGCCCGTCGGCGATCAACAGTGATTCACTCCTGACAGCCTCCTCCCCCAGGCTCGCGGACGACACTGAGGTGTTGTCTCAAAGGATACCGGGCGAAGGGGAGACAGTTCCAGAGACACCCCCAGGCAAAATCCCGGTCGCCGGGCACATGGGGGGGGGGGAGACCCCCATGGACTCCAATAATGGGGGCTACCGCAAGGTTGGCCCCCAGCCGAATACGGCTCCGGAAACCCAAGTGGTTCCGGATTCAGGCCGACAGCCTCTCTCCAAGGGGGGCGAGCCACCTGTACTGATGACCCTGTCCATCCAGAGGCACCGGACAACTTGTTGGAAGCGCTTCGCGGCACTTCCATTGATGAAGAACACCGTACTCTTATGAGTACGGTGATTGAGAAGGTCCGTTCCACCAAAAGCAGATTGACAGAAGCCTGCGCTAGCCTCCTAACAGGCTTTGAGGTAAGTAATAAAACTGTAAAAGGATATCATAGTATAGACAGTAGCCCCTGATACTCTGTTTGGTGTTCGGAAAGAAAAGCCAAACAGAGGATCAAATAACATTCGCAGGAGTCTAACAGAAGATGTCTATGTGAATAAGCAGGCGTCGCTGCTGGCCGCGGCCGCTCGTACTACGGAGGTCTCCGGACTAAAGTGGGACCTGGAGCGGACCGAGGGAGAGCTCGGCCTCGTGAAGAGGCAGCTCGAGGAAAGTCGAGGTACGCAATACCCCATTTATATATTTAAAAAGGAAAATGGTTTCTGCTAATGGAAGCGTCATGAATTTTACTAGGGGCCATGACCGAAGTGGCGGCCCTTAAGAAGGCACTGACCAAGGCCGAAGAGAAAGCCACCAAGGAGCGTGCTGAGCGCGAGAAGCAAGAGGCCCGGGTCAACGAGGTCCAGCAAGAGCTCTAGCATTTCGTCCAAAAATACGAGTCCTTGGAGCATGACTCTAAGACACAAGAGTCCGAGCTTGCTAAGGCCCTCCAGAGCGTGCGAGACGCCAAAGCTGAAGCCCAAAAGGCCCTCCAGAAGATTCAGGCAGCCAAGAAGATTGCGGCGGGTAAGGCATTCATTATGCAAAGCAAGCATGTGAAGGAGACTTTCCTTTTACTTACCCAAATTTGGAGCTCTCCAGGAGCATTTGCAGATCTACCGCGCAGCATATCTGATGCCGCGGAGTTCTACCGAGCCGAAGAAGGGAACTCGACGGAGAAGTTGTTCTGGTCTCAGTATATTGGGACCAAACATCCGATATGCCCTTGAGCGACTAGCTGAAGCAACCGGACGAACTGCACAAGGCGGCCGAACTGGCCATGAAGGACCTCATAGTCCGGCTGTGGCCTGCCGAGCCTCTGCCCAGCAGCTACTTCGGTCCCGTAAAGCGGCTTGTGAGTGCCTGCCTGCGGCTTGAAGTCATAAAGCGGTCAGTTTGCATTGAAGGTGCGCGAATGGCCTTCGCCCGCGCTAAAGTGCACTGGGTGAAAATGGATGCCGAGAAGCTGATGATGGAGGGGCCACCGAAGGGCAAGGAGCACCACCAGCCTGAAAAGTATTTTGACAGTGTCCTGAAGGGCTCCCGCCTTGTGGCGGAGCAATGTGCTAAGGATGTAATCTTTGAGTGAGTATACTCATTTTATCCTGTGATATGAAACAAGTTCTTTTGTGCAATATAATGCTTGTTGATTTAAAATTTTACCTTCTGTGCGGCCGTTTATAAAATTTGAGTGTTGGCCAGTCGTAGGCTTCTGCCCCCATGTAACTAGTACGGGGGTGTTCGGGATAAATCTAAACACTCTTTATCCAAATTTTTGGTCCTTTAAGGAGGTGTTTAGCGCAACGAACAAGGCAATCGGACTATACAACTTTATCACCCTCACTTAGCCATAAAAGTTCTATAATTTTAAATTTTGGCGTAGCCCCTGGTATTCAGAAGGCCGAACTTGGGGCGCTATACACGCCTAAATCGGACAAAGACCGATTCCTCGCTCGAAGCGGAAAAAATCTTTAAGGATTTGAAACCTCTCGAACAGCGACCAGCTCTCGCCGCATCATGACAGTCAGTTTTCAACTTTCTCTACTAAGGTGCTCGTCCGGAAGAACCGGGACACAATTGCAGTAGTTCTCCCTTTACTACCCTAGCCGATATAGCGGAACATAGGGTAGCAAGCACATGAGCCGGACAACCTAACTATTGACCCAAGACATGATTTGGAGTGAAAGTTCGGGGTGCCGCATTATCGAAAGTGTTCGGACTTTCTAACCGTGTTATGGAGTACACTAAAGCCTCTGGCGAATTGAACGTACCAGAGTGTACGGGTGCAATTTGTAATAAATAAACAGTCAAGGGAAAAAAGAAAAAGAAATGTAGTAATAAGCTGATGATGTACATTATTTTCCATTGTTTATTTGAATGATACGTCAAGGCGTATGTATACAAGTAGTGCGATAAGCAAAATATGACTATTTGACATGTCCTAACCAAGAGCGAGCTGTGTGTGGGTATGTAAAAACAGGTATAGCGATCGTTATCAGAGACCACCTGGAGATTCCCTCGTACGTCAAAGCTTCTTGCCTCCTTGGTGTTTCCGTCCCGTGATGGGTCTGATAATCAGGTTATCGGAAGAGCCTCAAGGAGATAGGGACCTGAAAGAAAGAAAAGGGTGAAGGTATACGGATCCTGGGGCGGTTGAGCCGCCTTGTGGGCTGCATTCTAGCTGTGCCTCCGTCTATGCCCATGGTATTTTAAGTGCGTAATTATGTACGCGCGGCACAAATTTCACCGCCTGACTGGGACTGGGACGCAGGCCGAATTGCTAGGCAAGCTCTGGACGGGTCGGATGATCTTTTAAATGGATTTTTCCGTTGACCGGACTTGGAGCCACTCAGTCCGGCATTGACTGCCGTGTCTTCGGCATTATCGCCATTATTGCGACGCTTGTGTCTGTTGCGTCGGGGCTTGCCGTTGCTGACTTTGGCGTCTGAAGTGCCAGGATTTCTTGATGTGTTGTTGCTACGAGCCAACGAGTTGTCCTCGCCCGCACAAAAGCGGGTCATAAGTTTCGTAAGGGCTGCCATGGATTTCGGCTTCTCTTAGCCGAGGTGTCGGGCAAGCCACTCATCACAGATGTTATGCTTAAAGCCGCTAGGGCTTCAGCGTCCGGACAGTCGACAATTTGGTTCTTTTTAGTTAGGAACCGCGTCCAGAATTTCCTGGCTGACTCTCCGGACTGTTGGGTTATGTGACTCAAGTCATCAGCATCCGGTGGTCGCACATAAGTGCCCTAGAAGTTGTCAAGGAATGTGTCTTCCAGGTACTCCCAACCGCCAATGGAGTTTGCCGGCAGGCTATTCAGCCAATGCCGAGCTGGTCCCTTGAGTTTTAGTGGGAGGTACTTGATGGCATGTAGATCATCGCCATGGGCCATGTGAATATGGAGAAGGAAATCTTTGATCCATATCGCGGGGTCTGTTGTCCCATCATATGGCTCAATGTTCACGGGCTTGAACCCTTCTGGGAATTCATGCTCCATTACTTTGTCAATGAAGCATACGAGGTGTGCGGCGCCTCTATGCCGGGCTACATCACGATGCGGTTCAAATGAGTATGGTCTGTTGTATTCGGCCCGGCCGGATTTGTATTTAGTATATCCGACGTGGCGGTCATCGTCACGCGTTGGGGCGCGCCCTCATGATCCGTAGATCGATCTTGACTGTCCTGCTTTATTTTCCAATTCGTCTCGCAGGTCCCGCGTGTAGCCCCGGGCCTTAGTGTTTTTTATTTGTTTGGTGACGGGGTGCGGGCTGGTGTTCGGGCTGATACGCTGCTTTGTCTCGGCCATGAGGTGGCTGGTCAGCTGCAGCCTGCGCTGGTAGTTGATACGTCTCCGTCGTATCTACTTTTCCAAACACTTTTGCCCTTATTTTGGACTCTAACTTGTATGATTTGAATGGAACTAACCTGGACTGACGCTGTTTTCAGCAGAATTGCCATGGTGTTGTTTTATGTGCAGAAAATAAAAGTTCTCGGAATGACCTGAAACTCCACAGACCACCTTAGAAAAAACAATAAAAAATCCTCGCCAAAGATGAAGACCAGGGGGGCCCACACCCTGTCCACGAGGGTGGGGGCGCACCCCCCTACCTCATGGGCCCCCTGGTGGCCCTCCGAGGCCAACTCCAACTCCATATATTGGCTTTCGGGGAGAAAAAAATCAGAGAGAAGAAATCATCGTGTTTTACGATACGGAGCCGCCGCCAAGCCCTAATCTCTCTCGGGAGGGCTGATCTGGAGTCCGTTCGGGGCTCTGGAGAGGGGGATTCATCGCCGTCGTCTTCATCAACCATCCTCCATCACCAATTTTATGATGCTCACCGCCGTGCGTGAGTAATTGCATCGTAGTCTTGCTGGACGGTGATGGGTTGGATGAGATTTATCATGTAATCGAGTTAGTTTTGTTAGGGTTTGATCCCTAGTATCCATTATGTTATGAGATTGATGTTGCTATGACTTTGCTATGCTTAATGCTTGTCACTAGGGTCCGAGTGCCATGATTTCAGATCTGAACCTATTATGTTTTCATGAATATATGTGTGTTCTTGATCCTATCTTGCAAGTCTATAGTCACCTACTATGTGTTATGATCCGGCAACCCAGAAGTGACAATAATCGGGACCACTCCCGGTGATGACCATAGTTTGAGGAGTTCATGTATTCACTATGTGTTAATGCTTTGTTCTGGTTCTCTATTAAAAGGAGGCCTTAATATCCCTTAGTTTCCAATAGGACCCCGCTGCCACGGGAGGGTAGGACAAAAGATGTCATGCAAGTTCTTTTTCATAAGCATGTATGACTATATACGGAATACATGCCTACATTACATTGATGAATTGGAGCTAGTTCTGTGTCACCCTATGTTATGACTATTACATGACGAACCGCATCCGGCATAATTATCCATCGCTAATCCGGTGCCTGCGAGTTTTCCATATACTGGTTCTCGCTTATTTACTTTTCTGTTTCTACTGTTACAATCACTACAAAATACCAAAAACATTACTTTTGCTGTCTTTACTTTTGTTACCATTACCACCACTATCATATTACTTTGCTACTAAACACCTTGCTGCAGATACTAAGTTTCCATGTGTGGTTGAATTGACAACTCAGCTGCTAATACTTGAGAATATTCTTTGGCTCCCTTTGTGTCAAATCAATAAATTTGGGTTGAATACTCTACCCTCGAAAACTGTTGCGCTCCCCTATACTTGTGGGTTATCAAGACCTTTTCCTGGCGCCGTTGCCAGGGAGCATAGCTCTATTCTTTGAGTCACTTGGGATTTATATCTGCTGGACACTATGAAGAACTTGAAAGATGATCGAACTACTATTTTGCCCTCAACTACGAGGGGAGGTAAGGAACTGCCATCTAGCCTTGCACTAGATTCTCCTTCTGTTATAAGTAAGCTAGCGACACCTAAACCTGCTACTGCTATGAATTCTGATATGTCGCATGTTATTGATGATGCCACTTCTACTATGCATGATACTTATGATGAAACTACTTCTATGCTTGATACTACTGTGCCCCTTGGTGAATTTCTTGATGAGCAAATTGCTAGGTCTAGAGAAAGAGAAATTATCAAACCTGAATATGATGATGATAGTGATGATGAAAATATGCCTGCTATTCCTGAGGGTTACCTTTTTTATGTTGAATCTTCTGCGGCTATTTTTGCCTGCCAGGATAGATATGAACTTAAGAGGTTGCTAGTTAAATGGAGTAAAGAATCTTTTAGAGATAGAATGAGACCCGACCCTGCTTTTGCTACTTCACCTATTTGTGTTCCTGATAAGGATTATTATGATTTTTCTGTTGATCCAGATATAATTACTTTGGTTGAATCTGATCCTTTTTATGGCTATGAATCTGAAACTGTTGTGCCACATCTTACTAAGTTAAATGATATAGCTGCCCTGTTTACTAATAATGAGAGATCGCGCTACCTTTATTTACTCAAAATATTTCCGTTCTCATTAAAGGGTGATGCTAAGATATGGTTTAATTCTCTTGATCCTGGTTGTGTGCAAAGTCCCCAGGATATGATTTATTACTTCTCTGCTAAATATTTCCCTGCTCATAAGAAACAAGTTGCTTTGAGGGAAATATACAACTTTGTGCAAATTGAAGAAAAGAGTCTCCCACAAGCTTGGGGGAGGCTTCTCAAGTTACTTAATGCTTTGCCTGATCATCCTCTTAAGAAACCTGAAATACTTGATATCTTTTATAATGGACTAACCGATGCTTCCAGAGATTACTTGGATAGTTGTGCTGGTTCTCTTTTCAGGGAAAGAACACCGGATGAAGCTGAAATTCTATTGAATAATATGTTGACAAATGAAAATAATTAGGCACCTCCCGAGCCACCTCCTGAGCCAGTTCCTGAGCCAATTACTGAGCCTGTTCTGAAACCAACTCCGAAGAAGAGAGGTGTTCTATTTCTCAGTCCCGAAGATATGCAAGAGGCAAAGAAATCTATGAAAGAAAAAGGTATTGAAGTTGAAGATGTTAAGAATTTACCTCCTATTGAAGAAATACATGGTCTTAATTTACCGCCTGTTGAAGAAGTATATGATCTCAATTACTTATTTACTGAAGAACCTCCCGATATCCCGACATAGGTAGTGAAGGTAAATTCTCTCTATAGGTATGATAAAGCTGAAGTCCCTCCTACTAAAATTGCTAGTCAGTGCTTGGATGAGTTTGATGACTTTATGTTTAAGCAAGATGGCTTTAATGCTTATTTTGGTAGACAATTAAAATTGAATACCTTTATGATTAAACACTTGGGTGATTATATGGCTGATATTAGAGGTGAACTTAAACTTGTTAGCAAACATGCTTCTATGGTTACCACTCAAGTAGAACAAGTACTTAAAGCTCAGAAAGAAGTGCTTGATGAAATGAATAGTAAGAAAAATGATTATGCTGTTAGAGTGGCTACTAGAACTGGTAGAATGACTCAGGAACCTTTGTATCCTGAAGGCCACCCTAAGAGAATTGAGCAAGATTCTCAAAGAAATAATATTGATGTACCTAGTTCTTCTAAAAGGAAGAAAAAGAAAAATGATAGGACTTTGCAAACTTCTAGTGAACCTATTGCTGAACCACCTGAGAATCCAAATGATATCTCTATTTCTGATGCTGAAACACAATCAGGTGATGAACATGAACCTAGTGATAATGATAATGATAATGTTCATGTTGATGCTCAACCTAGTAATGATAATGATGTAGAAGTTGAACCTGCTGTTGATCTTGATAACCCACAAACAAAGAATCAACGTTATGATAAAAGAGACTTCGTTGCTAGGAAACATGGTAAAGAAAGGGAACCATGGGTTCAGAAAACCATGCCTTTTCCTCCGAAACCATCCAAGAAAAAGGATGATGAGGATTTTGAGCACTTTGCTGAAATGATTAACTGATGTGCTCAAAACCATGCGATTAACTGATGTGCTCAAAACAAATCCTTATGCTAAGTATATGAAGGATATCATTACTAATAAAAGAAATATACCTGAAGCTGAAATTTCCACCATGCTTGCTAATTATACTTTTAAGGGTGGAATACCAAAGAAACTTGGAGATCCAGGAGTACGTACTATACCATGCTCCATTAAGAGAAATTATGTTAAAACTGCTATATGTGATCTTGGAGCCGGTGTCAGTGTTATGCCTCTCTCTTTATATCGTAGACTTGACTTGAATAAGTTGACACCTACTGAAATATCTTTGCAAATGGCTGATAAATCAACTGCTATACCTGTCGGTATTTGTGAGGATGTGCCTATTGTAGTTGCAAACGTTACTATTTTAACGGACTTTGTTATTCTTGATATTCCCGGGGATGATAGTATGTCTATTATTCTTGGAAGATCTTTCCTTAATACAACAAGGGATGTTATTGATTGCAACAAAGGCAATGTCACTTTTCATGTTAATGGCAATGAGCACACGGTACACTTTCTGAGAAAACAACCTCAAGTTTATAGTATCAATTCTATTGGAAAAATTCCATCGATTATATTTGGAGGTTTTGAATTTCCTCTCCCTACTGTCAAGAAAAAGTACGATATTCTTATTGTTGGGGATTTTCATATCCCCGTTGAGGTAACTTAGTGTTATTCGAAATTTCTCCGGTTCCGTGATTATTCGGAATGAGTTTGTTAACAAGACTTGATCAACCTTGTTAGTGGGTTCATTTTGATGATCACGAGATGGATGAAACTAGAAGCACAACCTTCTGTACCCTCTTTATATTTTCTGTTATTTAGTAGAAATAAAGTAAAATAGTATTTATCTGTCTGTTTCCTGACTTATCCGTGCAATATAAAAATATCCCGAAAATAAAAGTCCTCAGAATGTCATGCCAATTTAATATGATTTTTTCGGGATTATTTAAGGATTTACTGTGCAAAAATTACCACGGGAGGAGCTGCCACCTGGTCACGAGGGTGGAGGGCACGCCCCTGCCTCGTGGGCCCACGGTGGCCCTCCTCCACTTATCCTTGCACCCATCTTCTTCCTCTGCCTCACACAAACACGAAAAACCAACTCAAGCACGAGTTCCAGCCCCCGTTACTGTGATTTTCGATCTCCTTGCTCAAAGCACCTCTTGCAAAACTGCTTGGGGAGATTGTTCCTTGGTATGTGACTCCTCCATTAGTCCAATTAGTTTTTGTTCTAGTGCTTTATTCATTGCAAATTTGTGCTGCATAGATGACCATGTTCTTGAGCTTGCATGTCAAATTTATATTGTTCCAAGTAGTTCCATTGCTTTATATAGGCTCTAGGCACTTGTGGGAGTTGTTACTATCAATTTTATTGAAGTTGGTTCACTTTTATTTGAAGTTACTAAAAATTTCAGATTGTTTCAGAAATAATGAAGAGACTTTTGAGGGGCTCGTCGAGCCGAAGCTCTAAGGAAAAACAAAAGGAAGAAGAGAAGAAGCCCAAATTTAATTTGCCTCGCACCGCGGAGGTCCGGCCGTGTGAATGGCCTTCTGATGACTTCTTGAGGAGAGCTGGGATTTATGAAGATTTCTATTTATTGATTGAGAATGCTGGCCTCACCGACTTCCTCCACGACCAACATCATCAGTATCTCTTACTCAAATACTTTTGTGCAAAACTTCTACTTTTTTCCAAAGAAATCACCTCCAACAGTAGAGTTTCATTTATATGACGTTGTTAAAGAAATGACATTAGCTGAATTCTGCGAGGTTTGCAGAATACCCTTTGAGGGCACCTTAGATGAACCCCACCGTAACAAAGTAGAAGCTTTTATTAACACCATCACGGTGGGAGAAACCAGGAAAGTTTCTGATGCAAGGATCACTAGCATACATTTTCCTGTTTTACGCTACTTTGCCTTATTTGCTAGTCGTTGCTTGATTGGACGCGGGAACTGTGGAAACCTTAGTATTCCTGATATTATTATTTTGTTCTATGGTTTATACCGCAATAACTCTGTTAGTATGGGTGGAATTGTTGCTAGACGGTTAAGTCTCGAACGCATTAAGGGCCCCATCTTTGGAGGCATTTATGCTTCACGCCTAGCTGAACATTTTGAAATACCTATTAGGCATGAGGAGAAAGAAGAAACAGCGTTGCCCCGTGCTTATTTAGATTATAAGAGTATGATAGTGCATGACTTTCTTATTAAGAATCGCGAAGGGGGGCTCAAATACAAATTATACTTTGATAAACATCACCCTGAGACTATTACTTTGCCCGCTCCTTCTTTGTTTAACTTATCTGCATGTCCTCACATTGTTCCATGGGCAGCCATTCAATCCTATCAGAATCCTACACCAGCCCCGGAACCGGAGCCACAAGATGAGCCTCCACGACTATCCGTTTATTCTTGGGATCCAGAGGAGGTTGCCAGCCAGTGGCAGCCGGAGCCTTCTTCGACACAGTATGACCCCAGCTTCACCTACGGGTATCCGCCAGCTATCCTCGGCAATAGACCAGCTTAGGCCAAAAGCCTAAGCTTGGGGGAGTACGTATTTCCCACTGACATTACATTCATGTTCACACACATTCATTGCTAGATGTCGGTGCTCATACTCTTTCACTGTAATATCCATGCTAGTTTAAATTTCTTTTTCTAGTTTTCTTCTTGTGTACTTGATAAACCTTAAAAAAACAAAAAAGTTAGTTAGTTTACTTTCCATGATTGTAGTAGAATTAAAAAGAAAACCCAAAAATATTTCCCGTTCTTCTTTTACTTGTTGGGAGCTTTCCCGTGTAAATAGTTTTTATTTCTTTTCCTTTCTTTGGGGGTCGAGAAGACAATATTGAAAATGCTTAGTGGCTCTTATATGCATGATTGTTTATTTAACTTAGAGCCCATATTACTTGTCTTCTCTTTTGAGTTGAATGCTTGTAGATTCCAGCTTAGTCCAATGCACGCGCACTCTTATTATTCTACACATCGTTCGGTCGTGCAAGTGAAAGGCGATAATGATGATATATGATGGACTTATTTGGATGAGAAAAGCTGGTATGAACTCGACCTCTCTTGATTTTGTAAATATGATGATTCATCGTTCCTGAGTCAGCTATTATAAAGTAAACATATTTGCAATGACATTTAGAGATTATAGTTGCTTGTGCCATGCTTGATTAGCTATGAGTTATAATGGTTTACCTTGCGTGCCAACATGCTATTAGAATGATTATGATGTGGTATGATGGGATGGTATCCTCCTTTAAATGAATTGAGTGACTCGACTTGGCACATGTTCACGCATGTAGTTGAATCAAATCAACATAGCCTTCATGATATTTATGTTCATGGTGGATTATATCCTACTCATGCTTGTATTCGGTGTAAATTAGTTTTAATGCATGTTTACGACTGTTGTCGCTCTCTCGGTTGGTCGCTCCCTAGTCTTTTGCTAGCCTTCACCTGTACTAAGTGGGAATACTGCTTGTGCATCCAAACTCCTTAAACCCCAAAGTTATTCCATATGAGTCTACCATACCTACCTATATGCGGTATTTACCTGCCGTTCCAAGTAAATTTGTATGTGCCAAACTCTAAACCTTCAAATAAACATTCTGTTTTGCATGCTCGAATAGCTCATATGTCAACTAGAGCTGCCCTTATCTTCTGTGTTAGGCGGGTTATTCTCAAGAGGAGTGGACTCCGCTCCTCATTCATGAGAAAATGGTGGTAACCGGATGCCCATCCCATGCTTTATGCAAACTAAATCAAAATAACTACAAACAAAACTCCCCGGGACCCGTTGAATGTTGGAGGCACTCGTTGTTTCGAGCAAGCCATGGATTGATGCTTGTGGAGGAGGGGAGTATAAACTTTACCATTCAGTTTGGGAACCGCCTATAATCTGTTTAGCATGGAAGATATAAATCGTCTTTTAGTTGTTATGTTGACAATGAAAGTATGTTGCTCAAAATATAATTTATCTCTATTTCAAAACCGAGCTCTGGCACCTCTACAAATCTCTGCTTCCCTCTGCGAAGGGCCTATCTATTTACTTTTATGTTGAGTCATCACCCTTCTTATTAAAAAGCACCCATTTGAGAGCTGCTCGTCGTTTGCATTCATTATAATTGGTTTATATTGGGTATGACTTGACTGGATCTCTTTTACCATGAATTACAATGTTTAGTAAGTCCTTGATCTTTAAAGGTGCTCTGAATTTATGTTTTGCGGTCTCAGAAAGGGCTAGCGAGATACCATTTTGTTATATCATGTTACGATTATTTTGAGAAAGTGTTGTCATCCGAGTTTTATTATTATGGCTCGCTAGCTGATTATGCTATTGATATGAGTAATTGTGAGACCTATGTGTTATTGTGAGTATGGTTAGTTCATAATAATTGTTGAAACTTGAATGCTGGCTTTTCATGTTTAGAACAACAAGAGCAAACAGAGTTTGTTTAAGTTTTTCTTTTTCTCTTTCAGTTTGTCAACTGAATTGCTTGAGGACAAGCAAGGGTTTAAGCTTGGGGGAGTTGATACGTCTCCGTCGTATCTACTTTTACAAACACTTCCGCCCTTGTTTTGGACTCTAACTTGTATGATTTGAATGGAACTAACTCGGACTGATGCTGTTTTTAGCAGAATTGCCATGGTGTTGTTTTATGTGCAGAAAAAAAGTTCTCAGAATGACCTGAAACTCCACGGAACACCTTAGAAAAAACAATAAAAAATCCTCGCCAAAGATGAAGACCAGGGAGCCCACACCCTATCCACGAGGGTGGGGGAGCGCCCCCTGGCGCGCCCCCCTACCTCGTGAGCCCCCTGGTGTCCCTCCGATGCCAACTCCAACTCCATATATTGGCTTTCGGGGAGAAAAGAAATCAGGGAGAAGAAATCATTGCGTTTTACAATAAGGAGCCGCCGCCAAGCCCTAATCTCTCTCGGGAGGGCGGAGTCCGTTCCGGGCTCCGGAGAGGGGGATTCGTTGTCGTCGTCATCACCAACCATCCTCCATCACCAATTTCATGATGCTCACCGCCATGCGTGAGTAATTGCATCGTAGGCTTGCTGGACGGTGATGGGTCGGATGAGATTTATCATGTAATCAACTTAGTTTTGTTAGGGTTTGATCCCTAGTATCCATTATGTTCTGAGATTCATGTTGCTATGACTTTGCTATGCTTAATGCTTGTCACTAGGGCCCGAGTGCCATGATTTCAGATCTGAACCTATTATGTTTTCATGAATATATGTGTGTTCTTGATCCTATCTTGCAAGTCTATAGTCACCTAATATGTGTTATGACCCGGCAATCCCGAAGTGACAATAATCGGGACCACTCCCGGTGATGACCATAGTTTGAGGAGTTCATGTATTCACTATGTGTTAATGCTTTGTTCCGGTTCTCTATTAAAAGGAGGCCTTAATATCCCTTAGTTTCCAATAGGACCCCGCTGCCACGGGAGGGTAGGACAAAAGATGTCATGCAAGTTCTTTTCCATAAGCACGTATGACTATATACGGAATACATGCCTACATGACATTGATGAACTGGAGCTAGTTCTGTGTCACCCTATGTTATGACTGTTACATGATGAACCGCATCCGGCATAATTATCCATTATTAATCCGGTGCCTACGAGTTTTCCATATACTAGTTCTCGCTTATTTACTTTTCTGTTGCTACTGTTACAATCACTACAAAATACCAAAAACATTACTTTTGCTGTCTTTACTTTTGTTACCATTACCACCACTATCATATTACTTTGCTACTAAACACCTTGCTGCAGATACTAAGTTTCCAGGTGCGGTTGAATTGACAACTCAGCTGCTAATACTTGAGAATATTCTTTGGCTCCCCTTGTGTTGAATCAATAAATTTGGGTTGAATACTCTACCCTCGAAAACTGTTGCGATCCCCTATACTTGTGGGTTATCAGTAGTGTAGGCTCTAGTGCCTCATCCTCGAATTGAGGTAACAACCTGCGCCTCGGGTAACTTTTGTTTGGGCGCTCGAGTCCGTATTCCTCGACTGCCAGGATCTCAGTCCATCTATCAGTTAGCAGATCTTGATCAACTTAAGTTGCTGCTGTTTTTTCTTCAGGCTTTTTGCAGTGGATAAGCTGACGCTTGAAGCGCTCTTGCTCGACGGGATCCTCAGGCACGATAAATTCTTCATCGCCGAGGCTCACCTCATCTTCGAAGAGGGGCATGTAATTGTCATCCTCAGAGTCTCCATCCATTGCCTGTTCATCAGGGCTAGCTTGCCCATCCTCCCGTCCGGATTGCTCGATGCTTGGCTGGGCGGGATGTTTTTCGTCTTCAGCATCATCCAGAGTGCTATTGTCTCTTGTGCCGGTATCGCTATTTATGCTATGGCGGGGCTTAGAGCGGCGCCACTGACGTCGGCGCTTAGGTTGATTCTCGAGGGGATTATCCTCCGTTGCCTCATCGCCATTGCTTCCTTTGGGTGTGTCCACCATATATATATATCATATGATGAGGTGGCTGTCCAGCGCCCTGTGGGCGGTGGTTCCTGTTCTTCTCCGGCATCGTCGTCCATACCGTCGATGTCTTTGGAGTCAAAATCAAGCATGTCGGTTAAGTCATCGACAGTGGCTATTAAGTGGGTGGTGGGTGGGTAATGAATTTCTTCGTCGTCCGCTTCCCACTCAAGCCGGACATAGTTCGTCTAAGAGTCTCCTGACAGGGAGAGAGATTATAATGAGTTTAGCACGTCGCCCAAGGGCGAGTGCTGGAAGATATCCGCGGAGCTAAACTCCATGATCGGTGCCCAGTCAGGTTCGATGGGCACGGATGCACGCGGTTCGGAGCCTATGGCCGGAGACGAGTCCGACGGTCACACAGACCTCCTTGGAAGTGAGGTCCGTGTTCGGCTCTATTGCCACAGAGTGTGCGGCCTCCTTGGCGGGGTCCATCCTCTCGTCCTCGGATGGCACGATCTGCTCCGGATTTAAGGCCGGGGTAGCTGTAGGTGTGATCTCCCGAACACTGTCCGATGGCGGATTTAAGTCATGCTCATCGCGACCGTAGGGCGCACCTGTCATGGGCTCGAATCCGTCAAAGATCAAGCCACCGCGGATGTCAGTGTTGGGTAACGTAGCAGAAATTCAAAAAATTTCCTACGTGTCACCAAGATCTATCTATGGAGAGACCAGCAACGAGTAGAAAGAGAGTGCATCTACATACCCTTGTAGATCGCTAAGCGGAAGCGTTCATGAGAACGGGGTTGAAGGAGTCGTACTCGTCGTGATCCAAATCACCGGAGATCCTAGTGCCGAACGGACGGCACCTCCGCGTTCAACACACGTACAGCCCGGTGACGTCTCCCCCGCCTTGATCCAGCAAGGAGAGAGGGAGAGGTTGAGGAAGACTTCCTCCAGCAGCAGCACAACGGCGTGGTGGTGATGGAGGAGCGTGGTAGTCCAGCAGGGCTTCGCCAAGCACCGCGAGATATGAGGAGAAGGGAGAGAGGTATGGCTGCGCCAACAGGAGGAGGAACTCATGTGTTGGGCTGCTCCTATGCCTCACTATATATAGGGGGAGAGGGGGCTGCGCCCCCACCTAGGTTTCCACCCCTAGGGGGCGGTGGCCAGCCCCCAGATCCCATCTGGTGGCGGCGAGGGGGAGAGAGGGGAGGCGCACCTGTGGTGGGCCTTAGGGCCCATCTCGCCTAGGGTTTGCCCCCTTCCCCACTTCCCACGCCTTGGGCCTTGGTGGGGCGCCCAGCCCACCTAGGGGCTGGTCCTCCCACACTTGGCCCACGCAGCCTTCGGGGCAGGTGGCCCCACTTGGTGGACCCGGGACCCTCCGGTGGTCCCAGACGATACCGATAAACCCCAAACTTTTCGGTGACCAAAACAGACTTCCCATATATAAATCTTTACCTCGGACCATTCCGGAACTCCTCGTGACGTCAGGGATCTCATCCGGACTTGAACAAGATTCGGTAACCACATACAAGCTTCCTTTATAACCCTAGCGCCATCGAACCTTAAGTGTGTAGACCCTACGGGTTCGCGAGACATGTAGACATGACCGAGACGTTCTCCGGTCAATAACCAACAGCGGGATCTGGATACCCATGTTGGCTCCTACATGTTCCACGATGATCTCATCGGATGAACCACGATGTCAAGGACTCGGTCGATCCGTATACAATTCCCTTTGTCTAGCGGTATTTTACTTGCCCGAGATTCGATCGTCGGTATACCGATACCTTGTTCAATCTCGTTACGGCAAGTCTCTTTACTCGTTCCGCAACACATCATCCGTGATCAACCCCTTGGTCACATTGTGCACATTATGATGATGTCCTACCGAGTGGGCCCAGAGATACCTCTCCGTTTGCACGGAGTGACAAATCCCATCTCGATCCGTGTCAACCCAAAAGACACTTTCGGAGATACCGTAGTGCACCTTTATAGTCACCCGATTACCTTGTGACGTTTGATACACCCAAAGCACTCGTGACGGTATCCGGAGTTACACGATCTCATGGTCTAAGGAAGAGATACTTGACATTGTAAAAGCTCTAGCAAACGAACTACACGATCTTTGTGCTATGCTTAGGATTGTCTTGTCCATCACATCATTCTCCTAATGATGTGATCCCGTTATCAACGACATCCAATGTCCATAGTCAGAAACCATGACTATCTGTTGATCACAACGAGCTAGTCAACTAGAGGCTCACTAGGGACATATTGTGGTCTATGTATTCACACGTGTATTACGATTTCCGGATAATACAGCTTATAGCATGAATAAAAGACAATTATCATGAACAAGGAAATATAATAATACTTTTATTATTGCCTTTAGGGCATATTTCCAACAGTCTCCCACTTGCACTAGAGTCAATAATCTAGTTCACATCGCCATGTGATTAACATTGACAGTCACATCGCCATGTGACCAACATCATCAAATGAGTTTCGGGGTTTGATCAAGTTTTGCTTGAGAGAGGTTTTAGTCAACGGTGCGAACCTTTCAGTCCGTGTGTGCTTTGCAAATTTCTAGGTCATATTGTAAATGCTGCTTTCACGCCCACTTGGAGCTATTCCAAATGGTTGCTCCACTATCGATCCGGTTTGCTACTCGAGTCACTTTCGGATAGGTGTTAAAGCTTGCATCGACGTAACCCTTTAGGCGAACTCTTTATGACCTCCATAATCGAGAAACATGTCCTTATTTACTCCAAGGACAATTTTGACCGTTGTCCAATGATCCATTCTGGATCATTCTTGTACCCTTGTCGACTCATGGCAAGGCACACTTCCGATGCGGTACACAAGATAGCATCTTGTAGAGCCTATGTATAAAGCATAGGGGCGACCTTCGTCCTTTCTCTCTCTTCCGCCGTGGTCGAGCTTTAAGTCTTAACTTCATACCTTACATGTCGGCAAGAACTCCTTCTTTGACTGATCCATCTTGAACACCTTCAAGATCATGTTAAGGTATATGCTCATTTGAAAGTACCATTTAGCGTTTTTGATCTATCCTCATAGATCTTGATGCTCAATGTTCAAGTAGCTTAAACCAGGTTTTCCATTGAAAAACACTTTTCAAATAACCCTATATGCTTTCCAGAAATTCTACATCATTTCTGATCAACAATATGTCAACAACATATACTCATCAGAAATTCTATAGTGCTCCCACTCACTTCTTTGGAAATACAAGTTTCTCATAAACTTTTGTATAAACCCAAAATCTTTGATCATCTCATCAAAACGTACATTCCAACTCCGAGATGCTTACTCCAGTCCTTAGAAGGATTGCTGGAGGTAGCATACCTTTTAGCATCCTTAGGATCAACAAAACTTTTCTGATTTGTATCACATACAACCTTTCCTTTACGAAGACTAGTAAGGAAACTTGTTTTGACATCCATCTGCCAGATTTCATAAATGCAGCTAATGCTAACATGATTCCGACGGACTTAAGCATCGCTACGGATGAGAAAATCTCATCATAGTCAACTCCTTGAACTTGTGAAAAACTCTTCGCCACAAGTTGAGCTTCATAGACGGTGACATTACCGTCCACATCCGTCTTCTTCTTAAAAATCCATTTATCTCAATGGCTTGCCGATCATTGGGCAAGTCCACCAAAGTCCATGCTTTGTTTTGATACATGGATCCTATCTCGGATTTCATGGCTTCTAACCATTTGTCGGAATTTGGGCCCACCATCGCTTCTCCATAGCTCGTAGGTTCATTGTTGTCTAGCAACATGACCTTCAAGACAAGATTACTGTACCACTCTAAAGTAGTACGCATCCTTGTCACCCTACGAGGTACGGTAGTGACTTGATCCGAAGTTTCATGATCACTATCATAAGCTTCTACTTCAATTGGTGTAGGTGCCACAGAACAACTTCTGCATACTCGCTACACACTAGTTGTAGTGACGGTTCAATAACCATATCAAGTCTCCACCATCCTCCCACTCAACTTTTCGAGACAAACTTTTCCTCGAGAAAGGACCCGATTCAAGAAACAATCCCTATTGCTTTCGGATCTGAATTAGGAGGTATACCCAACTGTTTTGGGTGTCCTATGAAGATGTATTTTATCCGCTTTGGGTTCGAGCTTATCAACTGAAACTTTTTCACATAAGCGCCGCAGCCCCAAACCTTTAAGAAATGATGACTTAGGTTTCTCTAAACCATAGTTCATACGGTGTCATCTCAACGAAATTACGTGGTGCCCTATTTAAAGTGAATGTGGTTGTCTCTAATGCCTAACCCATAAGCGATAGTTGGTAATTCGATAAGAGACATCATGGCACGCACCATATCCAATAGGGTGCAACTATGATGTTCGGACACACCATCAAACAATGGTGTTCCAGCGGTATTAATTGTGAAACAATTTCCACAATGTCTTAATTGCGTGCCAAAGCTCAGAACTCAGATACTCATCTCTATGATCATATCATAGACATTTCATCCTCTTGTCACGATGATCTTCAACTTCACTCTGAAATTACTTGAACCATTCAATAATTCAGACTTGTGTTTCATCAAGTAAATATACTCTACATCTACTCGAATCATCGTGAAGTAAGAACATAACGATATTCATCAGATGCCTCAAAGACTCATTGGACTGAACACATCAAAATGTGTTACTTCCAACAAGTTGCTATCTTGTTCCATTTCTTTGAAAAACGAGGCTTTTTAGTCATCTTGCCCATGTGGTATGATTTGCATATCTCAAGTGATTCAAAATCAAGTGAGTCCAAATGATCCATCTGCATGGAGTTTCTTCATGCGTATACACCAATAGACATGGTTAGCATGTCTCAAACTTTTCAAAAACGAGTGAGTCCAAAGATCCATCAACATGGAGCTTCTTCATGCGTTTTACACCAATATGACTTACATGGCAGTGCCACAAGTAAGTGGTACTATCATTACTCTCTTATGTCTTTTTGGCATGAAAATGTGTATCACTACAATCGAGATTCAATAAACCATTCCTTTAGGTGCAAGACCATTGAAGGTATTATTCAAATAAATAGAGTAACCATTATTCTCCTTAAATGAATAACCGTATTGCGATAGACATAATCCAATCATGTCTATGCTCAACGCAAACACCAAATCTCGATGGTAGAGGGAGCGTGCGATGTTTGATCACATCAAACTTGGAAATACTTCCAACACATATCGTCAGCTCACCTTTAGCTAGTCTCCGTTTATTCCGAAGCTCTTTTATTTCGAGTTACTAACACTTAGCAACCGAACCGGTATCTTAATACCCTGGTGCTACTAGGAGTACTAGTAAAGTACACATTAACATAATGTATATCCAATATACTTTTATCGACCTTGCCAGCCTTCTCATCTACCAAGTATCTAGGGTAATTCTGCTCTAGTGACTATTCCCCTTATCACAGAAGCACTTAGTCTCGGGTTTGGGTTCAACCTTGGGTTTCTTCACTAGAGCAGCAGCTGATTTGCCGTTTCATGAAGTATCCCTTCTTGCCCTTGCCCTTCTTGAAACTAGTGGTTTCACCAACCATCAACAATTGATGCTCCTTCTTGATTTCTACTTTCGCGGTGTCAAACATCGCGAACACCTCAAGGATCATCATATCTATCCTCGATATGTTATAGCTCATCACGAAGCTCTAGCAGCTTGGTGGCAATGACTTTGGAGAAACATCACTATCTCATCTGGAAGATCAAATCCCACTCGATTCAAGTGATTGTTGCACTCAGACAATCTGAGCACAAGCTCAACGACTGAGCTTTTCTCCCTTAGTTTGCAGGCTAAGAAAATCGTCGGAGGTCTCATACCTCTTGACGTGGGCACGAGCCTGAAATCCTAATTTCAGCCCTCGAAACATCTCATATGTTCCGCGACATTTCGAAAAACGTCTTTGGTGCCTCAACTCTAAACCGTTCAACTGAACTATCACGTAGTTATCAAAACGTGTATGTCCGATGTTCGCAACATCCACAAACGACGTTTGGGGTTCAGCACACTGAGCGGTGCATTAAGGACATAAGCTTTCTCTTGTCCGCATAATCGCCATTGTCAACTTTCAACTATATTTTCTCTAGGAACATATCTAAGCAAGTGGAACTAAAGCGCGAGCTTCGACATAATTTGCAAAGATCTTTTGACTATGTTCGGGATAATTAAGTTCATCTTATGAACTCCCACTCAGATAGACATCCTCCGGTCATCTAAGTGATTACATGATCCAAGTCAACTAGGCCGTGTCCGATCATCACGTGAGACGGTCTAGTCATCATCGTGAACATCTTCATGTTGATCGTATCCTCCATACGACTCATGCTCGACCTTTCGGTCTCGTGTTCCGAGGCCATGTGCGTACATGCTAGGCTCGTCAAGTTAACCCTAAGTGTTTTTGCTGTGTAAAACTTTCTTACACCCGTTGTATGTGAGCGTAAGAATCCATCACACCCGATCATCACGTGGTGCTTAGAAGTTTACTTAACTGTAGCAACGGTGTACGAGTTAGGGAGAACACTTCTTGAAATTTTGTAAGGATCATCTTATTTACTACCGTCGTCCTAAGTAAACAAGATGCATAAACATGATAAACATCACATGCAATCAAATAGTGACATAATATGGCCAATATCATTTTGCTCCTTTTGATCTCCATCTTCGGGGCTCCATGATCATCATCGTCACCGGCATGACACCATGATCTCCATCATCATGATCTCCATCATCGTGTCTCCATGAAGTTGTCTCGCCAACTATTACTTCTACTACTATGGCTACCGGTTAGCAATAAAGTAAAGTAATTACATGGCGTTGCTCAATGACACGCAGGTCATACAATAAATAAAGACAACTCCTATGGCTCCTGCCGGTTGTCATACTCATCGACATGCAAGTCGTGATTCCTATTACAAGAACATGATCAATCTCATACATCACATATCATTCATCACATTCTTCTTGGCCATATCACATCACATAGCATACCCTGCAAAAACAAGTTAGACGTCCTCTAATTGTTGTTGCATGTTTTACGTGGCTGCTATGGGTTTCTAGCAAGAACGTTTCTTACCTACGCAAATACCACAACGTGATATGCCAATTGCTATTTACCCTTCATAAGGACCCTTTTCATCGAATCCGTTCCGACTAAAGTGGAGAGGCGGCACCGCTAGCCACCTTATGCACCAAGTGCATGTCAATCGGTGGAACCTGTCTCACGAAATGCGTGTAAGGTCGGTCCGGGCGCTTCATCCCACAATACCGTCGAAACAAGATTGGACTAGTAACGGTAAGCATATTGAACAACATCAACGCCCACAACTACTTTGTGTTCTACTCGTGCAAAGAATCTACGCAATAGACCTAGCTCATGATGCCACTGTTGGGTAACGTAGCAGAAATTCAAAAAATTTCCTACGTGTCACCAAGATCTATCTATGGAGAGACCAGCAACGAGTAGAAAGAGAGTGCATCTACATACCCTTGTAGATCGCTAAGCGGAAGCGTTCATGAGAACGGGGTTGAAGGAGTCGTACTCGTCATGATCCAAATCACCGGAGATCCTAGTGCCGAACGGACGGCACCTCCGCGTTCAACACACGTACAGCCCGGTGACGTCTCCCCCGCCTTGATCCAGCAAGGAGAGAGGGAGAGGTTGAGGAAGACTTCCTCCAGCAGCAGCACAACGGCGTGGTGGTGATGGAGGGCGTGGTAGTCCAGCAGGCTTCGCCAAGCACCGCGAGATCTGAGGAGAAGGAGAGAGGTATGGCTGCGCCAACAGGAGGAGGAACTCATGTGTTGGGCTGCTCCTATGCCTCACTATATATAGGGGGAGAGGGGGCTGCGCCCCCACCTAGGTTTCCACCCCTAGGGGGCGGCGGCCAGCCCCAGATCCCATCTGGGTGGCGGCCAGAGGGGGAGAGAGGGGAGGCGCACCTGGTGGGCCTTAGGGCCCATCTGCCTAGGGTTTGCCCCCTTCCCCACTTCCCACGCCTTGGGCCTTGGTGGGGCGCCCAGCCCACCTAGGGGCTGGTCCCTCCCACACTTGGCCCACGCAGCCTTCGGGGCAGGTGGCCCCACTTGGTGGACCCCTCGACCCTCCGGTGGTCCCGTGCATCGATAAACCCCAAACTTTTCCGGTGACCAAAACAGGACTTCCCATATATAAATCTTTACCTCCGGACCATTCCGAACTCCTCGTGACGTCAGGGATCTCATCCGGACCAACAACATTCGGTAACCACATACAAGCTTCCTTTATAACCCTAGCGTCATCGAACCTTAGTGTGTAGACCCTACGGGTTCGGGAGACATGTAGACATGACCGAGACGTTCTCCGGTCAATAACCAACAGCGGGATCTGGATACCCATGTTGGCTCCCACATGTTCCACGATGATCTCATCGGATGAACCACGATGTCAAGGACTCAGTCGATCCCGTATACAATTCCCTTTGTCTAGCGGTATTTTACTTGCCCGAGATTCGATCGTCGGTATACCGATACCTTGTTCAATCTTGTTACCGGCAAGTCTCTTTACTCGTTCCGCAACACATCATCCCGTGATCAACCCCTTGGTCACACTGTGCACATTATGATGATGTCCTACCGAGTGGGCCCAGAGATACCTCTCTGTTTGCACGGAGTGACAAATCCCAGTCTCGATCCGTGTCAACCCAAAAGACACTTTCGGAGATACCTGTAGTGCACCTTTATAGTCACCCAGTTACCTTGTGACGTTTGATACACCCAAAGCACTCCTACGGTATCCGGGAGTTACACGATCTCATGGTCTAAGGAAGAGATACTTGACATTGGAAAAGCTCTAGCAAACGAACTACACGATCTTTGTGCTATGCTTAGGATTGGGTCTTGTCCATCACATCATTCTCCTAATGATGTGATCCCGTTATCAATGACATCCAATGTCCATAGCGAGGAAACCATGACTATCTGTTGATCACAACGAGCTAGTCAACTAGAGGCTCACTAGGACATATTGTGGTCTATGTATTCACGTGTATTACGATTTCCGGATAATACAGTTATAGCATGAATAAAAGACAATTATCATGAACAAGGAAATATAATAATACTTTTATTATTGCCTCTAGGGCATATTTCCAACAGTCAGCGGTGTAGTTCAGCCTTCCAAACCTGACCTGACGGCCAGGGGCGTAGCTCTCGATCTGCTCCAGGTGGCCAAGCGAGTTGGCCCGCAGTGCGAAGCTGCCGAATACGAAGATTTGTCCGGGGAGGAAAACCTCGCCCTGGACCGCATCGTTGTAGATGATTGAAGGAGCCATTAAGCCTTACCGTGGCGACACAGTGGAACTCTCAATGAAAGCACCAATGTCGGTGTCAAAATCGGCGGATCTCGAGTAGGGGGTCCCGAACTGTGCGTCTAAGGCTAATGGTAACAGGAGGTGGGGGACACAATATTTACCCAGGTTCGAGCCCTCTCGGTGGAGGTAATACCCTACTTCCTGCTTGATTGATCTTGATGATATGAGTATTACAAGAGTTGATCTACCATGAAATCATAGAGGCTAACCCTAGAAGCTAGCCTGTGATTCTGATTGTTGTTGTCCTATGGACTAAACCCTCCAGTTTATAT
This sequence comes from Aegilops speltoides, assembly GCA_021437245.1. Taxonomy (NCBI): domain Eukaryota; kingdom Viridiplantae; phylum Streptophyta; class Magnoliopsida; order Poales; family Poaceae; genus Aegilops; species Aegilops speltoides. The sequence goes on from CM038142.1 coordinate 437,864,236, forward strand.
AGACACCGGAGGGGGCTAGGGTTACACAAAGTCGGTTACATAGAAGGAAATCTACATAACCGAATTGCCAAGCTTGCCTTCCATGCAAAGGACAGCCCCACCCGGACACGGGACGAAGTCTTCGATCTTGTATCTTCATAGTCCAACAGTCCGGCACAAGTATATAGTCCGGCTGTCCGAGGACCCCCTAATCCGGGACTCCCTTAGTAATCAGTACGACTATTATTGCCCACAACCCTTTGTGTTCTACTCGTGCATAAAACATCTACGCATAGACCTGGCTCGGATGCCACTGTTGGGGAACGTAGTAATTCAAAAAAAATCCTACGATCACGCAAGATCTATCTAGGAGATGCATAGCAACGAGATGGGAGAGTGTGTCCACGTACCCTCGTAGACCGAAAGCGGAAGCATTTAGTAATGCGGTTGATGTAGTCAAATGTCTTCACGATCCAACCGATCCAAGTACCGAATGTACGGCACCTCCGTGTTCAGCACATGTTCAGCACGATGACGTCCCTCGAGCTCTTGATCCAGTAGAGGGTTGAGGGAGAGTTCCATCAGCACGATGGTGTGGCGACGGTGTTGATGATGTTACCAGGGCAGGGCTTCGCCTAAACACTACGACGATATGACCGAGGTGTTATACCGTGGAGGGGGCACCGCACACGGCTAAGAGAATAACTATTGTCACTTGGGGTTCCCCCTGCCCCCGTATATAAAGGAGGGAGTCCAACTAGGATTCCAAATCCTAGTTGGAGTCCCCTTCCTTTTCCAAGAGGGGGAGAGAGGGAAAGAACGAGGTGGAGGAGAAAGAGGAAAGGGGGGCGCCCCCTCCCCTAGTCCAATTTGGTTTGGGCTAGGGGGGCGCACGCCTCCACCTGGCTGCTGCCTCCACTCTTCCACTAAGGCCCATGAGGGCCCATTAATCCCCCGGGGGGTTCCGGTAACCTCCCGGTACTCCGAAAAATGCCCGAACCTTTCCGAAACCTTTACGGTGTCTGAACATAGCCTTCCAATATATCAATCTTTATGTCTTGACCATTTCGAGACTCCTCGTCATGTCTGTGATCTCATCCGGGACTCCGAACAAACTTCGGTCATGAAAAACACATAACTCATAATACAAATCATCATCGAACGTTAAACGTGCGGACCCTACGGGTTCGAGAACTATGTAGACATGATCGAGACACATCTCTGATCAATAACCAATAGCGGAACTTGGATGCTCATATTGGCTCCTATGTATTCTACGAAGATCTTTATCGGTCAAACCGCATAACAACATACGTTGTTCCCTTTGTCATCGGTATGTTACTTGCCCGAGATTCGATCGTCGGTATAATCATACCTAGTTCAATATCGTTACCAGCAAGTCTCTTTACTCGTTCTGTAATGCTTCATCCCGCAACTAACTCATTAGTCACATTGCTTGCAAGGCTTATAGTGATGAGTATTACCGAGAGGGCCCAAAGATACCTCTCCAAAACACAGAGTGACAAATCCTAATCTTGATCTATGCCAACCCAACAAACACCTTTGGAGACACCTGTAGAGCATCTTTATAATCACCTAGTAACATTGTGACGTTTGATAGCACACAAGGTGTTCCTCCGGTATTCGGGAGTTGCATAATCTCATAGTCTGAGGAACATGTATAAGTCATAAACAAAGCAGTAGCAATGAAATTGTAATGATCATAATGTTAAGCTAACAGATGGGTCTTGTCCATCACATCATTCTCTAATGATGTGATCCCGTTCATCAAATGACAACACATGTCTATGGTTAGGAAACATAACCATCTTTGATTAACGAGCTAGTCAAGTAGAGGCATACTAGGGACAGCATGTTTTGTCTATGTATTCACACATGAACTAAGTTTCTGGTTAATACAATTCTAGTATGAATGATAAACATTTATCATGATATAAGGAAATGTATAAATAACAACTTTATTATTGCCTCTAGGGCATATTTATTTCACCATATGCATACGAAGTCTGCTATTCCTCGCAACCACTTCAGGCTTTGGGAATTCTATCCAGGCCAGTAAGGACGCGTTTGGTAGCCTCATTAGGCCCAGCCAGGCCCGCGCGGGATGAAAATGGGTTGACTGGATGCCTGTGTTTACTGTTTGGCCCGCATAGCACGAAACTCAAAGCACCCCTCAGCCTGGCCCAATAGGAATGGCCGAATCGACCATTTCCATTGAGCCAAGCTCGAGCGATGCATGGGCGGGAGATGGTGGGAGCGATGGCGCATCTCCAAAAAAGTGGCGGGATGAATTCGAGTCACCGCCCGCCGATTCGGTCGCCCTATATATCGAGGGTCACCGCCGCGACAAAACTCCCACCACCATTTTGCCCCTCTCGAGCTTTCTCTCCGGCGTGGATCCACTTTGACAACAAGGTAAGCGGTGCATCTACTCCAACGACCAGTTGACTGCGGCGGCGGTTTAGCTCCTCCTCCTCCTCTCTGGCATGTCAGGCACCTGCTCCGTGGCCGTTTCGATGGCCTATGTAAGTTTAATCACCACCTCCTCATTTCTAGTTCTAGCAAGATCTGTCTGTGTGCTAAGGTTAGGTCGTCTGATCCGTTTGACTGTGATGGTGTAGTAGCTAGTTGTGATGGATTTGGAGCATGCTGGGGGTTGTTTCCATGTGGGCAAGTGTTGGTAGTTAGTGGTCATGGATGAATCGGTGGTATGCTAGTGTGCAAGTGTTGAACAAGATCATCCATGTGTCCATGATTAGTGCTCTGTTCTCCATCATTAGTGCTCTGTTATGTTGTGGTATGCTTTAGCTGTGGTATGCTTGCACATGTGTTACTGCTAGTTTGATCTGTCCATGGTGTAATGCTAGTTCGATCTGTCCAAGTTGTACTGCTAGTTCGATCTGTCCATGTTGTACTGCTAGTTCATATTGTCCACGTGTAGTGTTTTGTGGTGTTGATGACACTTACATTTGTAGGACATGACCACGCAAGAGTTTAATCAGGCCATCATGCTGTCTGAGAGACAGTTCCCGCCGTCCTACGTCGAGGACTCCCAGCCTCCTCTGGAACAGATGCCTCTTGATTCAGAGTTTTCGAGGTGCCACCTACGGTTCCTCCATTTGTGCTAGATCAGCCCAATGTTCTTGCTCATGTTGTTGCTCTAAAGGCAGCATCAAAGGAGAATAAGGATGGCAGGGGGAAAAACATGAAATGGCAGTCGTTCCTCTCCACTTTTGCGCTTAACAAGATGTGTGAGATCATAGCTAGCGGGGTGAGGACTGACAAGGGCTTCAAGGAGGTTCACTTGAACCTTGTTGCAAACCAGGTATTCGACTTCTATGGACATGAGGTCACCTTGACCCAGGTGTACAACCACCTGAGGAAGTGGAGAGCGAGGTGGATCACCACATCAAAGCTCAGAGACATCAACGATGCTTCATGGGATGAGGACACCTGCTCAATCCTTCTGGAGGTAGAGAACTACCAAGGCCACATCGCGGTTAGCTCACAAACCATGCCATTCTAACAAACCAGCAGTTCAAGCCTATGAAGCATTGCCATACTAACTAACCTCTCTGCCATATTTCTTCTTAGGCTCACCCCAAGGACGCAGAGTTCCTCAACACCCCTATCCAGAACTACCACCAGATGCAGCAAATCTTCTCCTTCGGGCTGGCAACCGGCAAGCATGCCATGGGCTCTGGTCAGCCGCTGGGCTCGCCTCTGTCGGAGTATTCAGACACCCAGGAGTCAGACACCATCAACGTTGATGCTCCTGAGAAGGATGGTGATCACGTTCCTGTGCTTGATAGGAAGAGGAAGCGGGCGGGCTAAATGGAGGAGGAGCTGAGTGTTGGGAAACGTTGCATGGAAAACAAAAAAGTTCTATGCACACACAAGATCTATCCATGGAGATGCATAGCAACGAGAGGGGAGAGTGTGTCTATGTACCCTCGTAGACCGTAAGTAGAAGCGTTTAGTAATGCGGTCTATGTAGTCGAACTTCTTCGCGATCCAACCGATCAAGTACCAAACGTACGGCACCTCCGCGTTCAGTACACGTTCAGCTCGGTGACGTCCTCACCTTCTTGATCTAGAAAGATGGCGAAGTAGTGGATGAGTTCTGGCAGCATGACGGCATGGTGACGGTGGTGGTCATGCTATCTCCGCAGGGCTTCGCCTAAGCACTACGAGAATATGACCGAGGGATGAAACTGTGGAGAGGGGCGCCGCACACGGCTAAGATATTGTCGTGGTTTTGTGTGGCGCCCCCATATATATATATATATATATATATATATATATATATATATATATATATATATATATATATATATATATATATATATATATATATATATATATAGGTTGGGGGAGAGGGGAGCAACCAGGAGGCGCCCCAAGTAGGGCTGAATCTTACTTGGGCTCCTGCCCTAGCCGCGCCCCCCTTACCATATTTGCCGGAGGGGAAATCAAAGGGGACAAGAGGGAAGGAAGGGGGAGGTCGACTCCCCACTTTCCTTCTCTCCCCAAGGGCTGCGGCCTAGGAGGGGCGTGCCAGCCCTTGTGGGGTGGTGTGTTCCCCCCTTTGGCCCATATGGCCCATTAACCTCCCAGGTTGCCCAGAACCCCTTCCGCTGATCCGATGACTACCCGATGCACTCCAAAACTCTTTTGGTGTCCGAATATCATCGTCCTATATATCAATATTCACCTCCGTCCATTCCCGAGCTCCTCATCATGTCTGTGATCTCATTCTGGACTCCGAACAACATTCGGTCACCAAATCATATAACTCATATAACACATATCGCCAACGAATGTTAAGCGTGCGGACCCTACGGGTTCGGGAACTATGTAGACATGACCGAGACACCTCTCCGGTCAATAACCAATAGCGGAACCTGGATTCCCATATCGGTTCCTATATATTCTATGAAGATCTTTATCAGCCGAACTGTTATGACAACATACGCAATTCCCTTTGTATGTCAGTATGTTACTTGCCCGGGATTCGATCGTAGGTATCTTCATACCTAGTTCAATCTCGTTACCGGCAAGTCTCTTCACTCATTCCGTAATACATCATCTCATCCTCTCTGATACTCAGAGTGACAAATTCCAATCTTGATCCATGCCAACTCAACAAAAACCTTCGGAGATACCTGTTGTGCATCTTTATGATCACCCAGTTACTGTGACATTTGATAGCACACAAGGTATTCCCCCGATATTCGGGAGTTGCATGATCTCATAGTCAAAGGAATATGTATTTGACATTAAGAAAGCAATAGTAATAAACTGAACGGTCATAAGCTAAGCTACGGATGGGTCTTGTCCATCACATCATTCTCCTAATGATGTGATCCCGTTATCAAGTGACAACACATGTCTATGGTTAGGAAACCTTAACCATCTTTGATCAACGAGCTAGTCTAGTAGAGGCTCACTAGGGACATGGTATTTGTTTATGTATCCACACATGTATTTAAGTTTTGATCAATACAATTCTAGCATGAATAATACACCTTTACCATGAATGAGGAAATATAAAATAACAACTTTATTATTGCCTCTAGGGCATATTTCCTTTAGCCTCCCGCTTGCACTCGAGTTAATAATCTAGTTCACATTGCCATGTGATTAATACCCATAGTTCACATCGCCATGTGACAAACATCAAAGAGTTTATTAGAGTCAATAATCTAGTTCACATCGCCATGTGATTAATATCCAAAGAGTACTAAGGTGTGATCTTGTTTTGCTTGTGAGAGAGGTTTAGTCAACAGGTCTGCCATATTCAGATCCGTATGTATTTTTGAAAAATTCTATGTCTACAATGCACTGCATGGAGCTACTCTAGCTAATTGCTCCCACTTTCAATATGTATCCAGATTGAGACTCAGAGTCATCCGAATTGATGTCAAAGCTTGCATCGACGTAACCCTTTACGACAAACTCTTAATCACCTCCGTAACCGAGAAACATTTCCTTAGTCTTCTTAGGTAACTAAGAATAATTTTGACTTAACCGCTATCCAGTGATCCACTCCCGGATCACTATTGTACCCCCTTGCCAAACTCATGGCAAGGCACACAACAGGTCTGGTACACGGCATGACATACTTTATAGAACTTATGGCTGAGGCATAGGGAATGACTTTCATTCTCTCTCTATCTTCTACCGTAGTCGGGATTTGAGTCTTACTCAACTTCACACCTTGCAACACAGACAAGAACACTTTCTTTGACTAACCCATTTTGAATTTCTTCAAAAACTTTGCCAAGGTATGTGCCTTGTGAAAGTCCTATTAAGCGTCTCGATCTATCCCTATAGATCTTGATGCTCAATATGTAAGTAGCTTCACCGAGGTCTTTTATTGAAAAAATTCTTACTCAAGTATCCTTTTATTCTATCCGGAAATTCTATATCATTTCTAATCAGCGTATGTCATCCACATATAATATCAGAAATGCTACAGAGCTCCCACTCACTTTCTTGTAAATACAGGCTTCACCGTAAGTCTGTGTAAAACCATATGCTTTGATCACCTCATCAAAGTGTATATTCCAACTTCAAGATGCTTGCACCAGTCCATAGATGGATCACTGGAGCTTGCACACTTTGTTAGACAAACCTTCTGGTTGCATCATATACAACTCTTCTTTATAAAATCCATTAAGGAATGCAGTTTTTGACGTCCATTTGCCAAATTTCATAATCATAAAATGCAGCAATGGCTAACATGATTCGGACAGACTTAAGCATCGATACGGGTGAGAAAGTCTCATCATAGTCAACTCCTTGAACTTGTAGAAAACCTTTCACAACAAGTCAAGCTTTGTAGACAGTAAGATTACCATCAGCGTCAGTCTTCTTCTTGAAGATCCATTTATTCTCCATGGCTTACTGATCATCAGGCAAGTCTACCAAAGTCCATACTTTGTTCTCATACATGGATCATATCTCAGATTTCATGGCTTCAAGCCATCTGTCGGAATCTGGGCTCATCATAGCTTCTTCATAGTTCGTAGGTTCGCCTTGGTCTAATAACATGACTTCTAGAATAGGATTACCGTACCGCTCTGGTGCGGAACGTGTTCTGGTTGACCTACGAAGTTCAGTAGTAACTTGGTCTGAAGTTTCATGATCATCATCATTAGCTTCCTCTCTAGTTGGTGTAGGCATCACAGGAACGGTTTTCTTTGATGTGCAACTTTCCAATTGGAGAGAAGGTACAACTACCTCATCAGGTTCCACTTTCCTCCCACTCACTTATTTCGAGAGAAACTCCTTCTCTAGAAAGGACCCATTCTACGCAACAAAGATTTTGCCTTCGTATCTGTGGTAGAAGGTATACCCAATAGTTTCTTTAGGTATCCTATGAAGACGCACTTCTCTGATTTAGGTTTGAGCTCATCAGGCTTAAGCCTTTTGACATAAGCGTCACATCCCCAAACTTTAAGAAACGACATCTTGGGTTTCTAGCTAAACCATAGTTCATACGGTCTCATCACAACGGATTTAGATGGTTCCCTATTTAACGTGAATGTGGTTGTCTCTAATGCATAACCCCAAAAAGATAGTGGTACATCATAGGATGCACCATATCTAATAAAGTATGGTTACAACGTTCGGACACACCATTACGTTGTGGTGTTCCAGGTGGCGTGAGTTGTGAAACTTCTTCGCGATCCAACAGATCAAGTACCGAATGGACGGCACCTCCGCGTTCAGCACACGTTCAGCTTGTCGTGGTCTTGTGTGGCACCCCCTCCCACATATATATAGGTGGGGGGAGAGGGGAGTAGCCAGGAGGCGCCCCAAGTAGGGTCGAATCCTACTTGGGCTCCTACCCTGGTCGCCCCCCTTACCATATTTGCCGGAGGGGAAAGGAAAGAGGAGGAGAGGGAAGGAAGGGGGAGGATGACTCCCCCCTTTCCTTCTCTCCCCAAGGGCTGCGGCCTTAGGAGGGGGCGCTCCAGCCCCTTGTGGGCTGGTGTGTTCCATCCTTTGGCCCATATGGCCCATTAACCGCCCGAGGTGCCGGAACCCCTTCCGGTGATCCGATGACTACCCGGTGCACTCTGAAACTCTTCTGGTGTCCGAATATCATCGTCCTATATATCAATATTTACCTGCGGACCATTCCGGAGCTCCTCTTCATGTCCGTGATCTCATCCGGGACTCCAAACAACATTCGATCACCAAATCATATAACTCATATAACACTATATCGTCAACGAATGTTAAGCGTGCGGACCCTATGGGTTCGAGAACTATATAGACATGACCGAGACACCTCGCCGGTCAATAACCAATAGCAGAACCTGGATTCCCATATTGGTCCTACATATTCTACGAAGATCTTTATCGGTCGAACCGTTATGACAACATACGCCATTCCCTTTGTTGGTATGTTACTTGCCCGAGATTCGATCGTTGCATCTTCATACCTGGTTCAATCTCGTTACCGGCAAGTCTCTTCACTTGTTTCGTAATACATCATCTCATAACTAACTCCTTAGTCATTTGTTTGCAAGCTCATTATGATGTGTATTACCGAGAGGGCCCAGAGATACCTCTCCAATACTCGAAGTGACAAATCCAAATCTCGATCCATGCCAACTCAACAAACACCTTCGGAGATACCTGTAGAGCATATTTATGATCACCCAGTTACATTGTGATGTTTGATAGTGCACAAGGAATTCCTCCGCTATTCAGGAGTTGTATGATCTCATAGTTGAAGGAATATGTATTTGACATTAAGAAAGCTACAACAATAAACTGAACTATTATATGCTAAGCTAACGGATTGGTCTTGTCCATCACATCATTCTCCCAATGATGTGATCCAGTTATCAACTGACAACACATGTCTATGGTTAGGAAACCTTAACCATCTTTGATCAAAGAGCTAGTCTAGTAGAGGCTCACTACGGACACGGTATTTGTTTATGTATTCACACATGTATTTAAGTTTCCGATCAATATAATTCTAGCATGAATAGCAAACCTTTATCATGAATAAGGAAATATAAAATAACAACTTTATTATTGCCTCTAGGGCATATTTCCTTCACTGAGCGTCTTCAGCAGCATGACTGAGGCAGTGAAGGAGGTGGGCACCGCCATCAGGGAGAGTAAGAGTGTGGATGTCCACCCTCAGCTATACAGCGTCATCATGGAGCAGATTGGCTTCATCCCAGAGGCTCCAATGGTGGCTCTCAACCACCTGCTGGCAACAAACCCAGGGTGTTGGGTTTATTGCCATGGGAGTAGCCCAGAGGGTGCTCTGGCTGAGGACCTGACTGGGCAAGCACTACTACTAGTGCTGCTTCTACTGGTGGCGACGGCGTGCGTGATCCTCGACGGTGATGGCGACAAGGACGACAATGACTATGTCGACCTATATTTTGTGTAGTTAGGGCTTGAAAACAATCTTATGGTGTGTATATTTTGGTGATGTGGTATATACTAACCCCTCATGGTGATCCTCGTGGTGATCACGAACTTGCGGTGGTAGGATGACACCCTCTTTTGGATATGGTGGTAGGATGACACCAAAATAGTGCTAGGTTGAACTTGCTATGATCATGCATGCTTACTAATGCTCTTCTGCTCCATTGCTTGCTCCTACAATTCTTCATTGCTTGCTGTTTGTGTGTTCCAACGCTTGTTGCTTGAACTTATTTGTTTTGCACTGCCAGGGCAAGTGATATGTGGTGTTCGAAGGTAGGGTTCAAGGGGTTTACAGTTCATGAGAAGCTTGCAACAAACAAGTTTCAGGGTACAAATACAGCAACCACGGAGGAGGGTTTGAGACTAGGCAGGCGGCAGAAGATGCTCACTCCAAGTATGTGCGAGAGCATTCATGCAACAAGGTTGAGGTTGGCAAGAAGCTGGATCGACCGTTAGGGCTGAAAAGCTTCATCATTTTCGTCCAGTTCATCGTCATAAGTTCATAACAGTGTTGTGGCGTTGGTGTGCTCGATGTGATCGTGTGTAAGGTGTGGTAGTATTGGTAAGCTCACCAAGTAGGGTACAAGATGAGCACAACTCTATGCTCGTATTTAACCAAACAGCATGCACTCGTGTTAGCACATACAATGCAAGCAACCAAACGCAGTGCGTAGAGGCATTATTACGATGCAGGGAGAGGACATGCAGGCAACCAAACTAAGTGCAAATGTTGGTTTTCGCCTGCATTTGCCCTAAACAACACAGACCAGCACCACACTCGGTCCCCTCAAAAAAAAAAAGCACCACACTCAGTATCCGCCGTGGACAATGGCTGTACGGCGAATTTCATGGCAAATTCAGGGTAGTAACTTATATTGTCTGGCGTAAGCCACAATCTGAAACTATCACAATTTAACTTGACCCAACCGACCACAAGTTTGCCTGAAGTTCACGTTCTCAAACTGCAAAAAAGTAGACAATGCCTCCGCAGATCATATAAGGCGTTCGCTCATCAGGGGCTCTTTGACGGCGCCGGGTACTTGACGGCGTTCTTCACAATCTTCTTCAGGGCCGCGTCGCCGAGGTCGACGCCGCACATGTCAGAGAGCCGGATCAGGTAGAGCAGCACGTCGGAGAGCTCCTCGCCGAGGTGCTCCTTCTCCCTCTCCTCCCAGCCAGGCAAGCCCTTCTGCACCTCGCCTTTCCACATGAACAGCTCCGACAGCTCCCCGACCTCGCCGACCTACACAGCAAAATATTTTCAGGTACGAACAAGTATAGAAAATAACAGATCAAGCCAGCTCTATCGTATCGCACTACGTGATGAAAATAGAAAAGAAAATCTGATCCGGTCCAAGCCTGATCCTACAGCGCCGTGCAAAATGTCTAGTCGTGCTCGAGCACGTCCCGGACAGACCGAACACGGTGACAGAACGGCACGTGAACAACATCTGCCGATGCTGTTAAGTCATGGATCGATCTAAGCATCTCATTTCTGAGAGATGAACTGCAAAGTGTAGTGCAGAATTAGTTCTGCAAGACCAAAATTCCCTTCGCCTTGAGACAGGAACAGGAGGTGTGCTTTTACGGAATAGAAAAGCTTGGCACTGAATCACATTCCTGCTTCAGAAAATTCAGTGAGAAGTTGGACAGGGGTATTGGCTAGTCTGAATTGTACCGGTATAAACACGTTAGACACCAGAATTTTGCGTCGTTTTGACGGTTGACGTATGAAATTCGTTCCAGGGGTCAACGAACGTTGCACCAGGTCGCATCCAAGATGCTAAGCATGAAAGCTGCACCCTTGGCCACGACCCACGAGTTCAAAAAATATCTGATGATCATGTGGTACATGTCCGAGGTAGATGAGAACCTGAGGTGAACTGTGACCACTCCAAAGCTACATGTTCGCCGTCCACAAACAATGAATTACTCGCAATGAACAAAATGGATAGGTCTCAAAGAATATTTAGCTGCGACAATTAGCAAATATCAGGTGCAAAGTAATCCCATCGAATGGTTGGTCAAAAGGGAGCGCACCACAACATACACAAAAACGGGATTGGTCAAGAATGACCTGTGATGGCTTCAGAATGAAGCGTTACTACCTTTAGTTGTTTAGTAGCACAACCTAGAAGCAGCTCAATACTTTAAACTGATGAAGACATTGTTAGATCATGTGCATGTGTTGTTTCAAATATCGATGCTGCCTTGTCAATATTTTAAATTAAATAAATGAAAAGATTCTGACCACTAACTAGCCGATACTACAATGCACCCTGAGACTTGCAATTGCAGCTAAATATGCTTCTACAGTAGTCAAAGACCAAACACACTATAATACTCCCTTTTGGAACTCCACTAAATATCAGGTGCAAAGTAATCCCATCGAATGGTTGGTCAAAAGGGAGTACATACCTTCTGGAACTCCACTATTAAGGATCCAGAGAACCATAAAAACAACATTGGATCTGATGTACAAAAATAACCGAATAATTCTCCTAGGTGTAAAAAATCCCCATAGTTACTATTTACTTTGGGCTCAAATGCAGTCTACAAACCAAGTTCTAGAGGAACTATAAAATCTGGAAGTGTCACGCCCTAAAATAAAAGTTAAAACGCCGCTGCTGTGCATCAGTTTCCATTTCGATAAAAACAGAGTAGCCTATGATACCATGAGTAAGAAATCGAAACTAACTTTGCACAAAACGGAAGGAAAATTAATAGAATAATCCTAAGATTTCCGACAGACTACGTGTTGACAAAACACAGAAAGATCAACACCCGACAAAAGAGAGGATCAGCACCATACAGAAAGAAACGAAGGAGAGGGAAAGAGAGGAAGAAAGAGGATGCAAACCATGGCGAGCAGAAGGTTCCTTGGGCTGTGGTGCTTCTCCCAGTCCCTCTCCTTGGCGAAGTCGTCGAGCCTCCTGGACAAATCCTTCAGGCTCACATCGGCGGCCACCCCCTCCGTCGTCTCCTTCCCTCTCGCCTCCTCCATGGCCGCCTTCTTCTCCGCCTCCGTCGACCTCGCCCGGCACCAACCTTAAACAAATACGGCCGCTCCCACGCCTGGCAATCGAGTGCCTGCCTTTGTTCGGTTCGGTGCTTCGGAAAGCGCAGCTAGGGGCGGAGGGATATATATATTCGCAGGCTTGCAGCAAACTTTGGCAAATAATAAATAAATAAATAAATAAATAAATAGGAAAGTATTGACGGCAGCGCGTACACCGCGATTTAAGCTGATTTTTCTTTGCTGCATGAGAGCACCTGCGCCAGAGAGATTATCAAATATTTTGACATCTGGAATATCGAGAGCTTTTACTCATACCAGCCCAGCCAAGGCAGGCAGGCAGTTAATACTTACCTTTTTTTGCGGAAAAGTTAATACTTACCTTGTGTATTAGCAAGAGATTATATGGGAGAGATGAGCTTGCACTCTGCAGCAGATGGGGTCATATTTGTTGTGTATTGCCTTTTGCAGATACATGGGGGTGTATCAAGGAAGATGTGCAGGATAAGAAAGATGGCACTGGATTCCTTCGATAAGAAATACTTGCCATATATGGGGACGCATCGGATGCGTACAGGGCTCTCTGAGACGCAGTTATGGTCGGTTGTCTGGGCAATTCGATGGGGGTCTTAAAAGTGGTGTCTCTCTCCATCGGCGCATGTTGTATGCCGCGTGATGATTGGGGCACACCTTAAGCAGATGGTCTAAGGGAAAATTTGGTGCATTCATACGTTTTTACAAACTGTCGTCAGGAACTCGAATGGCAGATTCGTCGCGGCCGTAAACGGAGAAACTGATCTGATGTAGAGACGTGCTTATCACCGAGGCACTGGCCTTACGGTTTGGTCTCAGTTCGGTAACTACAGTCTGGTGTAAACACATAGAGATGAACTCCGATAATATCGAGGTGATAGAGACAATGAAGAATGGTGATCGCCTTTTTGGTCTATCGGCTGCAGTTTTTATGATATAGTATATTATTTTTAAGCATGCTTCTAGAGAGATTAATCGTGCTACCCATGATTTAGCCAAACCAGCTAGAAGTAAGGTGTACGCCGGATGGATGGAAGATCCATCCATAGAGATCGTTGATACTCTTGTAAAAGATACTATAGTGATCACCTTGCAATAAAGAGTATTTGCATATCAACAAGAAAGATTAAGAAGAAGATTGTGCGTGAGGGCGGTTTACCCCTTCGCCTCTCCTCCAAGCGAACAAGGCAGCTATGGTTTCTGCCTCCTGTGGGGCGACGCCGCCGATCTAACTTGTCTTCTGTGTTCTTAGGGCCATGGAGGCGCAATGGATCCTGATCCTTTCCGAAGGGAGGGCTCCGTTTGTATATGTTTTTTTTAGTTTTGTTAGGGTCTGTGTCCTGCTCAGGAAGACGAGACGACGACAACTCTTTGAAGATTGAATAAAGTTCTCCATGCCTACCCCGTCCCATGCATCTAGCATCATCAGAGGACGCGTGAAGGTGTGTCTCCGGTGGATTTCATAGAATTTGGTCAGTGGTTGTCTTTGGTGGATTCACTCGGATCTAGTTTTCGTTCGTCTACGTCAATGTGTCTTCAGGGTGGATCTTTTCGATCTACGGTTCTCTTTGTTAGTAGTAATTATTATTCTGATGCGTTGGTCCTATCGGGTCTTAGCACTGACAAATTCTCGACTGTCTACTACAACAAGTTTTGTCTGGCTTCGGCAAGGGAGGGGTGATGACGGCTACGCACCTTTGACTCGTTCCAATACTTATAGTCGTCATTCGGTAGTATATGAATCTAGATGTAAATTTTATTATTTTTTATGTTCGTTGTACTGCTATGATTGATGATAAATAGATTAAAAGTTTCTTGCAAAAAATTTTAAGAAGAAGATTGTTATCTAGTTAATTTTGGAAAAAATAGGGTAAAACCATGCGACATCTATTTATCGCATTAAGCGATCGTACACATTAAGTCTCACGTCAAATGGTAGATTGTCCTGGGCACGCAGGTAACGGATAGCATCCCATGACGATTTCAACGAGGACCTCTTCCGCACGGATCAAGTTGGGGGAAACCCTAGATGTTTTAATCAGATGGAAGATTTTTGAGATTGTCTGTCAGAGTGTGGCCTTGCAGATCTTGGCTTTTCTGGGTACCCCTATACTTGGGAAACAAAAGAGATGGTCTTGACAACATTCAGGTGCGTTTGGACCGGGCTACTAGCAACGATGGTTTCCTTGAAATGTTTCCGGAGACGTCGGTGGAGCATCTTCTTTGTGAAGAGTCGGACCACCAGGCCCTCCTAGTGCGGATTATGGAGACAGCTCCAGTTCGCACCGGAGCGGGGGATAGGCCGTTCAGGTTTGAAGAAGCATGGGTCCGTCATGATCAGTATGAGACGATGATCGAAGAATCTTGGGAAGCTTCTAGTACAGGAGAGGAAGGCGTGACGGCTGTTTGGGAGAGATTGGGAAGAATGTCAGGTTCTATCCAGCGTTGGGCGAGAGAAGTGTTTGGGTCGATCAGAGGAAAATTAAACAGTTGAAAGCTCAACTCTTGGAGGCAAAGGAGCGAGCGCTTGGTTCTGGGATTCATCATGAGGTTAGGGAGTTGGAGGAGCAGCTGCGAGAGGTGTATGAAAGAGAAGAAGTTATGTACAGGCAGCGCTCAAGGGTGGATTGGCTCAAAGCGGGTGATAAAAACACTAAATATTTTCAGAACCGGGCTTCGCACCGAAAGAGGAAGAATACGATCAAGGCCTTGAGGAGGGATGATGGAACAAGATGTACGGTGGATGAGGAGATGAGAGCTATGGCAGCATCATTCTATGAAAACTTGTTCACTTCGGAGGGGTCGGCAGGCGCGGAGGAGGTGATGCAACATATACAGGGGGTGGTTACGGAGGAGATGAATACAGCATTGATCGCACCTATTTCAGACAATGAAATAGAGATGGCTCTATTCCAGATGGGTCCAACAAAATCTCCGGGGCCGGACAGGCTCCCAGCGCTTTTCTATCAGCGACACTGGTCGCTTCTTCGGGATGATATTTGCAGGGCGGTTCGTGATTTTTTGGATGGAGTAGCAACCCCGGAGGATTTTAATGATACGGTGATTGTTATGATCCCTAAGGTTCACTCTCCGGAATTGCTATCCTAGTTTCGACCGATCAGCTTATGCAATGTGCTGTATAAGATTGCTACAAAGGTCCTTGCCAACAGGTTAAAATGTATATTGCCAGTTCTTATCTCAGAGGAGCAGAGTGCGTTTGTGCCAGGACGCCTGATCACGGATAATGTGTTAGTGGCCTATGAGTGTGTACATGCCATTCGCAATAGGAAGAGGAAAAAACCCTTATGTGCAGTCAAATTGATATGATGAAGGCCTATGATCGAGTGGAATGGAACTTCCTGCAACTCATGTTGGAGAGGTTTGGATTTGCTCTGCCATGGATAGCGAGGATTATGCGTTGTGTGACAACTGCTAGTTTCTCGGTTAAGCTGAACGGGGCTTGTTCTAGGCGCTTTTTTCCATCCCGAGGGCTTAGGCAGGGAGACCCTCTATCGCCATACTTATTCTTATTCCGCGTTGAAGGTTTTTCGGCGCTTCTGAGGAGGGCTCAGTCTGAAAACAGGATGAAGGGTGTCTCGTTTGGGGGCACTGGCCCCCACATTACACATCTTCTTTTTGCCGATGACAGCATCGTGTTTCTAGAGGGGTGCATAGAATATCTACAAGCTCTAAAGGAAATTTTGGCAACGTATGAGGCGGCTTCAGGCCAAAAGGTAAATATGCAGAAGTCGTCTATCTTCTTGGCAAGGGGTGTCCGGATACCACAAAAGAGGAGCTCAAATCGGTTTTGGGTGTGTCCTCAGAGGCTCTTAGTGAGAGGTACCTCGGTCTCCCAACACTGGTTGGAAGATCCAAGGAGGGCACTTTTCAGTATGTCACAGAGAGCTCAAAAGGTAAATGTAGCAGCTGGAAGGGTTTGGGTCTGTCTAAGAAGGCAAGGGAGGTCCTCATCAAGTCTGGACTCCAATCCGTGCCTACTTTCACCATGAGTTGTTTCCACCTCACAAAGAAAACGTGCCGGAATCTGAATTCTATCTCTTCAAAATTCTGATGGGCAAAGGATGGTGAGCGTAAGGTACACTGGATCTCTTGGCAGAAGATGTGCATTTCCAAAAGAGATGGAGGTATGGGTTTTCGTGATCCGGTAGCATTTAACCAGGCACTGCTCGCGAAACAAGCTTGGCGTCTTTTGCAATGCCCGGAGTCCTTGGTGGCAAGGGTGCTCAAAGCGCGTTATTTCCAGGAGGAGTCCATCATGAGTGCTACGTGCCCTTCCTCAGCCTCATATACATACCGGAGTATTCTGCATGGCCGGGACCTCCTTAGAAAAGGGCTCGTGTGGCGGATTGGTGATGGATCTCGTTTCAACATACATCACAGTAATTGGATCTCGAGGAATGGTTCCATGAAGCCACTTGGACAGGTATATATGCAGGGGGTGACTAGGGTGGCCGACCTCCTTGAGGCAAATGGCAAAACTTGGAACAGGCAGCGGGTACTTGACATGTTCTCTCTAGAAGATGCAAATGATATCTTACAAATTGTGGCGGGAGGGTTAGGAGTTGCGGACTATCAAGCTTGGAATCACACTAAGAATGGCGTCTTTTCGGTGCGTTCAGCATATCATTTGAGAATGGCCATGATGAGAGCAAGGACCGGACGGCCGGAGCCTTCTAGCTCAGTCAATAAGCATAAGGGGTATATGGCTCTTTGGGACACTAACGCACCGGGGAAGGCCAAGATTCACCTATGGAGATTGATTTCTAATGGTCTGGCGGTCGGGGCAGAGCTTCATAGGAGGAGGATTAAACCGGGTGTTTTTTGCGCAGTTTGTGGGCGTGAGGAAACCATCATTCATCGGTTCTGGTCGTGTCAACACTCTGTACTTTTTTGGCAGCTACTTCGCTCGGAGATGGGAGATATGGTGGCGACCCCCCCCATGGCAGTTAAACTCCCAGGGAGAAGTGGTGCGTTGGCTGCTGGAGTGGCTAGCGGAGGCAACTAATGACGCGAGGCAGGTGATGGTGCAAGCGTTGTATGATCTGTGGATAGCGAGGAATGAGACGCGTGATGGCAAGAGAATGAAGGAGCCACATGAAATACTGGGCTATGAGAGTGCTGCACATCACAGAATGGAGGTTGGCAAATCCCAGGACTACGTCCGTGCGAACCGGTCAGCTACCACAGCCATGGGAGCCGCCAGCCGAGGGATGGTCCAAGGTCAACGCAGATGGAGCAATTGCTAAAGTGGCAGGCAATACCGGGGGAGGGGTGGTGCTCAGGGATCATACGGGAGCATTCAGAGCAGGGGCTTGTGAACTGTTCTCTGGCGTAACTGATCCCGACGTAGCTGAACTTCTGGCCTGCAGGCGTGCTCTCGAGGTGGCGAGAGATTTGAATGTGCAGTGAGTCCACGTTGAGTTAGACGCAAAGGGGGTGGTGCACATGCTGCAAGCTCAAGGAAAGGAGCTTTCGGTGGCAGGTCCATTGGTGGAAGAGATCAAAATGATGCTGAGATCGTTTGAGGAGTTTAAGGTTTCGTGGGTCCGTCGTTCAGCAAATGTTGCCGTGCATAGGTTTGCTAGAGTAGGAGTGGGTGATGAACTCTGTAAGGTTTGGTTGGGGGCTCCCCCAGACTTTGTTCTTTCTGTTCTTTCGGATGAAATTCCGAACTTCGTAAGTTAAATAAAGCAGCAATGTTTGACCCTCAAAAAAAAAGTCTCACGTCAAATGCTACAGTATGAGGCTGCCCAATAGCGAATATTTTCGAAAAGCACGAGCTAAAAACTGTGTCATTTTCTTTTTCGTTTTGGAAAACAGAAAATATTAAATGGGCCGGCCCAGCTCCCAGCGTTGTAGGTGCCAGTTTGCAAAATGAGCTATAACTGGCGCCTGCAGCGCCAAATAGGAAACGTCGTAAAACCAATACAATAAGGCAGGGTATGCTCTTGAAATCGGAACAGACTGGGCCAAGCCCATGCCTCAACAAACGTCGATGGCCAGTCACACAAAAACACAACAACCGAAGGCCCTGCTTTGTTGAGCAAGTAGTAGCTTCCACCAGGGCAGAAGATTTCCTACGTCAATCTTTTTCAGCAAAGGAGTTCCTGATAGTGTCCACCAGCAAATCAAAGATATATTGGATGTACCCAATGAAACTTTGAATGAAAAGTATTTAGGGATGCCGAGTGATATTGGTACCTCTAAGAATGGAGCATTTAAGTACTTGAAAGATAGACTCTGGAATAAGGTCCAAGGATGGATAGAGAAACACTTGTCTACGGCGGGCAAAGAAGTTTTGGTCAAAGCAGTTGCACAAGCAGTCCCGGTCTATTCCATGTCATGTTTCAAGTAGCCACGAGGTCTGTGCAAACATCTGAACATGTTGATTCGGAAATTCTGGTGGGGGAGTAAGAATGGAAAACGCAAGCCTAACTGGGTATCATGGAAGGCCATGACACAACCAAAAAACATGGGGGGCCTTGGGATTCAAAGATTTAAACTTTTTAACTTGGCCATGTTAGCCAAGCAGGCCTGGAGAATATTGCAAAACCCTGAGTCCCTAAGTGCCCGCATACTGAGAAGTATTTACCTCCCAACTTCCCCCTTTTTGGAAGCTCATCTGGGTAGTCATCCAAGCCAAATCTGGCGAGCGGTAATAGAAGGGAAGGAAGTGCTAAAACAGGGGCTGATTAAACGGATTGGCAATGGAGAGTCAACTGATATTTGGAACGACAATTGGCTGCCCCGTATGGAGATGATGCGGCCCTATGGTAGCAAGGTTGTGAACCCTCCATCACAAGTCTCTGAATTGATAGATGCAACATCGGCCACATGGGATAATGAGAAGGTAGTACAAGTTTTTCTGCCAATGGATGTCTCAGTTATCCTGACCATACCCCTCTGCACAAGGAATATTCAAGATTTATGGTCATGGCATTATGAATCATCGGGGGTGTTCACAGTCCAGTCCGCATATGCGATGCTGGTTTCTACTAGGCAGAGGAGGGAAGCATGGCTTGAGGAAATCCCCGGCTCCTCGAGTCTGGACTCCGAGGGGAGCGCATGGAGATCGTTGTGGAAGACAAAGGTGCCCGGCAAAGTCAGGATGTTTCTTTGGAGGCTGGCGAGGCAATCTTTACCCACCGAGGATGTGAGATCTCACAGAAAAATGTCCACATCTAGCTCGTGCGGGCTGTGCGGGGCTTTGGATTCATGGCGTCATTCTCTTTTGGAGTGCACCTCCTCCAGGTGTGTATGGGCCCTGTCTGATGCGAGTTTAACAGAGCAGATGAGTGTATCGATAGAGCCGAACGCCAAGCTCTGGCTCTTCTCTTTGCTAGAATCGTTACCGCATGCATCATTTGTTCAACTAGCGGTGACACTATGGGCAATTTGGTGGGCTCGTCGTCAGGCAATCCACGAAGGAATTTTCCAGAGTCCACACGCCACACACAGTTTTGTCGAGCGCTTTATAGCCGAACTTCATAGTCTGGGAGATGGCGGGGCATCAGCTGCAACTGGTGGCACAAGGATTGCCCCCTGTACTCGGCCCAAGCCTCCGCCTAGAGGCTTTGCAAAGATCCACGTGGATGCAGGGGTTGGCCGGTTCAATAGAGGTGGCTCGGCTGCGGCAATATGCAGGGATGATCAGGGAAACTACCTGGGTAGCTCGGCATTGGTGATCCCGGGGGTAGTTGATGTGGCGACGTTAGAAGCCATCGCCTGCCGGGAAGCTCTGTCCTTGGCAGAAGATTTGAACGTTCATGACCTGATTATCGCTTCGGACTCCAAGCAGGTGATCAACAACATAAACAGAGGCTATGGAGGAAAGCACGGGGCTATTATCTCGGAGATTTGCTTTCGAGCTGCTGCCTTTAATTGTATCTTTGTTTTTGAGGGTCGTGCATCTAATGGTGATGCTCATACTATAGCTAGATCTTCGCTTTCTCTTCAATGGGGGCGCCATATTTGGCTTGTTCATCCCCATGCAAAATGTATCCCACAAACTGTGGCTTATAATCAATAAAGTGTGTTTTTAACCCTAAAAAAAGAAGATTTCCTACGTAATATTGTGATTGGTTCCTCAAAAAAAACGTAATATTGTGATTGTGATAGACTCAGAAGCAAGTGGCAGGTGATATTCATAAGGGGAGTGGCGGAATCTAGGAACATATCATAGCCGTGATTAAGCAAAGAGAGCTAGAGGACAGTTGCAAGTTCTTTTTTAAGAAAGAGCATCAAATAATGAAGCACATTCACTTGCAAAATTCTCCCATTCTTTAGGTCAAGGGCACAATATTTGGCTAGGTCGGTCCCATGATCTAGTTTGTATCCCTAATTTTGTAAATATTGAGTAATAAAGTGTGGCCTTTCTAAAAAAAAATGGCCAAAAAGAAGAAGTGGTGACTTCTATTTTGGTTGTTCAATTCTTTTCCATCCTACTAGAGAAGCCAAGTGGTTCACCACGATACAAAAAAAAGTAACTATTCATTATAATTCATCTATGAAGTCAGGTTCATCTACTCCCAGTAAACAATAAACACTTCTTCTCCGGTACAACCCCCTAAATACAACAACGGCTAAGATCGCTCCGTACCCCTTCGTTAAAAAGGGTAGGATCGTCTCATCACAAAAAAGCAACCGCCGGCGCGACGGGGCTGTACCCGCGCGACGGGGTTGTACCGCCCGCGCGAAGGGGATGTACCCGCGTCGCGTCCTGTACGTCGACTGCCCGTACACGCGGTCGTCCGCCTACGTACGACGACGTCCAGTCGTGGTCAAAGAAAAAAGAAAAAAAAAGACGGCGCGACCTGTGGAGGGACGGTTGCATGGCGTCATGGTGCCGGTCAGAGAAAAAAATTTAAAAGACGACGCGGCGTGTGGACGGACGGTTGCGTGCCATCGTGGCGTCGGTCAAGGGATGGTTCCCGAGGCGGCAGCCGCCCCCGATGCGCCATTAAGGCCGGCGTTAAGCCGGTGCGTCGGTCACCTACCGCGGCCCCCGCCCGTCCTTAAACACTCCACTCCCCTCCCGTCTGCCTCCCCCACCCCACTCACCTCACCCACTGATGCCATCCGCCGACGACGCGCCCTCGCTACACCGACAATGCGCTCCCTTCCCGACGGCATCCATGGCGTCCGGCGGCAGTGACGGCACTGGCGGCTCGTGGCCGACGAGCCTGAGCACGCCGGAGACCGATGAGCTCATCCAGCTCGGGCTGATGGTGTCGTCGGGCTGCCGTCTGCCGCACGCCTTCCGCATGACCACCGATGGATACCCGACGAGGGGGCCCCGCGTGACGCCGGATGAGCTCCGCCGGCACGAGGGCGGTCGTTGGAATATCGTCGGCCACGCTAGGTTCTGGAAGGGAAAGGACTACTCGAAGGTCGTCGCGCAGGCTCGTCGGGAGTCGCCGACGGGCGGCTCGTCGTCTGCCTCATGCTGGCCCCGTCGTCCCCCTCCCGCGGCCATGCCGTCTCCAAGCTCTTCCCGTCGTCCGGTACCCACCCTCACCGGGCCTGCCTTCCCTCCCGCTGTCGAGATCCCGCCGGAGCAGTTCGCGCTGCGCGAGGATGGCGACCCCGACCACTGCACCGGCTACCTCATCGCCCTACGGGCGTAGCAGGAGGCCGCCGCGGTCGCGGCGGAGGCTAGAGAGGCCGCCGAGCTGCAGGCCGCACTGGACACCGCGGCGGCTATGGCGGCGGCAGCAGAGGACGCCGAGCTGCAGGCCGCACTGGATGCGGTGGCGGGTATCGGTGTGGTGCAGGCGCAGGCGGCTCCGGTGGAGGACGACGCCGGCGACTGGGACGACGCCGGCAAGAGCAGCGACGACGACGACAGTGACGACGGTGACGGCGGTGCGGGCGAGATCATGGACCTCGCCGCCTCCGACGACGAGTAGATTAGGTTTAGATTAGGTCCTATTATGTTTAATTAATTTCAATTAGGTCATGTTTAATTAAGTTTCTTTATGTTCCAATATAAAATGAACCGTTTATTGTAAGGTTTAATGAACCATCGTTATGTTTGAATGAAATTTAGATGAAAATTATTATGAAATATTATGGAAAAGTTTTTGAATTTTGAATCATTTTATAAAATAAAAGTTAGCCGAAAGAAATTAAAATTTAAAAGTTTACCAGGAAAATTGAAAGAAGAATAAAAATGATATACAAGAAAAGAAGAAGAGAGGAAGAAAGGAAGAGGAAAAAACAAAATTAGAAGAGGGAATTCGTAATTATTTTGAAAAAGTTAGTATGAAATAATTTTGATTAATAACAGTGTTTTGGGACTGTCAACGCCAAAAACAGTAGAAAATGCAAACAGTCTCAAAATGCACTGAAAATTCGCAAGCATGATTCTCATGTAGATACAATGCGATACAAAACATTTGTGCATGTTTGAAGGGTACAGGAAAAAAATGTGTGCTGGACACACCCTTCCACACCGAAAGCATCGCCTTCCACACCAAGTACCTGGGTGGTTTCATGAAATGCACCCAAGTTTTGTCAGCGCGTGTGGGGCTCCACCCGGGTACCCCACGCCAAAAATGAACGAAATCTGACAACGAACACATGTTGCGTCATGTCCGGGCAGTATTTTAGGGGTTTTCGGCCCGGAAAATCATAGAAAATTCGTAGAGCCTCGAAACGTGACAAAATTTGGCGTGTGTGCCCTGCATGGTCACCGTAGCACGTCGAAAAAAATGAGCCCGTTTGGCGGATGCGAGGGAGAGACGTACGACCGAGGGTCCCCTCCGCCCATACTGAAATAACCGTCTTCCACACCAAGTACCTGGGTGGTTTCACGAAATCCATCCAGCTTTTGGCAGCGTGTGTGGGGCCCCACCCGGGTACCCCACGCCAAAAAAGAACGAAATTCGACAACGAATGCACATTGCGTCACGTCCGGGCAGTATTTTAGGGGTTTTCGTCTCGGAAAATCGTAGAAAATCCGTAGAGCCTCGAAACGTGACAAAATTTGGCATGCGTGTGTTGCATGGTCACTGTAGCACGTGGAAAAAAATGAGCCCGTTTGGCGGGTGCGAAGGAGAGACGTACGACCGAGGGTCCCCTCCGCCCATACCGAAACCACGGCCTTCCACACCAAGTACCTGGGTGGTTTCACGGAATGCCCCATCTTTTGGCAGCGCGTGTGGCCCCACCCGGGTACCCATCGCCAAAAATGATCAAAATCCGAAAACGAACGCACGTTGTGTCACGTCCGGGCAGTATTTTAGGGTTTTTCGGCCCGGAAAATCATAGAAAATCCGTAGAGCCTCGAAACGCGATAAAATTTGGCGTGCGTGTCCTGCATGGTCACCGTAGCACGTGGAAAATAATGAGCCTGTTTGGCAGATGCGAAGGAGAGACGTATGACCGAGGGTCCCCTGCGCCCATACCGAAAGCACCGCCTTCCACACCAAGTACCTGGGTGGTTTCAAGGAATGCACCCAACTTTTGGCAGCGCGTGTGGGGCCCCACCCGTGTACCCCATGCCAAAAAAGAACAAAATCCAGCAACGAACGCAAGTTGCGTCACGTTCGGGCAGTATTTTAGGGGTTTTCGGCCCGGAAAATCATAGAAAATCCGTAGAGCCTCGAAATGCGACAAAATTTGGCGTGCGTGTCCTGCATGGTCACTGTAGCACGTGAAAAAAAAATGAGCTCACTTGGCGGATGCGAAGGAGAGACGTGCGACCGAGGGTCCCCTCCGCCCATACAGAAACCACCGTCTTCCACACCAAGTACCTGAGTGGTTTCACGGAATGCACCCAATTTTTGGCAGCGCGTGTGGGGCCCCACCCGGGTACCCCACGCCAAAAAAGAACGAAATCCAACAACGAACGCACGTTGCGTCACGTCCGGGCAGTATATTAGGGGTTTTCGGCCCGGAAAATCATAGAAAATCCATAGAGCCTCGAAATGCGATAAAATTTGGCGTGCGTGTCCTGCATGGTCATTTTAGCACGTGAAAAAAATGAGCCCGTTTGGCGGATGCGAAGGAGAGACGTGCGACCGAGGGTCCCCTCCGCCCATACCGAAACCACCGTCTTCCACACCAAGTACCTGAGTGGTTTCACGGAATACACCCAACTTTTGGCAGCGCGTGTGGGGCCCCACCCGGGTACCCCATGCCAAAAATGAACGAAATCCGACAACGAACGCACTTTGTGTCACGTCCGGGTAGTATTTTAGGGGTTTTCGGCCTGAAAAATCATAGAAAATCCATAGAGCCTTGAATCACGGCAAAATTTGGCGTGCGTGCCCCGCATGATCACTGTACCACGTGGAAAAAATGAGCCCGTTTGGCGGATGCGAAGAAGAGACGTACGACCGAGGGAAATGTACGTGACATGTCAAAAATTGTTCACACAATTGAAAACAAAAAAAATTCAAGCAATCTTAAAACAATCATTACACGTAAAAAAATGTTCATACACTAACACATGGGGGAATACAAAAATCATGAATTTGACAAAAAGGAAAAAAAGGTTCATTAGAGACAGACGCTTATTAAAATTGGATTACAAAAATATATAAATAAGTCAACGACGTCGAACGGTGTGGGACTAAAGCATGACCGACGGTTATATCACGTTGCGTGTATTGATTGGAAACTAATCGCCGCGGGCCCGACGCTAGAAATATCTCCACTAGCCGTCGCTATATGAGGGAATATTCCCGACAATCGTGGACTTCGCTGCCAAATCACGTCGTGCATGCACTTTTGCCTCCTACGTGTCGACGACGCGCCCGATCTGATCCCTGAAGCCGCATCGGCCGCTGCCGCCCACACTGGTCGTTCCCCGCCCGACAGCATCACTCGCCGTCACCCACACTGGTCGCCGTCAGCGCCCGCCATCAGCCACAGTGGTCGCCGCCTGCGCCCGTCGCCGCCCACACTAGTCGCCGTCAGATAGGTATTTCTTTTAATATGTTTCATCATAATATAACATCTCAGCTGCATGCAACATCACATAGATATTATTATATGCAGTATGGACATCGATGGTGTGATTGCATGTTCCGTAGAAAAGTGTGTTAGTCTTGTTAATAAGTTAACACCAAGTCAGCGATTTACATTTTGCGAAACGGAGATGGAGGGCATGTTACGAATATCTTCGGTGAAGATGTGTGATAATTTGCTTGCACTTATGATTCAAGGTTTCAATCCTTGTAGTAAAAAATTCATGGTCCTAGAGGCAGCTGGAAAAAAAGGTTGATTTCACTGAGGCCTGATGATGTGTTCGCTATATTTGGTTTGAAGAATGAAGGAGTGGGTGTTTCTAGTTTTTTTTGTATGGACCAAGGGAAAGCAATAAAAAAATCCAGCTAGTTTTGTTAACAAAAAGAATGATAAAATATTGATTGATGATCTTATTGAGAAGATTGTGAGAAATAAAAACGCGGACGATGAATTTGTTCGGATGGCGTTTCTCGTCCTGTTAGGGACTATAATTGCACCAGTGTCTGATGAGTACATTCCGAAGAATTATTATGCACTAGTGCAAGATGTCAGGTCGATAAAAAAGTTCAACTGGAACACATTCACTTTGCAGTTTTGTTTGTCGAAGATTGGTATGGTCTTGCAGCCCGGCCATGTTAGAGAATGGTCACGTGACAACCTAGCACTTCTGCAGGTATGATTTATTTATTAAATTGAATATTTGTATTATGTAATAATAGTGTAACACATGCTAAGTGGTTGTTTTTTTGTTTTGCAGTATCTATATTGGGAGAAGGTGCAGCCAAGCACTGGTCCGCAGTATGATCCGTTAGCGTTGTTGAGCCCCTTGATGAGGAACTGGAAAGAAGAGGCAGCGGAGAAAAGAGACGAGTACGACTTTCAATATGGCCGTGGTGTTGGGATGGTAATACGTTCAATATTTTTTTCATTTAAAGTCTGTAATTAATTATTAATTAAATTTGAGTGTATGATTCTTTATGTTGTAGATCGTTGACACCATTACTGAAGAGTACCGACTAAACAAAATTAGAATGGAACAAGCTGAAAAAAAACAAGAAATCCAGTATGAAAAAGTCTAACATTACAGGAAGGAGAACATGTGTGAGTACATCTGAGGCTTCCTCTACCCAGAACCCTATTATGGATCGGATTTTGACTGAGCTGAAGCACATTTGTAAGGACATGCTTCGTATGCCGGAGCTATGCGCACAGGTACAAGTTTTGTTTTTTTTGTCGTTCACTTTGTTCTTTGATGTGTCACATAAGTAACTACAACTTACTTGTAATCACAGAGGGTCATAGAGAAATTGAACAAAAACGCCATCTTCTACAAAGCCGGTGATATTGGAAAAGAAGAAGAGAATGAGTATGGTGATAATAGTGAAACTAGAAACTATGGTGGAGAACATCGTAAAGATGGGCGTATCATCCTAATATTGACAATTTAAAAACACCGGCAAAAAAGAATGTGCAAGAGGATGATGAAGATGATCTTAATGATTCTGAAGAAAAAAGACCTTATTATTGCACATCTGAATATTGGGATAGTTTCAAGGGTGATAAAGATGATCCTATCGAAATTCCTGAGGTATCTGATGAGAAATCCGTTACATCTTTAGGAACAGATGAAATCGCATCACGTGGATCAGTAGGTTCTATTGGAGAAGATGAGGTACCGGAGGAGGTTGTTGGGAAACGGAAGCGCAAGGTATCAAACCTTATCAAGTCTCTTTATGTGCGTACTATACCGACTAAGCGTGCAAAACGTTGTGCAAAAGCAAGTAAGTTATATAAATTTTCATGTTGTTCAAATTGTTTTCGCGCTGAACTTACTACTTATCATTGATTTAGTAACATATTGGAGTTATGTGTTACAGAACTATTCGAGAAAGAAGTCTTTCAAGATGAATACGATGTGATTAAAGCTGGAGTTAAGTTTGTCCGTGCTTATGAGCAGTCAGGAAAACATAGAAAGAAGGAAATATTTAATGATGGCTTGCGCGAAGGTCTTAGTGCAGAGAGGGCTTGTAAGATTCTTGACCATCAATGGCTAACCGGTGATGTAAGTTATTGTTGTGTTTTATATTAGCGGTCACCGCAAATTGGAATTGTTATACATCATTTAAATTATTTTCAGGTTATCAATGCTTATTCATCATATTTGTTGGGAGTTGTTGGTGATGATCGTCATATAATGCCGACCTGGCTGGTCAATTGGTTACTTGAATTTAGACCAGACACCGAGCCAGGAAAAAATGAGAAAGAAGTTGTGGTGAAGAAGAATGGACCCGTGAATAGATGCATCGATGAGTATTTTAAAAAAGATAAGGCAAGTTCGACTGGCTTAATGTATGCATATATGGGATATAAATAATAAGACAGTATGTGTTGATTACATCATATTTTCGTTGTGATGCAGACTTATATTCCTCTTAATAAGGGAAATACCCACTGGGTTTCGGTCATGATGCATCGCCCGAAGGAAGAGTTCCAGGTTCTTGATTCTTTGATGGGACCCGAACTTGATAGTGAAATTAAAGACAAAGTTGAGGAGCTGGTACGACATAAATTTACATGAGCATATCGAAACTATCATTTCGTAATTAAACTATCTTAAATCCTTTGCGTGCTATCATTCATATGAACAAAGAAAACGACTTGGATATGACATATGTGATGCGAATGCGAGCGGTGATATGAATTATCCGGATGTGTCTACCTGGCCTATTAAAACGTATAAGATGGCACAACAGGAAGATGGGTGAGTATATTCTTTCATATTATTTTAATATCTTACCTGAAATGCGAACTTATGAACCGTTGTTTGTATGGACCAGAAATTCATGTGGAATATTTGTTCTTCAATGCTTTCAATATTGGAACGGTGAAAAATAGACAAGCTGCTTTTCGCAGGTCTAGTTTATTTCAAATGCTTATATTTAATTGAATTCATCATATAATACTATTTGCATTGTACTAATATGAAGTTGTAACACGGGTCAATTGATAAATCAAGGGACTTAATGATTGCGCAGCTTATTTTTTTGGAGAGAAATACGCTCAACGATGTGAAAGACAAAGTTACCTGGCTTGCAAAGGAGAAATAAATGCGGCAAAATTTATGTAACAGAAAATTTTGTAGGCTCAAATGATGTTTTCATTCATTTTGACTTTGATATTTTGTGATGAAGAAGGCACTACTTTTTTGAATATTTAAGTCGAGAATGATATTTGGATTATTATTTTGTCTTCATGTCATCGTCTATAAATTTGAATTATTCATATTCATACTTCTGCCGTTGTCCACTTGTTTGAATAAAACTGTGCATGTTTTCCTACAGTTATAAATGTTAAAAAAATGCTAGCCCGGTGAATATTTTTATATGAATGTGTTCATTATGCACTATAGTGCCGTCGTTGTTTACTGTTGTTGTTCTACACTATCGCCGTCGCTTATTATGCCGTCGTTTTTAGTTTTTTTCAAAAAAAGATGACGATCGCCGCCGATCGACATTACAGAATCGCGACCGACGGCTTGTCCCATAGGGCAGTGTCGGACGGCGGTAGCAAAGCGAGTAAACCAGAGGGGTACGACTGCCTCTGTGGCGACGGGTATATAAGCCGGTCGACGCGCCGTTTGGCAGGAGAGGTGGGACTACACATTCCATCGTCGCCGCCGTGTCGGGAGCGACGTGCGTGACCGCGTGGGCTGGCCCAATAAGGCTTTCCAGCCTGACACACGACGGCCCAAGTACCCCGCGGGGCGACGGCAACCTGAGCGCATATGTTTAGTCCCACCTCGCCCGACGGAGGTCACGACGACCGGCTTAAATACCTGTCGCCACAGAGGCAGTCGTACCCCTCTGGTTTACTCGCTTTGTTGCCGCCGTCCGACGATGCCCTGTGGGTTAGTGCCGTCGGTGCGGTCTGTGTAATGCCAGACCGGCCGTCGCACTGTTGGGCTTTTTTTTATTTAAAAAAAAACTAAAAACGATAACATAATAAGCGACGACGACAGTGTAGAACAACAACAGTAAACAACGACGGCACTACAGTGCATCATGAACACATCCATATAAACAGAGTAAAAGTACTTCTTGCATAACATAGACTGGCATCAACAATAGTTAAGTGGGTATCTTAGCACACAGTCTGAAATCAACAAAGTAAAATAAGTCTCATATAACATAATCTAACAATTGAAAATGATCTTGTAGATAGAAGCAATCCATCAAGAACCCGTCTTCAATCAAAGGGCAAAGTAATCTTCCATACTCGAAATTCAAGCAAAGTTCCTACATACAAAAACAGTAAGATATGTAAATTCACAAAAAACAAATAAATTTAGAGAACAACATGATTTACATGAACATACAAAAATCGTACTTAGGATTTTGAGGGCACGTGGACTTATAATGACTCGTAAGACCGCACTGGCCACATTGACGTTTGCTCTTCTCATCAAAAGCTTTAGGTCGCACATTTTTAGTGACATCAGGACCACCCTTACCGCGGCCTTTAACATTCTGTTTTGGTGCGCCTTCGGTGTTAATTTTTGCAGGATCACGAACAAGAACATGATCTTGATTAGGCTCAAATGCATCACCGTTCACAAACTTTTTCTCTGCACCAGGCTCATCCTCCTCAGTGTAATCATTATCTATTATGTCCCTCAGAGCCGCCTTCAACTTGTTGAATAAAAATGGTTTATGGCATGCTTTATGAGATGCTTCGGCAGATAAGATAGTCAACTCGCTGTACCTAGCTCTCTCCCCTGTACCTGCCCATCCCCATGCAAACAGATTGCTAGTGTGCTTCATGGGAAGTCCACCCCTAGCAATTTTGCTCAACCTCCGCAGTTCTAAACACTTAGGTATCTCACGTAAGCGTAGCTAAATCAGAACGTGAAGAATATGTTTGCAAGGAAGTCCTTGGGATCCATACTTCTGCAACTGCACTTCATAGTTTCTTCGGAGTTACCTGGGGTGTAGTCCACAGTAAATCTGATATCTCTATTTTCCTTCCATGTCAGTATGAATCTATGAGTGTCTTCTCCTCTAAGTCTCTCAAGGACCTCAAGCCCACGTGCCTTCTTCATATCTTCCTGTAAGATATAAAAGTTTGCCGCAGTGAACTCATGGGCAGCTGATTTCTCAATATCTTTACACTCGTCCAATACTGGTACTGGGTCTGTCTGTGTGTTTGCGTAATCGTCATGCGCCTCGTTCTCATGGAGACGAACTATTCAGTTCTCATAATGCACAATCATATCAACAATAGTCATACCGGAGTCTAGATGCAAGTGAAGGCATGAATTCAGACTCTCACTTTGCTGGTTACTTCGCAAACCTAGGAAAAACCCACCAGACAGATATGATGCAGCCCAAAGCCTTTTCTTCTTGTACATCCTACGTAACCATGTCTTTGTTTTCTCCGACTGCCGTTTGGCGGTAAACGCTGCCCATCTCTCCTCAAATACTTTTTTTGAAGTGGCATAATAAAGTAGGGACCTAAACTCCTTTAGAGACTTATGATGAAGGTGTTTCTACATGTTCTTCTCAATATGCCACGAGCAAAGACGATGCCAAACGTTTGAAAGTACCTTTCTAATGGCCTTAATCATAGCTGCATCTCCATCAGTAATTACTGACCTGGGCCTCTTCTGACAGTGAGCCCTCAAAAACGTCTGAAGCAGCCAGACATATGTATCTTCCGTCTTGTCAGACACAAGAGCACAACCGAATACCGGTGGTGCAACGGTGGTTGTTTAGACCGACAAAAGGTATAAATGCCATGCCATACCTATTCATCCTGTATGTGTTGTTGAAGATGATCACATCACCGTAGTCAATATAGTCTAGACGTGATTGAGAATCACACCAGAATAGGTTTTTCAACCTTCTTTCATCATCGACGGTGTGCTCAAAGAAGAAATCTGGATCCCTGTCTCTTCTGGTCATCATGATCCCAATGGCAGTGTCTACATCACCTTGTGCAAGCAACTTCATTTTCTCTCTATAACACATGTTATAAAGCTTCTTCCTCCCAAAACCAGCCTTTGCATATGACCCGTACCTACCGACGAGATTATCATAAATCATATGTTTCCTGATTCCAGCACCTGCCATAGTTAAGATCTCATCTTACTGAAATTCTTTTATCTTGATTGTGAGATCAAAGAAACGTGACTTCGTCCGGTCTAGCTAGAACGTGACTGTGATCAGCACTAAAACTGCTAACATACCAAATGCCACGCTCTTTACCAAGCTTTAAAGTTATATGTGCATCGCAGAAGCAACGAGTCTTCGCTGTGAGCCTGCGGGTCCTGCCTTCCATAGTACAAAATTTTGCATGTCATTTTCCAGATCTCGCACACAGATACTTTCTCAAGCGCATAGCTCCCTCAGGACCTTTCGAATATTTCAGTGAGTCCTTTCTTACGCTGAAACCACGCTCCTTAGCATACTGGTTATAGAAAATGTAAGCCTCTCCTAGTGACCTGAACGTCTTCCTCATGACCTTTCAATGCCTGTGCTACCTCTTGAGCACTGCGTTGGATTTCCCCGAAGAGGATAGGATGATGCAGCAAAGTAGCGTAAGTATTTCCCTCAGTTTTTGAGAACCAAGGTATCAATCCAGTAGGAGACCACACACAAGTCCCTCGTACCTACACAAAACGATAGCTCCTCGCAACCAACGCGATTAGGGGTTGTCAATCCCTTCACGGTCACTTACGAGAGTGAGATCTGATAGAGAAGATAGATAATATTTTTGGTATTTTTGATAGATAGATGCAAAGTGAAAAGTAAAAGGCAAAGTAAAACAAAGCAAGTAATAAAGCGATAGAGATCGATATGATGAGAATAGACCCGGGGGCCATAGGTTTCACTAGTGGCTTCTCTCAAGAGCATAAGTATTCTACGGTGGGTGAACAAATTACTGTTGAGCAATGAGCATAATTATGAGTATATCTAGGTATGATCATGTATATAGGCGTCACGTCTGAGACAAGTAGATCGAAACGACTCTGCATCTACTACTATTACTCCACTCATCGACCGCTATCCGGCATGCATCTAGAGTATTAAGTTAAAAAGCAGTAACGCTGAAGCAAGATGACATGATGTAGAGGATAAATTCATGCAATATGATAAAAATCTCATCTTGTTTATCCTCGATGGCAACAATACAATCGTGCCTTGCTGCCCTTACATCCTTTGGGAAAGGACACCGCAAGATTGAACCCAAAGCTAAGCACTTCTCCCAGTGCAAGAACTACCAATCTAGTTGGCCAAACCAAAAAGGATAATTCGAAGAGACTTGCAAAGATAACTCAATCATACATAAAAGAATTCAGAGAAGATTCAAATATTATTCATAGATAAGTTGGATCATAAACCCACAATTCATCGGTCTCAACAAACACACCGCAAAAAGAAGAAGATTACATCGAATAGATCTCCATGGGAGAGGGGGAGAACATTGTATTGAGATCCAAAAGAGAGAGAAGCCATCTAGCTACTAGCTATAGACCAAGGTCCAAGTAAACTACTCACACTTCATCGGAGGGGCTATGGTGTTGATGTAGAAGCCCTCCATGGTGGATGCCCCTCGGTGAGCTCCTAGCAGGCCCCAAGATGGGATCTCGTGGATACAGAAGGTTGCGGCAGTGGAATTAGGTTTTTGGCTCCTGTTCTGAACATTTGGGGATACGTAGGTATATATAGGAGGAAGGAGTACGTCGTTGGAGCAACAGGGGGGCCACGAGGCAGGGGGCGCGCCCTGTGGGAGGGTGGGGTGCCCCCCACCCTCGTGACCGCCTCTGGCACTTCTTGGAGTAGGGTCCAAGTCTCCTGGATCACGTTCGGTGAGAAAATCACGTTCTCGAAGGTTTCATTCCGTTTGGACTCCGTTTGATATTCCGTTTCTTCGAAACACTGAAATAGGCAAAAAAAACATCAATTCTGGGCTGGGCCTCCGGTTAATAGGTTAGTCCCAAAAATAATATAAAGGTGGAAAATAAAGCCCAATATAGTCCAAAACAGTAGATAAAGTAGCATGGAGCAATCAAAAATTATAGATACATTGGAGATGTATCAGGCATCCCCAAGCTTAATTCCTGCTCGTCCTCGAGTAGGTAAATGGTAAAAAGAGAATTTTTGATGCGGAGTGGTACTTTGGCATAATTTCAATGTAAATCTTCTTAATTGTGATATGAATATTCAGATCCGAAAGATTCAAGACAAAAGTTCATATTGACATAAAAATAATAATACTTCAAGCATAGTAATCAAAGCAATCATGTCTTCTCAAAATAACATGGCCAAAGAAAGTTATCCCTACAAAATCATATAGTCTGGCTATGCTCCATCTTCCCCACACAAAATATTTAAATCATGCACAACCCCGATGACAAGCCAAGCAATTGTTTCATACTTATGACATTCTCAAATCTTTTTCAATCTTCACGCAATCCATGAGCGTGTGCCATGGATATAGCACTATATATGGAATAGAATGGTGGTTCTGGAGAAGACAAAAAGAGGGAAGATAGTCTCACATCAACTAGGCATATCAACGGGCTATGGAGATGCCCATCAATAGATATCAATGTGAGTGAGTAGGGATTGCCATGCAACGGATGCACTAGAGCTATAAGTATATGAAAGCTCAACAAAAGAAACTAAGTGGGTGTGCATCAAACTCGCTTGCTCACGAAGACCTAGGGCATTTTGAGGAAGCCCATCATTGGAATATACAAGCCAAGTTCTATAATGAAAAATTCCCACTAGTATATGAAAGTGACAAAATGAGAGACTCTCTATCATGAAGATCTTGGTGCTACTTTGAAGCACAAGTGTGGTAAAAGGATAGTAGCATTGTCCCTTCTCTCTTTTTTTCCCATTTTTTTATTTGGGTCTTTCTCTTTTTTTATGGCCTCTTTTTTTTGTCCGGAGTCACATCCCGACTTATGGGGGAATCATAGTCTCTGAGGGAGTCCTGGTCTTGGGGGTGTCCGGACAGCCGGACTATCTGTTGGGGAACGTAGTAATTTCAAAAAATTTCCTACGCACACGCAAGATCATGTGATGATATAGCAACAAGAGGGGAGAGTGTTCGTCCACGTACCCTCGTAGACCGTAAGCGGAAGCGTTAGCACAACGGGGTTGATGTAGTCATACGTCTTCACGATCCGACCGATCCAAGCACCGAACATACAGAGCCTCCGAGTTCAGCACACGCTCAGCTCGATGACGATCTCCGACCTCCGATCCAGCCGAGCTCCGGAGATGAGTTCCGTCAGCACAACGGTGTGGTGACGATGATGATGTTCTACCGGCACAGGGCTTCGCCTAAACTCCGCGATGATATGACCGAGGTGGAATATGGTGGAAGGGGCCATGGCAAACGGCTAAGGAACGATCCGTAGATCAACTTGTGTGTCTATGGGGTGCCCCCCGCCCCCGTATATAAAGGAGCCAGGGGGAGGAGGCCGCCGACCAAGGACGGCGCGCCAAGGGGGGAGTCCTACTCCCACCGGGAGTAGGACTCCCTCTTTCCAAGTAGGAGTAGGAGAAGGGGGGAAAGAGGAGGAAGAGGGGAAGGAAAGGGGGGCGCCGCCCCCCTTCCCTTGTCCTATTCGGACTAGGAAGGGGAGGGGCGTGCGGCCCCCTCTTGCCTCCTTCCCTCTTCTCCCTCGAGGCCCATGTAGGCCCAATAACCCCCCGAGGGGTTCCGGTAACCTCCCGGTACTCCGGTAAAATGCCAATTTCACCCGGAACTATTCCGATGTCCAAACATAGGCTTCCAATATATCAATCTTTATGTCTCGACCATTTCGAGACTCCTCGTCATGTCCGTGATCACATCCAGGACTCCGAACAAACTTCGGTACATCAAAAACTTATAAACTCATAATAAAACTGTCATCGAAACGTTAAGCGTGCGGACCCTACGGGTTCGAGAACTATGTAGACATGACCTAGAACTATTCTCGGTCAATAACCAATAGCGGGACCTGGATGCCCATATTGGTTCCTACATATTCTACGAAGATCTTTATCGGTAAAACCGCATAACAACATACGTTGTTCCCTTTTGTCATCGGTATGTTACTGTTGGGGAACGTAGTAATTTCAAAAAAATTCCTACGCACACGCAAGATCATGGTGATGCATAGCAACGAGAGGGGAGAGTGTTGTCTATGTACCCTCGTAGACCGAAGCGGAAGCGTTGACGCAATGTAGAGGAAGTAGTCGTACGTCTTCCCGGTCCAACCGATCCAAGCACTGTTACTTCGGCACCTCCGAGTTCTAGACACACGTACAGCTCGATGACGCACCCCAAACTCCGATCCAGCAGAGGTGCGGGGAGGAGTTCCATCAGCACGACGGCGTGGTGACGATCTTGATGTTCAACTGTCGCAGGGCTTCGCCTAAGCACCGCTACAATATGACCGAGGTGTAATATCGTGGAGGGGGGCACCGCACATGGGTAAGTAACGATCACGATGATCAACTTGTGTGTCTATGGGGTGCCCCCTACCCCCGTATATAAAGGAGAGGAGGAGGAGAGGGTCGGCCCTCTACTATGGCGCGCCCTGGGGAGTCCTACTCCCACCGGGAGTAGGATTCCCCCTTTCCTAGTCCAACTAGGAGACCTTCCATGTATTAGGAGTAGGAGACTAGGAAGGGGAAGAGAGAAGGGAAGGAAGGAGGGTGCAGCCCTCCCCTAGTCAATTCGGACTAGGCCATGGGGGCGCGGCCTGCCCTAGGCAGCCCTCTCTCTTTCCCAGGCCCAATAAGGCCCAATACTTCTCCCCGGCGAATTCCGTAACTCTCCGGTACTCAAAAATACCGAATCACTCGGAACCTTTCCGAACTCCGAATATAGTCGTCCAATATATCGATCTTTACGCCTCGACCATTTCGAGACTCCTCGTTATGTCCCCGGTCTCATCCGGGACTCCGAACTCCTTCGGTACATCAAAACTCATAAACTCATAATATAACTGTCATCGAAACCTTAAGCGTGCGGACTCTACGGTTCGAGAACAATGTAGACATGACCGAGACACGTCTCCGGTCAATAACCAATAGCGGGACCTGGATGCCCATATTGGTTTCTACATATTCTACGAAGATCTTTATTGGTCAGACCGCATAACAACATACGTTGTTCCCTTTGTCATCGTTATGTTACTTGTCCGAGATTCGATCGTCGGTATCCAATACCTAGTTCAATCTCGTTACCGGCAAGTCTATTTACTCGTTCCGTAATACATCATCTCGCAACTAACTCATTAGTTGAATGCTTGCAAGGCTTAAGTGATGTGCATTACCGAGAGGGCCCAGAGATACCTCTCCGACATTCGGAGTGACAAATCCTATTCTCGAAATACGCCAACCCAACAAGTACCTTCGGAGACACTGTGAGAGCACCTTTATAATCACCCGATTCGTTGTGACGTTTGGTAGCACACAAAGTGTTCCTCCGTAAACGGAGTTGCATAATCTCATAGTCATAGGAACATGTATAAGT
Source organism: Aegilops speltoides (assembly GCA_021437245.1). NCBI lineage: Eukaryota > Viridiplantae > Streptophyta > Magnoliopsida > Poales > Poaceae > Aegilops > Aegilops speltoides. Next base: position 437,901,287 of record CM038142.1, read on the forward strand.
CATGAAGAAAGCAATAGCAACATACTAAGCGATCGGGTGCTAAGCTAACGGAATGGGTCATGTCAATCAGATCATTCAACTAATGATGTGATCCCGTTAATCAAATAACAACTCTTTGTCCATGGTTAGGAAACATAACCATCTTTGATTAACAAGCTAGTCAAGTAGAGGCATACTAGTGACACTCTGTTTGTCTATATATTCACACATGTATTATGTTTCCGGTTAATACAATTCTAGCATGAATAATAAACATTTATCATGATATAAGGAAATAAATAATAACTTTATTATTGCCTCTAGGGCATATTTCCTTCAGTCTCCCACTTGCACTAGAGTCAATAATCTAGATCACATCACCATGTGATTCACATCGATGTTCACATCATCATGTGATTAACACCCATAGTTCACATCGCCATGTGACCAACATCCAAAGGGTTTACTAGATTCAGTAATCTAGTTCACATCGCTATGTGATTAACACCCAAAGAGTACTTAGGTGTGATCATGTTTTGCTTGTGAGAGAATCTTAGTCAACGGGTCTTTCACATTCAGATCCGTTATGTATTTTGCAATTTTTATGTCTACAATGCTCTCGCACGGAGCTACTCTAGCTAATTGCTCCCACTTTCAATATGTATCTAGATCGAGACTTAGAGTCATCGGATCGGTGTCAAAACTTGCATCGGCGTAACCCTTTACGACTAACCTTTTGTCACTTCCATAATCGAGAAACATATCCTTATTCCACTAAGGATAATTTTGACTGCTGTCCGGTGATCTACTCCTAGATCACTATTGTACTCCCTTGCCAAACTCAGTGTAGGGTATACAATAGATCTGGTACACAGCATGGCATACATTATAGAACCTATGGCCAAGGCATAGGGAATGACTTTCATTCTCTTTCTATCTTCTGCCGTGGTTGGGTTTTGAGTCTTACTCAATTTCACACCTTGTAACACAGGCAAGAACTCTTTCTTTGACTGTTCCATTTTGAACTACTTCAAAATCTTGTCAAGGTATGTACTCATTGAAAAAACTTATCAAGCGTCTTGATCTATCTCTATAGATCTTGATGCTCAATATGTAAGCAGCTTCACCGAGGTCTTTCTTTGAAAAACTCTTTTCAAACACTCCTTTATGCTTTGCAGAGTAATTCTACATTATTTCCGATCTACAATATGTCATTCACATATACTTATCAGAAATGTTGTAGTGCTCCCACTCACTTTCTAGTAAATCTGAAGCTTCACCGCAAGTCAGATAAAACTATATGCTTTGATCAACTTATCAAAGCGTATATTCCAACTCCGAGATGCTTGCACAGTCCATAGATGGATCATTTGGAGCTTATGTATTTTGTCAGCACCTTTAGGATTGACAAAATCTTTTGGTTGCATCATATACAACTCTTCTTTAAATCCATTAAGGAATGTAGTTTTGTTTATCCATTTGCCAGATTTCATAAAAATGTGGCAATTGCTAACATGATTTGGACAGACTTAAGCATCGCTACGAGTGAGAAAATTTCATCGAAGTCAACACCTTGAACTTTGTCAAAAACCTTTTTCGACAAGTCTAGCTTTCTAGATAGTAACACTACTATCAACGTCCGTCTTCCTCTTGAAGATCCATTTATTTTATATGGTTTGCCGATCATCGGGCAAATCCATTAAAGTCCATACTTTGTTCTCATACATGGATCATATCTCAGATTTCATGGCCTCAAACCATTTTGCGGAATCTGGGCTCATCATCGCTTCCTCATAGTTCGTAGGTTCATCATGGTCAAGTAACATGACCTCCGAATGGGATTACTGTACCACTCACAGTGCGGATCTCACACTGGTTGACCCACGAGGTTGGTAGTAACTTGATCCGAAGTTACATGATCATCATCATTAGCTTCCTCACTAATTGGTGTAGTAGTCACAGAACAGATTTACGTGATGAACTACTTTCAATAAGGAGAAGGTACAATTACCTTATCAAGTTCTACTTTCCTCCCACTCACTTCTTTCGAGAGAAACTCCTTCTCTAGAAAGGATCCATTCTTAGCAACAAAAGTCTTGCCTTCGGATCTGTGATAGAAGGTGTACCCAACTGTCTCCTTTGGGTATCCTATGAAGACACATTTCTCCGATTTGGGTTCGAGCTTATCAGGATGAAACTTTTTCACATAAGCATCGCAGCCCCAAACTTTAAGAAACGACAACTTGGGTTTCTTGCTAAACCACAGTTCATATGGTGTCGTCTCAACGGATTTAGATGGTGCCCTTTTAACGTGAATGCAGCTGTCTCTAATGCATAACCCAAAAAACAATAGTGGTAAATCAGTAAGAGACATCATAGATCGTACTATATCCAATAAAGTGCGGTTACGATGTTTGGACACACCATAACATTGTGGTGTTCCAGGTGGCGTGAGCTGTGAAACTATTCCACATTGTTTTAATTGAAGACCAAACTCGTAACTCAAATATTCGTCTCCTCGATCAGATCACAGAAACTTTATTTTCTTGTTATGATGATTTTTCCACTTCACTCTGAAATTCTTTGAACCTTTCAACTATTTCAGACTTATGTTTCATCAAGTAGATATACCCATATCTGCTCAAATCATCTTGTGAAGGTCAGAAAATAACGATACTTGCCACGAGCATCAACACTCATTGGATTGCATACATCGGTATGTATTATTTCCAATAAGTCAGTAGCTTGTTCCATTGTTCCGGAGAATGGAGTTTTAGTCATCATACACAAAAGGCACGGTTCGCAAGCATCAAATGATTCATAACCAAGTGATTCTGAAAATCCATCTTTATGGAGTTTCTTCATGCGCTTTACACCGATATGACCCAAACGGCAGTGCCACAAATAATTTGCACTATCATTATTAACTTTGCATCTTTTGTCATCAATATTATGAATATGTGTATCACTACGATCGAGATCCAACAAACTATTTTCATTGGGTGTATGACCATTGAAGGTTTTATTCATGTAAACAGAACAACAATTATTCTCTGATTTTAAATGAATAACCGTATTGCAATAAACATGATCAAATCATATTCAAGCTCAACGCAAACGCCAAATAACATTTATTTAGGTTTAACACTAATCCTGAAAGTATAGGGAGTGTGCGATGATGATTATATCAATCTTGGAATTACTTCCAACACTCATCGTCACTTCCCTTCAACTAGTCTCTGTTTATTACAGTAACTCTGTTTGAGTTACTAATCTTAGCAACCGAACAAGTATCAAATACTCGGGGCTACTATAAACACTAGTAAGGCACACATCAATAATCAGTATATCAAATATACCCTTGTTCACTTTGCCATCCTTCTTATCCACCAAATATTGAGGGCATTTCCGCTTCGGTGACAATTCCTTTGCGATTATAAGCACTCGGCCAGGCTTTGGTCCAACTTTGGTCTTCTTCACGGAGTGACAACTTGCTTGTCTTTCCACTTGAAGTTCCCTTTCTTTCCTTTGCCCTTTTCTTGAAACTAGTGATCTTGTCAACCATCAACACTTGATGCTCTTTCTTGATTTCTACCTTCGTCGATTTCAACATCACGAAGAGCTCGGGAATCGTTTTCGTCATCCTTGCATACTATAGTTCATCACAAAGTTCTACTAACTTGGTGATGGTGACTAGAGAACTGTCAATCAATATCTTATCTCGGAAGATTAACTCCCACTTGATTCAAGCGATTGAAGTATCCAGACAATCTGAGCACGTGCTCACTAGTTGAGCGATTCTCCTCCATCTTTTAGCTATAGAACTTGTTGGAGACTTCATATCTCTCAACTCGGGTATTTGCTTGAAATATTAACTTCAATTCTGGAACATCTCATATGGTCCATGATGTTCAAAACATCTTTGAAGTCCCGATTCTAAGCCATAAAGCATGGTGCATAAAACTATCAAGTAGTCATCATATTGAGCTAGCCAAACGTTCATAACGTGCGCACCGCTCCTGCAATAGGTCTGCACCTAGCGGTGCATTAAGGACATAATTCTTACGTGCAACAATGAGGATAAACCTCGGATCGCGGATCCAATCCGCAACATTGCTACTAACATTTTTCAACACAATTTTTCTAGGAACATATCAAAATAAACATATGAAAGCAACAACGCAAGCTTTTGATCTTACAACATAATTTGCAAAATACTACGGGACTAAGTTCATGATAAATTTAAGTTCAATTAATCATATTACTTAAGAACTCCCACTTAGACAGACATCTCTCTAGTCATCTAAGTGATCACGTGATCCAAATCAACTAAACCATAACCGATCATCACGTGAGATGGAGTAGTTTTCAATGGTGAACATCACTATGTTGATCATATCTACTATATGATTCACGCTCGACCTTTCGGTCTCCGTGTTCGAGGAATATCTGCATATGCTAGGCTCGTCAAGTTTAACTTTGAGTATTCGCGTGTGCAAAACTGGCTTGCACCCGTTGTAGATGGACGAGAGCTTATCACACCCGATCATCACGTGGTGTCTGGGCACGACGAACTTTGGCAATGGTGCATACTCAGGGAGAACACTTCTTGATAATTTTAGTGAGAGATCATCTTAAAATGCTACCGTCAATCAAAGCAAGATAAGATGCATAAAGGATAAACATCACATGCAATCAATATAAGTGATATGATATGGCCATCATCATTTTGTGCTTGTGATCTCCATCTCCAAGCACCATCATGATCACCATCGTCACCGCGCGACACCTTGATCTCCATCGTAGCATCGTTGTCATTTACGCCATCTATTGCTTCTCGACTATCGCTACCGCTTAGTGATAAAGTAAAGCAATTACTGAGCGTTGCATTTCATACAATAAAGCGACAACCATATGGCTCCTGCCGATTGCCGATGACTTCGTTACAAAACATGATCACCTCATACAATAAAATATAGCATCATGTCTTGGCCATATCACATCACAACATGCCTGCAAAAACAAGTTAGGCGTCCTCTACTTTGTTGTTGCAAGTTTTACGTGGCTGCTACGGGCTTAAGCAAGAACCAATCTCACCTACGCATCAAAACCACAACGATAGTTTGTCAAGTTGATGTTGTTTTAACCTTCGCAAGGACCGGGCGTAGCCACACTCGGTTCAACTAAAGTTGGAGAAACTGACACCCGCTAGTCACCTATGTGCAAAGCACGGCGGTAAAACCAGTCTCACGTAAGCATACGCGTAATGTCGGTCCGGGCCGCTTCATCCAACAATACCGCCGAACCAAAGTATGACATGCTGGTAAGCAGTATGACTTGTATCGCCCACAACTCACTTGTGTTCTACTCGTGCATATAACATCAAACCATAAAACCTAGGCTCGGATGCCACTGATGGGGAACGTAGTAATTTCAAAAAAATTCCTACGCACACGCAAGATCATGGTGATGCATAGCAACGAGAGGGGAGAGTGTTGTCTACGTACCCTCGTAGACCGAAGCGGAAGTGTTGACGCAACATAGAGGAAGTAGTCGTACGTCTTCCCGATCCAAGCACCGTTACTTCGGCACCTCCGAGTTCTTGACACACATACAGCTAGATGACGCACCCCGAACTCCGATCCAGCAGAGGTGCGGGGAGGAGTTCCGTCAGCACGACGGCGTGGTGACGATCTTGATGTTCAACTATCGCAGGGCTTCGCCTAAGCACCGCTACAATATGACCGAGGTGTAATATCGTGGAGGTGGGCACCGCACACGGCTAAGTAACGATCACAATGATCAACTTGTGTGTCTATGGGATGCCCCCTACCCCCGTATATAAAGGAGAGGAGGAGGGGAGGGCCGGCCCTCTACTATGGCGGCATACTGGGAGTCCTACTCCCCAGGGAGTAGGATTCCCCCTTCCTAGTCCAACTAGGAGACCTTCCATGTATTCGGAGTAGGAGACTAGGAAGGGAAGAGAGAAGGAAGGAAGGAGGGGTGCGGCCTCCCCTAGTCCAATCGGACTAGGCCATGAAGCCGCGTGCCTGCCCTAGGCAGCCCTCTCTCTTTCCTTGAGGCCCAATAAGGCCCAATACTTCTCCCGGCGAATTCCGTAACTCTCGGTACTCGAAAAATACCGAATCACTCGGAACCTTTCCGAACTCTGAATATAGTCGCCCAATATATCGATCTTTACATCTCGACCATTTCGAGACTCCTCGTCATGTCCCCGATCTCATCCGGACTCGAACTCCTTGGTACATCAAAACTCATAAACTCATAATATAAGCATCATCGAAACCTTAAGCGTGCGGACCCTACGGTTCGAGAACAATGTAGACATGACCGAGACACGTCTCCGGTCAATAACCAATAGCGGGACCTGGATGACCATATTGGTTCCTACATATTCTACGAAGATCTTTATCGGTCAGACCGCATAACAACATACGTTGTTTCCTTTGTCATCGGTATGTTACTTGCCCGAGATTCGATCGTCAGTATCCAATACCTAGTTCAATCTCGTTACCGGCAAGTCTCTTTACTCGTTCCGTAATACATCATCTTGCAACTAACTCATTAGTTGAATGCTTGCAAGGCTTAAGTGTTGTGCATTACCGAGAGGGCCCAGAGATACCTCTCCGACATTCGGAGTGACAAATCCTAATCTCGAAATACGCCAACCCAACAAGTACCTTCGGAGACACCAGAGAGCACCTTTATAATCACCCGATTCGTTGTGACGTTTGGTAGCACACAAAGTGTTCCTCCGTAAACGGAGTTGCATAATCTCATAGTCATAGGAACATGTATAAGTCATGAAGAAAGCAATAGCAACATACTAAACGATCGGGTGCTAAGCTAACGGAATGGGTCATGTCAATCAGATCATTCAACTAATGATGTGATCCCGTTAATCAAATAACAACTCTTTGTCCATGGTTAGGAAACATAACCATCTTTGATTAACAAGCTAGTCAAGTAGAGGCATACTAGTGACACTCTGTTTGTCTATATATTCACACATGTATTATGTTTCCGGTTAATACAATTCTAGCATGAATAATAAACATTTATCATGATATAAGGAAATAAATAATAACTTTATTATTGCCTCTAGGGCATATTTCCTTCAGTTACTTGCCCGAGATTCGATCGTCGGTATCCAATACCTAGTTCAATCTCGTTACCGGCAAGTCTCTTTACTCGTTACGTAATACATCATTCCGTAACTAACTCATTAGCTACATTGCTTGCAAGGCTTATAGCGATGTGCATTACCGAGAGGGCCCAGAGATACCTCTCCGACAATGGGAGTGACAAAACCTAATCTTGATTTATGCCAACCCAACATGTACCTTCGGAAACACCTGTAGAGCACCTTTATAATCACCCAGTTACGTTGTGACGTTTGGTAGTACCCAAAGTGTTCCTCCGGTAAACGGGAGTTGCATAATTCTCATAGTTACAGGAACATGTATAAGTCATGAAGAAAGCAATAGCATTATACTAAACGATCAAGTGCTAGGCTAACGGGATGGGTCATGTCAATCACATCGTTCTTCTAATGATGTGATCCACTAATCAAATGACAACACATGTCTATGGTTAGGAAACATAACCATCTTTGATTAATGAGCTAGTCAAGTAGAGGCATACTAGTGACTATAGTTTTGTCTATGTATTCACACATGTATCATGTTTCCGGTTAATACAATTCTAGCATGAATAATAAACATTATCATGATATGAGGAAATAAATAATAACTTTATTATTGCCTCTAGGGCATATTTCCTTGATCTCCCACTTGCACTAGAGTCAATAATCTAGATTACATAGTAATGATTCTAACACCCATGGAGTCTTGGTGCTGATCATGTTTTGCTCGTGAGAGAGGCTTAGTCACTGGTGCGCAACATTCAGATCCGTATGTATCTTGCAAATCTCTATGTCTCCAACTTGGACTTGGTCCCGAATGGAATTGAAGCGTCTCTTGATGTGCTTGGTCCTCTTGTGAAATCTGGATTCCTTTGCCAAGGCAATTGCACCAATATTGTCACGAAGATTTTCATTGGTCCCGATGCACTAGGTATGACACCTAGATCGGAAATGAACTCCTTCATCCGAGACTCCTTCATTTCTTTGCTTGAAGCAGCTATGTACTCCGCTTCACATATAGATCCCGCCACGACGCTTTGTTTAGAACTGCACCAACTTACAGCTCCACCGTTTAATATAAACACGTATCCGGTTTGCGATTTAGAATCGTCCGGATAAGTGTCAAAGCTTGCATCGACGTAACCATTTACGACTAGCTCTTTGTCACCTCCATATCGAGAAACATATCCTTAGTCCTTTTCGTATTTGGGATGTTCTTGACCGCTGTCCGATGATCCACTCTGGATTACTTTGGTACCTTCCTGCCAAGCTTATTGCTAAGCATACGTCGGTCTGGTACACAAGCATTGCATACATGATAGAGCCTATGGCTGAAGCATAGGAACATCTTTCATTTTCTCTCTATCTTCTGCGTGGTCGGGCATTGAGTTTGACTCAAATTCACACCTTGTAGCACGTGCAAGAATCCTTTCTTTGCTCGATCCATTTTGAACTTTTTCAAAATTTTGTCAAGGTATGTGCTTTGTGAAAGTCCTATTAAGTGTCTTGATCTATCTCTATAGATCTTGATGCCCAATATGTAAGCAGCTTCACCGAGGTCTTTCATTGAAAAACTTTCATTCAAGTATCCCTTTATGCTATCCAGAAATTCTATATCATTTCCAATTAATAATATGTCATCTACATATAAAACTAGAAATGCTACAGAGCTCCCACTCACTTTCTTGTAAATACATGCTTCTCCAAAAGTCTGTATAAAACCATATGCTTTGATCACACTATCAAAACGTTTATTCCAACTCCGAGATGCTTGCACCAGTCCATAAATGGATCGCTGGAGCTTGCATACTTTGTTAGCACCTTTTGCATCAACAAAACCTTCTGGCTGCATCAGATACAACTCTTCTTCTAGAAATCCATTCAAGAATGCAGTTTTGACATCCATTTGCCAAATTTCATAATCATGAAATGCAGCAATAGCTAACATGATTCGGACAGACTTAAGCATCGCTACGGGTGAGAAAGTCTCATCGTAGTCAACCCCTTGAACTTGTCAAAAACCTTTCGCAACAAGTCGAGCTTTATAGACAGTTACATTACCATCGCGTCGGTCTTCTTCTTAAAGATCCATTTATTCTCAATGGCTTGCCGATCATCGGGCAAGTCAACCAAAGTCCATACTTTGTTTTCATACATGGATCCCATCTCGATTTCATGGCCTCTAGCCATTTTGCGGAATCTTGGCTCATCATCGCTTCCTCATAGTTCGTAGGTTCATCATGGTCAAGTAACATGACTTCGAATAGGATTACCGTACCACTCAGTGCGGATCTTACTCGTAGACCTCACGAGGTTCGAGAGAAACTTGATCTCAAGTTTCATGATCAATATCATTAGCTTCCTCACTGATTGGTGTAGTTGTCACACGAACCGGTTCTTGTGATGAACTACTTTCCAATAAGGGAGTAGATACAGTTATCTCATCAAGTTCTACTTTCCTCCCACTCACTTCTTTCGAGAGAAACTCCTTCTCTAGAAAGGATCCGATTTTAGCAACGAAATTTTTTGCCCTCAGATCTGTGATAGAAGGTGTACCCAATAGTCTCCTTTGGGTATCCTATGAAGAGACATTTCTCTGATTTGGGTTCGAGCTTATCTGGTTGAAGTTTCTTCACATAAGCATCGCAGCTCCAAATTTTAAGAAACGACAACTTTGGTTTCTTGCCAAACCACAGTTCATAAGGCGTCGTTTCAACGGATTTTGATGGTGCCCTATTTAACGTGAATGCGGCCGTCTCCAAAGCATAACCCCAAAACGATAGCGGTAAATCGGTAAGAGACATCATAGATCGCACCATATCAAGTAAAGTACGATTACAACGTTCGGACACACCATTTCGTTGTGGTGTTCCAGGTGGCGTGAGTTGCGAGACTATCTCGCATTGTTTCAAGTGTAGACCAAACTCGTAACTCAAATATTCTCCTCCACGATCAGATCATAGAAACTTTATTTTCTTGTTACGATGATTTTCCACTTCACTCTGAAATTCTTTGAACTTTTCAAATGTTTCAGACTTGTGTTTCATTAAGTAGATATACCCCTATCTGCTCAAATCATCTGTGAAGGTGAGAAAATAACGATATCCGCCATGAGTCTCAACATTCATCGGACCACATACATCTGTATGTATGATTTCCAACAAATCTGTTGCTCTCTCCATAGTTCCGGAGAATGGTGTTTTAGTCATCTTGCCCATAAGGCACGGTTCGCAAGTACCAAGTGATTCATAATCAAGTGATTCCAAAAGCCCATCAGTATGGAGTTTCTTCATGCGCTTTACACCGATATGACCTAAACGGCAGTGCCACAAATAAGTTGCACTATCGTTATCAACTCTGCATCTTTTGGTTTCAACACTATGAATATGTGTATCACTACTATCGAGATTCAGTAAAAACAGACCATTCTTCAAGGGTGCATGAGCATAAAATATATTACTCATATAAATAGAACAACCATTATTCTCTGATTTAAATGAATAACCGTCTTGCATCAAACAAGATCCAGATATAATGTTCATGCTCAACGCTGGCACCAAATAACAATTAATTAGGTCTAATACTAATCCCGATGGTAGATGTAGAGGTAGCGTGCCGACCGCGATCACATCGACTTTGGAACCATTTCCACGCAGATCGTCACCTCGTCCTTAGCTAATCTTCGCTAATCCGTAGTCCCCTGTTTGAGTTGCAAATATTAGCAGAACCAAGATATCAAATACCAGTGCTCTGCGAGCATTAGTAAGGTACACATCAATAACATGTATATCACATATACCTTTGTTCACTTTGCCATCCTTCTTATCCGCCAAATACTTGGGGCAGTTCCGCTTCAAGTGTCCACCGCTAGTAGTAGAAGCACTCGGGCCAGTGCTTAGGTCGGACTTGGGTTTCTTCTCTTGAGCAGCAACTTGCTTGCCATTCTTTTTGAAGTTTCCCTTCTTCTTCCCTTTGCACTTCTTCTTGAAACTGGTGGTTTTGTTAACCATCAACACTTGATGCTCCTTCTTGATTTCTACCTCCGCGGCCTTTAGCATCGCGAAGAGCTCAGGAATTGTTTTTTCCATCCCTTGCATATTGTAGTTCATCATGAAGCCTTTTTAGCTTGGTGGCAGTGATTGAAGAACTCTGTCAATGACACAATCATCTGGAAGATTAACTCCCAGTTGAATCAAGTGATTATTATACCCAGATATTTTGAGTATGTGTTCACTGACAGAACTATTCTCCTCCATCTTGCAGCTATAGAACTTATTGGAGACTTGATATCTCTCAATCCGGGCATTTGCTTGAAATATTAACTTCAACTCCTGGAACATCTCATATGCTCCATGACGTTCAAAACGTCGTTGAAGACCCGGTTCTAAGCCGTAAAGCATGGCACATCTGAACTATCGAGTAGTCATCAGCTTTGCTCGCCAGACGTTCTTAACATCGTCGGTTGCATCAAGAATAAAGTTCGCACCAGCGGTGCTTCCAGGCGTAACTTTTACGTGCAGCAATGAGGATAATCCTCGAGTTACGGACCCGATCCGTGTAATTGCTACCATCATCTTTCAACTTTGCTTTCTCAAGGAACACATTAAAATTCAACGGAACAACAAAGACGAGCCATCTATCTACAAACAAACATAGACAAGCAAAATACTATCAGTACTAAGTTCATGATAAATTTAAGTTCAATTAATCATATTACTTAGGAACTCCCACTTAGACAGACATCTCTCTAGTCATCTAAGTGATCATGTGATCCAAATCAACTAAACCATGTCCGATCATCACGTGAGATGGAGTAGTTTCAATGGTGAACATCGCTATGTTGATCATATCTACTATATGATTCACGCTCGACCTTCGGTCTCCGTGTTCCGAGGCCATATCTGTATATGCTAGGCTCGTCAAGTATAACTGAGTATTCGCGTGTGCAACTGTTTTGCACCCGTTGTATTTGAACGTAGAGCCTATCACACCCGATCATCACGTGGTGTCTCAGCACGAAGAACTTTCGCAACGGTGCATACTCAGGGAGAACACTTCTTGATAATTAGTGAGAGATCATCTTAAAATGCTATCGTCAATCAAAGCAAGATAAGATGCATAAAGGATAAACATCACATGCAATCAATATAAGTGATATGGTATGGCCATCATCATCTTGTGCTTGTGATCTCCATCTTTGAAGCACCGTCATGATCACCATCGTCACCGGTGCGACACCTTGATCACCATCGTAGCATCGTTGTCGTTACGCCATCTATTGCTTCTACGACTATCGCTACCGCTTAGTGATAAAGTAAAGCAATTACAGGGTGTTTGCATTTCATACAATAAAGCGACAACCATATGGCTCCTGCCAGTTGCCGATAACTTTGGTTACAAAACATGATCATCTCATACAATAAAATATAGCATCACGTCTTGACCATATCACATCACAACATGCCCTGCAAAAACAAGTTAGACGTCCTCTACTTTGTTGTTGCAAATTTTACGTGGCTGCTACGGGCTTAGCAAGAACCGTTCTTACCTACGCATCAAAAACCACAATGATAGTTCGTCAAGTTGGTGCTGTTTTAACCTTCGCAAGGACCGGGCGTAGCCACACTCGATTCAGCTAAAGTGAGAGAGACAGACACCCGCCAGCCACCTTTAAGCACGAGTGCTCGTAACGGTGAAACCAGTCTCGCGTAAGCGTACGCGTAATGTCGGTCCGGCCGCTTCATCTCACAATACCGCCGAACCAAAGTATGACATCTTTGGTAAGCAAGATGACTTGTATCGCCCACAACTCACTTGTGTTCTACTCGTGCATATAACATCAACGCATAAAACCTGGCTTTGATACCACTGTTGGGGAACGTAGTAATTTCAAAAAATTTCCTACGCACACGCAAGATCAGGTGATGATATAGCAACAAGAGGGGAGAGTGTTCGTCCACGTACCCTCGTAGACCATAAGCGGAAGCGTTAGCACAACGCGGTTGGTGTAGTCGTACGTCTTCACGATACGACCGATCCAAGCACCGAACGTACGGAGCCTCCGAGTTCAGAACACGTTCAGCTCGATGACGATCTCCAGCCTCCAATCCAGCCGAGCTCCGGAGATGAGTTCCGTCAGCACGACGGCGTGGTGGCGATGATGATGTTCTACCGGCGCAGGGCTTCGCCTAAACTCCGCGACGATATGACCGAGGTGGAATATGGTGGAAGGGGGCACCGCACACGCCTAAGGAACGATCTATGGGGTGCCCCCCACCCCCGTATATAAAGGAGCCAGGGGGAGGAGGCCGCCGGCCAAGGAGGGCGCGCCAAGGGGGGAGTCCTACTCCCACCGGGAGTAGGACTCCCTCTTTCCAAGTAGGAGTAGGAGAAGGGGGGAAAGAGGAGGAAGAGGGGAAGGAAAGGGGGGCGCCGCCCCCTTCCCTTGTCCTATTCGGACTAGGAAGGGGAGGGGCGCGTGGCCCCCTCTTGCCTCCTTCCCTCTTCTCCCTCGAGGCCCATGTAGGCCCAATAACCCCCCGGGGGGTTTCGGTAACCTCCCGGTACTCTGGTAAAATGCCGATTTCACCCGGAACTATTCTCCGATGTCCAAACATAGGCTTCCAATATATCAATCTTTATGTCTCGACCATTTTGAGACTCCTCGTCATGTCCGTGATCACATCCGGGACTCCGAACAAACTTCGGTACATCAAAAACTTATAAACTCATAATAAAACTGTCATCGAAACGTTAAGCGTGCGGACCCTACGGGTTCGAGAACTATTCTCGGTCAATAACCAATAGCGGGACCTGGATGCCCATATTGGTTCCTACATATTCTATGAAGATCTTTATCGGTCAAACCGCATAACAACATACGTTGTTCCCTTTTGTCATCGGTATGTTACTTGCCCGAGATTCGATCGTCGGTATCCAATACCTAGTTCAATCTCGTTACCGGCAATTCTCTTTACTCGTTACATAATACATCATTCCGTAACTAACTCATTAGCTACATTGCTTGCAAGGCTTATAGTGATGTGCATTACCGAGAGGGCCCAGAGATACCTCTCCGACAATCGGAGTGACAAAACCTAATCTCGAAATACGCCAACTCAACATGTACCTTCGGAGACACCTGTAGTACTCCTTTATAATCACCCGATTCACGTTATGACGTTTGGTAGTACCAAAGTGTTCCTCCGTAAACGGAGTTGCATAATTCTCATAGTTACGAGGAACATGTATAAGTCATGAAGAAAGCTATAGCATTATACTAAACGATCAAGTGCTAGGCTAACGGGATGGGTCATGTCAATCACATCGTTCTTCTAATGATGTGATCCCACTAATCAAATGACAACACATGTCTATGGTTAGGAAACATAACCATCTTTGATTAATGAGCTAGTCAAGTAGAGGCATACTAGTGACTATAGTTTTGTCTATGTATTCACACATGTATCATGTTTCCGGTTAATACAATTCTAGCAAGAATAATAAACATTTATCATGATATGAGGAAATAAATAATAACTTTATTATTGCCTCTAGGGCATATTTCCTTCACTATCATCGTCAGCCGGACTATCATCGTCGACCGGACTCCAAGACTATGAAGATACAAGATTGAAGACTTCGTCCCATGTCCGGATGGGACTTTCCTTGGCGTGGAAGGCAAGCTTGGCGATACGGATATGTAGATCTCCTACCATTGTAACCGACTCTGTGTAACCCTAGCCCTCTCCGGTGTCTATATAAACCGGAGGGTTTTAGTCCGTAGCACGAACAACCATTACAACAATCATACCATAGGCTAGCTTCTAGGGTTTAGCCTCCTTGATCTCGTGGTAGATCCACTCTTGTACTACCCATATCATCAATATCAATCAAGCAGGAGTAGGGTTTTACCTCCATCGAGAGCCCGAACACAGGTAAAAACATCGTGTCCCTTGTCTCCTGTTACCATCCGCCTAGACGCACGATTCGGGACCCCTACCGAGATCCGCCCGGTTTGACACCGACATTGGTGCTTTCATTGAGAGTTCCTCGTGCCGTCACCGATAGGAAGGATGCCTCCTCCCGTCTTCAAGGACGGTATTTTTGCCAAAGGAGCCTTGGCGCCGCCAAACTATCCGCTAGGTGGTTTCTTATGACCGCTGTCCGCCACCGCTTCAACAATGACCACTCAGTCGTCAAAAGCAATCTTCACGTCACTCGAGATTCGCGAGCGGTTGGATCCAATAGAGCTCGTCGTCAGAAGCGAGCTCTTGGATCGCATCGCCGCCCTGGGAGTCGCTACAGACTACAATCAGATTGGGATTAAAACCGATCTGAGAGAGATTAACTCTCCCCAGGTCACCCACCACGTTGAAGTGGTAGAGGAACAACGCAGCGACTCTTCTCTTGTATTGAAAACTAGTCATGTCCGGGCTCCCGAACCCTCCAGGCCGGATTCCCGCGGAGGGACGGACTTCGATCAAGCACTGAACCTAAAGTCAGGCATCAGACCGGACTCGTTGGACAACGTCCAGCAATCCAAGCTTCCAGCAATCCAAGCTTCCAAATTTGGAAACTTCTCGGCCCTTGAGCCTCGAGATGGGTAGGGTTCCGGACTTAATTCCACCCACCCGCCCAGACATATGCGATCTATCTCTAATCCGGCAAGAGCCCACTAAAACAGTACATCACTACTGGGCCAGATTCCTCCTGGTTATGAACAGGATAAAGGACTGCCGAGAGGAAAACGCCATCTCAATTTTTTGCAATAATTGCACGGACAAGGGAATCTTGAACGCCGTCAGCCGTCGTGAAATTACATGCTTCACCGACCTCGCGTCCATAGTACGAAAGTACTGTGCGATGGAGAGTTTCCGGAAAACCGAAAATAAGTTTTGGGACAATCCGGCCCCGAATACAATCCTAGTCCGCAACAAAAGGGTGCATTACACTCGTGCACCGGTACAAAAACCAAAAGCAAAAACCCCACAAAGGGCACGGAATCCGTCTTTGGAGGGATGGCTTAGCGGACTTTGTAAAATTCACAAGACGCAGGCGCCATCCCAACACATAGCCTTCAAGCATGTTGGATATTACGGCAGGTGGCCAAAAGTGGCGAGGAGCTTCTAGCCCCGGAAAACCACTCCAACAATACCGGTATGGTATCAACAGTCTTCGAGACTTTCGCATCAAATAATATGCGGAAACGAACAATCTGCAGCCTCGCCGAAGTCTACCAAGTAGCAACAACAAATCCATGGAGCGACACAGCCATCACCTTCAACGCCAGAGATGAACCTAAATTCCGAACAGCCCTAGCACCAGCCGCACTGGTACTTAGTCCAATAGTGGACGGCTTTCGACTTACGAGGAAACTCTTCAAAAAATGGAAATAGACTGGAGCCGCATTGAGCGAAGCAGCACAACCTTCAGAGGAATAATCCCTAGCCGGGAAGCGCGCTGCACCGAAAAAATCACACTCGATGTGGTGTTCGGCTCGCCGGACAATTACAGATCCGAAGAAGTCACGTTCCAAGTGGCCCCGTTCAACAGCGGATATCACGCTATATTAGGACGAGAGGCATTCACAATATTTCAAGCCGTACCCCATTACGGGTACACGAAGCTCAAAATGCCTGGGCCCGGCGGAATAATCACTCTCGTTAGTGATCTGGACATAGCACTCCGCGCCAAAAACAAGACAGCCGCATTAGCCCTGGAGGCACTATCCAAAGCCCTAGCGGCAGAAGAACTCACCGCGCTTTTCTCTACGGTTAATAGGGACGATGTGATACTCGATAAGAGATCCAAGTCCACCTCCTTTAAACCAGCGGACGAAATAATAAAATTCCAGGTCCATCCAACGGACCCAACAAAGACGGCCTCCATCGGGGCACAGTTGAACCCTGATGTAGACGCCGCACTGCGAGAATTCCTTCGGGAAAATTGGGACATTTTACTTTGGCACCCTTCAGATATGCGGGAATCCCATGCAGATTAGCGAGCATAGCCTAAATATCCTAAAGGGTTCAAGCGATCAAACAGGCTCTTGACGATTTTCCGAACCTAAAAGACAGCAATGGGAGAAGAACTAGCCAAGCTATTGGAAACCGGATTCATCGAGACATCAAACATCCGGATTGGCTAGCAAACCCGGTAATGGTACCAAAGAAGGACAAATCTGGCGCCTATGTGTCGATTTTAAAGACCTCAACAAGGCACGCCCAAAGGATCCCCCCCTCCCGCATCGACCAAATAATCGATGCTACCGCAGGGCACGATTCATTGTGCTTCCTGGACGCATACTCTGGCTACCATCAAATCAAGATGGCGGAAGCAGAACAAGCCGCAACGACATTCATTACTCCATATGGACCATTCTGCTTCAACACGATGCCCTTCGGACTTAAAAACACCGGCGCAACATATCAGCGCATGATTCAAACATGTCTGGCCACCCAGATCGGCAAAATAGTAGAGGCATACGTAGACGACGTAGTCGTCAAAACCAAACACGTCGAAACTCTAATAGACGACTTGAGGCTCACATTCGACAACCTCGAGCATATGACATCAAAGTGAATCCGGAAAATGCGTTTTGGCGTATCACCGGAAAGCTCACGGGCTTCATTGTATTCGGCAGAGGAATCAAGCAAACCCAGCCAAGATCCGAGCTCACACGGTTGGATATCCCAAAGGACCTCAAACAAATACAAAAATTGACTGGATGCATGGCGGCTCTAAGCCACTTTATCTCCCGCCTAGGAGAAAAGGCATTGCCCCTCTATCGCCTCCTTAGGCGCACCAAACACTTCGAGTGGACGGATGCTGCCACTGCCGGACTCGAAGAAATAAAAGCCATATTGGCAACAAATCCGGTCCTGGCTGCGCCCAACCTGGGCGAACCAATGTTGTTATACATCGCGGCAACACATCAAGTTGTAAGCGCGGTACTCGTCGTCGAATGAGAGACAGAAGGGCATAAATTCCCTCTTCAAAAACCAGTGTACTACGTATCCACTGTGTTAACCCCCTGCAAGTCCCGTTACCCGCACTATCAAAAGATAGCGTATGCGGTGTTCATGGCATCCCGGAAGCTCCGACACTACTTTCAAGAGTGTTCGATAATGATGGCCTCGAAGTAACCCTTAATGACATTATAAACAACGCGACGCGACAGGCAGGATTGCAAATGGGACATTGAGCTCTTACCATTCGATATAACTTAAAAACCTCGCGAGCTATAAAGTCACAAGTTTTGGCTGACTTTGTCGCTAATGGACCGGCGAACTCCCTAAAGAGTACGGCGATACTCCAATTGGATTATGCACTTCGACGGCTCTAAAATGTTGGCGGATTGGGGGTGGCGTCGTATTGACGTCCCCAACCGGGGACGATCCAATACGTGCCGAGATAATGTACACGGACTCCAACAACGCAACCGAATACGAGGCCCTTTTACACGGCCTCCGGATGGCAATCTCCATGGGCATTCAACGCCTAGAGGTGCGCGGGGATTCAAACCTTGCAATATCCCAAGTAAATGGAGACTTTGATGCCAAGGATCCGAAAATGGCAGCCTACCATAACGTTGTCCTCAAACTATCAACTCGGTTCGAAGGACTCGAATTCCACCACGTAGCCCAGGATAATAACCAAGCAGCCGACGTACTGGCACGCATCGGCGCAAAACGTGACGCTATCCCTCCAAACATCTTCCTGGAACGGCTCTTTAAGCCATCCGTACTATGGGAAGAGGAGTCCGGAAATAACAAACCGAAAGCAGCCGCACCAACCGACACAGAGCAATCTGACATAACCGGCGATTCAGCCGATGAAATAACACCTTCAGCCCACGACATAATGGCAGTAATCGCCCCGTGGACAGAACCATTCCTAGCCTACTTGCTTAGGCAGGAACTTCCCGAAGACCAAAATGAGGCCCGCTGCATAGTCCGCGATCTAAAGCCTACAAGGTCCATGAGGAGAACTCTATAAGAAAAGCACAACCGGAGACCTTCAAAGGTGTATCTCCCAAGAGGAAGGGCGAAATCTTCCGCTGAAATTCATGCCGGACTAGGGCGGACACCACGCCGCAGCTCGGGCCCTTGTAGGAAAGGCATTCCATACAGATTTTATTGGCCGACGGCCGGCAGATCTCAGACTTAGTCCAAAGATGCGTCGGTTGTCGCTCTTTGCTAATCGAGCCATATGCCACCCACCGCCTCAAAACTATACCCATTACCCGGTCGATTCGCGATCCGGGGCTTGACATGGTTGGACCCCTTAAAGGGGGAACCCACAAGCAAAGGTACCTATTGGTCATGGTGGATAAATTCACCAAATGGATAGAGGCCAAGCCAGTTAAAACGGCAGAGTCTGAACCAGTGATAGACTTCATATCCGGGGTAGTACACCGTTATGGTGTCCCCCATAGCATCATCACCTATAACGGCACGAACTTCATGGCCGACGAGGTTAAATCATGGTGCAAAAATATGGGCATTAAGCTCGATTACGCTTCAGTCTATCATCCTCAAACCAACGGTCAAGTGGAACGAGCAAATGGTCTAATAATGAGCGGCATCAAACCCAGACTAGTGCGGTCACTTGCGAAGTCTGACATGCACTGGGTAGAGGAGCTCGACTCTGTACTCTGGGGGCTGCGGAAAACGCCCAACCGTACTACCGGATTCACACCATTTTTATGGTATACGGCGCAGAGGCGATTCGCCCACGACATCATTCATGACTCACCTCGAAAGCGCATGTACGAAGAAAGAGAAGCCGAGCTGGATCGGCGGGACAGCTTGGACGCATTGGAGGAAGAACGCGACGTCGCCAAGGCTCGTTCCGCATTCTATCGCCAGCGAGCTCGAAGATATCAAAGCGAGAAGCACGGGCCAAGACTTACAGCGTTGGCGAACTAGTTCTGCGCTGTCGGACAAGAAAAGGACAAGCTTAAGCCCAAATGGGAGGGGCCCTTCATTATTGATCAAGTCCCGACCGGCAGAGGCATCGTTTCACTTAAATCGTCGGACAACCGACTCGAGCCGAACCCATGGAATGCAGCCGCCTTCAAGATTCTATGCCTAGCGCGGACTAAGAGTTCGCCCCTTCCCCGTCAAATTTTTACACTTCAGCTGTCTTTTGTTTCTCTTTCTTCTCTCACCCTTTTCCTAAAAAGCCCTTAAAGGCCTACTTGCGCATTGTTCAGACACACTTGATGTGCCATCCGCACTCATTATACCGGGGCTTCTTTACCAGAACCCTAATTATAAGGGCTTCATGCCCAGCACATGTGTCAAGCTTCCACATGTACCTTTTATTCACCATTATATGCATCGATATGACTTAAGTTTTGGCCAAGCTGGGTTGCCTGGCTCCTGTGCTTACCCCTACGTTCCCGATTGTTCGGCTAAGAGGTAAAGGGAGCACCTCTGCGATTGTTACTGTCGGGTCAGCCGGATGTGTACCTCAGACTGGGTGAAGCCGAAAGCTAGCGTTCTTAAGGGAATATTCGGTCGGTGACTTGAAAGATGATTTTTTACCTACTTATTTATCCGCCCCCAGATGTTTTTCTGCTCTTTTCGCAGACCGGACATGCACTTTAGGGCATGCCACCCAGGGAAAGGAACCCTTAACGGAACTATTCTCCCTGGAAGATGTTTCTTACTAACCATGTAATATAACATAACTAGTTGGGCACTTGTGCGATAAAGCACTAATGACCCCTACGCTTTGGTCTCCATGCATGCCCGGTTGTGTCTTAACCGAGAAGGTATTCGGACACACTCCGGACTCTAGGGTCCCGAGGTTGAAGCGAAAAGGTCGGCAAAGACAAACGATCTACAATCCGGCTAGAAGGCATTTTACATGTCATTTTAAAATACATTGTCAAATAGACTGACTATATTCCTCCTCAATCCCGTCTAACAGGCTGTCTAATTTACAGTCCCTTGGGAAAATTTAGCGGCCAACTCTACTTGGCTGTATACTAAACTCACAGGGATCTCCTTCCCATCGGGCCCCATAGGTCCGACCTCGGCCATGTGGTTGGGATCCTCCTTCTTGTACCGCGTCTTCACCATGGCCCAGGCCTCCCTGGCACCTTGGCGGCAGGCCGAAATCTTCCATAAACGGAAGTGCTGCCGCATTCCCTGAAGCTTCTCCGCAAGCTCCCCAAGGCCCTCGGGTAGGGAGAGGGCTGGCCATAAAGCCTGAACGACGCCGCTCATTGCCTGCTGAACTCGTTCGAGCAGCTGCAACAGTTCGAGAAGTTGATCACCCGTCGATACGGGCATCTCCTCTGCAGGGCGACCTGTGAGTATACCTATAGACATATTTTGTCAATCGACTTCCTTGCCGAACTCTTCTTTTCAAAGGAGTTCGCTCAAGCACTTACTATAGATGCCGCGACGAAGCCGCTGATTCTCCTTAACGGAGCCAGACAGCTCGGCCCGAACACGTTTCATCTCTTCTCCAAGCTGGGCGTGGGCATCCTGGAGCTTGTTCCTATCCTGCTGCACCTTATTCAGCACCCTCTCGCCGACCCTTGGCGCAGATGTTCTTACTGTCCGGATCTTGTCCGGCAGCACCTGCAATGTCATTATTAGACTTGCGCGCACGCCGCACACCGCTTATCTTTTAAAAAAATAATGTGTTACCAGGAGGGGTCTCTGTGTTTCCTCCTGCGGCAGCAAGTGCGGCCTCGAGTTGGGCCTTGCACTCTTGCAGCTCCTAAGACAGTTGGGTATTCTTCTCTGTAAGATCCTGCGTTTCAAATGATCCTTAAATCAGTTAATATAACTACTTTAAGTCTCGGGGGCTACTGGCATATACAACTATTAAATTCTCTTACCCGTATGTCTTTTACATACTGCTCTGTGGCTCTGGTCAAACCATCTTGAGCAGCACGGAGGTGCGCGTCCCCCGTGTTAAAGGCATTCAACGCCTCGGGGAGAAGCAGCGCCACGAAACACTTGTCCGCGGCGCTGTGGTTCATGGCGCTCTCCACCTCAGACTTGGTGGCGGACGATCTGTCGGCATCCTCCGTTGGAGGAGTATCCGGCTCGCGCCTTGCGCGCCTCCCTCCAGACCAGTCTTTGGAGCTTGGTGGTAGAGGCTGGGTTGGCAACCTCTACGCCCGCAATCCGGCGGGCGCTTTTTCTCCTACAAAAGTCATGAGCACTCAAACACTTCCTAGGAACGTTGCTCTAAATAACAAACTGTGGGCTATACCTTTGCGGCGATGTTTCAATCCGCGCCGCGCTCCTCTTCCGCCTACTGGTCCGGACTGGCCCTTGTTGGTCAGCCGTCGCGGGCTCGGCTTCCCGCCTTGAAGGCGCTTCCTGCAAAACACCACCATACATGGGGGTCAGAATTGAGCGAGGAAGAAATAATGGTGTCGGGACTTCGGTCGCAATCACCTAAGAAGCCGGATATAGTCCGGGATAGTCGGCCGTAATGGCGACTAAAGCATTATCCATGCTGAGCTGGTGGAACACCCCGTCGATTAGCTCCACCTTTATGTCCGGGTCCTCTTCGGAGGCCGGATCCTGGGATCTCTCTGGATCCTCGGGTTGCGGAGCCGGACTAAGCATGCCCTCCACAACCGGACGCAGCTCCTGCATCGAAAACGTAATATAAGAAACTTAAATTTCAAAAGCATGGGTCGGGCACACAGAGTGTTCGCTTACCCAACGCCGGGGATTATTCATGGAGAACCCATTCAACGGGTTCGTCTGGAGGAAGTCCTCCTTCTCCCCCTTGTACAGGCCGGACAGGATCTTCGTCGGGTCCTCGGCCGAACCCGGCCCTTTGCGGCCATGACGGGTGGCATCGTCCTCCCCGTTGAAATCCCACATACCCCGCATAATGCATGTTGCCATGACTCCAATCATGGTCAACCCAGAATGGGCCAGTAACCTTATCCGGCCCATCAAATAATGGACGCTCTTGTCTTCCTCCAGTTGGGGGCTTCGTGGGCGCCAACTAAGGCGTTTCTTCAAAGGAGCATTACTGAACTCCGAGAGGCCGATCCATATTTCGGCACCGCCCACTTGATATATGGACCCCTCGTGAGAGCGGGGAACAAGGCAGAACAACCTCTTCCACAGCGCAAAATGGGGCTCAACGCCCAGGAATAGCTCGCAAAGAGCTACGTAACCCGCGATATGCAGGATAGAGGCGGGCGTGAGGTGATGGAGCTGGAGTCCGTAGAACTCCAGGAGCCCGCGGAGGAACGGATGTACAGGAAATCCGAGCCCCCTTATCAGATAGGGGACGAAGCATACCCGCTCCCCTTTGTTGGGACTTGGGGTAGCCTCCGCTTGCTTCCCACCTTGGTAGGTGGCCAGCCCGGCTCGAACCGGGACCATGAAGGCCGGGGGAGATATCCCTCCGCTTGGAGCGTCACCAGCTCGTTGTGCGGGACAGGACATCTCCGCCAATCTCCCGGCAGAGGGCTGGGAGCGCGAGAGGAGGAGCTGCATCGACGGTCCATGATGGAATGGATTTTTGGTCAGAGGCGCTCCGATGAGTACTCGCGGAAGGAAGACGGTGTGATTTGGATCTGGATTCTTGCCTCTCTTATAGGCAGATTATTTGCGTAGCTAGGGGCTAAAACACAAAAGATACCCTGGCTTTTCGCATTCGTGCGACGCGTGGAAGAAGTCCATTATTGGGCGTGGAAGCCAAGAAGCGCAACATTGATAAGGAAGCCGGACACTGTTCGGCAGGTACATGGAACTTAAAGGAGAACCCACCTTGCAACGCCGAAGATTACATACGCGCTGGACTTATCGTCATTAAAGCCTGGTTCGGGGGCTACTGAGGGAGTCCTGGACTAGGGGGTGTCCGGACAGCCGGACTATCATCGTCAACCGGACTATCATCGTCGGCCGGACTCCAAGACTATGAAGATACAAGATTGAAGACTTCGTCCCGTGTCCGGATGGGACTTTCCTTGGCGTGGAAGGCAAGCTTGGCGATACGGATATGTAGATCTCCTACCATTGTAACCGACTCTGTGTAACCCTAGCCCTCTTCGATGTCTATATAAACCGGAGGGTTTTAGTCCGTAGGACGAACAACCATTACAACAATCATACCATAGGCTAGCTTCTAGGGTTTAGCCTCCTTGATCTCGTGGTAGATCCACTCTTGTACTACCCATATCATCAATATCAATCAAGCAGGAGTAGGGTTTTACCTCCATCGAGAGGGCCCGAACCTGGGTAAAAACATCGTGTCCCTTGTCTCCTGTTACCATCCGCCTAGACGCACAATTCGGGACCCCCTACCCGAGATCCGCCGGTTTTGACACCGACAGTCTCCTCAGTTGGGACAATGCTCTAATAATGATGATCATCACACTTTTATTTTTCTTACAACTCAACAATTACAACTCGATACTTAGAACAAAGTATGACTCTATATGAATGCCTCTGGTGGTGTACTGGGATATGCAATGAATCATGAATGACATGTATGAAAGAATTATGAACGGTGGCTTTGCCACAAATACGATGTCAACTACATGATCATGCTAGCAATATGACAATGATGGAGCGTGTCATAATAAGCGGAACGATGGAAAGTTGCATGGCAATATATCTCAGAATGGCTATGGAAATGCCATGATAGGTAGGTATGGTGGCTGTTTTGAGGAAGGTATATGGTGGGTGTATGATACCGGCGAAAAGTGCGCGGTATTAGAGAGGCTAGCAAAGGTGGAAGGATGGGAAAAAGTGTGTATAATCCATGGACTCAACATTAGTCATAAAGAACTCATATACTTGTTGCATAAATCTAGAAGTTATCAAAGCAAAGTATTACGCGCATGCTCCTAGGGGGATAGATTGGTAGGAAAAGACCATCGCTCGTCCCGGACCGCCACTCATAAGGAAGACAATCAATAAATAAATCATGCTCCGAGTTCATCACATAACAGTTCACCGTACGTGCATGCTACGGGAATCACAAACTTCAACACAAGTATTCTTTAAATTCACAACTACTTAACTAGCATGACTCTAATATCACCATATTCATATCTCAAAACAATTATCAAGCATCAAACTTATCTTAGTATTCAACGCACTCAAAAGAAAGTTTCACATATCTTGAATACCAAGTATATTAACATTAAGCAAATTACCATGCTATTAACGACTCTCAAAATAATCTAAGTGAGGCATGAGAGATCAATAGTTTCTTTAAAACAAATCCACCACCATGCTCTAAAAGATCTAAGTGAAGCACTAGAGCAAAAATTATCACGCTCAAAAGATATAAGTGAAGTACTATGAGCAAAACTATCAAGCTCAAAAGATATAAGTGAAGCACATAGAGTATTCTAACAAATTCCAATTCATGTATGGATCTCTCAAAAGGTGTGTACAGCAAGGATGACTGTGGTAAACTAACAAGCAAAGACGCAAATAATACAAGACGCTCCAAACAAAACACATATCATGTGGTGAATAAAAATATAGCTCCAAGTAAATTACCGATGGAAGTCGACGAAAGAGGGGATGCCTTCCGGGGCATCCCCAAGCTTTGAATTTTTGGTGTCCTTGCATTATCTTGGGAGTGCCATGGGCATCCCCAATCTTAGGCACTTTCCACTCCTTGTTCCATAATCCATCAAAAGAATTCACCCAAAACTTGAAAACTTCACAACACAAAACTCAATAGAAATCTCGTGAGGTCCGTTAAAGAAAGAAAACAAAAGACTACTTCAAAGTACTGTAATGAACTCATTATTTATTTATATTGGTGTTAAACCTACTGTATTCCAACTTCTCTATGGATTATAAACTATTTTATTAGCCATAGATTCATTAAAATAAGCAAACAACACACGTAAAACAGAATCTGTCAAAAACAGAACAGTCTGTAGCAATCTGTAACTAACGCAAACTTCTGGAACTCAAAAAATTCTACCAAAATAGGAAGTCCTGGAAAATGTGTTTATTGAACAGCATCAAAAAGAATCAACACAAAAGCACGATTCTGTGATTTAACAAAATTATATTCGTGCGTGCAAAGTTTCCGTTTTTCAGCAGAATCAAATCAACTATCATCGTAGGTTATCCTATAGGTTCTACTTGGCACAAACACTAATTAAAACATAAAACCACATCCAAACAGAAGGTAGAAGGATTATTTATTCCTAAACAGAAGCAAAAACAAAAAAAACAAAAATAAAATTGGGTTGCCTCCCAACAAGCGCTATCGTTTAACGCCCCTAGCTAGGCATAAAAGCGAGGATAGATCTAGGTATTGCCATCCTTGGTAGGCAATCCATAAGTGGCTCTCATGATAGATTCATATGGTAATTTTATTTTCTTTCTAGGGAAGTGTTCCATGCCCTTCTTTAAGGGAAATTGGAATCTAATATTCCCTTCCTTCATATCAATAATTGCACCATTCGTTCTAAGGAAAGGTCTACCAAGAATAATAGGACATGAAGGATTGCAATCTATATCAAGGACGATAAAATCTACGGGAACATAATTCCTATTTGCAACAATAAGAACATCAGTAATTCTTCCCATAGGCTTTTTAATAGTGGAATCCGCAAGATGCAAGTTTAGAGAGCAATCATCAAAATCACGGAAATCTAGCAAATCACATAAAGTTTTGGGAATAGTAGAGACACTAGCACCCAAATCACACAAAGCATGAAAATCATAATCTTTAATTTTAATTTTAATAGTAGGTTCCCACTCATCATAGAGTTTTCTAGGGATAAAAACTTTCAACTCAAGTTTTTCTTCATAAGATTGCATCAAGGCATCAACAATGTGTTCCGTAAAGGCCTTATTTTGACAATAAGCATGAGGAGAATCTAGCACGGATTGTAACAAGGAAATACAACCAATTAAATAACAATTTTCATAATTAAATTCCTTGAGATCCAAAATAGTGGGTTTAACAACATCTAGGTTTTTATTTCTTTCAATCCCACTTTCATCAATTTCATCATCAAGATCTAGAAACTCCGAATTCTTAAAACGCCTTCTAGGTAAAGGAAGATCATATTCAGTTTCATCAAGATTCATATTGCAAAACAAAGATTTAGTGGGGGACACATCAATAACTTTTAGAACTTCATCTTGATTTTCATAGCAATTAGAAGAACACACTTTAATAAAGACATCTTTGGAAGCACGCATCCCAGCGGTTCTTTCTTTGCACTCATCAATGGAAATTCTCATGGCTTTGAGAGACTCATTGATATCATGCTTAGGAGGAATAGATCTAAGCTTTAAAGAATCAATTTCAAGAGAAATTCTATCAACGTTCCTAGTCAAATCATCAACCTTAAGTAATTTCTCTTCAAGCAAAGCATTAAAGTTCTTTTGTGAACTCATAAACTCTTTCACACTATTCTCAAATTCAGAGGGCATCTTATTAAAATTTCCATAAGAGTTGTTGTAGGAATTTCCATAATTATTAAAAGGATTACTAGGATAAGGCCTAGGATTAAAATTCCCTCTATACACGTTATTTCCAAAACTATTCCTACCAACAAAATTCACATCCATAGATTCATTATTATTCTCAAGCAAAGTAGACAAAGGCATATCATTGGGATCAAGAGGAGTATTTTTAGTAGAAAACATCTTCATAAGTTCATCCATCTTTTCACTCAAAACATTAATTTCTTCTATAGCATGCACTTTTTTACTAGAAGATCTTTCAGTGTGCCATTGAGAATAATTAGCCATAATATTATCAAGCAACTTTGTAGCATCTCCTAACGTAATTTCCATAAACGTGCCTCCCGCGGCCGAATCCAAAAGATTTCTAGAAGCAAAATTCAATCCGACATAAAAGTTTTGTATGATCATCCATAAATTCAAACCATGAGTAGGGCAATTGCGAAGCATCAATTTCATTCTTTCCCAAGATTGGGCAACATGCTCATGATCAAGTTGTTTAAAATTCATAATATCGTTCCTAAGAGTGATGATCTTAGCGGGAGGAAAATACTTAGAGATAAAAGCATCTTTGCACTTGTTCCAAGAATCAATACTACTTTTAGGCAAAGACGAAAACCAAACTTTAGCATGATCTCTAAGTGAAAATGGAAATAACTTCAATTTGACAATATTGTTATCCGTATCTTTCTTCTTTTGCATATCACACAAATCAACGAAATTGTTTAGATGAGTAGCGGCATCTTCACTAGGAAGGTCGGCGAATTGATCTTTCATAACAAGATTCAGCAAAGCGGTATTGATTTCACAAGACTCATCATTATTAAGAGGAGCAATCGGAGTGCTAAGGAAATCAATATTATTGGTATTCGAGAAATCACACAATTTGGTATTATCTTGCGCCATGGCAACAAGTAATCCAACACACAAGCAAACAGAAAGGCAACGGGAAAAGGAAAACGGGAAAGAGAGGGGGAGATTGGGAAAGAGAGGGCGAATAAAACGGCAAGGGTGAGGTGGGGGAGAGGAAAATGGCAAATAATGTAATGCGAGAGATAGGGATTGTGATGGGTACTTGGTATGGTTGACTTGCTTGCGTGAGCCTCCCCGGCAACGGCGCCGAAATTCTTCTTGCTACCTCTTGAGCCTCTGCGTTGGATTTCCCAAGAGGAGAGGATGATGCAGCAAAGTAGCATAAGTATTTCCCTCAGTTATTGAGAACCAAGGTATCAATCCAGTAGGAGACCACGCACAAGTCCCTCGTACCTACACAAAACGATAGCTCCTCGCAACCAACATGATTAGGGGTTGTCAATCCCTTCACGGTCACTTACGAGAGTGAGATCTGATAGAGAAGATAGATAATATTTTTGGTATTTTTGATAGATAGATGCAAAGTGAAAAGTAAAAGGCAAAGTAAAACAAAGCAAGTAATAAAGCGATAGAGATTGATATGATGAGAATAGACCTGGGGGCCATAGGTTTCACTAGTGGCTTCTCTCAAGAGCATGAGTATTCTACGGTGGGTGAACAAATTACTATTGAGCAATTGACAGAATTGAGCATAATTATGAGTATATCTAGGTATGATCATGTATATAGGCATCACGTCCGAGACAAGTAGATTAAAACGATTCTGCATCTACTACTATTACTCCACTCATCGACCGCTATCCAGCATGCATCTAGAGTATTAAGTTAAAAACAGAGTAACACCTTAAGCAAGATGACATGATGTAGAGGGATAAATTCATGCAATATGATAAAAACCCCATCTTGTTTATCCTCGATGGCAACAATACAATACGTGCCTTTCGCCTATACATCCTTTGGGAAAGGACACCGCAAGATTGAACCCAAAGCTAAGCACTTCTCCCATTGCAAGAACTACCAATATAGTTGGCCAAACCAAAAAGGATAATTCGAAGAGACTTGCTAAGATAACTCAATCATACATAAAAGAATTCAGAGAAGATTCAAATATTATTCATAGATAAGTTGGATCAAAAACCCATAATTCATCGGTCTCAACAAACACACCGCAAAAAGAGGAAGATTACATCGAATAGATCTCCACGAGAGAGGGGGAGAACATTGTATTGAGATCCAAAAAGAGAGAAGAAGCCATCTAGCTACTAGCTATGGACCCGAAGGTCTGAAGTAAACTACTCACACTTCATCGGAGGGGCTATGGTGTTGATGTAGAAGCCCTCCGTGGTGGATGCCCCCTCGTGAGCTCCTAACAGCCCCAAGATGGGATCTCGTGGATCTGAAGGTTGCGGCGGTGGAATTAGGTTTTGGCTCTGCTCGATCGTTTGGGGATACGAGGTATATATCTGAGGAAGGAGTACGTCGGTGGAGCAACAGGGGGGCCACGAGGTAGGGGGCGCGCCCTGGGGGGGGGGGCGCCCCCCCTCGTGACCGCCTCTGGCACTTCTTGGAGTAGGGTCCAAGTCTTCTGGATCACGTTCGGTGAAAAAATCACGTTCCCGAAGGTTTCATTCCGTTTGGACTCCGTTTGATATTCCGTTTCTTCGAAACACTGAAATAGGCAAAAAACAGCAATTCTGGGCTGGGCCTCCGGTTAATTTGTTAGTCCCAAAAATAATATAGAAGTGGAAAATAAAGCTCAATATAGTCCAAACCAGTAGATAAAGTAGCATGGAGCAATAAAAAATTATAGATACATTGGAGACGTATCAGCCTGTCCAATGAATTTTGCTGATATTCATCAAATCGGATGTCAAAATTAAACAGATCATCAACAACATGCTCATCCTTCCTGCTAGGACCATCTACACCTCCCTGTAAATTAAGGCATCAAACCATGTATGTCAGTCAATTATTATTTTAATATGTAATGTATGTAAGTTTCAAAACTTAGTTTGTTGGAGCCGTCATCGTGAGATGCATCAACGTGCGATTTGTCACTTTCATCGTCCACAAAATTCCTCACAAAGTCCCCGTCCTCGTCCATCTGCGCACATTTTTCAAAAATACATGTAAGCGCTCATACGGTTATTATGTCATTTCTTCTCCTATTTTTTTAAAAACATACCCGGAGTGCACTTTCAGCAAATGAATCATCTATATCCATATCATCATCATTATTGCCATGTCGCTGCATAATGCAAAAATAACATGTAATTCTCCGTGCGGTTTATCATATTTATTGTTTCTATCAAGATCACACTTACATTGCTACTATAAGATTCATCCAAACTCATGTAGTTCTCCTCAGCAGGTTCATCCATATTCAGTGACGAGGTTTCGTTGTCGTCGCCATAATCATCGCCATCATAATCGCCCTCCTCCTCTATCTATACATGTTTAAGAAAATTCTAAGATTAATCGAACACCATGTAACATCATCCCTAAAATAAGTAGTTCATCAAGCACAACGACGTCGCACATAGGTTACAGTCGAACCAACCTCTTGCACGGCGGCGAGGATGTCAGCTGGATCCATTTTGTCCGATGACGAACGCGCTGACGGTGTGACATTGCTGGCCAGACGAGGCAGGTGTCGACGGCGTCATGATGATGGCCGGTGGTAGCAAGCGGAGTCCGGGGAGGAAGGCGGCGACGGAGATCATGGGTGGGCGGCCATCTCGGCGACGGCAAAGGAACGCGACGGCAGCAGCAACGGCGCCGGGGCACGCGCGGCGGCCTGTTTGGGCGGCGACCCGAGCGACGTGGAGGGCGACGGCGACTACGAGACGGGGGCGATGTGGAGACGGCGTGGATGCATTTAGGGTTTAGGGTTACGACGGCGGGCATCGGCGGCTCCCGTGACGTTTTTTTCATAACCGTCGACGCCAACGTGGAGACGTCGCGGGCGTACGGCGGCGATGTACGGCGACACGTGCGGCATACGCGGGCGGGCGTACGGCGTAGCGCGCGGACGTACGGCGTCGGGGGTATTCCTATATGAAATGACCATCCTATCCATTATACGTTTTAGGGGTTGTACCGAAGCACTCCCCAACAATAAATTCATCAAAATAGCAAAGAAAAAAAACTGTTTTTTGTGGTTTAGGATGCTTGAGTGCGTGATGCACGTGCCAAATTTGATGAAATTCGGACATTCTAGGAGCCCGTGGCAAAAAAGACAAAACGAGCTTGCGGAATTTCAAACTTTCTCACAGGCCTGAATTTTTTATTTTGCCACGAGCTCCTCAAATGTTCAGACTGCATCAAATTTGGCACAGACACCACACACTTAAGCATCTTTCACAAAAGAAATCAGTTGTTTTCTGATTTTTTTCTATTTTAACGAATTTCTCCTACAAGGTTATGTGATTTGGAAAATATGCTTGGCCATTGCTTCGGTGGCTAGCGCCCACACTCACTGGGCCATTGTACACTTTGATTAATAGTGGCGCCAAGAATGCTCTTCACCAAATATCGGGGTAGATGTCCGACGATTGCTTCGTCGCCCAGTGCAAACACACGCTAGCCCATCGCACACTCCGATGAACTGTGGTATCAAGAATCCTCTTCGCCGCAATTAAATCGCGCACCGGCTGGATGGTCTCCTGTTCTTCCGATGAAGTACAACCCCTGACGGGATAGACCGCTTCACTAGTCTCCGTGTAAAGATATTGCGCCCTAGTACACACACAAAATCAGTTTAATTTAATTATTCTATTAGGGGAAAAGTAGTTTTAGTTTTTTGAAGTCTAAATACACCCTCTTTATTGATCGACGCCAATGTTCATTGGAATACAATTGATATCACGTGGCTATAGGAGCCAGAAATAGCTGTCTACAAAAAGATGTATGTTTAGCGAGATTATGTGCCTCAGAATTTGAGTCTCTTCCCTCAAAAGTGAAGGAGCAAGACTGAAACACCGAAATCGTGGCTTTGATCTCGCGGATAATGTTCGCGTGTAGCAAGACAGTCAAGAAAGCAGTTTTAGTCTATTTATAATTCTCTTTATTTAGGGAAATTTATAATTCTTTTTTTTGAGACAAATTTATAATTCTCTTTCTGAAAAGCCTGTGTCAGCATTTCAGGTTGTAGGCCCGATATGAATCCAGCCTATCCAGTTAAACCCGCTTAAGCCCATTACCGGAGTGCATACGATAGAAGCCCAAAAATCCTCACAGTGCTCCAGAAGCCCATACCACAACCCCCAGAAACCTCTAACCTAGATCGGACGACTAGAAGCCTCAATCACCAGATCTGTCGGCTGTTATAGAACTCCCCGCCTTGGCTATATACACATCCGCTACATCCAGCCCCTGTCTAGCCACCCTCCGCCTCCCCGTCTCGCTCGCTCCCGCCGCTTGCCGCCGCCGCCGCCGCAGCCCGCGCAACCGCAAAATGGTAGGAAGACCTGGAAAATCTCACTCGCTGTCAGTCCTTTTCTCTCCCCTTGTCCCTGGTGGTCTTGGTTGATGACGATGGGTGCCTTGTTTTTGTGCTCGTGCAGCCGTTCAAGAGGTTCGTGGAGATCGGGCGGGTGGCCCTGGTGAACTACGGCAAGGACTACGGCCGCCTCGTCGTCATCGTCGACGTCGTCGACCAGAACAGGGTGAGTTTGATCCCCTTCCCTGCTTCCTCCTGTCATTCTCGATCTGCTTCGGCGGAGGAGTCTATACGGACTCCGGACTTAGTGACCGAGATCGTGCTCAGTTTCATGTTTAGTTTAGACTATTCTTCTCTGCGTGTCCCTAGGCTCTAGATTTGTGCTGTTCAAAGTGTGGACTTCTGTATGGTTCCAAGTAGAATTGTAACTGCACAGATATAATATTGTTGATGCGATTTTCTAATACTGTTTTGTTAGCATTTAACTAGGTAACTTGCTGTTGATTTGTAGCTAATAACTTGGCTGTGATTGGCATCCTAAAATTCCCTTAACTTTGCTTGCATATCTCACTAGCCTTTACAACTATACGAATTTGAAAATGCTAGTTGATTATACATGCCATTTGAAGTTTACACTTGGCAAGTACTATTTCATACTATTGTCAGCGCAGTTATTTTACCGTAACTCGTTTATGTTTTGTATTTGACTCGTCTCAAACATGCGGCCCTTTATCTACCCTGACAATTTTTTTAGTTGTATATGCTTTAGCTCACCTGATCAGTCTCGAATATGCCTTGCGGCCTTACCTAAATGTCTTCAGGTACTACTGAAAATAAACAGCCAGACATGCTATTGCTCAAATATCTGTTATGTATTTTGCCACTCGATATTTATTGCTGTTTTGATTGTGAAATAATTAACTTCCGTATTAACTTCCATCTTCCATGAGTTGTGAATTTGTGATGCCTTCATCCCCTTCTTCTTCTCATGATAGCAGCATTGCTCTGTTCTACTACTGTTTCTTGGTATATCCAGCAGGTAGTTGTTTGCAATTTATGATACTGATGCAGTATTTTTCAGTTTCCTTGCTGGGTTGTCCCTATAGCTACTTTTTAAATTCTGTTGGTGAATCATATTTTTGAAGGCAACATAAATTGTACTCCATCTGTAAACTAATGTAAGACTTTTTAGATCACTATGCTTTAGTGATCTAAAAAGTCTTATATTAGTTTACAGAGGGAGTATTAGTTACAGTGTCATAGCTCAGTTTTTTATTGTTTCCTGGTAATGATTTTCTAATGTTTGTTAGGATATTTATATCACTTGCTGCGTCATCTACTCTGAGTTGATGGTGTTTAAAATCGTTCTTTGACCCTTTGGTCTCATGGACTGTTTATCTGGAATGGCATGTCATGTCTTGTTTGCTGTTTGCATTAACATATTTTTCTTCCAAAAAAGTGATCAGAGTGAGATACTGCGTCTGACTAACCACTAACCTGCCCATTATGCTTGATGTCAAAAAAACCCTGCCCATTATGCTGCAAATAACGCGACTTCTATTGTCTACATTCTCAATGATGATTGCCTCATCTGCTTTTGATATGTGTCGCTACTTGTTTAACCGTTACCTTCCCTAGAGTTGATATTTGTATATATTTGCACTTGCCGAAGTATATGGTTTACTTTGGTTGCCAAAGTACTCACTGCATTTGCTTTTATGTGAAAACAGGCACTTGTTGATGCTCCGGACATGGTCCGCTGCCAGATGAACTTCAAGCGGCTCTCTCTGACCGACATCAAGATTGACATCAAGCGGATCCCTAAGAAGGCAACTTTGATCAAAGCTATGGAGGAAGCTGGTATTAAACTAGTCCTTGAATAAATCTTAAAAAAATGTTAATGGCAACTGTTTAAAAGAATGGCATCCTGATTGCAGATGTGAAGACCAAGTGGGAAAACAGCTCATGGGGCAAGAAGCTGGTTGTCCAGAAGAGGAGGGCATCGCTCAATGACTTCGACAGGTTCAAGGTCATGCTCGCCAAGATCAAGGTGAGATTCTCAAAAGCTCTTTCATGCTTAATTCCTGTAATGTGCATGCATTCCTGACATTTATGATTGCAATGTAAACAGAGGGGAGGAGCTATCAGGCAGGAGCTAGCGAAGCTCAAGAAGGAGGTTGCTGCTGCTTAGATCACTTTGGCGGGCAGACTGTTGAGCTTTTGGTCAGCGTTGTATCTTCGCCCCAAAATCGTGAAATATTGTGTGAATCACTCATCACTGTTATTGGTGTATCAGATGAAAATTTAGTAGTGTTTGAGATTTTGCTGGACCTGTCAGGATCTGAGATAGTATGTTATCTATCTGTTATTTGTGATGCCATCTAAATTCATGGGCTTGGTGCTTACTGCTAGTCTGCTGCCTGTTTACCTCCAGCGGTCCGAAATCATGGACCACGGTGGCTCCACCGGGCATTATTCCTGGAACAGCTTTGTTCCAATTGATAAGGGAAACTCTTGTTTTTGACCGGCTGATTTTTCTTCCTGATAAGTCGCGTCCAGCGCGCGACGCTTGTCTCCCAAGCGATGCCCATCTGGTCCCTGCTGCCCTGCCCACCATCTTCTCTCATCTCTCGCTGCGAGCGGCTTCTGGAGAACCTTGCTGCCATGTCGGGCGAACCTCGTGTTGCCTGCTGCCATGTCGGCAGCAGAGCTGTGTGGGCGCAGCACGAGGACGCCGCAGTCGCGCCGGTGGTGGAGCTGCGTCGCAGCATGGCTAAGCACGAGGAAAGCCGCTGCTGCGCCGGCGGCGGAGCTGCGTTGCAGCAGGGCGAAGCACGAGGAAGCCATGGCCGCGCCGGTGGTGGAGCTGAGTTGCAGCAGGTCTAAGCACGAGGAAGCGGCCGCCACGCTGTCACGGAGCTGCATTGCAGCAGGAGAAACGCTGCTGCCATGCAGGAGAAGCACGGGGCGTTGCTGCCACGTCTGGCGGTGGAGCTGCGTTCCGGCAGGAGAAGCACGGGGACACTGCTGCCACGCCCCACTGGTGGTGCTGCAACGGCTATGGAGGACGCCACTGCCATGTCTGACAGCGGAGCTGCGTTGCAGCAGGTCGCCAGTTGCAGATGCACTGCCACAATCCAGCAGCGAGGCCTTCATTGCATCTCGTCGGAGCTCATCGCCCTACCCAGCACTCCCCGTGTGCGTGGAAGTGGAGAAGAGAGCGTGGGGGAATTTTTCTGTTGTCATGCAGGAGCAGGATGAAGCTGCGGCAGTGTTTGCGTGAGAAAGATGGGAGAATAAATCCAATGAATGTGCGGGCCTTGATCGGACGGCTGGCGAGCCGACTGATTTCCTCCTGACGCCTCGTTATTTGGCCCGAAATAATAGATTATGTTATACGTACTACTCCCTCCCTCTGAAAATACTTGTCATCAAAATGGATAAAAAGAGATGTATTTAAAACTAATATATATCTAGATACATCCTCTTTAGTTCATTTTAATGACAAATATTTCCGGATGAAGGGAGTAGATGGCAAGAAAAAGAGCTCGAAACGGTCAGTATGTTCTTGCCAACCACGCGTTGGAAGGGAATTTGTAGCCTCTTTTCGGCATGCCTTTCTTTTCAAGAGCAAGGTATGTGGAAGGAAGATGGTAAAATACAATATAGAATTTGCCAAACTCCGGTACGAACGCACGTAATACAACCTCAACGCAAATAATATAACAGTTTTGTGAAAAACTGTCACAAACTGTTTTGAAACAAAATTCAATGGCATGAGTTTTGTCGCACATAGCCAACATTTTGTTGATGTGAATGATGAACCACTTAATTATCACTAAAAGTTCAACACGGTTGTCTTCCACTGAGTGCAGACATTTTGTCGGACGTAGGGTATATTTTAGGGCAGTGATCTGTCTGGAACATTAGTTTGTCTTTTGCACACCGTCAGATCAGCCTTTGAATCGTTTTTTTTTCTCAATAGAAAATCGCGTCCAATCCAAAATAGCTATTCGTGCTGGACACCCTGCCATGGACTCTCCGAGGGCTGACCTTGAAGCATCACCAGCTCGTCGCCGGTCGCCGCCCTCGCCCCCGATCGCCGATCACCGGTCGCTGTCCACATCGCCATCGGTCGCCGTCCTCGCCCCCGGTCGCCGGTCGCCGTCCTCATCGCCGGTCGCCGTCCATCTTAGTCGTCGCCGTCGTAGCACCGCCATGATGTCGGCTGCAGCTCCTGGTGTGGCCGGGAGCCACCAAGCCATGGTTGAAGCTTTTTCACACAACGGTTGAAGCTTTTTTCATGCACGGTTCCAGCTTTTGCGCTTGCGTCATGGCCGGTCCCAAACTCCATTACCTTCGATTGAAGCTTCCTAGCACGTTGGTTGTAGCATTTTATGGTAATGTTTGCAGCTCCCTCCATGCTATTCATAAAAATATCAAAAATGAGGTAGTAGCAAAAACAAAAGACGGTGGTAGCAAAATACAAAGACCATGGTAGCAAAACTTAAAGTGGTTCCAGCAAAAATAAGATGGATCCAACAAAAAGTCAAAAACAGGGTGCTAGCAAAAACTAAGACGGCAAAATCAAATTTCAAAGACCATGGTAACAAAAAGTTAACTGGTTCCAGCAAAAAGATGGATCTAATTAAGCAAAAAAGTATAAAAAAGACGGACTGCAACGTTAGTAGCAAAAAACAAAATGATGGTAGCAAAGTTTTGGACTGGTTGCGGCAAAAGGCACTCAAACAAGGTGGATCCTAGGAAAAAATGCCGCTGATTCCAGCAAAACAAGAAGCCAGATGTAGCAAAAAATACCACCGATTGAAGCTCCCGCCGACACCGATTCTAGCATCTCGTCCACTCGTGCACAACGTAGGGCTGACCTTGAAGCATCACCACCTCGTCGCCGGTCGCCGTCCTTGCCCCGGGTCGCCGATCGCCGATCGCCGTCCACATCACCGTCAGTCGCCATCCTCGCTCCCGGTCGCCCGTCGCCGTCCTCGTCGCCGGTCGCCGTCCATCTTAGTCGTCGCCGTCGTAGCACCGCCATGCCGTCGGCTGCAGCTCCCAGTGTCGCCGGGAGCCACCACACCATGGTTGAAGCTTTTTCACACAACGGTTGAAGCTTTTTTCATGCATGGTTCCAGCTTTTGCGCTTGCATCATGGCCGGTCCCAAATTCCATTACCTTCGATTGAAGCTTTCTAGCATTTTATGGTAATGTTTGTAGCTCCCTCCATGCTATTCACAAAAATATCAAAAATGGGGTAGTAGCAAAAACAAAAGACGGTGGTAGCAAAATACAATGACCATGGTAGCAAAATTAAAGTGGTTCCAGCAAAAATAAGATGGATCCAACAAAAAGTCAAAAACAGGATGGTAGCAAAAATTAAGACGGCAGAAGCAAATTTCAAAGACCATGGTAACAGAAAGTTAGAGTGGTTACAACAAAAAGATGGATCTAATTAAGCAAAAAATATCAAAAAGACGGACTGCAACATTAGTAGCAAAAAACAAAATGATGGTAGCAAAGTTTTGGACTGGTTGCAGCAAAAGGCACTCAAACAAGGTGGATCCTAGGAAAAAATGCTGCTGATTCCAGCAAAACAAGAAGCCAGATGTAGCAAAAATTACCACCGATTGAAGCTCCCGTTGATACGTCCATTTTGCATCATGCTTTTATATCGATATTTATTGCATTATGGGCTGTTATTACACGTTATGTCACAATACTTATGCCTATTCTCTCTTATTTTACAAGGTTTGCATGAAGAGGGAGAATGCCGGCAGCTGGAATTCTGGGCTGGAAAAAGAGCAAATATTAGAGACCTATTCTACACAACTCCAAAAGTCCTGAAACTCCACGAAAGTCATTTTTGGAATTAATAAAAAATACTGAGCGGAGGAAATACCAGAGGGGGCCACCCACTGTCCACGAGGGTGGGGGAGGGGCGCCCTATCCTCCTGGGCGTGCCCCCTGCCTCGTGGGCCCCTTGGCAGCCTTCCGGTGACCATCTTCTGCTATATGAAGTCTTTTATCCTGGAAAAAAAAAATCATAAGCAAGCTTTCGGGACGAAACACCGCCGCCACGAGGTGGAACCTTGGCGGAACCAATCTAGGGCTCCGGCGGAGCTGTTCTGTAGGGGAAACTCCCCTCCGGGAGGGGGAAATCATCACCATCCTCATCACCATCGATCCTCTCATCGGGAGGTGGTTAATCTCCATCAACATCTTCACCAGCACCATCTCCTCTCAAACCCTAGTTCATCTCTTGTATCCAATCTTTGTCCCAAAACCTCAGATTGGTACCTGTGGGTTGCTAGTAGTGTTGATTTCTCCTTGTAGTTGATGCTAGTTGGTTTATTCGGTGGAAGATCATATTTTTAGATCCTTAATGCATATTAATACCCCTCTGATTATGAACATGAATATGCTTTGTGAGTAGTTACGTTTGTTCCTGAGGACAATGGAGAAGTCTTGCTATTAGTAGTCATGTGATTGGTATTCGTTCGATATTTTGATGAGATGTATGTTGTCTCTCCTCTAGTGGTGTTATGTGAACGTCGGCTACATGACACTTCACCATTGTTTGGGCCTAGAGGAAGGCATTGTAAAGTAATAAGTAGATGATGGGTTGCTAGAGTGACAGAAGCTTAAACCCCAGTTTATGCGTTGCTACGTAAGGGGCTGATTTGGATCCATATGTTTCATGCTATGGTTAGGTTTACCTTAATACTTCTTTTGTAGTTGCAGATGCTTGCAATAGGGGTTAATCATAAGTGGGATGCTTGTCCAAGAAAGGGCAATACCCAAGCACCAGTCCACCCACATATCAAATTATCAAAGTAACGAACGCGAATCATATGAGCATGATGAAAACTAGCTTGACGATAATTCCCATGTGTCCTCGGGAGCGCTTTTCTCCATATAAGAATTTGTCCATGCCTGTCCTTTGCTACAAAAAGGATTGGGCCACCTTGCTGCACCTTATTTACTTTCATTGCTTGTTACTCGTTACAAATTACCTTATCACAAAACTATCTATTACCTATAATTTCAGTGCTTGCAGAGAATACCTTACTGAAAACCGCTTGTCATTTCCTTCTGCTCCTCGTTGGGTTCGACACTCTTACTTATCGAAAGGACTATGATAGATCCCCTACACTTGTGGGTCATCAAGACTCTTTTCTGGCGCCGTTGCCGGGGAGTGAAGCGCCTTTGGTAAGTGGAACTTGACAAGGAAAATTTTATATAGTGTGCTGAAATTTACTATCACTTGTTACTATGGAACATAATCCTTTGACGGGCTTGTTCGGGGTATCTTCACGCCGACCAGTAGAGCAAAGAGTTTCTCCTCAACCTACTGAACCTACTGAAAATGTTTACTTTGAAATTCCTTCGGGTATGATAGAGAAACTGCTAGCTAATCCATTTACAGGAGATGGAACATTGCATCCCGATTTGCACCTAATCTATGTGGATGAAGTTTGTGGATTATTTAAGCTTGCAGGTATGCCCGATGATGTTGTCAAGAAGAATGTCTTCCCTTTATCTTTGAAGGGAGATGCATTGACATGGTTTAGGCTATGTGATGATATGGGATCATGGAACTACAAACGATTGAAATTGGAATTTCATCAGAAGTTTTATCCTATGCATCTTGTTCATCGTGATCGTAATTATATATATAATTTTTGGCCTCGCGAAGGAGAAAGCATCGCTCAAGCTTGGGGGAGGCTTAAGTCAATGTTATATCCATGCCCCAATCATGATCTCTCAAGAGAAATGATTATTCAAATTATTTATGCTCGACTTTCTCTCAACAATCGCTCCATGCTCGATACTTCTTGTGCTGGTTCTTTTATGATGAAGACTATTGAATTCAAATGGGATTTATTGGAAATAATTAAACGCAACTCTAAAGATTGGGATCTCGAAGAAGGTAAGGAGTCAGCTATGACACCTAAGTTTGATTGTGTTAAATCTTTTATGGATACGGATGCCTTCCGTGAATTTAGCACTAAATATGGACTTGACTCTGAGATAGTAGCTTCTTTCTATGAATCTTTTGCTACTCATGTTGACCTCCTTAAGGAGAAGTGGTTTAAATATAATCCTCCCACTGAAGTAAAAGTAGTTGCACCTATTAAAGTTGAAGAAAAGACTATCACTTATAATGATCCTATTGTTCCTACTACCTATATTGAGAAACCACCTTTCCCTGTTAGGATAAAGGATCATGCTAAAGCTTCAACTGTGGTTCATAAGAGTAATACTAAAACACCTACACCACCTGAGCAAATTAAAGTTGAACCTAGTATTGCTATGGTTAAAGATCTCTTGGCTGATAATATTGATGGGCATGTTATTTACTTCTGTGATGAAGCTGCTAGAATTGCTAGACCAGATACTAAGAATAAACATAGACCTGTTGTAGGCATGCCTGTTATTTCTGTTAAAATAGGAGATCATTGTTATCATGGCTTATGTGATATGGGTGCTAGTGCTAGTGCAATACCTCATTCCTTATACAAAGAAATTATGCATGATATTGCACCTGCTGAGATAGAAGAAATTTATGTTACAATTAGGCTTGCCGATAGAGATACTATTTCACCAGTTGGGATTGTTAGAGATGTTGAAGTCTTGTGTGGGAAAGTTAAATATCCCGCTGATTTTCTTGCTCTTGGTTCCCCACAAGATGACTTTTGTCCCATTATATTTGGTAGACCCTTCTTGAATACTGTTAATGCTAAGATAGACTGCAAAAAGGATGTTGTTACTATTGGTTTGGGGGATATGTCTCATGAGTTTAATTTTGCTAAATTTCATAGACAACCCCATGATAAAGAATTGCCTAGTAAGGATGAAATTATTGGTCTTGCTTCTATTGCTGTGCCTCCTAATGATCCTTTAGAACAATATTTGCTAGACGATGAAAAATGATATGTTTATGAATGAAAGAAGGGAAATAGATGAAGTATTCTTTAAACAGTGACCTATTTTGAAACACAACTTGCCTGTTGAAATCCTAGGGGATCCTCCTCCACCCAAGGGTGATCCCGTGTTTGAGCTTAAACCATTACCTAATACTCTTAAATATCCTTATCTTGATGAAAAGAAGATATATCCTGTTATTATTAGTGCTAACCTTTCAAAGCAGGAAGAGGAGAGATTATTGAAAACTCTGAAGAAGCACCGTGCTGCTATTAGTTATACTCTTGATGATCTTAAGAGCATTAGTCCCACTCTATGCCAACACAAAATTAAATTGGAGAAAGACGCCAAACCAGTTATTGATCACCAACGTCGGTTAAATCCTAAGATGAAAGAAGTGGTAAGAAAAGAAATACTAAAGCTCCTGGAGGCAGGTGTAATTTATCCCGTTGCCGATAGTTAGTGGATAAGTCCTGTCCATTGTGTCCCTAAGAAGGGAGGTATTACTGTCGTTCCTAATGATAAAGATGAATTGATCCCACAAAGAATTGTTACAGGTTATAGGATGGTAATTGATTTCCGCAAATTAAATAAAGCCACTAAAAAGGATCATTACCCTTTGCCTTTTATAGATCAAATGCTAGAAAGATTATCCAAACATACACATTTTTCCTTTATAGATGGTTACTCTGGTTTCTCTCAAATACCTGTGTCAGCAAAGGATAAAAAAACCACTTTTACTTGCCCTTTTGGTACTTTTGCTTATAGACGTATGTCTTTTGGATTATGTAATGCACCAGCTACCTTTCAAAGATGCATGATGGCTATATTCTCTGACTTTTGTGAAAAGATTTGTGAGGTTTTCATGGATGATTTCTCTGTTTATGGATCTTCTTTTGATGATTGCTTGAGCAACCTTGATCGAGTTTTGCAGAGATGCAAAGATACTAGTCTTGTCTTGAATTGGGAGAAGTGCTACTTTATGGTTAATGAAGGCATTGTCTTGGGGCATAAAATTTCTGAAAGAGGTATTGAAGTTGATAAGGCTAAAATTGATGCTATTGAAAAGATGCCGTGTCCTAAGGACATCAAAGGTATAAGAAGTTTCCTTGGTCATGCCGGTTTTTATAGGAGGTTCATTAAGGACTTCTCTAAAATTTCTAGGCCTCTGACTAATCTCTTACAAAAAGAAATTCCTTTTGTCTTCGATGATGATTGTGTAGAAGCATTTGAAATACTTAAGAAGGCTTTGATTTCTGCACCTATTGTTCAGCCACCTGATTGGAATTTACCCTTTGAAATTACGTGTGATGCTAGTGATTATGCTGTAGGTGCTATTCTAGGACAAAGAGTTGATAAGAAACTAAATGTTATTCAATATGCTAGTAAAACTCTAGACAGTGCCCAGAGAAATTATGCTACTACTGAAAAATAATTTTTAGCAGTTGTATTTGCTTGTGATAAGTTTAGACCCTATATTGTTGATTCTAAAGTAACCGTTCACACTGATCATGCTGCTATTAAATATCGTATGGAAAAGAAAGATGCTAAACCTAGACTTATTAGATGGGTTCTCCTACTACAAGAATTTGATTTGCATATTATTGATAGAAAGGAGCTGAGAACCCGTTGCGCATAACTTGTCTAGGTTAGAGAATGTTCTTGATGACCCACTACCTATTGATGATAGCTTTCCTGATGAACAATTAGCTGTCATAAATGCTTCTCGTACTGCTCCATGGTATGCTGATTATGCT
Source organism: Aegilops speltoides (assembly GCA_021437245.1). NCBI lineage: Eukaryota > Viridiplantae > Streptophyta > Magnoliopsida > Poales > Poaceae > Aegilops > Aegilops speltoides. The sequence goes on from CM038142.1 coordinate 437,944,895, forward strand.
AATTACATTGTTGCTAAATTTATACCACCTAGTTTCACATACCAGCAAAAGAAAAAGTTCTTCTATGATTTAAGACATTACTTCTTGGATGTCCCACACCTTTATAAAGAAGGGGTAGATGGTGTTATTAGATGTTGTGTACCTGAGCATGAACATGAACAGATCCTACGCAAGTGTCACTCCAAGGCATATGGAGGACACCACGCCGGAGATAGAACTGCACATAAGGTATTGCAATCCGGTTTTTATTGGCCTACTCTCTTCAAGGATGCCCGTAAGTTTGTCTTGTCTTGCGATGAATGTCAAAGAATTGGTAATATTAGTAGACGTCAAGAAATGCCTATGAATTATTCTCTTGTTATTGAACCATTTGATGTTTTGGGCTTTGATTATATGGGACCATTTCCTTCCTCTAATGGATATACACATATTTTAGTTGCTGTTGATTACGTTACTAAGTGGGTAGAAGCTATTCCAACTAGTAGTGCTGATCATAACACCTCTATTAAGATGCTTAAAGAAGTTATTTTTTCAAGGTTCGGAGTCCCTAGATACTTAATGACTGATGGTGGTTCACATTTTATCCATGGTGCCTTTCGTAAAATGCTTGCTAAGTATGCTGTTAATCATAGAATTGCATCTCCATATCACCCACAGTCTAGTGGTCAAGTAGAACTGAGTAATAGAGAGCTCAAATTAATTTTGCAAAAGACTGTTGAAAGCACATTTGCTCCCTGGGTGGTTTTGGTAATTAATGACAACATACTTTGTGGTTGGACTAATGCTTTTATCAAGCATGTTTCAGGAAATTCAATCACATTGGCATAGCAAAAGGACTAAAGAGGTGGACCCCTCAAAATGCTAAGGCAAGCATTGGCAAAAGCTCAAGACTCCATTTTTGGTTTAGTGATCAAAGATCACATTGAGTCCATAGGAAAAGCCAATACTATTAAAAGGGGATGAGGTTATGATGATGATCTGGTTGCTCAAGTGCTTAGTGATACATCTCCTAAACTATCGCAACTTTCACCGCCATATACACTCATAAGTAGTCTCGGTCCCACCGATATTCCAAACTCACCACACCGAGATGAACCACCTCACCATCAGCCAAACCCTAGTAAACTCGGATTTTCCGATTCGAACTTGGTCTCACCGAAACATGAGTTGCCAAGGTTACAGAACCTTCGTCATCAAATCGGTGTCACCGAGATGATGAAGTCGGTCCCACCAAAACTGGCATGCTCTTGTCATTGCACAAATCGGACTAACCGAGATTGTATATTCGGTCCCACCGGAAATCCCAACGTTCACATTATTTGAACTATCGGTCTCACCGAGTTGTCCACTTCGGTCCCACCGAGATTGCTCAAATGTGTGTAACGGTTGGATTTTGTGTGGAGGCTATTTATACCCCTCCACCCCCTATTCATTCGTGGAGAGAGCCATCAGAAAGAACTACCACTCCTACCTTACATTTCTGAGAAGAGAACTACCTACCCTTGTGTTGAGATCAAGTTGCTCCACTCCCACCATATGAAGCTTGATCTCTAGCCTTCCCAAGTTGCTTTCCACTCAATCCTTTCTTCCACCACAGCCAAATCAGTGAGGAGAGTTGAGTGTTGGGGAGATTATCATTTGAAGCACAAGAGCAAGGAGTTCATCATCATCTACAACATATATTACCTTTTGGAGGGTGGTGCCTCCTAGATTGGTTAGGTGTCGCTTGGGAGCCTCCGTCGTCGAGATGTGGAGTTGAACCAAGAAGTTTGTAAGGGCAAGGAGATCGCCTACTTGTGAAGATCTACCCGAGTAAGGCTAGCCCTCCGTGGGCGAGGCCATGATGGAATAGACAAGGTTGCTTCTTCGTGGACCCTTCGTGGGTGGAGCCCTCCGTGGACTCTCGCAGCCGTTACCCTCGTGGGTTGAAGTCTCCATCAACGTGGAAGTACGATAGCACCACCTATCGGAACCACGAGAAAAATCACCGCGTCTCCAAATTGCGTTTGATCTTCTCCACTTCTCTTTACTACTTGTGCAATTTACTTTCCGCTGCCCATACTCTAGAATTGCATGTGTAGTGTGCTACTTGACTTGTGTGTTATGTAAAATCTGCCAAAATCTGTCCTTGATAAAAGACTGAATTTTTATCTTGTCGAGTAGTCTAATCACCCCCCTGTAGACACTCTCACCTTCTTCGATCCCTCAATTGGTATCAGAGCTTTGGTCTCCATTGCTTTGGTTTACACACCATTGAAGGAAGATGGACGTGTCTACGTTTGGGAGTGTTAGCCATAGAGTGCCTATTCTTAATGGAGTGTCCTATAACTCGTGGAGGATTGAAATGCTTATTATCTTTAAGACGTACAACTTGCGCAAATATGTTGAGACCCCCTATGTGCCTCCATTTGACCCCTTGCACCCTACCATGGATGAAGAGCTTGATTTGCTTCGTAACCTTAGGACTGTAAATCTTATCATTAGAGGGTTACCCGATAACTTGCTTGAGCTCGTTACAAACTTTGAGTGCGCCTATGCTATGTGGAAGTTCTTGGAAGAACTTTATCCGGACTACTCTTTGAGAGGTCTTGATGAAATTCTATACAAGACTATTGAATTTGATATGATCGCCCTAATGATCCCAACTTTGATAAATGCTTCTTTGAGCTTCGTGATCTTATGAAAAGAAGGGTGATCCCGGTCTTATCAATGTTCTAATTAGAAATGCTCTTGTATTGCATTCCCATGATTATTGTCACATTGACAAAACTAATGCAAGTAGTTATCAAATTGACCTAGGTGTTGATGATGAACAATCTATGGGTCAATATGATGATGAGCATGAGCATGATGATGATTACTCCGATTCGGACACCGAGCTAGACAAGATCATGAAGAGTCTCAATCTTATGGCAAATCGAGAGACTACATATCCGCAGAAAAGAGTGGATTCTTGATAGTGGATGCACCGACCACATGACCGGAGACAAAGACATGTTTCGAGAGCTTGCAAAGAACGATGGTCCACGCAAGTATGTGACTTTTGGAGACAACTCCAAGGGTAAGGTACTTGGCCTTGGTAAGGTGGCCATATCTCATGATAGCTCTATTCAAAATGTCATGCTTGTAGAATCTCTTGGATACAATTTACTTTCCGTGTCTAGATTAGCTGACTTTGGATTCAATGTGCTATTCATCAAGTAGATTGCCAAGTCTTTCATCGTGACAATCATAACATGGCGTTTTTACGGTATCCGTAGAGGTGATCTATATATTGTTGATTTCACTAAGAAAGCCCAACCTAGAGCTTGCTTCATTGCTAAATCCGCTAAAGGTTGGTTATGGCATAGAAGGCTTGGACATGTTGGTATCGTAATCTAGACAAGCTGATCAAAGGTGATCATATTCTTGGCGTTAAAGATGTTTTCTTTGACAAAGATAGACTTTGTAGTGCTTGTCAAGCGGGAAAACAAGTAGGTGGAAGTCATCCGTGAAGAACATCATGACCACAAGGAGACCGCTTGAGCTTCTTCATATGGATCTCTTCGGTCCCAATGCTTACAAAAGCCTTGGTGGTAACTCCTTTGGTCTAGTTATAGTTGATGATTATTCCAGATTTACGTGGGTATTTTTCCTTGATGACAAATCGCAGGTTCGAGAGAATCTTCAAAACCTTTGCCAAAAGGCCCAAAATCAATTTGAGGTGAAGATCAAGAAAGTTCGGAGTGACAATGGAACGGAGTTCAAGAACGCCAATGTAGACTCTTTTCTCGATGAGGAAGGATTCTACATGAGTTCTCGACTACGTACACTCCTCAACAAAATGGAGTTGTTGAGAGGAAGAACCGAACGCTCATAGAGATGGCGAGAACGATGCTTGATGAATACAAGACACGAAGCATTTTTGGGGGAAGCGGTCGAGACAGCTTGTCATGCTATCAACATGCTTTATCTTCATAAGCTCCTCGGCAAGACATCATCTGAGCTCCTCACCGTAACAAACCCCAAGTGGGATACTTTCGTGTCTTTGGTTGAAATGCTATATCCTTGATAAGCATCGTCGGTCTAAATTTGCTCCTAAAACTCATGAAGGCTTTTTCTTGGTTATGGATCAAACTCCCACACCTACCGTGTCTATAATAATTTCACCCGAAAGGTTGAAGAGACGGTAGACGTGAAGTTTGATGAATCTAATGGCTCGCAAGTAGAGCAAATGCCTATTGATGTAGGAGACAAGGACCCATCGGAAGCCATCCAAGATTTATCTATTGGAAAGATCCGTCCCATGGAAGTGAAGGAGAGTACCTCATCTACATATGTGGAGCCCCTACCTCACGGCAAGATGAACCTCAAGGCAACATGGAGGCCTCCACAAGTGGAACTCACCAAGATGAGGAAGTGCAACAAGAAGATCCACCACAACCTCCTTCTCCACCGCCTCAAGACAACACCAACAACAATGAAGAAGAAGAAGAGGAAGATGAAGATGATGAGGAAGCTCAGCCACAACCTCAACAAAAGCTATCCCGAGTCCGAGCAAGAGTCAAGAAAAATCACCCCGTGGAACAAATGATGAACGACATCAACTCCGGGAGAATTACTCGCTCTAAAACTCGCTTAGCTAACTTTTGTGAGCATTACTCATTTATCTCTAGTATTGCACCTATGAAGGTAGAAGAAGCACTTGAAGACCCGGATTGGGTGAACACTATGCACGAAGAGCTACACAACTTCGAGAGGAACAAGGTATGGACTTTGGTAGAGAAGCCCAAGGATGATCAAAACGTCATTGGAACCAAATGGGTGTTTTGAACAAGCAAGATGAAGATGGACAAGTCATCCGCAACAAGGCTCGTCTCGTAGCTCAAGGTTACACACAAGTCGAAGGTATGGACTATGGTGAGACCTATGCCCCGTTGCTAGACTTGAGTCCATTAGCATTCTTCTTGCTTATGCCAATCACCATGATATTACTCTCTATCAAATGGATATCAAAAGTGCTTTCCTAAATGGTGAAATTGAGGAGGAAGTATTTGTGAAACAACCTCCGGATTTGTGAATCCCAAAAGCCTAATCATGTTTACAAGTTGCACAAAGCTCTTTATGGTCTTAAACAAGCTCCTAGAGCTTGGTACAAATCTTGACTAGCTTTCTTCTTGAAAAAGGCTTTGAGATTGGAAAGATAGACTCAACGCTGTTCACTTAAAAGGGTTGATGGTGAACTATTTGTGTGCCAAATATATGTTGATGATATTATCTTTGGTTCAACTAACCCTCATTTTAGCGAGAAGTTTGGAAAGCTCATGTCGGAGAAGTATGAGATGTCCATGATGAGTGAACTCAAATTCTTCCTTGGGTTGCAAATCAAGCAATCTAAGGAGGGTACCTTTGTCTCACAAACAAAGTACACCAAGGATCTCTTCAAGAAGTTCAACATGCAAGAAAGCAAAGGTATGAGAACCCCCATGCCTACAAGTGGACATAATGACTTGACAAAAGATGGAGAACCCGTTGATCAAAAGGTTTACCGATCTATGTTTGGTCCTCTACTATATCTTTGTGCTTCTCGTCCTGACATAATGTTGAGTGTATGCATGTGTGCTCGATATCAAGCAGCCCCTAAAGAATGTCATCTTAAAGCTGTTAAAAGGATTGTGAGATATTTGATACACACACCAAACTTTGGCATTTGGTATCCTAAGAGGGCCTCTTTCGACCTTGTTGGCTATTCCGACTCGGACTATGCCGGTGACAGGGTTGATAGAAAGTCAACTTCGGTGCGTGTCAATTCCTTGGTCGATCCCTTATATCTTGGTCCTCCAAGAAACAAAATTCGTATCATTATCCACCGCCAAGCGGAATATATTGCTGCTGGTTCGTGTTGTGCTCAATTGCTATGGATGACACAAACGCTTAAGGATTATGGGATACATGTGAGACATGTTCCCTTGCTTTGTGACAATGAGAGTGCGATTAAAATTGGACACAATCCGTGCAACACTCTCGAGCGAAACATATTGAAGTTCGTCACCATTTCATTCGTGATCACATTGCCAAGGGTGACATCAATCTTAAGCATGTTCAGTCTCGACAAACAACTCGCCGATATCTTTACAAAACCGCTTGATGAGAAGGTGTTTTGTCGCTTAAGGAGTGAGTTGAACATCATTGATGCTTCAAACTTGGAGTGAGAACTCCATTGATGCATGCAAGGCATGAGCCTACTTGACTAATCCTTGATATTTTTCTTATGATGGTGATCATATGTCTTGGACACATTTGCCTCCTTGTATTGCATCTAACTCCTTGCAGGTACTTGGATGATCTACATTTCACAAGATTACCACACACTCAAATCATGAGTAATCTTTTCATTGACCAAGTATCTAGCCCTTTGGGATGTTGAGTTCAAGGAACAAAATTCCACATATCCTTTTTGACATCTTATATATCTAGTATTTCACTCTTGTCATCTTGGATATCCTTGAGTATTTCCTTGCTTGCCTAACCCATGTAGGAAGATGAACTACACAAGTGGAAATGGCGCTCCAACTTCACATTCAATGAGCACCTACATCAAGTTCACCTACATGAGCAAAGCAACAACAAGCCCAAGGTATGTTCTTCACATCTTTAAGGAGCTTTGCTCTAAAAATTGAGCTAAAGCATCTTCAAATGATGTGAACACATCAATGCTTTATGTAAAATTGGTAACCCCACTTGTGCTTAAACGATGAGTATGACCTATGATCAAATGTTCTCATTTGACTCCTAAGTCAATATACTCAAACATAGGTGACCTTGTCGCCGACCCTTATCTAGATGAAGTACATATGTTTTGGAGTCTTTCTATTTTCTCTTATGTTCTCTCATTGAGTTTTCATTAAAAAAAAACTTCATCTAGGAATCTTTTTCATTTCTATTCTTCTGTCTTTGCGAATATCCTTCTGGCTCTGATCAATTCCTCGAAAATCATTCACAAATTCATTGCAAATCCTTTGAAACATTCCTCGCAAAGTGAGCTGAATTATTTCTATATTTCCTTGGAATTAAGCTCGGCGTCACCAATTTAAATATTTCGGTCTAACCGAAAAGGATCTACCCTAAGTCCCTGACTTTCGGACCCACCGATCCATCTTAATTCGGTGTCACCAATTTATTTCTTCCAGGATATCATCTTCTGCAGCTCCACTCAATGATTCTCTATGCATGTTCCTTTTTTTGCCCTGTTGTGATTCTTAAGGATCCCACTTCTTTCTTTCCATCTTCCCTAACCTTCCTAGTTTGCTGTCCTTTTCGGCACTTGATGTCAAAGGGGGAGAAGACTTAGGGGGAGAAGAGAAGATTTAGGGGGAGAAGAAGAGCAATCTTACCTTAAGGGGGAGAGAATCACATCAAAGCTTTACCGTGTTTTTCCTTATAAGAGAATTTCTTGCCGTGTTTCACATTGGACATTACAATTGGCGTCATTCTCATTTGGCATCATTCTTTTGATTTTGCTCTTTCCATCAAACCCCTTGATCTGAGAGAACTCAAAGGGAGAGGAATCTTCACAATTAATATCTTATGGAAAGCAAAATCTCTCAGAGTTCATTGAAAATCTTTTAGTTTTGGAGACATGTTTGCTGATTCAAGCTTGTGCTCAATATGAGACACTCTTTATACATGTCATCCTCGGCTTGGTACTCTTGATGTTCTTGCAGTTGGTTGAAGAAATACTCTTGTGTTATCTAACCTTGTTTTCCCAAGTTTATCTCTTGGTACAATGCCAAGGAACCTCAAGGTAAGTATATGCACTTTGCAGAATGTGCATGATGGTGACTTGCTTGTGAATACTTGTTTGCAAGAAATCACCATGCACATATGCATTATCACTCACTTCTTTTCATCTGCTCTGAAGCATATAGCCAAGCTGCATGTAGCACATCTTGCTTCTCTCTCTTGTGTGCTTGTGGTAGTCCAAAACCATAATTTATGAAAATCTTGCACACTTGTAGGGGGAGCCTGTGTACTACATGTTTGTCAAAGCTTTGTGATAATTCTGTCTTTCTTTCAATAAGCTTTGATGTCTTGTTTAGTGTGTTGCCATCAATTACCAAAAGGGGAGATTGAAAGCACATTTGCTCCCGGGTGGTTTTGGTAATTAATGACAACATACTTTGTGGTTGGACTAATGCTTTTATCAAGCATGTTTCAGAAATTCAATCACATTGGCATGGCAAAAGGACTAAAGAGGTGGACCCTCAAAATGCTAAGGCAAGCATTGGCAAAAGCTCAAGACTCCATTTTTGGTTTAGTGATCCAAGATCACATTTAGTCCATAGGAAAAGCCAATACTATTAAAAGGGATGAGGTTATGATGATGATCTGGTTGCTCAAGTGCTTAGTGATACATCTCCTAAACTATTAGCAACTTTCACCGCCATATACACTCATAAGTAGTCTCGGTCCCACCGATATTCCAAACTCACCACACCGAGATGAACCACCTCAGCCATAAGCCAAACCCTAGTAAACTCGGATTTTCCGATTCTGAACTCGGTCTCACCGAAACATGAGTTGCCAAGGTTCTGTAACCTTCTGTCATCAAATCGGTGTCACCGAGATGATGAAGTCGGTCCCACCGAAACTGGCATGCTCTTGTCATTGCACGAATCGGACTAACCGAGATTGTATATTTGGTCCCACCGAAAATCCCAACGTTCACATTATTTGAACTATCGGTCTCACCGAGTTGTCCACTTCGGTCCCACCGAGATTGCTCAAATGTGTGTAATGGTTGGATTTTGTGTGGAGGCTATTTATACCCCTCCACCCCCTCTTCATTCGTGGAGAGAGCCATCAGAAAGAACTACCACTCCTACCTTACATTTCTGAGAAGAGAACTACCTACCCTTGTGTTGAGATCAAGTTGCTCCACTCCCACCATATGAAGCTTAATCTCTAGCCTTCCCAAGTTGCTTTCCACTCAATCCTTTCTTCCACCACAGCCAAATCAGTGAGGAGAGTTGAGTGTTGGGGTGATTATCATTTGAAGCACAAGAGCAAGGAGTTCATCATCATCTACAACATCTATTACCTTTTGGAGGGTGGTGCCTCCTAGATTGGTTAGGTGTCGCTTGGGAGCCTCCGTCGTCGAGATGTGGAGTTGAACCAAGAAGTTTGTAAGGGCAAGGAGATCGCCTACTTCGTGAAGATCTACCCGAGTAAGGCTAGCCCTCCGTGGGCGTGAGCCATGATGGAATAGACAAGGTTGCTTCATCGTGGACCCTTCGTGGGTGGAGCCCTCCGTGGACTCTCGCAGCCGTTACCCTCCGTGGGTTGAAGTCTCCATCAACGTGGAAGTACGATAGCACCACCTATCGGAACCATGAGAAAAATCACCGCGTCTCCAAATTGCGTTTGATCTTCTCCACTTCTCTTTACTACTTGTGCAATTTACTTTCCGCTGCCCATACTCTAGAATTGCATGTGTAGTGTGCTACTTGACTTGTGTGTTATGCAAAATCTGCCAAAATCTGTCCTTGATAAAAGACAGAATTTTTATCTTGTCGAGTAGTCTAATCACCCCCCTCTAGACACTCTCACCTTCTTCGATCCCTCAACTGTTAATATATCTAGAAAGAATTGGTCCAAGAAACTTGATGATGCATTGTGGGCTTATAGAACTGCATATAAAAATCCTATGGGTATGTCTCCATATAAAATGGTTTATGGAAAAGCATGTCACTTACCTCTCGAACTTGAACATAAGGCATATTGGGCCATTAAAGAGCTCAATTATGATTTCAAACTTGCCAGTGAGAAGAGGTTATTTGACATTAGCTCTCTTGATGCATGGAGAACCCAAGCCTATGAGAATGCCAAACTCTTTAAAGAAAAAGTTAAGAGATGACATGACAAAATGATACAAAAGCGTGAGTTTAATGTAGGTGATTATGTGTTGGTATACAACTCTCGTTTAAGATTTTTTGCAGGAAAACTTCTCTCTAAATGGGAAGGCCCTTAGGTTATCGAGAAAGTCTATCGTTCCGGTGCCATAAAAATCAACAACTTCGAAGGCACAAGTCCGAAGGTGGTGAACAGTCAAAGGATCAAACATTATATCTCAGGTAATCCTATAAATGTTGAAACTAATGTTATTGAAATCGTAACCCCGGAGGAATACATAAAGGACACTTTCCAGAATGTTCCAGACTCCAAAAAGGAATAGGTACGTGGTACGGTAAGTAAACTGACTCCAAAACAGTTCTAATAGCAATTTTTATCCATTTTGGAATATTTAAGAAAATAGGAAAAATAAGAAGTAGTCCAGGAAGGACACGAGGCATCCACGAGGGTGGAGGGCGCACCCTACCCCCTAGGTGCGCCCCCTGCCTCGTGGGCACCTCGTGTACTCTCTGAACTCTGTTTTGTTGCACGATACTTCTCTTGGTCGATAAAAATTCATTATATAATCTCCTGAAGGTTTTGACCACCGTATCACGCAAATATCCCCTGTCTTTGTTTCGAGCTGTTTTCTGTCAGATCTGTTAAGGCCAGGCATCATGTCGTCACCCTCCTCCAACAATGAAGGTAACGATGCTTGGCTGATGAAGATGGAGCTGAAGAGAGAAGAACCCGGGGAGATCAACAAGGAGGATAGGATCAAGAAGTCATGGAGGATCAAGCTCCGGCGGCAGGCCCGACCCTGATCGGGGGGTAGGGGGTGGCTGCCCCGGGCCCCCCAACTCCAGGGGCCCCCTCCCAATATGTTGTACGCTGGTGGCTCATAGCTTCTTCCACAAAGAAATTAGCCCAAGTAAAGGAAAGATGTAGCATGATAGGCAAGTAGTACAACATACGCAGGCAATCATGTTGTGATTCATAAGACATGAGATCGCATCCCTAATTCACTACCCTATTTGCCTCTCTATTCCGATATTCCCCCATCTTGAACTCCCGATCACAAGTCACAGGCCGCCGGTAGATAGTATTATCCAGTAGATGGATCCAGCCACACAGAACTCACATGCACATCGCCAGGCCATGGCAATTGACAGCGCCGAGCGCCTCCGGCCGGTATCCAACTTTCAGACCATGAGCGTGCGATGTGGACTGTAGGCGGGAACACGTACATGGACATGTGCCTCATTGCTGATCGTCTAATCAAGGACGCCGATGCGATTGGTATGAGCTATATCATCGTACTATTACCTATTCCCCAATTCTTGTATGGACGTTGCTAATTAATTAATTTACCTCTGTATACATATATGATGCATATCTTGCATAGTTAAATGGTTTGGCAACATTATGCATCTACTAAAAACCGTTGCATAAATTTGATGTCGACCCTACCATAAGTGAATTTGTGTTGAGAATTATTTTAAAAGACTTAAACTTATGTATCTATATATTTTCCTTTGACTTTGCTCGGCAGTTTGTAGTCGGGTGTTTCAATGTTTTCTAGGATCAGTGAATGTCTAACGTTTGGAGTTTTTGTTTGTGAACATGTATGTCCTCGATAGAAGAATGAATCAGCCTGTGTCACGTGTTCCCGGAGGCAAGCGGGGTGTTAGAAGACACTTTTAAGTTATAATACCTAAAAAAATTAGATGTAAATATTAAAATTGGGTTATGTTATGACCATTATATTAGGCCCCCCTGAATTTTAGTTTCGCCCCGGGCCCCCAAAACTTCAGGACCGGCCCTGTCCGGTGGGAGAAGAAAAAGACATCCAACCTCTTCCCGACCTCTTTACCCCAACTGAGATTGAAGCTTTCAAGATGATTGAGTTAGCTCGCATACAAAACAAGAATCTCACACATGAAAATATTTTGTTGAAGGATCATATCGTCTCAGTCAAGGGCATTATCTATAAATTGGAAGAGCTCCTATGCTCGATGTGCGACTATCCATCATCATCACCACCTTCTTCACCAGCAAAGGAGAAATAATTACATGGGTATGGGCACTCCCCTTGGAAACTGCCAAGCTTGGGGGAGGTGCCCCGGTATCGTATCACCATCACACTCCTATCTTTACCATTTTTCTTAGTTCGGTCCTTTTGGTAATACCTTGATCTAGTAGAATAAAGTTTTGGTATGATTTAGTTTTGAGTTTTGCCTTATGATCCCTCTATGTAATCGAATCCATGAGCTATATATAATAAAGATTAGCGTTGAGTCAAGGGCTTTGCTATCTTGCTATGATCTTGAGGGAATAAAAGAATAAAAAGAAATAAAGAGATCATATTGATCTTATGGAAAATAATGACTTCACATATAAAGAGTATGATGATTAAGAGTTGTTGAGAGTTGGCAAACATAGTTTTGGTCATCGTTGCAATTAAAAGGAAGTAATAAAGAAAGAGAGGTTCTCACATATAAATATACTATCTTGGACATCTTTTATGATTGTGAGCACTCATTAAAATATGACATGCTAAAGAGTTGACGTTGGACAAGGAAGACAACATAATGGTTTATGTTTTCTTATATTCGAAATAAAGTATATTGTCATGGATCATCCAACATGTTGAGCTTGCCTTTCCCTCTCATGCTAGCCAAATTCCTTGCACCAAGTAGAGATACTACTTGTGCTTCCAAATATCCTTAAACCCAGTTTTGCCATGAGAGTCCACCATATCTACCTATGGATTGAGTAAGATCCTTCAAGTAAGTTGTCATGTTGCATGCAATAAAAATTGCTTTCTAAATATGTATGATTTATTAGTGTGGAGAAAATAAGCTTTATACGATCTTGTGATATGGAAGCAATAAAAGCGACGGACTACATAATAAAGGTCCGTATCACAAGTGGCAATATAAAGTGACGTTCTTTTGCATTAAGATTTCGTGCATCCAATCATAAAAGCACATGACAACCTCTGCTTCCCTCGGCGAAGGGCCTATCTTTTACTTCTGTCTTTTACATTATGAAAGAGTCATGGTGATCTTCACCTTTCCTTTTTACATTTTATCCTTTGGCAAGCACCTCGTGTTGGAAAGATCCTGATATATCACTACAAAAAATACACTTCCATGATGATACATGTTTGTCACAGTAGGTCACGTTTTTTGTCATGCATGTACATCCATGACGATTTTATGACAGAATCAAGATAGTCATACATGTGTTGTCGTAGAAGTGTTCCATGACATTACCAAAATTATCATCACAGAAGTGTCCACTTCCATGATAATAAATCACGCGTCACAGAAGTGCTTTCGTCAAGGGTGACCGACGTGGCATCCACCGTAATGGAACACCGTTAACCTATTGGGTCGGGTTTTGGATCCGATACCCGTTAACAGCCCGGACCAATGGGAAATTTCCACGTGTAAATTTTTGATTGGCCGGAGGGAGCATCTGTCAGCTCATCAGTGGGCTAGATGTCGCCCGTCCATTGGAGGAGACATGCCTATGATACGTCGACACGTGACTGGGCCCAATAGAGGCCCATATAGGTTAAAAAGGCCGGCCCAATCAAAGGCCTGTAGTACTTAATCAGGTACTAGTGGGCCAGCCCAATAACGGCTTGCTTAATGAAGGCCCATTTACGGCCCTAAGCCAGATCTGGCTCGTTAATAGTTCGCCCAATATTTGGGCCCATTTATGGCCCGAAGCCAGATCTGGCCCGTTAATTATTCGCCCAATATTTGGGCCCATTTATGGCCCGAAGCCAGATCTGGCCCATTAATAGTTGCCAAATATTTGGGCCCAACTACAGCCCAGTGACTTTCGGCCTGTTAGAGGCCCGATGTAGACATGGACCCATTTCAGCCCGGTGTGACTTTCGGCCTGGGAATGGCCCGTGCTACCCATGGGCCATATATGGTCCGACGAGACATCGAGCCCACTAACGGCCCGTGCTAAAGGTGGCAACAGTTAAGCCCAACGTGACTTTGGGCCTGTTAAAGGCCTGTTGCATAATTCGGCCGTTGATGCCTGTACTAAGCTTTTGGCCTCTTAAAGGCCCATGATATCAGTGGGCCAACTAAGGCCCGAGATATGTTTCGGCCTGGTAACGACCCGTGAGCTAACTGGGCCTCAAAAGGCCCGGTCTACATTGCAGCCTGCTGAAGGCCCGTCGACGGCTAGTGAAAATTGAGGCCCAACATGCATTTCGGCCTGCTAAAGGCCCGTGATTTCATCTGGGCCGTAATAGGCCAGTACAATATTCAGCCTGTTAATAGCCCAATGCTACCTGGGCCAAACTAAGCGCTGGGTCGATAAAAGGCCCAACTAAAATATAGGTGATACGTCTCCAACGTATCAATAATTTTTGATTGTTCCATGCTATTATATTACCCCTTTTGGATGTTTATGGGCTTTATTTTACATATTTATATCATTTTTGGGACTAACCTACTAACCGGAGGTCCAGCCCGTATTGCTGTTTTTTTTGCCTATTTTAGTATTTCAAAGAAAAGGAATATCAAACGGAGTCCAAACGGAATGAAACCTTCGGGAACGGGATTTTTGGAACGAACGTGATCCGGAGAACTTGGAGTGCAAGTCAAGAAGCAATCGAGGCGGCCAGGAGATAGGAGGGCGCGCCCACCCCTCCTGGGCACGCCCCTATCTCCTGGGCCCACGAGCGGCCACCGACGTACTTCTTCCTCCTATATATTCCTACATACCCCAAAAACATCCAGGGAGCCAACGAAAAACAATTTCCACTGCCGTAACCTTCTGTATCCGCGAGATCCCATCTTGGAGCCTTCGTCGATGCTCCGCCAGAGGGGGAATCGACCACGGAGGGCTTCCACATCAACACCATAGCCCCTCCGGTGAGTTGTGAGTAGTTTACCACGGACCTTCGGGTCCATAGTTATTAGCTAGATGGCTTCTTCTCTCTTTTTGGATCTCAATACCATGTTCTCCCCCTCTCTTGTGGAGATCTATTTGATGTAACTCTTTTTGCGGTGTATTTGTCGAGATCCGATGAATTGTGGGTTTATGATCAAGTTTATCTATGAGAAATATTTGAATCTTCTCTGAATTCTTTTATGTATGATTGAGTTATCTTTGCAAGTCTCTTAGAATTATCAGTTTGGTTTGGCCTACTAGATTTATCTTTCTTGCCATGGGAGAAGTGCTTAGCTTTGGGTTCAATCTTGCGGTGTCCTTACCCAGTGACAGAAAGGGTTGCAAGGCACGTATTGTATTGTTGCCATCGAGGCTAAAAAGATGGGGTTTATATCATATTGCTTGAGTTTATCCCTCTACATCATGTCATCTTTCTTAATGCGTTACTCTGTTCTTATGAACTTAATACTCTAGATGCATGCTGGATAGCGGTCGATATGTGGAGTAATAGTAGTAGATGCAGGCAGGAGTCGGTCTACTTGTCGCTGACGTGATGCCTATATACATGATCATGCCTAGATAATCTCAGAATTATTCGCTTTTCTATCAATTGCTCGACAGTAATTTGTTCACCCACCGTAATACTTATGCTATCTTGAGAGAAGCCACTAGTGAAACCTATGGCCCCCGGGTCTATCTTTTATCATATAAGCTTTCTATCTACTTTTATTTGCATCTTTACTTTTTGCATCTATATTATAAAATACCAAAAATATATTTATCTTATCATACTATCTCTATCAGATCTCACTTTCGCAAGTGGCCGTGAAGGGATTTACAACCCCTTTATTGCGTTGGTTGCGAGTTCTTTATTTGTTTGTGTAGGTGCATGGGACTTTTGAGAAGCCTCCTACTGGATTGATACCTTGGTTCTCAAAAACTGAGGGAAATACTTACGCTACTTTGCTGCATCGCCCTTTCCTCTTCAAGGAAAACCAACGCAAGCTCAAGACGTAGCAAGAAGGATTTACATCGCGTTCTGCCGGGAGGTCTTCGCTCAAGTCAAGACATACCAAGTACCCATCACAAACTCATCTCCCTTGCATTTACATTATTTGCCATTTGCCTCTCATTTTCCTCTCCCCACTTCACCCTTGCTATTTGTCCTCTCTTTCTCAATCTTCTCCTCTCTCTTTCTCGCTTGCCTTTTTGCGTGCTTGTTTGCCCTTATGGCTCCGCCTAAGAACACCGACTCCCTTCTTAGAAGGTTGGAAGAGATTGAATCAAATATTAGAAGCTTTATGACTTTGCAATTTGAGCATTATAATTTCTTCAGAAAAGAGCTTAAAGAACAAAATGTTTTTTTGGGGTTTATGAATAAGGAGCTTGATGATATGAATAAAGAATTTTATGGTGTGAACTCTCAAATTACCCGGCTTGAGAAGGCTATAGCCCAAATTTCTGATAAGCATGCTACCTTAGTCAATAAGATGGCTGCCAAACCAGAAAAGTTCCATGAAAATAATGATGAAGATCTTAAAGTTATTCATGTGTCTCCTATTAGATCTTTGTTTTGCAATATGAATCTTGATAATAATGGGACTGGAGATGAGTCAACTTTAGTTAGAAGGCGTCCCAAGAATTCGGAGTTTTTAGATCTTGATGCTAAATTTGGTAAAAGTGGGATTGGAGAGGTCATGACTTTAAATAGCATTGAACCCACTATCTCGGATTTCAAGGAATTTGATTATGATAATTGTTCTTTAGAAGGTTGTATTTCCTTGTTGCAATCCGTTGTTAATTCTCCTCATGCTTATAGTCAAAATAAAGCTTTTACCAAACACATTGTTGATGCCTTGATGCAATCTTATGATGAAAAACTAATTTGGAAGTTTCTATACCTAGAAAACTTAATGATGAGTGGTAACCTACTATAAAGATTAAAATTAAAGATCATGAGTGTTTTGCTTTATGTGATTTTGGTGCTAGTGTTTCCACGATTCCGAAAACTTTATGTGATATTCTAGGTTTCCATGATCTTGATGATTGCTCTTTAAATTTGCACCTTGCGGATTCCACCATTAAAAAGCCAATGGGAAGGATCAATGATGTTCTCATTGTTGCAAATAGAAATTTGGTGCCCGTAGATTTTATCGTTCTTGATGTAGATTGCAATCTTTCTTGCCCTATTATTCTTGGTAGACCTTTCCTTAAAATGATTGGCGCGATTATTGATATGAAGGAAGGGAATATTAGATTCCAATTTCCATTAAGGAAAGGCATGGAGCACTTTCCAAGAAAGAAAGTCAAATTACCTTCTGAATCTATCATGCGGGCTACTTATGAATTGAGTGCCAAAGATGGCACTACTTAGATCTATCTTAGCTTTTATGCCTAGCTAGGGGCGTTAAACGATAGCGCTAGTTGGGAGGCATCCCAATTTTATTTGTTTTTTTGTTTTTGTTTTTGTTTGTAATAAATTTTGCTTCTACCTTCTGTTTAGATGTGTTTTTATGTTTTAATTAGTGTTTGTGCCAAGTAGAACCTATAGGATAACCTATGGTGATAGTTAATTTGATTCTGCTGAAAAAACAGAAACTTTGCGCACACTAAATTAGGTTTGTTAAATCACAGAAACGTGCTTTTGTGTTGATTATTTTTTCTGCTGATCAATAGATAAATTGTCCCATACTTCCTATTTTGGTAGGATTTTTAAAGTTCCAGAAGTTTGCGTTAGTTACAGATTGCTACAGACTGTTCTGTTTTTGACAGATTCTGTTTTTTGTGTTTTGTTTGCTTATTTTGGTGCATCTATGGCTAGTATTAAGTGGTATGAACCATAGAGAACTTGGAATACAGTAAATTTAACACCAAAATAAATAAAGAATGAGTTCATTACAGTACCTTATGTGGTGGTTTTGTTGTCTTTCACTAACGGAGCTTATGAGATTTCCTGTTGAGTTTTGTGTTGTGAAGTTTTCAAGTTTTGGGTAAAGATTTGATGGACTATGGAATAAGGAGTGGCAAAATCCTAAGCTTGGGGATGCCCATGGCACCCCAAGATATTCCAGAATAGCCAAAAGCCTAAGCTTGGGGATGCCCCGGGAAGGCATCCCCTCTTTCGTCTTCGTTCATTGGTAACTTTACTTGGAGCTATATTTTTATTCGCCACATGATATGTGTTTTGCTTGGAGCGTCGTGTATTATATTAGTCTTTGCTTTTTAGTTTACCACAATCATCCTTTCTGTACACACCTTTTGGGAGAAGCCCACTTGATGGAATTTGCTAGAATACTCTATGTGCTTCACTTATATCTTTTGATCTTGATAGTTTTTGCTCTAGTGCTTCACTTATACTTTTAGAGCACGGCGGTGGCTTAATTTTGTAGAGATTGCTAGTCTCTCATGATTCAGTTATATTATTTTGAGAGTCTTTTAGAACAGCATGGTATTTTCTATGGTTATAAATTGGTCCTATAATGGTAGGCATCCAAGTTGGCTATAGTAAAAACTATCATAGGAAGTGAATTGGTTGCTATGATCGATTTGATATTTGATAATTGTTTTGAGATATGGAGGTAGTGATATTAAAATCATGCTAGTTGGGTGATTATGAATTTAAAGAATGCTCGTGTTGAAGCTAGCAAGTCCCGTAGCATGCACGTATGGTTAAAGTTGTGTAACAAATTTGAAACATGAATTGTACCTGGCTTGTGCATCCTTATGAGTGGCGGTCGGGGACGAGCGATGGTCTTTTCCTACCAATCTATCCCCCTAGGAGCATGCGCGTAGTGCTTGATTTTTGATGACTTCTAAATTTTTGCAATAAGTATATGCGTTCTTTTGACTAATGTTGAGTCCATGGATTATACGCACTTTTACCTTTCCACCATTGCTAGCCTCTTCGGTATCGTGCATTGCCCTTTCTCACCTTGAGAGTTGGTGCAAACTTCGCCGGTGCATCCAAACCCCGTGATACAATACACTGTATCACACATAAACCTCCTTATATCTTCCTCAAAACAGCCACCATACCTACCTATTATGGCATTTCCATAGCCATTCCGAGATATATTGCCATGCAACTTTCCACCATTCCATTCATCATCATGACATACTTTACTTTTTGTCATATTGCCATTGCATGATCATGTAGTTGACATCGTATTTGTGGCAAAGCCACCATGCATAACTTTTCATACATGTCACTCTTGAATCATTGCACCATCCCGGTACACCGCCGGAGGCATTCATATAGAGTCATATCTTGTTCTAGTTTCGAGTTGTAGTTCTTATGTTATAATCAATAAAGTGTGATGATGATCATTATTAGAGCATTGTCCCAAAGAAAAAAAATAAAAAGAAAAAAAGGCCAAAAGAAAGAAAAGAAAGGCCCAAAAAAAAGAAAAAAAAGAAAGAAAAAAAGAAAAAAAAAGAAAAAAGAAAATAAATAAAAAGGGGTAATGTTACTATCTCTTTTTCCACACTTGTGCTTCAAAGTAGCACCATGTCCTTCATATAGTGAGTCTCATATCTTGTGCTTCAAACACTACTAGGGAAAAGCCTATACACAGAATCTTACTAGTAGCGAGGGTTAAAAACCCTCGCTACTGCTACTTAGTAGTAGCGCAGGTTTTTAAACCTCGCTACTACTAAGTTGATAGCAGCAGCGCGGGTTTTAACCCTCGCTACTACTAAGCGGTCTCTACTGTGCCCCCCGGGACATGCCATAGTTGTAGCGCGGGTTTTTAACCCTCGCTACTACTAAGTTGATAGCAGTAGCGCTGGTTTTTAGCCCTCGCTACTACTAAGTGGTGCCACAGTAGTAGCGAGGGGTAAAAACCCGCGCTACTACTAAGTTGATAGCAGTAGCACGGGTTTTAACCCGCGCTACTACTAAAGGTCCCATTTTCAAACTCTACCCCCCATGTGGATCACCTTTTCAGTTTAAAAAAAATAAAATAAAATGATGAAAATGTCAATAAAATAAAATAAAATAAGTTTCCCATGTGATATGTGGCCTAGTTGTTGGGAAAATTTGCAAATATGAATTTCGACTTTATTTGCAAAATCTCTTGAGAATTTGTAAAAATGGGCATAACTTTTGCATACTAACTCGGATGAAAAAGTTTTTTATATGAAAAATCATCTACTCGAAAAGTTACGGGGCTTTTAAGATCTAGAGGCAAAAAAATTCATCAAATTTCAGTTTTTTTTAATTTTTTTAAATCTGGTCAAACTAATTATTCAAGAATATTAGTGTTACTAAATAATTATTTTAGTTTTTTTGAATTTTGGTCAAATCTGGTCAAACTATGGTCAAACTATGGTCAAACTAATTATTCAAGAAATATTAGTGTTACTAATTTTTTGGAACAATAGTTTCAAACTCAAACAGTGAAATGTGTGACTTCATGCTCAAGCTAAATTCCTGAGGTTAATAGGATTGACATCTTACTATTGTCGGAAAACAACAAGTGCAGACTTGGAAGCGAGGAGAATAGAACCGGAAGTTAAGCATGCTCAGTGGAGTAGTGAGAGGATGGGTGATCGTCCGGGAAGTTAGATGATTTGGAATGATGAGGGGTGATTAGAGATTAAATTGAGCAGCGATGAGGGGTGATTAGAGATTTGAGGTTAAAATAATTCAGAAATTTGAAAATTAGGGAAAAATTCGATTTTTTTTCGAAAAAATTCAAAAAATATATATCAGAGATTAGAGATTAGTAGTAGCGCGGGTTTTTACCCACGCTACTACTAAAGGACGTAGTAGTAGCGTGGGTGGCACCGGCGCTACTGCTATACATTAGCTGTAGTGCCTTATTAGTAGCGCCGGCCCCCGCGCTACTAATAGGCCCAAAACCCGCGCTGCTGCTAGGCTTTTCCCTAGTAGTGAAAGTAGCACCATGTTTTTCATATAGTGAGTCTCATATGTTGTCACTTTCATATACTAGTGGGAATTTTTCATTATAGAACTTGGCTTGTATATTCCTACGGTGGGCTTCCTCAAATGCCCTAGGTCTTCGTGAGCAAGCAAGTTGGATGCACACCCACTAGTTTTCCTTTGTTGAGCATTCATTTATAGCTCTAGTGCATCCGTTGCATGGCAATCCCTACTCCTCATGTTGACATCAATTGATGGGCATCTCCATAGCCCGTTGATTATCCTCGTCAATGTGAGAATTTCTCCTTTTTTGTCTTCTCCACACAATCCCCATCATCATATTCTATTCCACCCATAGTGCTATATCCATGGCTCACGCTCATGTATTGCGTGAAGGTTGAAATTTTTTGAGATTATTTAAGTACGAAACAATTGCTTGGCATGTCATCGAGGGTGTAGAATTTGGGAACATCTTTGTGTGACAAAAATGAAGGATGGCCTAACTATATAATTTTGTAGGGACGAACTTTCTTTAGCCATGTTATTTTGAGAAGACATGATTACTTTGATTAGTATGCTTGAAGTGTTACTATTTCTTTTATCAATATGAACTTTTATTTTGAATCATTTGGATCTGAACATTCATGCCACAATAAAGAAAATTACGTTGAGAATTATGCTAGGTAGCATTCCACATCAAAAATTCTGTTTTTATCATTTACCTATGAGAGGACGAGCATGAATTAAGCTTGGGGATACTTGATACGTCTCCAACGTATCTATAATTTTTGATTGTTCCATGCTATTATATTACCCCTTTTGGATGTTTATGGGCTTATTTTACATATTTATATGATTTTGGGACTAACCTACTAACCGGAGGCCCAGCCCGTATTGCTGTTTTTTTACCTATTTCAGTATTTCAAAAGAAAAGGAATATCAAACGGAGTCCAAACGGAATGAAACCTTCGGGAGCGTGATTTTTGGAACGAACGTGATCCGGAGAACTTGGAGTGCAAGTCAAGAAGCAATCGAGGCGGCCAGGAGATAGGAGGGCACGGCCACCCCTCCTAGGCGCGCCCCCTGTCTCCTGGGCCCCACGAGCGGCCACCGACGTACTTCTTCCTCCTAAATATACCTATGTACCCCGAAAACATCCAGGGAGCCAACGAAAAACAATTTCCACCGCCGTAACCTTCGGTATCCGTGAGCTCCCATCTTGGAGCCTTCGCCGGCGCTCCCCCGGAGGGGGAATCGACCATGGAGGGCTTCTACATCAACACCATAGCCCCTCCGATGAGTTGTGAGTAGTTTACCATAGACCTTCGGGTCCATAGTTATTATCTAGATGGCTTCTTCTCTCCTTTTGGATCTCAATACCATGTTCTCCCCCTCTCTTGTGGAGATCTATTTGATGTAACTCTTTTTGCGGTGTGCTTGTCGAGATCCGATGAATTGTGGGTTTATGATCAAGTTTATCTATGAGAAATATTTGAATCTTGTCTGAATTCTTTTATGTATGATTGAGTTATCTTTGCAAGTCTCTTCGAATTATCAGTTTGGTTTGGCCTACTAGATTGATCTTTCTTGCCATGGGAGAAGTGCTTAGCTTTGGGTTCAATCTTGCGGTGTCCTTACCCAGTGACAGAAAGGGTTGCAAGGCACGTATTGTATTGTTGCCATCGAGGATAAAAAGATGGGGTTTGTATCAAATTGCTTGAGTTTATCGCTCTACATCATGTCATCTTTCTTAATGCGTTACTCTGTTCTTATGAACTTAATACTCTAGATGCATGCTGGATAGTGGTCGATGTGTGGAGTAATAGTAGTAGATGCAGGCAGGAGTCTGTCTACTTGTTGTGGACGTGATGCCTATATACATGATCATGCCTTGATAATCTTCTATCAATTGCTTGACAGTAATTTGTTCACCCACCATAATATTTATGCTATCTTGACAGAAGCCACTAGTGAAACTTATGGCCCCCGGGTCTATCTTTTATCATATAAGCTTTCTATCTACTTTTATTTGCGTCTTTACTTTTTGGATCTATATTATAAAATACCAAAAATATATTTATCTTATCATACTATCTCTATCAGATCTCACTTTCGCAAGTGGCCGTGAAGGGATTGACAACCCCTTTATTGTGTTGGTTGCGAGTTATTTGTTTGTTTGTGTAGGTGCGTGGGACTTTTGAGGAGCCTCATACTGGATTGATACCTTGGTTCTCAAAAAATCATTCGGGCCCAAGAAAGACGCAGGCCGACCCAATTGTGGCCCGCTAAAAACCAGGCCCATTAGAGTCGAATGTTTCGGCCCGGTCGACTACATCTGATTTTTTTTCAGATAGCCAATGATGGCAGTAACTAGTAGGAATTAAGAACAAACCTACTCAATAGAATAAATAAATTATGGCATAGTAACTAAGAATAAACCTACACTATACAATAAATGATTTAAGGTATATTACATCCACTGGGCATCGAAGTTCGCCACCAGTGATCATAAAGCGCAACGAAGAAGCAGATTACAAAAACTGGGCACCATTGCAGCGTAACAAAATAATACTGAACCGAGGCCACTTCCAAGATAGTTCAAGAAAGGTTAGCCTTGCGGGGGAACTGCTGCGCAAGTTGCTGAGCAAGGTTGAGACCGGCCTAGCATGCTGGTCATAGCTTCCAGGTGTAGCTGTTTAGCGATGAGGTTCTCATTGGTGTTCTCCGCAATCTTTCTTAGAGATTGGACTTCAAGTCAAAGTTGAGTTGCAGAATGCCTTTATGCTAGAACTTGGGACTGAAGAAGTCGAACTGATTCAGACAACAAATTCTGTGAGCTTGTCTGACTGCTAGTCTCTAGTAACTTAAACACTGCATCAAGACAAGACTTTGGGGTTGTCTCGCTATCTTCAAGATGTTTTGCCTTCTTTGCTGCAATATATGTTGGGTTTGTCTCATAGCCTTCAGCAGACTTGTGCATGCCATCAGGCATATCACCCTGAAACAAAGCAGAGAGATGACAGGTTTTGCACGTGTATAAACAAAGATGATAACTATGCTGTCAATTCCATCCAATTTCAAATTGGAAATAAAGAGTAAGTTCAAAATATTAATAGCATAATTTGGCATTGTTCATAATGCGGGGAGCTTCACCACACTATTGGATTACCATGTCAACATAACAAGCATAGATGAAGGGCAAAGAAAATCATTGTATCTATTTTGGTTAATGTGCATGGCATGTTGTTCATATCATCAGCCACATCAGTAAGATAAAACAGGAGATGACAAGGTGAAAACGTGGGCTACTTCACCACACACTGGATTATAGATCCAAAAAAACAAGCATACATATATGGAGTATTAAGTAATGTGCATGGTATGAATAAGGAATTTGGTTTTACAAGTAAAACCTAGAACTTATGGTTCTTGCGAACACGCATTTTGGTAGAAACAACAAACTAAACAGCAGTAAACGATAGGGAGTATGAGCAAATTAAACAACAGTTGAGGCTAAAGGCTTTAGAAGGACTGACTTACATTAACAGTTAACACCGGCTTTATAATGCCCTTCTCCATGTCAAGGGAAGGATAACTCAAGAATTTCAGCATAGAATCTTCTTCATAAGCATTGCCTGTACTCTACATTTTGTAGAGAGTAATTATAGATATGATAATACTGGAAGGGATAGAGGACAATGAAGATAAGATGCGATTGATGCTACATAATCAACTACCAATCCTGGAAGTACAAGCATTACAGACAAAATGTCTTGACAAGAGCAATGGGCTACACTTAGACCGGCATTGTCGTGTATTCTACTTGTTGGTAAGATTAAATATAGATCTGATCTTTTTTAGTAAATGGTGGGCGAGGGAGATAAGATGCAGAATGCTACACAATGAACCAACCCCTCTTGCCATAATACAAGAGTGTTTTGAACACTGGTGTACTGTACAAAACATTCTTATATTATGGGATAGAGGGAGTAGCTGTTAATGTAAGTACAGTGATAGACCACGTTCAGTCCTTACAAGAGGACGGACTGCAGAGCTAACCTCTTCAAAAGCATTGGGTTGATTCTAAATTTATGTAAGAGTCCATAAGGAACTTATAATGTCCACCAAATGGACGATTACGAGGCTAACATGTGCAGTGATGCTACATAATCAAACAACTATGAAAGTAAGTATGGTCATACAGGGCAAGAGGTACTCACAAGAGCAATGCAGTGTGCAGTATAGTTGCGAGATTCTGTGGCCCCTTGAAAACGAATGTTCTTCTGCTAACAGTTTTCGTACAAGTGAGACATTAAGGCAAATGCAGAAATGTAGTTCAAATTGTGATGTGATATCATAGACAGTACCTTATGCTACAGCCGAGACCAATGTGTAACAAGATTATTCCAGTCACCGTCGGATAAATGTAGCACCGGAGACTTTACAAAAATTTCGTTTAGAGGCTTGCCATCGAAGTGCGCTTGCCTCAGGTAGGAACGATACTTTATCAACGAGTGCTTGAAAAGCGCAACCAACCCTTGCTCGTCTTCACAATCCAGTTTGCTCCTCGCCTATTTAAAAGAATGAAATCTTGTGTCTTCTGTCAGCAGAAACATATGTAGTAATGACCATGAATAACATTAGTACATTACTTACGCGTAAGTTGTAGAGGAAGACTGGAAATTGTTCTGTGTCTGCGGTATAATCTTTCCATGAAGGAAAGATGCGCACAAAGTTCCTGACGACAACATAAGCTTCGTCTTCTAAACTGGGAAGAAATGGAATAGGGGTCCTATTTGTTGCAATTGGGGCTCTCTCTGGTTCGAAAAGGGATTTGGCAACTACATTTGGTGTACTCTTTCTTTGGAATGGGGTTTTGCGTCGTAGAGTTTGGTGCTATGTCAATGGCATAATCATCTTGCTTCTGCGGTTGGGGTCTCTTGAGTTGGGGCATCGAAATGACCAAAGTGTAGTAGGGCTAGAGTCTGCTAGAGTTGGGGTGTTTTGTGGGTCAGGTGATATTGCAACTACACCTAATGGTCTATTTGATTTATCAGGTGCCACTACCTTTTCCAAATACTTTGCTTGTGCTCCTCCACGATCAGCAATCGCCCTCTTCCTTTAGAACGTATGATACACAAGAACAACATTTGAATGGATAAATATGGTATGGTGACAGATGGAATATGTACTGAAAATGGATAGGCAGGGCGTATTCACATACACGATGTGTAAACTAAGTTAATGGCAGTTCAACAAAGTAGAAGCAATGCAAAGCATCAATTGCAACATATGTGCGACCAATGTAACCTTGGAAAGTTAGAGCAAGCACCTTGATGGGTGAATAAGATAGGGAATCTTCCTCTGACTCCTCCACTAGGGAGCTACATTGACTTAGGTCTCCCTCTAGCTCGTAATCTTTGTTAGGATCATATTACGAGCATGAATCAGAGGTGGAGAGCGTTTGCATTGCATTGCATCCAGACTTGATTTCAGTCCCTTAATGCCAAGTTTGACAGCCATGGCATTGTTACGCTTTATTCTTTTCATGCGCAAGCTCATAATCATTATGATCTTGTTGAACACGAGATTCATGAAAACATAAAAAGTAGTCAGATTATCTATGGAATGCATTGCGGATTCAACTCGAAGAGTGTCTCCCTCTAAACCCATGCATATGCAAAGTTCACCCCCCAACCGTGCTGACCAAACCACACACAGAAATACAAACCCCTTATGTCTCTATAACAGGCAGCCACACATTTCAAAACTAAAGTAGGAACATTAGAATCATATGAAATTCGTATTTGAACAAATAAACTAAGGAATTATGAGTGGCATAATGTTTAGCTTCAAGGGTGGAGTGTTGGTAGTGCGACACAAAGCAAGTAGGCAGATTGTATTCCATGTAAAAGATCGAAACCTATGTAAAAGCTGGAAATGACACTTTCTTTCTATACAATGCAGTGTTCGTTGCCCACACATGATGGAAGAGATCACATAGAGAAATACTATTCACTCATGTCTACGGTTCCAGTATTTAGAAACAGGGTGGTCCACCCTAAATGAATATTGACAACAAATATGACAAGGCAAGCATAGTTGTAGTGAATCAATCATCTACTTGTGAGCTTACTAGGACAAGTATGCAGAATTGTAACTGCAGTAAGAGACCGTCCAAAATCTGAATGAAGAAGTTTGTCTAGCACTTATTGTTTACAACTAATTGACGTGAATAATTGGATATTATATCGAATGAGTAAGAAAGACAAGAAAAATTGTCAACAAACCTGGCTTGCAGTAGTAATCTGGGTCAATGTCACCACGACCAACAATCCAAAATGACTAGTGTTTGTTTCGAGGGCCAGAATTTTGAAAACCCTGTGAACTTTAGAGGTACTAAAGATTACCAAAATACATCTGAACCATTAAGTGTAGGTAGCACTGAGCACACAACAAACCCTAATGACAGTCCTGCCTAATGAGTAATGAATCAATTAGAAAATGGGTGATGAGGTGTGGCTGCTGAGTGTTGAGGACGTATCTCAGGATAAATCGGGTTGGCTTGGTGGGTGCTGCACGCCTGAGCCCTGAACGGACTGGGAAGGTAGGCACGACGGCGCGCCCGAGCAGCGGGAACGCTGTTGGGCGAGCGCCTCCTGACCTCCTGTTAGTCTGGCGTCTCCTCCTAGAGTCATACCATCCGGGGACGGCAAGTCACCAGCGAGGCAGGCAGCTAGGGGCGAGTAGAGATCAGAAGCGCGTAGTAGAACAATTAAACGTCTCAAAATCGGGGCTTGGGACGACCCAAAATCCCAGGGTGGGCCGACCCACCGTGAGCACCCTGTAGAGATACACACCCAAGCGGCGAACATGCATTTTCGAAACTAATTTAGGAACATTTAGCTGACCAATTAAATGACTCTGTTTTAATTATATCAGCTTCGTATTTGAACAACTAAGCTTGTTTAGCCTGATGGGTGGAGCAGTGTTATTATGACACGGAGTACGTATTCTGATCGTATAGTGATCATAAAAGGGGGAAACTCTAAGCATATTTTTTTTAGCAAAAGAGGGTTTCCCCTCCGATTTCTATTAAAGAAACTACCACAGAACCAACATGATCAATTAAACCCTAAGCATGATCAATTATACCATATTATGACTATGCCATGGCAGAACCGAGCAATGATATTTAGCATCCATTGTTTGCTTCAAACTAAGAACTAAATTCTAAGAGCTGAAAAGAAAGTAGAGTAACCAAGTTAAGATCTATTTTCTGGTTGAGATCAAAAAGATGAGGAGATATGAAGTACCACCTCTCTTGTGGCGCCGTGTAGGCATCGGGGGTGCGATGGCTGTGGGTGGCGTTGAAGCAAATCTGCGACGGTAGACGGGTGCATCGGGGGATAAATCCCGTTGCGGTGGAAGAGAAGGTCGTGTGAGCGGCCCCGGCAAAGAGGACGACAGCGCCGATGAAGCGAGAGGACGCGATGGAAGGCTACTAGTCCGTTGCCATGGATGAGAAACGTCCATCTCTAGCAATGGATGACGCGGTCTTGGTAGGCACTCCAGCATGGTGGAGGACGGTGGCGATGGATGTGGTGGAGGACGATGGCGATGGATGGGGTGGCGGACGGAGGCTGGTGTGGGGATGGTGTTCTAGTGCGGACGGTGTATGAATGGGAAAACGGAGGGAGAGGTACGGGGAACCATGTTTTTGGGACACGCCTGTCTGAAATATGGGAAAATTACGAACTTAGCCCCCGTTTAAAATTTGGACGTCTCGTCGGTTGGGGATAGGATGGTAATCTCGCATCTCGCCAATATTTGCCCAAAGCAATTTCGGGCGAGGAGAGGGTGGTTGGCGCCCACGATGTATGAACGGGGCTGACAGGTAGGGCGGTTGTGTCACGTCTGAGTGAAGGTACAAACCTGCCCCTGTTGAAAATATTTGCCTACATCGATTTTGGTCGAGTCGAGTTTGTTTTGCCGCCCACTGTGTATGAATGGGGAATGGAGGGAGAAACAGAGGTCTTTCGGACGAGCTTGAATCAAATGTGTTTTGTCGCCCATGTTTCACGCCCATGTTTGACGCCCACCGTGTCGGAATGGGCTCAAAGGCGGTCGTGGCACGTCTAATTGAAGTTACTAACCTACCCCTATTTAGAGTAGTGGAAATCGGGCCGATGGATTTTCCGTGTAATGGGTAGACAGTAATTTCCATCTCCCAAACACTTGGCTTCGGGCAGCCGACATGGGAGTGGACATTTTGCCGCTTCTTTCGAATTTTGGGACAATAAGCATCCACGTTTACCCTGGCAACTAAATTCGAATCCATTTTGTATTCCCATATGAATCTTTATAAATCATTCTATGTGTTTTTATATATCTTCAAAAGGACGACAAAGATGTATTCCACTGTAATATATGAATATGGTTTACAAATGCCGATACTCAAATTCAGAAGCTAGAATCCAGTTTAAGGTGAATTCGAATATTTGGAACACTTCATGTCCAACTCAAATGTCACACGCAGCATAATGTGTACTCCCATTTAGATATGTACACAAGCGATGTATCAAGATTCAAATACCGAGTCAATCAACCAGGAATGTACAGAACTAACAGACATATAAACACTTATAGAGTATATGGATCAATAATATCAACTAATATAAGCCAGGCCGCTGTACTTTTTTTTTGCTACAACAACATCCTTTTTTAGCCAGCATCTAGGCCCTTTCCGATGCGTGCCACTTATGGTCCATCTATACCACTATTATTGCTGAATGCACATTCAGCCCGATTGGCATATTTGTAGGTCTGGCACAACAATCCAAATCAAATGTCTCCAAGTCTTATCAACTAATACAGACTTGTGCTCAAATAAAATTACAAACCAAAAAAATAAAAAATAAAAACCAATTATTACATGATCTCTAAAACAAATGGTTTGATTGATTACATGAACAAACAACACAAAGGTTATTCAATGATGGAAAGAATATTTCACCTATGATTTACCAAGTGGGAATTTAATTTCGTTTTTTCCTTCAGGACCTTAACAATGTGGTCAGTCTCAGCTTGCTTCATTTTTAAATCCACCAAATATTTAATGGTTGTCTTGAGTACTGCTTGTGATTGTGCTGTTTGCTTCCTCAACATGTCAACTTCATCTCTAAGTGCAGAAGCAGAATCTCTTTCCACCACTAGTTTAGCCTCTAGAGCATCAGCAGTTGGCAATTCATAATGCACGATTGGACCGGTGCCACTGCTGTGGGATGATGCAACGTCCATGGGGACCTCGCTCTTTGATCTTGGGCTAACCTGTTTTGCCATTAAAGTTTCGATTGGATTCAGAAAAGTTGAAGTTGGCAAAACATCTCAACTGGGAGTTATAACAGCAAACCAGTTAAACAAACAAGGAATTAAAGAGTTTCAATTGGATGCTGAAAAGTAGTTATTAACATCATTGTGACCCACTGTTGCAGTAGCAAAGCAGTTAAACAAACAAGTAGCTATTTAAGTTAAGGCAAACAGGTAATTCTTAACAGTAAGTATCAAGCACATAGATAGGCGCAGTCTACAATAGGATTAACAGGCTGTGGCATTATGTAATCAGTAGGAAACTAAATTAAGCCAAGCAACGTAATTGAACAATTTTGCAATAAGTGGCTAACTAAAATTACGAGAAGCAGGTAATTGAACTTACGCTAGTTCTTTGTACAGGCACACTGCAACTTCTTTTTCGCTTACAAGGTTGTACGAAGGAGTCCATGGCATCAATTGCTTGGATACGCAGTCCCAATACTTCTTTCTTCCCACACTGCGTTGGTAAGTCAAATGATTAATCTGGTAAGATGGCGCGTCCTTGATGTGTTATACGAGGACGTGTAGTCAGACTAGTTGTAGCCACACACATCACACTGGCTTTTACTGTATATTTCATGCGATTACTTTTGGCATATCGAGATCTAAGCAATCTACAATAGTATGAAAAGATTGGCATCCTTCACATTATTGGCGAACCCAGTTCATAGAAACAAGCAATTCAACCATTATGTGGGTAAATCAAAAGCGCCACTGGAATATTTTTCACTACCCAATCATACACACAAAAAGGGGCGACGCCACCATAGGGGCTGGTATGGGTGGCCGCCTTAGGTGGCTAGAAAGTGTGCACCTAGTTTGAGTCGTCCAGGTTGGGCTAGGCTAGTTTTGTTTGTCCCAACGCATGAGCAGGCAATGTAAAAATGAAAAAATGTTTCAATTTGGATGGACCAATAACATAAGTGCAAGGCAGGCCCTATAGCAGTCTCGCGGCCCAAACGAGCACCTCCCATATCGATCGACAATAGGAAAAATCGCAATTCATTCGCTCCAGCCCCCACTCTGGTTCGCTCCTAACCTAGCCGCCGCTGGACAGACTGACACAGCACTTCCTCGCGCCCTCGTTGGAGGGAGATCGCCGGGATTCAAGTGAACGGAAGGACAAGAGGATGAAGATCCACCTTGGGTGTAGCCTGCGTGGGAGGCAGCGGCGGCAACACTGGCATGGCTTCGAGCTTGCGCAAACGGACAGTCGCAGCTTGCAAGAGTAGCATGCGCAACGAGCAGGTACATCACATCCCTGATTATATCTAATTTAACTCTTCAATTTCTGGCCAATAGTTAAACCTGACGGTGTTGTAAAACTGCTTGTATGTAGGGAATCTATGAGAAAATGAAACCGATTTCTACTTATTTTATAACTCCCCAATCAATCTTGAATCGGCTGAATCGATGTATCTAATCAAGTTTCGGTGCAAACATACAAGCTCATGTTGTTCTTGAGCTGAAGTGTCTAATGAACATCGCTAATGAAGGATTTGATGCAAACATTTTACATGCTCCTGGTGATGAACATATAGTGTCTAATGAGGGATCTAATGCAAGCATTTTGCAATCTCATTGAAGGATTTAGTGTCTAATGATGATTTGCTGTGTTGAGAGAGACCGAGATTTGCAGGCATTGATGACAAGCAAATTATAGTGCATTTTCATAGCTTGAGGAAACGTCGAGGCCATCTACCAGAAAGTCCCCGTATCATGACAACATAGCATAAATACTTTTCTAATCAGTTGTTTGAAACTATTGGCATACTTGTGCAGGATAGATATATTGATATGCAGTTTGCGCACTGGTTATAGTGCAAGTACACTTTGATATTTTCAGCCAGAGAACGAATAATTCAAGCAGGTACAGACCATGTTTGTAGTCCTTGTACACCATGTTGCATTTTGTGTTTTTTGGTGCTTGCATCATTTAGTGTTTATAATCTGAACTACTTTGGATCATTAGCTGGTTTTCAAAGTGCATGTAGCTTCACATTTCTCAAGTTATGTTGATTTCCGGAGTGCAAGCGCCTTCGTATTTTTTAAGTTAAATGTTCACCCCTGGTAACTTGAATTCGTGGATCCGCAACTGCACACAAATCATACACAAATGCCAGTACAAATTAAATGAAATGCAGGGACTTACGCTAGCTCGTTGTACAGGCTCACTGCAGCTCTGCTTGCACTTGGGATGTCCCATGTACAAGTCCATGTTACCACTTGCTTGGATGTACAGGCCTTGTGCTCCTTGCATCCCCACTGCATTTTTGACACGGCAAATGGTTGATCAAATAAGAGGAATCGACCTTGATGTTGTACCGGAGGACAGATACTTACAAGGTTATACGGGTGTGCAGGATGTGTACCAGATCCTGTAGCGCCGTCATGCTTCGCTAAAAAATGGATTTGCTTGTTTCAAATGATATCCCCAGAAGAAATAAGAGTTAAAAGTCAGAGTTTCATATGCGTGTAAGCTAAGAGAGCAGTGAAAGGATATCCAAACATCGTCGGAACAGTGCACAAGGGAGTGATGTGTGGATACCTAGTTCGGGCCGGCGTTTGGGCATGCTCGCCTAGCTAGAGTGCGGGTCACTTCAGAGCCGTTGAGGGTGATGCACTGGCGTTGGCTGGCCGTGCACGGATGCAGATCTTGAGTGGCAGCGGAGTGCTACGATGTAGTGGACGAGACCGTTGGTGAAGCCCCAACGGCCTCAGGGGGGGGGGAGGGGGCGGAGGTGCGACGATGTGCTCGGTGAAGTAGCCCCGGTGAGTTGGGAGACGGCGTCGGTGAAGCGCACCTGATGCGGTGGAAGTCAGTGTTTTTGCGGCACGTCGGTTGCGGCGGCCGACGTTGTTGGTGGACCACCCGGTGCAGTGGACGAGGGCATAGATGAGGTAGCTCCGGTGCGATAGTGAAGCGCGACCGTCGTCTTCGTCATCGTCGTCCGGCACAGAGGTGGGGAAAGAGACAAGACGAGGGGCGATTCAAACTTTGCTTGGGTTGGCGGCGAATTAGGGATTTGAGCAATCTGGGCGCGGAAGGGGATGACAGAGAAGAGAGATTTTGTAGGGCTGGAATTGGGGCCACCAGATATTTCAATCCGAAACGTGGAAGCGCGAACTTATTTTGTTGTCGTCCTTTTGGGGGGGGGGGTGGGGGAGTGGGGGAGGGAGGGAGCGGGTGGGTGGCTGGGTGCTACGTGTCCGTCCGACACACGCAACCACCCCGACAGGACTATGATTCGGTGCCTTAAGGCACCTGCCTTTGTGTCTATGACATGTGGGCCAAACAGGTGGCTGGCCCACATGTCAGTGACCCAAAGGCAGGTGCCTTTAAGGAACCGAAGAAGCATCCACTCCGACACGACCCTGGTCTGCCTGGTGCGCCTACATTTGAGAATGCAAATGAATCTTCTTTCATTTGCAAACGAATCTGTATGTATTACCATGCCCATGTTTTCCTTGCAATAATTAGTCATTCGAAACGAGATACTCCCTCCGTTCACTTTTGTAAGTCGTTTCAGACAACTTAAAATGAACTGTTTTGCACATTGTCTGAAATGTCTTCAAGGTCTTATAAAAGTGAACAGAGGGAGTACTATAAATTAATTAATGAGGAGTTATTTGAAAAAAATCGAAACGGTATCCACGCTAACGTGGATTAGAGTGTGTGTCACATAATTAGTTATTTGAATTAGAGTGTGTGTCACGTAGCGATCTCCAATTCTAACGTGGATTTCGCATTTCACTGTATCCACACTACTTTTTTTTAATACAAATTCATATGTATATGATGAAAACCATGGTAGTGAGAAAACTTTTGGATGGATTCAAACATATGACCTACAAAAAAGCACAACAAATTGAGTCAATGTGAACTTTTCGAAACTTAGTATGGCACGAATTCGAAATAATTACCCGTATGCATGGTCCTCAGTTCAAATCTTACAATGTACACCGTATTGAAACATCGATATTAAGTCTCGTACTATGTACATACAAATGTTGTTTTTAGCCCCCCCGCACACACGCTATATACTTCCTGTATCGGTCAATCTTCCTCTCCTAACCACCTTAGGAAGCTACCGGTTTCCAACACACGTTCATTCTTTCTCTCCATGTTTCGATCTCTAAGTCTCTCAACTACACAACCCCTTTTCCCACTCTGTTACCAAATGTATTTACTTCACACACCCGCCATTGCACCCCATGCTGAGCTCTCTCTCTCTCTCTCTCTCTCCTTCTCACCCTCTCGTGCTAAATACATGCATTGCCTATCTAGCCCCCCAACCTCTCGTGCGCATGCACGCACGTTGTCTATCTAGTTCACTCCCTTGAGACTCTCTCACTATTTCTTCCGCACGGCGGGCCACACTCGCTCAATCTTGCTCTCTTTATCTGAGTCTCGTTCAACCTCATTTTCTCACACAAATGATATATCTCCCTGTTCGGGCCTCGATCGACACACTCTATACTCTCTCACGCAGATTGTCTATCTAGGTCAGTCCATCCAAGCCACCCCCACTCTTTCGACCTCATGGCGGCCCATGCTCACTCAATCTCTCTCTCTCTGTCTCTCTCTGTATGTATCGATTGACTTCGCTCTTTCTTGGACAAAAACGATATATCACCATGTTTGAGCCCAATTCGACCTATTCACATTGTATACTCTCTCACGCACATTGTCTATCTAGGTCACTTTCTCCAACCCGTCTCACTCTTTCGATCGCATGGCGACCCTATGTGATCTTTTGACCTTACTTCCTCCCACGCACAAAATATATCTACACGTCTGTGACTGGATCATCTCTCAAGCTCTATCTTACAACCCTCACTCTTGCCAAAAGCTCAATCGGACAATATCTCTCCAGAGCATATATATCTGTTCAATGAATGTCAGACCACACTCACTTTGTCTCTCTATCTATATGTCTCTCGATTGACCTCGCTTTCTCACACCGTATCTTCCATGCATTGAAGCTACCTCTCCATCCCTCGCAAAGCCGGAGCTATTTACATTGCGAGGGGCACTCCAACCTTGGATTAATTTGTGTAGGCATTTATTCCGGTCGGTTTAGATTATATTTTCGTAGCATTCGGCCCACAACTACTCCAAACATCGTTGCAACCCCCGCAACTCCCCTAGTCAATTTCCGTCTGGCTCGGTCATCGCTCTGTTGCACGTCCTTTCTCGCCTTCAACGTCGCACCATGGTATTACTGCAAAAAACTCTGTTGTTCTCTTTAATTATTATAAATAAGCTACAAAACTACACACCGATAGTCCACTTGGAATGGAACAAATTTCGACCCACAAATTAAAGTGCTACAAACTACACACCGAGGGGCCCACTTGTCATGAAACAAATTTGGACCCATATACAAATTAAAAAGTAAAGGATGAGGATCGAACATGCGACCGGGCCTTCAAGCCGCACATCAACAGGCAACATATGTAGAACAACAATGTTTGTCGTACCCCCTTTGTTCATATAATGTTTTTATATTACCACAACCTATTTAATGGATAACATGTAATATTATTTTTAGTACTATTCGCCTTCACTTACTGGTGGGTTCGATGTGTGTTCTCTCTCTCTCCTTCCTTTTGCGTTTAGATGCACGGGGAAACACGAAGAACTCGCGGGCGATGTTGCCGTGACCATATCTGGACGCGTTCACAAGTTACGGCGCCAGTTTCATGTACTAGTAGCACTAGTCAGTGTGTACGTGCAATGCACGTTAATTTGGAAGTATATTAAGTGCATGCGGATATTAAGTAGGATATTATTTGCGTGTTATTATGTGATTAGCACTATTTTTGGCATGAAATTAACTGCACGCTAAACGTGTTGAGCGCTCGACATTGAAGCAGTCTAGGTCATTGGATGACAAGGAATACATGTGGCTTGATGACGTTTTATATTTAATTTGATACGGCTCTAGCAGAACATTCAATCGATCAAGCCATAGATTTCGTTCAGTCTGACTCCGACTTTAAATTATACGACGATCGATATAAAATAAACGAAAATGATAAACGTTTGGATTTTAAGCATGGCAATCCGAACGTTTTTCATGGCAAATTTAGATTACGCAGTGGCGGCGGGGGCGTCTTGCGGTGGGAAGCGGCTCCTCTGCGTGTGTCGTTGGGCCACTGACCGCGCCATTGTTGGCGTACTCTTGGACATTGGCCTAGCTTCAAGGAAGACCAAAATGTTCCAGACTTTGGAGGGAGTCAACTGGTGGGAGGAGGCGACTAGTGTTGGTGCAAGGAAGCGGTCGACGGCGGCCATCCATGCCGCTGAGGGGGGCACTGGCACCCGCGCGGGGACAGGCGCTGTCAACGGCACGACGGAGACATTCGTGTGCACGGGCACCGGCATGGGCGTGCATGTCAGTGCATGCGCAGGTGCATGCGCTGGCAGTGCACGGCAGCAACGACGGGTGTCTTGGCGTCGGTCTGCAGCCGCAAGCGCATCTTGTTGGCAGGTGCACGGGCGCGTGAAAGTCGGCGGGGACCTCGTGAAACCCCGTGGGATCAAGCTTGGCGACAATGTGCGGCTCTCAGCCCATCAATGCCACGGGATGGTATTTGGCGCTTGATGAGGCGACGGAGCCGAACGGAGCGGGACAGCGCGACGTCTTCCCGCAAGGCCAGTTCAAGCTCCTCCCAAAGTGCCTTATGCTCTTGAGACTCCGGCTGGGTGTCTTCCTCAGGAAACTGGAAGACTAAGGGCAGACCTTCGTGATGCGGCATGGCGTACGTTTAGGTCAGGCTAGTTGGAGGTAAACGACAGGAGAATCGAAGAGGAAGAGAGAAGATTGTAGCAATACCGGGTAGTGCGGGGTTGATTTTAAACTACGGCGCCGGCGACATTAAAAGTGGGAGCAGTTGGGACGAGGGTGGGCGGCGGAGCCTGGTCAAAAGGGCTTGCCTCGCGGTGAGCCTGCACAGCTGTCTGCGCGCATGCCTCCGTGTCAGCCGGCGCAGCGGTCTGCTTGCACGCCTCTCGTCGACTCACACGCTTGCTCGGATGGCACCTGCCGATGAGAAGCGGGGACTTGTGGCGGCACATAAACGCCCACGGTTTCAATAGTGAAAGCGTTCGCCTTAACGTGACAGATCTTTGTTCCAAAATACCTTGGCTCTTCATTTGTGCAACTTGTCATAAGCAGTTTGTCTCAAATTGAAGAAAAAACTTACTAAGTAATATTTGTGGCATATCACGTGACCATGCTCAGTTTCAAGAATTTATGCTCACATTTGGATTTTCTGAAATTTAAGATCCAAGATTCGAAACAATATCATAACCTGCGTCATGCAATAAATTTTCAAGCCGTACATCTGTCCTGTTGTATTTCTTAAGAAAGGATTTGGTCAAACATTTTGCTTAGTTAGACTTCAGACAAGTTATATATGCAGAGTAAAAGGATAATCCCTCCGTACCAGTGCATTGCCTGATATATTAACTCCAGTACTAGGCACGAACACATGGGCTCAATTTTGTGCTCATCCTGGTGTAGTAGTAGTAGTACTAGGCAATGCAGTTGACGGGTGACCTTGACGAGCGGCGACCGAGGGAATTGAACCGTGCTCGGCACGGTAGGTAACGCTGTCTAGTTACTAAAGCATCCCTCCGTTGTTCATCGGTAGTGATTATGGACCGGGGTCATGAGGGGAATTTTCTTGGGCTGGAATTCTGGCCGCCAAATATTTTGACTTGAAATGCTGAGGCTCGACTGGTTGGGGTTGCCTAATGTTCGTACCATGCACGCCACCGAAGGACACAAGCCCGGTTTTTTTATTTTTTTATTTTTTTAGGATCAACACGAGCCAAGGTCTGGCTGGTACGCCGTTGGGTCCTACCATTCGAGAATACGAAAGGAACCTTTTAAATTGCCGAATGAATCTATGTGTATTACAATGCCCATATTTTCCTTGCAAATACTAATCTCAATGTGGTAATTGATTTATGACAAGTTGTTGAATTAGAGTGAGTTTGTGATATAGTGATCTCAACATGGATTTCACATTTCATGGTATCCCTAGTAAGTTTTCCAATGCAAATTCAAATTTAAAAGATGAACAATAGGGAGGTGAGAAAACTTTGTATGTATCAAGCATATGACCACACACACACACATACACACACACACAGACACACACGCACGAACACAACAACAATCCAATAAGTATGGTGCATCTGTTTTTTCCAAGCCATGCATGTATGACACGAATTCAAAAATACTCCTTCTATTCCTAAATATTAGTCTTTTAGAGAGTTCAATAAGTGACTACATACGGAGCAAAATGAGTGAATCTAGACTCTAAAATATGTCTATATACATCCGTATGTGCCAGTCCATTTGAAATCTCTACAAAGACTAATATTTAGGAACAAAGGGAGTAAAATGTAAGACATGCATGGTCCTTAGTTCAATATTTAAAATGAACATGAAACTGAAACATGAATATTAAGTCTAGTACTATAGTACATGCAAATGTTGTGTTTAGGCGGAGCTATGATTGTCGGGGGTCAACCCCTCGACCTTAGATAAAATTGTGGAGCTCTGTTTAGGGTTGTTTAGATTATATTTGTCCCCACCCTCCCAACCACCAATTGGTTGTGCACCCCCACCCCTCCTCCCCGGGAGAATATCAGGTGCCCCCATACCTTAGATGCTATATGCCGATATGAGTTGCTTGGAGCTTGTAGGTATGAGATATAGCAGCTCACATGATGTGTCTTAATATTTTTACAGGAAACCTTGATGAGTTTGAGAATTGCACACAATTTGTACAAAAACTACTCCGATGCCCTTGGATCCCATATCCAACGACCTCGGCTCGTATCACCATAGCATCTAAGATGAAGGAGGACATCATATTCTCACGTATGTAAGAATATCATGTGCTACCACACCTTAGATGCTTTGGTGATACAAGCTCTTGAGCCGTTGGATTTGTGACCCAACACCTCCTCGATGGTTGAATCATTTTTGCGTAAAAGCCCCAAAAGAGTTCGCCACGCTTACAAGCACAAAGATCTTTCAGATGCCATTGGATCTCAGATCAAGCGACCTCGAAGCTCGTATCACCGTAGCATCAAGCTGCGATAGCACCTTATGTTTTTCGCACGGAGAATATGAGGTGCTCCCGCACCGTAGATTCTATGGTGATACGAGTTCACTAAGATCTAACGGCCCATGAGGAGGTTTGAATATTTTTGCAATATCTGGTGAGAGAGTTTGGGAAATGCACAGAAAGTACAAGTACTACGCATATGCCATCTGATCACTGATCATACGACCTAGATGCTCATATCACCGTAGCGGGTAATTAAGCTACGAGGAGCACCTAATATGAGCAACGGGGAGCCGTTGGATCAAAGATGCAACGGCACACACGAGGCCTGAATGTTGAAATTGCGCATAATTAAAAAGACTACTCCCAAGCCATTGGATCACACTTCCAATGGTGTAAAAACTCGTATCACCATAGCATCTAAGCTGTGGGGTGGATGTGATATTCTATGCCGCTGTCATTTTTGTACGTAAACTTGCAAAATACGTGTAACTCGTGCTGCTACTTGTCTAACCGCGCAAAGTGTTTGTTCAAAAAAAAAACCATCCTACACTGAAATATCGGAACAACACACGGGGGTCCCACTTGCCATTAATCAAATTTGGACCTAAAACTAACAAATCTGAAAGACAAGATTCGAACTGGCTACCAGGACTACAAAGCGTAAGTCGATAGCCTAAAACAACAACGGTTGTTGGCTTTGTCCCATAACTTGATTTTATACAGTATTACGTTGAGTAGAGTAGAGGGAGTGCCTCGTCAACACGTGCATGACCGTTGACTCACTTACTGGTGGGTCCCAGGTCTGCGATCTCAATCTCTCTTCTCTCCATCGTATAACCTTTGCACGGGCACATATGAAGAGCGGCGCTAGCTTGCCGTGGTGTTATTACAACTAAAAAGAAGCTTGGAAAATAGAAGAATCGCCTAGAACAAGAGACGTTGTGGCTGGTCGAGACGGAGCTAACCACATCTATCCTCTGTGCCACGTTTGCATGATGAAGCTGTGTGGCTAGTGGGGTGTTTTCGACCGACTGGCTGGGTCCCAAGGTCGAACCATAGGTACTACGTCTGATACAGTATATTTTTACACGCACATTTTTCCTCCATGTCGAGACATGGCACACCCTACCGCTCGGTTTCGGGGTCCTTCCGGGTGGTGCACGCATATATTCTTCCTGACGTGGGACGCCCTACCGCGTGTTTTCTGTGTCCTCCTCGGTCGTAGCACCTAAGCAAGTAAATGAGTCGTCAAATCATGAAAGACCACCTATCCCGTCGAGTACATCAGTGAAGCACGGTGGCTAGTGATGACCCGCAAGTATACAGGATAGTTGTAGCCTCTTTCGATAAGAGTGTTGAACCCAACGAGGAGCTAAAGTTAGAACAAATACTCTCTCAAGTCCTATCTGCCACTGATACGACTCTACGCACGCTTAGTGTTCGCTTTACCTAGAACAAGTATGAAACTAGAAGTATTTTGTAGGTGTTGTTGGATAGAATTGCAAGATAATAAAGAGTACGTAAATAAAAAGAAGGGGCTGTTTAGATAAAGAAGCAATAAAGTGAATATAGCGAGTGTGGAAAAGTGGTGATAGGAGTTGTGAAATTGTCCCTAAGCAATTGACTACTTTACTAGACCGATAGCAAGTTTTATGTGGGAGAGGCCACTACTAGCATGTCATCCCTGACTTGGAATTCCATGCACTTATGATTGGAACTATTAGCAAGCATCCGCAACTACTAACGTTCATTTAGGTAAAACCCAACCATAGCATTAAGATATATTGGTCCCCCTTCAATCCCGTATGCATCAATTTCTATGCTAGGTTGAAGCTTCTGTCACTCTTGCCCTCCAATACATAGTCCCATCAACATACAACTAACCCTATGGTGTGACCCACACGCGTGCTCATATGATGGGCACCAAAGGACAACAACATAACCAAAAGCAAATTAAATCAATCGTAGCAATTCATCAAACACCAATAGGATAACGAAAATCTACTCACACATCATAGGATGGCAACACATCATTGGATAATAATGTGAAGCATAAAGCACCATGTTCAAGTAGAGGGTACAACGGGTTACGGGAGAGTGGACCGCTGTAGATAGATGGGGCAAGGTGATGGAGATGTTGGTGAAGATGGCGGAGGTGTTGGTGTAGATCGCTATGATGATGATGGACCCGACAGTAGCTCGGCGCCACCGAAGCAAGGGGAGAGAGACCCCTTTTTCTTCTTCTTCTTCTTCTTCTTCTTCTTCCTTGACCTCCTCCCTAGATGGGAGAAGGGTTTCCCCTCTGGTCCTTGGCTCCCATGGTGTGGGAGGGGCCCTCCGAGATTGGATCTATCTCTCTGTCTCTCTCTGTTTCTGCGTTCTCAGACCCTTCCCCTTCACCGTATCTTTTATATCCGGAGATTCGTAACTCCGATTGGGGTGAACCTTTCGCCCAGGTTTTTCTCATAAAATTAGCTTTCTTTCGGCAAAAGAAGAGCGTCAACCGCCTTACAGGGTGCCTAGGAGAGTCCAGGGCGCTCCTGCCTCCCTGGGGCACGCCCCCTGTCTCCTGGCCCCCTCGGGCACTGTCTCGCGTTGATTTTACTTCCCAAAAATCACAAATATTCCAAAATAATTCTCTGTCCATTTTTATCCCGTTTAGACTCCGTTTGATATTGAGTTTCTGCGAAACATAAAACATGCAACAAACGAGGCGGCTTTGAGCCTTTGGATCAATATGTTAGTCCCAAAATAGTATAAAAAGTTGCCAAAAGTATATGAAAGT
Source organism: Aegilops speltoides (assembly GCA_021437245.1). NCBI lineage: Eukaryota > Viridiplantae > Streptophyta > Magnoliopsida > Poales > Poaceae > Aegilops > Aegilops speltoides. Next base: position 437,986,828 of record CM038142.1, read on the forward strand.
TGAATAATATTGGCATGGAACAATAAAAAATTATAGATACGGTTGAGACGTATCAGCATCCCCAAGTTTAATTCCTGCTCGTCCTCGAGTAGGTAAATGATAAAAAGATAATTTTGATGTGGAATGCTACCTAGCATAATCTTGATCATGTATCTAATCATGGCATGAATATTAAGACACGAGTGATTCAAAGCAATAGTCTATCATTGACATAAGAACGGTAATACTTCGAGCGTACTAATAAAGCAATCATGTCTTTTCAAAACAACATGGCCAAAGAAAGTTATCCCTACAAAATCATATAGTCTGGCTATTGCTCTATCTTCATTACACAAAGTTTTTAATCATGCACAACCCCGATGACAACCAAGCAATTGTTTCATACTTTAGTAATCTCAAACCTTTTCAACTTTCACGCAATACATGAGCGTGAGCCATGGACATAACACTATATGTGGAATAGAATGGTGGTTGTGGAGAAGACAAAAAGGGAGAAGAAAGTCTCACATCAACTAGGCGTATCAATGGGCTACTAGAACAAATATATGACTCTATATGAATGCCTCCGGCGGTGTACCGGGATGTGCAATGATCTAGCATAGCAAAGACATCATAAAATGGACAAGCCATGAAAACATCATGCTAGCTATCTTACGATCATGCAAAGCAATATGACAATGAATGCTCAAGTCATGTATATGATGATGATGGAAGTTGCATGGCAATATATCTCGGAATGTCTATGGAAATGCCATGATAGGTAGGTATGGTGTCTGTTTTGAGGAAGGTATATGGTGGGTGTATGGTACCCGCGAAAGTTGCGTGGCACAAGAGAGGCTAGCAATGGCGGAAGGGTGAGAGTGCGTATAATCCATGGACTCAACATTAGTCGTAAAGAACTCATATACTTATTGCAAAAATCTATAAGCCATTGAAAACAAAGTACTACGCGCATGCTCCTAGGGGGATAGATTGGTAGGAAAAGACCATCGCTCGTCCCCGACCGCCACTCATAAGGAAGACAATCAATAAATAAAATTGTGCTCCAACTTCATCACAAAGAGGTTCACCATACGTGCATGCTTCGGGAATGACAAACCTCAACACAAGCATTTCTACTAATCCACAATCACCCACTAGCATGACTCTAATATCACCACCTTTATATCGCAAAACTATTGCAAGGAATCAAACATATCATATTCAGCGATCTACAAGTTTATGTAGGATTTTATGACTAACCATGTGAATGACCAATTCCTGTCTTCTCTCTAAATTGATATAAGTGAAGCAAGAGAGTTTAATTCTTTCTACAAAAGATATGCCCACGCTCTAACAAATATAAGTGAAGCAAAAGAGCATTCTACAAATGGCGGTTTTCTATGTGAAGAGAAACAGGCAATCCAAACTTCAAACGATATAAGTGAAGCACATGAAGCATTCTATAAAGACATACTCAAAAGACATAAGTGAAGTGCAATGATCATTCTATAAATCAACCAAGGACTATCTCATACCAGCATGGTGCATAAAATAAAATGAAAACTAAATGCGAAAAGACGCTCCAAGACTTGCACATATCGCATGAAGCAAGCGAATCCGAAAACATACCGATACTTGTTGAAGAAAGAGGGATGGCTTCAGGGCATCCCCAAGCTTAGACGCTTGAGTCTCCTTGAATAATTACTTGGGGTGCCTTGGGAATCCCCAAGCTTGAGCTCTTGCCTCTCTTCCTTTTCCTCATATCGAGTCATCCTCGATCAAACACTTCATCCACACAAAACTTCAATGAAAACTTCGGTAAGATCTGTTAGTGTAATAAAGCAAATCACTACTCCGAGTAATGTAGCAAACCAATTCATATTTTTTTTGCATTGTGTCTATTGTAATACAGGTTTTCCATGGCTTAATCCATTGATATAAATTGATAGATTCATCAAAACAAGTAAACTATGCATCAAAAACAGAATCGGTCAAAAAGCGAGCGATCAGAGTAATCGAACATTCACCATACTTCTGGTACCCCAACAATTCTATCAAAATTAGGAAAAATAAACAATTTTTACAGAAAGACAGTGCAAAAGGAATCAGAACCATTTGACGTTCCTTTTTTGAAAAGTTTTGGGTTCCCCTCTTTATTTTTTTGTTTTTAGACTATATGAAAGCACTCAATAGAAATAAATGACTCTCTAAAACTTCCGGGTTGTCTCCCTGGCAGCGCTTTCTTTAAAGCCATTAAGCTAGGCATATAGTGCTCAAATAATGGATCCACCCAGATCCCAAGGTATATCAAAGCCAATTTTAATTAACAATGATTTGTAATTTTTGAGCACAAAGTAACATATATCATGTGATAACAAAGTCTAACTCTCTTCCTATGCATGGACATGTCATAAAAGAACAATTCATGCACACCAAGTAAAGGCCAATGCATAGTATAAGAAATTTCTTGCTATTTTACCGTATTGGAAACATAGAGAGGTGGAGATATAGTTCCTCTCTCATAATAATTGCAAGTAGGAGCAACAAGCACATGCATATTACATTCATCAAAATTATCATGTGCAACGGTAAAAGGCAACCCATCAATATAATCCTTAGTGAGCACAAACTTCTCCGATATAGTGAGCACAAAAAGATAATGGGACTATCATGCGTGGGTGTAATAGAAACAATTTCATGTTTAACATAAGGAACTATAGAAAGTTCATCTCCATAAGCATAATTCATATTGGCATCTTGGCCACAAGCATAGAAAGCATCATCAAAAAGGGGTAATTCAAGAGAATCAGCGGGATCATAACAATCATCATAGCAATCATCCTTCGGTAATCACGAAGGGGAATTAAACAATGTATGAGTTGAAGAGTTACTCTCATTAGAAGGTGGGCACGGGTAGCTAATCCGCTCTTCCTCATTTTGTTCTTCGCTCTCCTCATCATCTTTTTCATCCAATGATCTCATAGTTCAGTAATTTCTTCTTCCATAGACTCCTGCAAAATATTAGTCTCTTCTTGGACAGCGGAGGAGTCCTCAATATATAGTTTAACATAGGCATTAGAAGCATAATTATCATAACAATATTCAAGTATGGCAAAAATTTCAGATTTATAGAGAGTAGCATCATACTTTTCAATCAAAGAAGCAAGCAACAAATTCTTCAATTTGTTGAACATCATAGTAATTATAAACACCCTTAACATACAAATATACGATTCCATTATCACTAGACAAGCATTGATAGGGAAGGTGTTTCTTAGGGTTTTCAGAACAACAAGTAAAATCATATAATTCACATAAAGTCCAAGCATAGCATTGCAAACGATGAATTTGATCTAGTAAAATTTTCCCTTTTTTAGATATACGGTGTCGCACATAACAAGCATGCTCATCTAAAGATTTGCCCTCAACTAAGCTAGTTGTGGTTTCAGCACGAGCACAAAGGGATCGAAGATGATCCAAGTAAAAAGCTTCAGGAGTGTGATAGATTTTGAGTGGTTCTTCAACCATTGGTGTAGTAGGTACAACTAATTTTTTGGTATTTTGCGTTTCCTACCCATAACTAAAGATAGAAAACAACTTAGAACAGCAAATAAAAATTACTTAGTGATAAAGCAAACAAGCACACACGAGAATATTCACCCCACGTTATGACTCCCCGGCAACGGTGCCAGAAAAAGGTCTTGATAACCCGCAAGTATACATGATAGTTGTAGCCTCTTTCGATAAGTAAGAGTGTCGAACCCAACGAGGAGCTAAAGGTAGAACAAATACTCTCTCAAGTCCTATTTTCCAATGATACGACTCTACGCACGCTTGACGTTCGCTTTACCTAGAAAAAGTATGAAACTAGAAGTACTTTGTAGGTGTTGTTGGATAGCTTTGCAAGATAATAAAAAGCATGTAAATAAAAAGTAGGGGCTGTTTAGATAAATAAACAATAAAGTAAATATAACGAGTGTGGAAAAGTGGTGGTAGGAGTTGTGAAATTGTCCCTAAGCAATCGACTACTTTACTAGACCGATAGCAAGTTTTATGTGGAAGAGGCCACTGCTAGCATGTCATCCCTGACTTGGAATTCTATGCACTTATGATTGGAACTATTAGCAAGCATCCGCAACTACTAACGCTCATTAAGGTAAAACCCGACCATAGCATTAAGATATATTGGCCCCCTTCAATCCCATATGCATCAATTTCTATGCTAGGTTGAAGCTTCTGTCACTCTTGCCCTCCAATACATAGTCCTATCAACATACAACTAATCCTATGGTGTGATCCACGCGTGCGCTCGTATGATGGGCACCAAAGGACAACGACATAACCACAAGCAAATTAAATCAATCATAGCAATTCATCAACCACCAATAGGACAACGGAAATCTACTCAGACATCATAGGATGGCAACACATCATTGGATTATAATATGAAGCATAAAGCACTGAAAGTGCATTATATCGACTAGAGGGGGGGGGGGTGAATAGGCGAATTTTATGGATTCTTCACTGAGGAATTTGCCGGTGAGAAAATTCCTTAGCGAAGAACTACTTGCAGCATGACATTCCTCACTGAGGAATTTTATGGATTCTTCACTGAGGAATTTGCCGTTGGGTCCTACCATTCGAGAATACGAAAGGAACCTTTTAAATTGCCGAATGAATCTATGTGTATTACAATGCCCATATTTTCCTTGCAAATACTAATCTCAATGTGGTAACTGATTTATGACAAGTTGTTGAATTAGAGTGAGTTTGTGATATAGTGATCTCAACATGGATTTCACATTTCATGGTATCCCTAGTAAGTTTTCCAATGCAAATTCAAATTTAAAAGATGAACAATAGGGAGGTGAGAAAACTTTGTATGTATCAAGCATATGACCACACACACACACATACACACACACAGACACACACGCACGAACACAACAACAATCCAATAAGTATGGTGCATCTGTTTTTTCCAAGCCATGCATGTATGACACGAATTCAAAAATACTCCTTCTATTCCTAAATATTAGTCTTTTAGAGAGTTCAATAAGTGACTACATACGGAGCAAAATGAGTGAATCTAGACTCTAAAATATGTCTATATACATCCGTATGTGCCAGTCCATTTGAAATCTCTACAAAGACTAATATTTAGGAACAAAGGAGTAAAATGTAAGACATGCATGGTCCTTAGTTCAATATTTAAAATGAACATGAAACTGAAACATGAATATTAAGTCTAGTACTATAGTACATGCAAATGTTGTGTTTAGGCGGAGCTATGATTGTCGGGGGTCAACCCCTCGACCTTAGATAAAATTGTGGAGCTCTGTTTAGGGTTGTTTAGATTATATTTGTCCCCACCCTCCCAACCACCAATTGGTTGTGCACCCCCACCCCTCCTCCCCGGGAGAATATCAGGTGCCCCCATACCTTAGATGCTATATGCCGATATGAGTTGCTTGGAGCTTGTAGGTATGAGATATAGCAGCTCACATGATGTGTCTTAATATTTTTACAGGAAACCTTGATGAGTTTGAGAATTGCACACAATTTGTACAAAAACTACTCCGATGCCCTTGGATCCCATATCCAACGACCTCGAAGCTCGTATCACCATAGCATCTAAGATGAAGGAGGACATCATATTCTCCTGTATGTAAGAATATCATGTGCTACCACACCTTAGATGCTTTGGTGATACAAGCTCTTCGGAGCCGTTGGATTTGTGACCCAACACCTCCTCAGTGGTTCGAATCATTTTTTGCAGAAAAGCCCCAAAAGAGTTCGCCATTGCTTACAAGCACAAAAGCGCGCCAGATGCCATTGGATCTCAGATCAAACGACCTCGAAGCTCGTATCACCGTAGCATCCAAGCTGCGATAGCACCTTATGTTTTCTCGCACGGGAGAATATGAGGTGCTCCCGCACCGTAGATTCTATGGTGATACGAGTTCACTAAGATCTAACGGCCCACAGTAGGAGGTTTGAATATTTTTGCAATATACGGCTGAGAGAGTTTGGGAAATGCACAGAAAGTACAAGTACTACGCATATGCCATCTGATCACTGATCATACGACCTAGATGCTCATATCACCGTAGCGGGTAATTAAGCTACGAGGAGCACCTAATATGAGCAACGGGGAGCCGTTGGATCAAAGATGCAACGGCACACACGAGGCCTGAATGTTGAAATTGCGCATAATTAAAAAGACTACTCCCAAGCCATTGGATCACACTTCCAATGGTGTAAAAACTCGTATCACCATAGCATCTAAGCTGTGGGGTGGATGTGATATTCTATGCCGCTGTCATTTTTGTACGTAAACTTGCAAAATACGTGTAACTCGTGCTGCTACTTGTCTAACCGCGCAAAGTGTTTGTTCAAAAAAAAACCATCCTACACTGAAATATCGGAACAACACACGGGGGTCCCACTTGCCATTAATCAAATTTGGACCTAAAACTAACAAATCTGAAAGACAAGATTCGAACTGGCTACCAGGACTACAAAGCGTAAGTCGATAGCCTAAAACAACAACGGTTGTTGGCTTTGTCCCATAACTTGATTTTATACAGTATTACGTTGAGTAGAGTAGAGGGAGTGCCTCGTCAACACGTGCATGACCGTTGACTCACTTACTGGTGGGTCCCAGGTCTGCGATCTCAATCTCTCTTCTCTCCATCGTATAACCTTTGCACGGGCACATATGAAGAGCGGCGCTAGCTTGCCGTGGTGTTATTACAACTAAAAAGAAGCTTGGAAAATAGAAGAATCGCCTAGAACAAGAGACGTTGTGGCTGGTCGAGACGGAGCTAACCACATCTATCCTCTGTGCCACGTTTGCATGATGAAGCTGTGTGGCTAGTGGGGTGTTTTCGACCGACTGGCTGGGTCCCAAGGTCGAACCATAGGTACTACGTCTGATACAGTATATTTTACACGCACATTTTTCCTCCATGTCGAGACATGGCACACCCTACCGCTCGGTTTCGGGGTCCTTCCGGGTGGTGCACGCATATATTCTTCCTGACGTGGGACGCCCTACCGCGTGTTTTCTGTGTCCTCCTCGGTCGTAGCACCTAAGCAAGTAAATGAGTCGTCAAATCATGAAAGACCACCTATCCCGTCGAGTACATCAGTGAAGCACGGTGGCTAGTGATGACCCGCAAGTATACAGGATAGTTGTAGCCTCTTTCGATAAGAGTGTTGAACCCAACGAGGAGCTAAAGTTAGAACAAATACTCTCTCAAGTCCTATCTGCCACTGATACGACTCTACGCACGCTTGACGTTCGCTTTACCTAGAACAAGTATGAAACTAGAAGTACTTTGTAGGTGTTTTTGGATAGCTTTGCAAGATAATAAAAAGCATGTAAATAAAAAGTAGGGGCTGTTTAGATAAATAAGCAATAAAGTAAATATAACGAGTGTGGAAAAGTGGTGGTAGGAGTTGTGAAATTGTCCCTAAGCAATTGACTACTTTACTAGACCGATAGCAAGTTTTATGTGGGAGAGGCCACTACTAGCATGTCATCCCTGAATTGGAATTCTATGCACTTATGATTGGAACTATTAGCAAGCATCCGCAACTACTAACGTTCATTAAGGTAAAACCCAACCATAGCATTAAGATATATTGTTCCCCCTTCAATCCCGTATGCATCAATTTCTATGCTAGGTTGAAGCTTCTGTCACTCTTGCCCTCCAATACATAGTCCTGTCAACATACAACTAACCCGATGGTGTGACCCACACGCGTGCTCATATGATGGGCACCAAAGGACAACAACATAACCAAAAGCAAATTAAATCAATCGTAGCAATTCATCAAACACCAATAGGATAACGAAAATCTACTCACACATCATAGGATGGCAACACATCATTGGATAATAATGTGAAGCATAAAGCACCATGTTCAAGTAGAGGGTACAACGGGTTACGGGAGAGTGGACCGCTGTAGATAGATGGGGCAAGGTGATGGAGATGTTGGTGAAGATGGCGGAGGTGTTGGTGTAGATCGCTATGATGATGATGGACCCCGACAGCGCTCCGGCGCCACCGGAAGCAAGGGGGAGAGAGACCCCTTTTTCTTCTTCTTCTTCTTCTTCTTCTTCTTCCTTGACCTCCTCCCTAGATGGGAGAAGGGTTTCCCCTCTGGTCCTTGGCTCCCATGGTGTGGGAGGGGCCCTCCGAGATTGGATCTATCTCTCTGTCTCTCTCTGTTTCTGCGTTCTCAGACCCTTCCCCTTCACCGTATCTTTTATATCCGGAGATTCGTAACTCCGATTGGGGTGAACCTTTCGCCCAGGTTTTTCTCATAAAATTAGCTTTCTTTCGGCAAAAGAAGAGCGTCAACCGCCTTACAGGGTGCCTAGGAGAGTCCAGGGCGCTCCTGCCTCCCTGGGGCACGCCCCCTGTCTCCTGGCCCCCTCGGGCACTGTCTCGCGTTGATTTTACTTCCCAAAAATCACAAATATTCCAAAATAATTCTCTGTCCATTTTTATCCCGTTTAGACTCCGTTTGATATTGAGTTTCTGCGAAACATAAAACATGCAACAAACAGGAACTGGCACTGGGCACTGGATCAATATGTTAGTCCCAAAAATAGTATAAAAAGTTGCCAAAAGTATATGAAAGTTGAATAATATTGGCATGGAACAATAAAAAATTATAGATACGGTTGAGACGTATCAGCATCCCCAAGTTTAATTCCTGCTCGTCCTCGAGTAGGTAAATGATAAAAAAGATAATTTTTGATGTGGAATGCTACCTAGCATAATCTTGATCATGTATCTAATCATGGCATGAATATTAAGACACGAGTGATTCAAAGCAATAGTCTATCATTGACATAAGAACGGTAATACTTCGAGCGTACTAATAAAGCAATCATGTCTTTTCAAAACAACATGGCCAAAGAAAGTTATCCCTACAAAATCATATAGTCTGGCTATTGCTCTATCTTCATTACACAAAGTTTTTAATCATGCACAACCCCGATGACAACCAAGCAATTGTTTCATACTTTAGTAATCTCAAACCTTTTCAACTTTCACGCAATACATGAGCGTGAGCCATGGACATAACACTATATGTGGAATAGAATGGTGGTTGTGGAGAAGACAAAAAGGGAGAAGAAAGTCTCACATCAACTAGGCGATCAATGGGCTACTAGAACAAATATATGACTCTATATGAATGCCTCCGGCGGTGTACCGGGATGTGCAATGATCTAGCATAGCAAAGACATCATAAAATGGACAAGCCATGAAAACATCATGCTAGCTATCTTACGATCATGCAAAGCAATATGACAATGAATGCTCAAGTCATGTATATGATGATGATGGAAGTTGCATGGCAATATATCTCGGAATGTCTATGGAAATGCCATGATAGGTAGGTATGGTGTCTGTTTTGAGGAAGGTATATGGTGGGTGTATGGTACCCGCGAAAGTTGCGTGGCACAAGAGAGGCTAGCAATGGCGGAAGGGTGAGAGTGCGTATAATCCATGGACTCAACATTAGTCGTAAAGAACTCATATACTTATTGCAAAAATCTATAAGCCATTGAAAACAAAGTACTACGCGCATGCTCCTAGGGGGATAGATTGGTAGGAAAAGACCATCGCTCGTCCCCGACCGCCACTCATAAGGAAGACAATCAATAAATAAAATTGTGCTCCAACTTCATCACAAAGAGGTTCACCATACGTGCATGCTTCGGGAATGACAAACCTCAACACAAGCATTTCTACTAATCCACAATCACCCACTAGCATGACTCTAATATCACCACCTTTATATCGCAAAACTATTGCAAGGAATCAAACATATCATATTCAGCGATCTACAAGTTTATGTAGGATTTTATGACTAACCATGTGAATGACCAATTCCTGTCTTCTCTCTAAATTGATATAAGTGAAGCAAGAGAGTTTAATTCTTTCTACAAAAGATATGCCCACGCTCTAACAAATATAAGTGAAGCAAAAGAGCATTCTACAAATGGCGGTTTTCTATGTGAAGAGAAACAGGCAATCCAAACTTCAAACGATATAAGTGAAGCACATGAAGCATTCTATAAAGACATACTCAAAAGACATAAGTGAAGTGCAATGATCATTCTATAAATCAACCAAGGACTATCTCATACCAGCATGGTGCATAAAATAAAAATGAAAACTAAATGCGAAAGACGCTCCAAGACTTGCACATATCGCATGAACGAAACGAATCCGAAAACATACTGATACTTGTTGAAGAAAGAGGGGATGGCTTCTGGGGCATCCCCAAGCTTAGACGCTTGAGTCTCCTTGAATAATTACTTGGGGTGCCTTGGGAATCCCCAAGCTTGAGCTCTTGCCTCTCTTCCTTTTCCTCATATCGAGTCATCCTCGATCAAACACTTCATCCACACAAAACTTCAACAGAAAACTCGGTAAGATCTGTTAGTGTAATAAAGCAAATCACTACTCCGAGTAATGTAGCAAACCAATTCATATTTTTTTTGCATTGTGTCTATTGTAATACAGGTTTTCCATGGCTTAATCCATTGATATAAATTGATAGATTCATCAAAACAAGTAAACTATGCATCAAAAACAGAATCAGTCAAAAACAGAACAGTCTGTAGCAATCTGAACATTCACCATACTTCTGGTACCCCAACAATTCTATCAAAATTAGGAAAAATAAACAATTTTTACAGAAAGACAGTGCAAAAGGAATCAGAACCATTTGACGTTCCTTTTTTGAAAAGTTTTGGGTTCCCCTCTTTATTTTTTTGTTTTTAGACTATATGAAAGCACTCAATAGAAATAAATGACTCTCTAAAACTTCCGGTTGTCTCCACGGCAGCGCTTTCTTTAAAGCCATTAAGCTAGGCATATAGTGCTCAAATAATGGATCCACCGGATCCCAAGGTATATCAAAGCCAATTTTAATTAACAATGATTTGTAATTTTGAGCACAAAGTAACATATATCATGTGATAACAAAGTCTAACTCTCTTCCTATGCATGGACATGTCATAAAAGAACAATTCATGCACACCAAGTAAAGGCCAATGCATAGTATAAGAAATTTCTTGCTATTTTACCGTATTGGAAACATAGAGAGGTGGAGATATAGTTCCTCTCTCATAATAATTGCAAGTAGGAGCAACAAGCACATGCATATTACATTCATCAAAATTATCATGTGCAACGGTAAAAGGCAACCCATCAATATAATCCTTAGTGAGCACAAACTTCTCCGATATAGTGAGCACAAAAAGATAATGGGACTATCATGCGTGGGTGTAATAGAAACAATTTCATGTTTAACATAAGGAACTATAGAAAGTTCATCTCCATAAGCATAATTCATATTGGCATCTTGGCCACAAGCATAGAAAGCATCATCAAAAAGGGGTAATTCAAGAGAATCAGCGGGATCATAACAATCATCATAGCAATCATCCTTCGGTAATCACGAAGGGGAATTAAACAATGTATGAGTTGAAGAGTTACTCTCATTAGAAGGTGGGCACGGGTAGCTAATCCGCTCTTCCTCATTTTGTTCTTCGCTCTCCTCATCATCTTTTTCATCCAATGATCTCATAGTTCAGTAATTTCTTCTTCCATAGACTCCTGCAAAATATTAGTCTCTTCTTGGACAGCGGAGGAGTCCTCAATATATAGTTTAACATAGGCATTAGAAGCATAATTATCATAACAATATTCAAGTATGGCAAAAATTTCAGATTTATAGAGAGTAGCATCATACTTTTCAATCAAAGAAGCAAGCAACAAATTCTTCAATTTGTTGAACATCATAGTAATTATAAACACCCTTAACATACAAATATACGATTCCATTATCACTAGACAAGCATTGATAGGGAAGGTGTTTCTTAGGGTTTTCAGAACAACAAGTAAAATCATATAATTCACATAAAGTCCAAGCATAGCATTGCAAACGATGAATTTGATCTAGTAAAATTTTCCCTTTTTTAGATATACGGTGTCGCACATAACAAGCATGCTCATCTAAAGATTTGCCCTCAACTAAGCTAGTTGTGGTTTCAAAGACGAGCACAAAGGGATCAAGATGATCCAAGTAAAAAGCTTCAGGAGTGTGATAGATTTTGAGTGGTTCTTCAACCATTGGTGTAGTAGGTACAACTAATTTTTTGGTATTTTGCGTTTCCTACCCATAACTAAAGATAGAAAACAACTTAGAATAGCAAATAAAAATTACTTAGTGATAAAGCAAACAAGCACACACGAGAATATTCACCCACGTTATGACTCCCACAGCGGTGCGGAAAAAGGTCTTGATAACCCGCAAGTATACATGATAGTTGTAGCCTCTTTCGATAAGTAAGAGTGTCGAACCCAACGAGGAGCTAAAGGTAGAACAAATACTCTCTCAAGTCCTATTTTCCAATGATACGACTCTACGCACGCTTGACGTTCGCTTTACCTAGAAAAAGTATGAAACTAGAAGTACTTTGTAGGTGTTGTTGGATAGCTTTGCAAGATAATAAAAAGCATGTAAATAAAAAGTAGGGGCTGTTTAGATAAATAAACAATAAAGTAAATATAACGAGTGTGGAAAAGTGGTGGTAGGAGTTGTGAAATTGTCCCTAAGCAATCGACTACTTTACTAGACCGATAGCAAGTTTTATGTGGAAGAGGCCACTGCTAGCATGTCATCCCTGACTTGGAATTCTATGCACTTATGATTGGAACTATTAGCAAGCATCCGCAACTACTAACGCTCATTAAGGTAAAACCCGACCATAGCATTAAGATATATTGGCCCCCTTCAATCCCATATGCATCAATTTCTATGCTAGGTTGAAGCTTCTGTCACTCTTGCCCTCCAATACATAGTCCTATCAACATACAACTAATCCTATGGTGTGATCCACGCGTGCGCTCGTATGATGGGCACCAAAGGACAACGACATAACCACAAGCAAATTAAATCAATCATAGCAATTCATCAACCACCAATAGGACAACGGAAATCTACTCAGACATCATAGGATGGCAACACATCATTGGATTATAATATGAAGCATAAAGCACTGAAAGTGCATTATATCGACTAGAGGGGGGGGTGAATAGGCGAATTTTATGGATTCTTCACTGAGGAATTTGCCGGTGAGAAAATTCCTTAGCGAAGAACTAAGTACTCAGAAGTAAGCATGACAGAATACACACATGGTCATCATGATGAAATGAAGACAAACACAGAGTACAGAAAGCGTAAACACAGGATAACACAAGATGAAGACAAAGCAGATGAAGAAATTGGGCGAGGAAATTGAGAAAGTCTTGATCAAATTCTTCAAACACAGATATGAACAATCACTCAACACAAAGAATGAAGAAATGAAAGAGTTGAGGAAATAGAACCGATAAAAGCTGGTGAAGACAATGATTTAGTAGACCGGTTCAAGCTGCTGTCTCGGTTATGCGTATGGTTGGAGCGGCTGAGTATTTAAACTCGAGGACACACAGTCCCGGACACCCAGTCGCTGAGCACGCAGCTCAGGACACCAAGTCCTCACCGTATTCTGCTTGAACTAAGGTCACACATACCTCGTCCAATCACTCGTGCTAAGTCTTCAGGCGACTTCCAAACCTTCACAGACTTCGGTCACTCGGCGATCCACAATTCCTCTTGGATGTTATAGACCATGACGCCTAACCGTCTGGAAGAAGCACAGTCTTCAAAGTTAACAAGCGTCAGATCCACGCAGGATCAATCTCTTCAGTGATGCTCAATCACTTTGGGTTTGTGGGTGTTTGGGTTTGGGTTTTTCCTCACTCGATGATTTTCACTCAAAGTCCTCGGAGGATGGGTTGCTCTCGGAGCAACCAACCAGCTAGTGGTTGTAGGGGCGGCTATTTATAGCCTAGGGAGCAGCCCGACATGATAAGACATAAATTCCCTCCGATGATATGACCGTTAGGTGGATAAGATATTATGGGACAGCTGGCGCGCAGCACAGCAACGGTCGGAATTTTGACTCTCAAATTTCTCAGGGCTATCATGTTCCTCCCTGTGTAGGCAATCCGCACTGGCGAATTCCTAACTCCTCAGTCAGAACAAATTCCTCAGCGACCAGAAGAACTTCATGTTGGAAATATGCCCTAGAGGCAATAATAAAAGGATTATTATATTTCAATGTTCATGATAATTGTCTTTTGTTCATGCTATAAATGTATTATCCGGAAATCGTAATACACGTGTGAACACTTAGACCCAATGAGTCCCTAGTGAGCCTCTAGTTGACTAGCTCGTTGTGATCAATAGATAGTCATGGTTTCGACTATGGACATTGGATGTCGTTGATAACGAGATCACATCATTAGGAGAATGATGTGATGGACAAGACAATCATAAGCATAGCATAAAAGATCGTATAGTTCGTTTGCTAGAAGCTTTGCCAATGTCAATATCTATTCCTTCGACCATGAGATCGTGTAACTCCGGTTACCGTAGGAGTGCCTTGGGTGTATCAAACGTCTGGCGTGGCGGGTGACTATAAAGGTGCATTACGGTATCTCCGAAAGTATCTGTTGGGTTGACACGGATCGAGGCGGGATTTGTCACTCCGTATGACGGAGAGGTATCTCTGGGCCCACTCGGTAATGCATCATCATAATGAGCTCAATGTGACCAAGGTGTTGCCACGGGATCATGCATTACGATGCGAGTAAAGTGACTTGCGAGGAGCGAGACCGAACAAGGTATTGGGATACCGACGATCGAGTCTCGGGCAAGTAACGCATACCGATTGACAAAGGAATTGTATATGAGGTTTGATCGAATCCTCGACATCGTGGTTCAACCGATGAAATCATCGAGGAGCATGTGGGAGCCAACATGGATATCGGACCCGCTGTTGGTTATTGCCCGAGAGTCGTCTCGGTCATGTCTGCGTGTCTCCGAACCCGTAGGGTCTACACACTTAAGGTTCGGTGGCGCTAGGGTTAGTAGGAAGTCAAGTATGTGACCACGAATGTTGTTCGAGTCCGGATGAGATCCCGGACGTCACGAGGAGTTCGGAAGGGTCCGGAGGTAAAGAATAATATATAGGAAGTGGTGTTTTGACCATCGGGAAAGTTTGGGGTTTCGGTAAAGTATCGGGTCCACGGAAGGGTCGAGGTCCACCGGTGGGGCCACCCATCCGGAGGGCCCCATGGGCCAAGGGGAAGGAACCAGCCCACAGGGGCTGGTGCGCCCCTAGGCCCACCCTGCGCCTAGGGTTGAAACCCTAGGGGTGGGGCGCCCACCAGCAGGGGCACTCCACCCCCTTGGCCGCCGCCCCACGGAGATTGGATCTCGGGGGCCGCCACAGGGGCCTATATAAAGGGGGAGGAGGGGGCTGCTGTACACAACTCCCAAGGCGCAGCCCTCCCTCCCAACACATCTCCTCCTCCGTGAGAGCTCGGTGAAGCCACAGCCGAATCTTGCTTCTCCACCACCATCACGCCGTCGTCTTTGCCGGTGGAGCTGTCTTCCTCAACCTCTCCTTCCCCTTGCTGGATCAAGAAGGAGGAGGCGTCGATCGTCCGCACGTGTGTTGAACAGCGGAGGTGCTGTCCGTTCAGCACTTGGCATCGGTGATCTGAATCACGCTCGAGTCACGACTCCATCATCACCTTGCAAGCTTCCGCACGCGATCTACAAGTGGTATGTAGATGTTATCTCTCTCCGTTACTCGTTGCTTAGATGAACTCATAGATGGATCTTGGTGAAGCCGTGAGGAAAATTTTAATTTTCTCGCAGCGTTCCCCAACAAAGTGGCATCATGAGCTAGGTCTATCGTAGTTCTCTAATGCACGAGTAGAACACAAATTTGTTGTGGGCGTTGATCTTGTCATCTTACTTGCCTCTACTAGTCTTTTCTTGCTCAGCGGTATTGTGGGATGAAGCGGCCGGACCAACCTTACACGACGCTTCGTGAGACCGGTTCCACCGGTGACATGCACTAGTTGCATAAGGTGGCTGGCGGGTGTCTGTCTCTCCACTTTAGTTGGAGCGGAATCGATGAACAGGGCCCTTATGAAGGGTAAATAGAAGTTGACAAAATCACGTTGTGGTGATTCGTAGGTAAGAAAACGTTCTTGCTAGAACCCAATCGCAGCCACGTAAAAGATGCAACAACAACTAGAGGGCGTCTAACTTGTTTTTGCAGCGATTGATCATGTGATGTGATATGGCGAAGTTGTGATGAATGATGAATTGTGATGTATGAGATCATGTTCTTGTAATAGGATTCACGACTTGCATGTCGATGAGTATGACAACGGCAGGAGCCATAGGAGTTGTCTTTATTTTTTGTATGACCTGCGTGTCATTGAAGAACGCCATGTAAACTACTTTACTTCATTGCTAAACGCGTTAGTCATAGAAGTAGAAGTAGTCGTTGGCGTGACAACTTCATGAAGACACGATGATGGAGATCATGATGATGGAGATCATGGTGTCAAGCGGTGACAAGATGATCATGGAGCCCGAAGATGGAGATCAATGGAGCTTGATGATATTGGCCATATCATGTCACAACTATATAATTGCATGTGATGTTTATTATGCTTTTACATCTTGTTTACTTAGGACGACGGTAGTAAATAAGATGATCCTTACAAAATTTCAAGAAGTGTTCTCCCCTAGCGTGCACCGTTGCTACGGTTAAATCGTTTCTAAGCACCACGTGATGATCGGGTGTGATGGATCCTACGTTCACATACAGCGGGTGTAAGACAGTTTACACAGCGAAAACACTTAGGGTTAACTTGACGAGCCTAGCATGTGCAGACATGGCCTCGAACACGGAGACCGAAAGGTCGAACACGAGTCGTATGGAAGATACGATCAACATGAAGATGTTCACCGGCGATAACTAGTCCGTCTCACGTGATGATCGGACACGGGCTAGTCGACTCGGATCGTGTAACACTTAGATGACTAGAGGATGTCTAATCTAAGTGGGAGTTCATAATTTTGATTAAGAACTTTATTATCATGAACTTAGTCTAAAACCTTTGCAAATATGTCTTGTAGATCAATGGCCAGCGCTAATGTCAACATGAACTTCAACGCGTTCCTAGAAAACCAAGCTGAAAGGCGATGGCGGCAACTATACGGATGGGTCCGGAACCTAAGAGATCATCCTCATAGCTGCCAGGAAGCAATATGTCCTAGAAGGACCGCTAGGTGCCGCTCCGTCCTGAAGAACCAAGGCGTTATGAGCGCTTGGCAAACTCGTCTTGATGATTACTCCCTCGTTCGGTGCGGCATGCTCTCTGACTTAGAACCGGGGCTCCAAAAGCGTTTTGAGCATCACGGAGCATATGAGATGTTGAAGAGCTGAAACTAGTTTTCCAAGCTCATGCCCGGTCGAGAGATATGATGTCTCCGACAAGTTCTCTGATTGTAAGATGGAGGAGAACAGTTACGTCGGTGAACACATCCACGAAGATGTCCGGGTTGCACGACGTATGACCCAGTTGAACATTAACCTCCCGGATGAGGCGGTCATTGTGAGAATCCTCCGATCGCTCCCACCAAGCTACAAGAGCTTTGTGATGAACTACAACATGCAAGGGATGGTAAAGACCATTCTGAAGTGTTCTCGATCTTTGAAGTCAGCAGAGGCTGAAATCAAGAAAGAACATCAAGTGTTGATGGTCAATAAGACCACTAAGTTCAAGAAGGGCAAGGGTAAGAAGAACTTCAAGAAGGACGGCAAAGATGTTGCAGCGCCCGTAAGCCTTATTGCGGGAAGAAGTCAAAGAATGGACCCAAGCACGAGGTGAGTGCTTTTATTGCAAGGGAAGGGCACCGAAGCGGAACTGCCCCAAATACTTAGCGGATAAGAAGGCCGGCAACACCAAAGGTATATTTGATATACATGTAATTGATGTGTACCTTACGATTACTCGTAGTAACTCCCGGTATTTGATACGGTGCCGTTGCTCACATATGTAACTCACAGCAGGAGCTGCGGAATAAGCGGAGGCTGGCGAAGGGCGAGGTGACGATCGCGTCGGGAATGGTTCGTGGTCGATGTGATCGCCGTCGACACGCTGCCTCTACATTTACCTCTGGGATTAGTTTTAAACCTCAATAATTGTTATTTAGTGCCAAGTTTGAGCATGAACATTGTATCCGGATCTCGTTTGATCTGAGATGGCTACTCATTTAAGTCTCGAGAATAATGGTTGTTCGATTTATATGAGAGATATGTTTTATGGTCATGCTCCGATGGTCAATGGTTTATTCTTAATGAATCTCGGCGTAATATTACACATGTTCATAATGTGGATGCCAAAAGATGTAAAGTTGATAACGATAGTCCCACATATTTGTGGCTTCGCCGCCTTGGTCACATTGGTGTCAAGCGCATGAAGAAGCTCCATCTTGATGGACTTTTAGAGTCTCTTGATTATGAATCGTTTGACACATGCGAACCTTGCCTCTTGGGCAAGATGACCAAGACTCCGTTCTCGGAACAATGGGCGAGCAACCAACTTGTTGGAAATCATACATACCGATGTAATGCGGTCCAATGGCGTGGAGGCTCATGGAGGATATCGTTATGTTCTCACTCTCACCGATGACTTAAGTAGATATGGGTATGTCTACTTAATGAAACACAAGTCTGAGACCTTTGAAAAGTTCAAGGAATTTCAGAGTGAGGTGGAGAATCAACGTGATGAAAGATAAAGTTCCTACGATCGGATCGTGGAGGAGAATATTTAAGTCACGAATTTGGCACACACTTAAGAAAATGTGGAATCGTTTCACAACTCACGCTACCTGGAACACCTCGGTAAACAAAGTGTGTCCGAACGTCGTGTCGCACTCTATTGGATATGGTGCGGTCTATGATGTCTCTTACCGATTTACGCTATCATTTTGGGGATACGCTCTAGAGACAGCTACATTCACTTTAAATAGGGCACCGTCTAAATCCGTTGAGGCGACACCGTATGAATTATGGTTTGGGAAGAAACCTAAGCTATCGTTTCTAAAAGTTTGGGGATGCGATGCTTATGTCAAGAAACTTCAACTGAAAAGCTCGAACCCAAGTCGGAAAAATGCGTATTCATAGGATACCCTAAGGAAGCTGTCGGGTATACCTTCTACTTAAGATCCGAAGGCAAGATCTTTGTTGCTAAGAACGGATGCTTTCTAGAAAGAGTTTCTCTCGAAAGAAGTAAGTGGGAGGAAAGTAGAACTTCGATGAAGTACTACCTCTCGAGCGGGAAAGTGGTGCGGCGCAGAAACCGTTCTGTGATGCCCACACCAACCGAAGAGGAAAGCGTTGATGATGATCAAGGTACCGGATCAAGTCACTCTTGAACTTGAAGGTCCATGAGGACACGTTCCGCACTGCAGTGGTACGGCAACCTGTCATGGAAATCATGTTGCTAGACAACAATGAACCTTGAACTATGAAGAAGCAATGGCGGGCCCGGATTCCAACAAATGGCTTGAGGCCATGAAATCCGAGATAGAATCCATGTATGAAAACAAAGTATGGACTTTGACAGACTTGCCCGATGATCGGCGAGCGATAGAAAATAAATGGATTTTTAAGAAGAAGACGGACGCGGATGGTAATGTTACCATCTATAAAGCTTGACTTGTCGCTAAGGGTTATCGACAAGTTCAAGGGATTGACTTCTGACGAGACATTTTCTCCGTGGCGAAGCTTAAGTCCGTCCGAATCATGTTAGCAATTGCCGCATACTATGATTATGAGATATGGCGATGGACGTCAAAGCGGCATTCCTTAATGGACATCTTAAGGAAGAGCTGTATATGATGCAGCCGGAAGGTTTTGTCGATCCTCAGAACGCTAACAAAGTATGCAAGCTCCAGCGATCCATTTATGGACTGGTGCAAGCATCTCGGAGTTGGAACATTCGCTTTGATGAGATGATCAAAGCGTTTGGTTTATGAGACTTATGGAGAAGCTGCGTTTACAAGAAAGTGAGTGGGAGCTCCGTAGCATTTCTCCTGTTATATGTAGATGACATACTCTTGATGGGAAATGATACGACACTCCTGGACAACATTAAGGCCTACTTGAACAAGTGTTTTTCAATGAAGGACCTTGGAGAAGCTGCTTATATATTAGGGATCAAGATCTATAGAGATAGATCGAGACGCCTCATAGGTCTTTCACAAAGCACATACCTTGATAAGATTTTGAAGAGGTTCAAAATGGATCAGTCCAAGAAGGGTTCTTGCCTATGTTACAAGGTGTGGCGAGCTCAGCGGTCACCACCGACCACGCAAAAGATAAAGAAGAGATGAGTGTCATCCCTATGCTTCAGCCATAGGATCTATTATGTATGCCATCTTGTGTACTGGACCGATGTAAACCTTGCCGTAAGTTTGGTTGCAAGATACCAAAGTAACCCGACAAGGAACACCGACAGCGGTCAAGAATATCTGAAGTACCGAAAAGGACAAAGGACATGTTTTCGTTTATGGAGGAGACGAAGAGCTCGTCAGAAGGGTTACGTCGACGCTTAGCCGACTCAGATCCGATGACTCTAAGTCACAAACCGGATCGTGTATATGTTGAATGGTGGAGCGATGGTGGTGCAGCCGCAAGCAGAGAGCGTCGTGGCGGGATCTCGTGTGAAGCGGAGTACATGGCAGCCTCGGAGGCAGCGCATGAAGCGATTTGGGTGAAGGAGTTCATCACCGACCTAGGAGTCATACCCAATGCGTCGGGGCCGATCAAACTCTTCGTGACAACACTGGAGCTATTGCCCTTGCCAAGGAGCCGGGTTTCACAAGAAGACCAGCACATCAAGCGTCGTTTCAACTCCATCCGTGAAAATGTTCAAGATGGAGACATAGAGATTTGCAAAGTGCACACGGATCTGAATGTCGCAGATCCGTTGACTAAACCTCTCTCGCGTGCAAAACATGATCAACACCAGAACTCTATGGGTGTTCGATTCATCACAATGTAACTAGATTGGTGACTCTAGTGCAAGTGGGAGACTGATGGAAATATGCCCTAGAGGCAATAATAAAAGGATTATTATATTTCAATGTTCATGATAATTGTCTTTTGTTCATGCTATAAATGTATTATCCGGAAATCGTAATACACGTGTGAACACTTAGACCCAATGAGTCCCTAGTGAGCCTCTAGTTGACTAGCTCGTTGTGATCAATAGATAGTCATGGTTTCCTGACTATGGACATTGGATGTCGTTGATAACGAGATCACATCATTAGGAGAATGATGTGATGGACAAGACCCAATCATAAGCATAGCATAAAAGATCGTATAGTTCGTTTGCTAGAAGCTTTGCCAATGTCAAGTATCTATTCCTTCGACCATGAGATCGTGTAACTCCCGGTTACCGTAGGAGTGCCTTGGGTGTATCAAACGTCACAACGTAACTGGGTGACTATAAAGGTGCATTACGGTATCTCCGAAAGTATCATTGGGTTGACACGGATCGAGACTGGGATTTGTCACTCCGTATGACGGAGAGGTATCTCTGGGCCCACTCGGTAATGCATCATCATAATGAGCTCAATGTGACCAAGGTGTTGGCCACGGGATCATGCATTACGGTACGAGTAAAGTGACTTGCCGGGGGCGAGACTGAACAAGGTATTGGGATACCGACGATCGAGTCTCGGGCAAGTAACGCATCGATTGACAAAGGAATTGTATATGAGGTTTGATCGAATCCTCGACATCGTGGTTCAACCGATGAAATCATCGAGGAGCATGTGGGAGCCAACATGGATATCGGACCCGCTGTTGGTTATTGCCCGAGAGTCGTCTCGGTCATGTCTGCGTGTCTCCGAACCCGTAGGGTCTACACATAAGGTTCGGTGGCGCTAGGGTTAGTAGGAAGTCAAGTATGTGACCACGAATGTTGTTCGAGTCCGGATGAGATCCGGACGTCACGAGGAGTTCGGAAGGGTCCGGAGGTAAAGAATAATATATAGGAAGTGGTGTTTCGCCATCGGGAAAGTTTGGGGTTTCGGTAAAATCTGGGTCCACCGGAAGGGTCGGGGTCCACCGGTGGGGCCACCCATCCGGAGGGCCCCATGGGCCAAAGGGGAAGGAACCAGCCCACAGGGGCTGGTGCGCCTCAGGCCCACCCCGCGCCTAGGGTTGAAACCCTAGGGGTGGGGCGCCCACCGGCTTGGGGGCACTCCACCCCTTGGCCGCCCCCCCGGAGATTGGATCTCAGGGCAGCGCCACTGGGGCCTATATAAAGGGGGAGGAGGGGCTGCTGTACACAACTCCCAGGCGCAGCCCTCCCTCCCAACACATCTCCTCCTCCGTAGAGCTCAGTGAAGCCACGCCGAGATCTTGCTTCTCCACCACCATCACGCCGTCGTCTTTGCCGGTGGAGCTGTCTTCCTCAACCTCTCCTTCCCCTTGCTGGATCAAGAAGGAGGAGACGTCGATCGTCCCGCACGTGTGTTGAGCGGAGGTGCTGTCCGTTCAGCACTTGGCATCGGTGATCTGAATCACGCTCGAGTACGACTCCATCATCACCTTGCAAGCTTCATACGCGATCTACAAGTGGTATGTAGATGTTATCTCTCTCCGTTACTCGTTGCTTAGATGAACTCATAGATGGATCTTGGTGAAGCCGAGGAAAAATTTTAATTTTCGCAGCGTTCCCCAACACTTCATCTCATCCTTTGAAGAAATTGGTGAGGCTGTATGAGATTTCCAATGGCTTCACTCGAAGGGATTGGTAGGTGTAGGATTTTGAGTTGAGCATCACATGGAAATTTTCCTTTAGTATTTCCTCGACCCCTTTCTTGAAGACGGTGTTTCCTATGACTCAAGAAAGAGAAAAACAAAACTATGAAAACGAAAGTCTTCAAGCTTCATATTCCTTGCATGAATATCAAGTCTTCACGGACACACAAATTTCTTCACTTTCAAAGTCTTCATGAAAGTCTTCAGGAATACCAAAATCTTCAGTCGAAGATATTCATTTTTAGGGGTCGACTTTCTCTGTAAATATCAAACTCCTCATAGACTTATAGAACTGTGTACACTCATAAACACATTAGTCCCTTAACCTATAAGTCTTCAATACACCAAAATCACTAAGGGGCACTAGATGCCCTTACAATCTCCCCCTTTTTGGTGATTGATGACAATATAGGTTAAGGTTTCAATGGGGATAAACATATGGAGTGTAAGTACTGATATTGAGGAATTTGATTGCAAGATATAGAAGAACTCCCACTGAAGATGTGCATAGTGAGGAATTTGCTTTTGAAGCAATGCACACTTGAAGAGTTGAATCATGGAGATCTCCCCCTATATCTTGTAATTCATACATGCATTTGACATATAATATGAAGAATTTGAAATGCATGATGAAATATGGTGCCTGAAGAAATTCAACATGCGTGCAATAATATTAACGAGGAACAAGCATGCAGAATCAGAGCACAGTGCATCAAAAGTATCAGAGCACCATCGGTTTTAAGATTACAACTCGATCCAATAAAAGTTTTAGAAGAGCGAGAGTTGTAACTTAGCAAAAAATGCCCATATAATAGACCCGCTTGAAGACTAACTCAGATTTCTCCTCCTTTGTCATCAAATGACCAAAAGGATCAAAACTGAGGACTAACGCCCCTGAAGAATATCAAGTTGATGGAGGAGCGTCAGCGTTGTTTGGGTCGGTTGTCGTAGTAGGGCCTGCCGCAGTGTCGTCCAAGTCTTCATTTTCATCAGTGTCTCGCGATGAAGAATAGGAGCTGGCCACCAAGGAAGGAACCTTGACCTTCTTGAATTTCTTCGGTGGAGGTGCAGACCAGTCAAATTCTTCCTTGAGACATGAGATAGAACAACCCAGGTAGGGTTGAAGGTTTCATGGAGGTAGTAGTGGTTTTTCTTCACTTCATTGTGTGTGGAGGTCATGTTGTGAAGAATTGAACCAAACTGACACTTGACCCATTTATGATTGCGATCAACTTTCTAATGAAGACTGAGGAGTAACTCACGATCAGTCATCACCCTGGGTGCTGTGGCTTCAGGAATTTGCTTGGCAGAGGTGTTGGTGGCAGAGTCATGTGTGGCAGAGTCATCATTGGTGGAGTAGGATGCAGCCTTGCGAATTTGACCATCCAATGGACGAATGCCTTCATTTATCACAGCATTTGCCTTGCCTTTGTCATCAACTAAGGAAAATGTCCGTTTGAGGACTTCAAATGGAGGCAAGTAGCTGCCGTGGTTCAGAGTATCAGCCTTGTAATTGAGTGAAGACCTTGTCCTGATGAACCTCATAATCCATGGTGCATAAGGCTTCAGCTCAGATGGTGACATAGCAATATTTGCCAGAGTCCTAATGAAGAAATCATGGAAGTTGATGGGAACGCCATGAATGATATTGAAAAGAATATTCTTCATGATGCCAACGACTTCTTCATCATTTGAGTCGTGGCCTTTGATAGGACTCATTGTCTTCGTCAGAATGCGATAGACAGTCCGAGGCACATACAATAATTCCTTGACGAGGAATTTGGTTCGTGGGGCCTGTCCTGGCTTCAAAGGCTTCATCAGCACTTGCATGTAATGATTTGTAAGCTCATGTTCACTGTAGACGCAACGAGCACCATCAAGGGGAGGACTGAGTGGGAGGGCACGAAGCAATTCATTTTCTGGTGCCTTGTAGTGAGTATTTTCTGACATCCAGTCCAGCACCCATGAGTTCACATCTTCGGAATTTCCTGTGATGTGCAGCGTCGCATAGAATTGAAGAATGAGTTCTTCATTCCAATCACAGATGTCAGTGCAGAAATTCAGCAATCCAGCATCATGAAGAACACTGAGGACTGGCTCGAAGCCTGGCAGAGATTCCATGTCCACGTGAGGAATGTGTGCATGATCGAAGACTTTGTCATTGTCGAATAGCACAGAGGAATAGAAATTGGCTTGACTAGTAGTCCAGAAACGCCTCTTCCTTATGCGAGCAGAATCATAGGGATTGTAGTCTATGAAGAACACATGCTCGTTAAAGAAATCTGCAGCCTTGAACTTTTGCTTCTTTGAGAATGGATCCTTTGGCTTGGGCAGAGGAGTGTCAGTGAGTTGCATCACAACCTCAGGAATCGCAATCTCCAGTTCTTGGTGAGAATTTGGTTCCTCTTGATGGCGATCTGCATGTTCAAAGGATCAGCAGCAGTTTCTTCAGCACTAGTGGCTGGAATTTCTTCATGCACAGACGAGATAGGGTGAGTTTCTTCAGACCCATTTGAACGGTTGGTGCAGGGGACTGAGGTATTTGTTGTATTGGGGTGAAGAGTGGAGAATTGGGATGCTGACTTTCCCAAAAGTCATCATTCATCACAGGTGTAGTGCATCCAATATCCACGTCTTCATCTTCAATTTCTTCAACACCAGCCTCTTCAGCTGTGAACTGAGGAATTGGCGAGGAAGCAACAGGCGTTGAAGGGATCGCATCCACTTCAATTTCTTCATCAATCTGCTCTGACGAAGCAGTAGAATGATTTTCTTCATCAGATCCGCTAGGGATCACATATTCTTCACCAAAAGGATCAAGGTCCTTTGATGGCAGGGTGGAAATCGGAACAACATCAATTGGATTTGCAAGTGAGCTGGTCATAGGCTTCATTTTCTTTGGAGCTGAAGAATCTGAAGCAGATGATGCTTTCCTTTTCTTCACCGCAGCTCTCTCTATAGCCTTGGTCTTCCTCACATCTGATGCAGATGGAAGGGTAGGAGTTGGTGTAGGCGCAGGAGGAGCTGAGGAATCTGTTTGAATTTCCTCAGGCGCAACTGATGCAGTTTCCTCGGCAATGTCTTCAGCGGCTGGAATGGAGTCATCAGCCCTGGAACTAGCATTTTCATCAGCAGCCTGAAAGTCATCAGCGATGCTGGCATGTTCTTCAGTTTGTTGAGTAGAGGCTTCAGCTTGAGGAATTTCTTGTTGCGATGGGGCTGCAACATTGGTGAACTTATCAGTCAGTTTAACGAACCTGACTTTGGCTCCTTGCCAATCAGCATAATAAGCATTGAAATCATCGCTGAGGGCTTTGATTTCAGACTGGATCTTGAGGAGTTCATCAGTTGTCATTTTGACAATGTTTTTCCTCAGGAACTTCTCTTTCCTGAACTGAGCCTTCTTGATTTGTCTAGCCTTCTCAAATTTCCATTTCTCTTCAGTGATGAAATGGGTCAGCATGTGACTTTGGCCAGGAGTCAAATGAAAATCAGGCATAGGAGTGTTTGGGTCCTTGTGCCAAAGATCAATGTAGTCGAGGATCGCCTTTGGATCCAAAAGCAGTGGCACATTTATGCCTTTGGCTCTAGCGGCCCTTTCTTGCCTGTCTCTGATGATTTCTGCAAGTTCATCATCATCAGCTTCATCGTCAGATGGCACTTGGAAGGCAACCTGTTTCTTCTTCAGATTCGGCCGAGGACCTCGACCAGCTGTTTCCTTTGTCTTCAGAAGAGTGGGGCCTGATGAAGAGTTTGGTGCAGCTGAGGAACTCGCTGAGACACCAGAGGCAATAGAGATGCCTGTAGTCCTTTGGCACATGGCTAGATGTACTGGTGTTGAGGACTTTGCCGGAGCAACTGAGGACTTTGGAGGAGCAGGAGCAGCATGAGGAACTGACCGTGAGGGCTTTGAAGAATCTGGCCGTGAGGGCTTTGAAGATTCTGGCCGTGAGGGCATTGCTGAGGAACTTGGCCGTGAGGGCACAGTTGGTGAAGCACTTGGCTTGTGAGCGGGCTTCTTTGCCATTGATTTTCTAGGCCTGACAGAGGACTCAGTGGCAGCAGCAGTAGCAGAGTCTTCATTGAATTTCCCCACTGCTTCTTTGGCTTGTCTTGCCAACTTGGCTTGGTGTTTGGCCCATTCTTCAGGGAAATCCTCACCACGCTTGATGCTGGTGGGGTCAGCTTCTTGGCCAGGTGCCAATGGAGCTCTTGGGCATGGATGATTTAGTGCGAATTTCTTCATATACTTTGGAGTTACATATCTATACTCCCTCCATTCTCTTGCCCATCTCCTTTCAATCCTCTGTATGCGCACCTTGTGCTGATTTTTTTCTCCTTTCCGAACTTAGCCTCATCAGGTGTGCAGTATTCAGCATAGATGTCCTCAGGTATTTCAAATGCAGTCATGACCTCAGGCCTCTTTCCTCCTTTCTGTGGTTTCTTACCGTCTGCCATATTCTTCAGATGAGGGATTTGAACAATCGAATTCTCTGAAGAAGTATGCAACTTTTCTTTGAGGAACGCTGCAAATGAGTTAAGTTGATGAGAACCTAGTGATTCAACAGTGGACATGAGTACCTGTGAACAGAGTATAGTTGCGAGGAATTTGAAGAGGTCATATGCGTTCTCAGAAGGTTTTCAAAAAGAACAAGTTTGAGGAATTTGACCAGATGAGTCTTGAAGAATTTCACTAAGCATTCTTTGTCTTAGGTTCCAGAGTTGTATAGATGAGGATCCACACAATTGATGAATCTTGAAGATAAATGATGCTTAGAGAAATGAATCAAGAGTAGATGACTAGTGAGGTGTTTTGTGTGTGAGGATTTGAAGAATAAAACACCTTTGAAGATTTTGTAGAGAAAATTTGAATCAAAGAAGGCAGTAAAAGTAACTTTTAATTACCCTGATGAAGAACACGACGAACTGAGAAGTGTAGATTTGAAGCTCGTCAGTTCAGATATTCCACGCCCTAACTTGGCGGAGGAAGACACCTACGGCGGCGGCGGAGTGAAGATTTCCATGACG
The DNA here is from genome assembly GCA_021437245.1 of Aegilops speltoides. Classification (NCBI taxonomy): domain Eukaryota; kingdom Viridiplantae; phylum Streptophyta; class Magnoliopsida; order Poales; family Poaceae; genus Aegilops; species Aegilops speltoides. Next base: position 438,014,633 of record CM038142.1, read on the forward strand.
GTGAAAGTCGACGGCGACGAGGTCGAGGCAGTGAAGCTCTTCCTCACCGGCGACGATGGAGTAGCGGCGGCTCTAGGGTTTGAGAAGCTCGAGCGAGAGAGAGCGGTCGAGCAGAGTAAAGGAAGTGAGGAAGGGGTGAGGGGGTATTTATAGTCGCAGTGAAAAACTGTTCGCCCAAAGATTTAGGACGAACATGCCCCTGACCCTTCTCATTCACTTGACATGTGTCACCCACGTACTGAAAGGTGGAGATCGTGAATAGATTGGGTTGAGTATAGCATAGAGGGGGAAGGGTCCGATCACATTAACTTAGCAGAAAATGCAACTTGAAGAAATAGCCATAAGTGAATGCTGTAGAGGACACAAACCCATATATATATAGCTAATGAAGAAAAACGACGGAAACAGTGAAGATTTTGCAAAGCTGAAGAATTTGAAAAACTGAAGAATTTCAAAAACTAAGGAAAAACTCAAATTGAAGATTTTCAACTTTGGTGGTGGCGTGACCCACGTATAAGAATGATGATTTCAGACACCGCGTACAATTATCGTAGGGTTCTGAGAATCAAATTCTTTATTAATTTCTTCACACTTAGAGTGTTGTTCTTCATTGATTGAAGAAAAACATTTCTTCATGTGTTGCACATCTAAGTCATCAATTTTGCATAAGTGTTAGGATGAGTGTCCTTTTTCAAAGAACATTCGAAGAGACTAAGATATTTAGCTCACACCACAACTTGCTAAATCTCTTCTCATCCAAGGGCTTTGTGAAGATATCGGCTAGCTGTTCTTCAGTCTTCACATGCTCAATAAAAATGTCGCCCTTCAACACATGATCGCGAAGAAAATGATGACGAATCTGAATGTGCTTTGTCTTCGAGTGATGAACTGGGTTGTGAGCAATCTTGATGGCACTCTCATTGTCACAGTAGAGAGGCACATTCTTCATGTTGATGCCATAGTCCTTGAGAGTTTGCTTCATCCACAGCAATTGAGCACAGCAAGAACCAGCAGCAATGTACTCAACTTCCGCCATAGAAACTGATACACAGTTCTGTTTCTTCGAGGACCAACAGACCAAAGTTCGTCCGAGGAAATGACAAGTACCAGATGTTGACTTGCGGTCCACACGATCACCAGCATAGTCAGAGTCAGAATATCCAATGAGATCAAAAGTAGAGCCCTTGGGGTACCATAGTCCTAGTGTTGGTGTGTGAGCTAGATATCGAAGAATATGCTTCACAGCCTTATGGTGTGATTCCTTCAGTGTAGCTTGAAATCGGGCACACATGCAAACACTAAGCATTATATCTGGCCTAGATGCACATAAGTACAATAAAGAACCAATCATGGAGCGGTATACCTTGTGATCGAAGTCAATACCATTTTCAACAGTGCATAGATGGCCATTTGTGGGCATAGGAATTTTGAATCCTTTGCAATCTTGCATGCCGAATTTCCTCAAAACATCCTTGATGTATTTCTCCTGAGATATGAATATGCCATTGTGCTGTTGACGAATTTGAAGACCTAAGAAGAATTTCAACTCTCCCATCATAGACATTTTATATTCTTCACTCATCATATAGGCAAATTCATCACTATAACGTTGGTCAGTACAACCAAAGATAATATCATCAACATATATTTGGCACACAAACAGTTCACCATCATAAGATTTAGCAAAGAGAGTAGGGTCGAGTGAGCCGAGTGTGAAGCCATTCTTCACGAAGAATTCCTTCAAAGTATCATACCACGCCCGAGGGGCTTGCTTGAGGCCATAGAGGGCCTTGTTGAGTCTGAAGACTTTGTCAGGATTCTTTGGATCTTCAAAACCTGGGGGTTGAGCAACATATACTTCTTCCTCAAGCTTACCATTGAGGAATGCACTTTTCACATCCATTTGATATAAAGTGATATTATGATGGTTAGCATAATCAAGTAATATGCGAATAGCCTCAAGTCTAGCAACAGGTGCAAAAGTTTCATCGAAATCAATTCCTTCAACCTGTGTGTAGCCTTGAGCTACAAGTCGTGCCTTGTTCCTCACCACAAGGCCATTTTCATCTTGCTTGTTGCGGTAGATCCACTTTGTGCCAATGATATTATGCTTGCGAGGATCTGGACGTTTGACCAGTTCCCAGACATTGTTGAGCTCGAACTGATGTAATTCTTATTGCATGGCCTGAATCCACTCAGGCTCCAGAAATGCTTCATCTACCTTAGTGGGCTCTATGATAGAGACAAAAGCATAGTGCCCACAAAAGTTAGATAGATGTGAAGCTTTTGAGCGTGTGAGAGGACATGGTGCTTCAATGTCATCGATGATATTTTCAACTTGCACTTCTTTTGCAACGCGAGGATGAGCTGGTTGTCGTCGAGGAATTTGATCCACATTTTCTTCGGCACCATTTTCTTGAGCATTATCTTCAGGTGCATCAGCTCGACGTTCTTCATGTTCTGGAATGAATTCTTCAGCATATTCTTCAGTAGGAATGACATCCTCAGTCGCCTTGGACTTGATAGAATCCTCAGGTGCTAGTTCATCTATCACAGAAGGTAGGTGCTCTCTTTGCGAGCCATTAGTTTCATCGAACCACACATCCACAGTTGCAACAACCTTGTGGAGAGCGTTGTTGAAGACTCTGTAGGTGTGCGAGTCCTTTCCGTAACCAAGCATAAAACCTTCATGTGCTTTCGGTGCGAATTTAGCATTGTGATGAGGATCCCTAATCCAACATTTAGCACCGAAGACTTTGAAGTAACTCACATTGGGTTTCTTGTCAGTGAGGAGTTCATAGGCAGTCTTCTTGAAGAATTTGTGAAGATATACTCTATTGATGATGTGGCACGCGGTATCAATTGCATCAATCCAAAAACAATGAGGCGTTTTGTATTCATCAAGCATAGTGCAAGCCATCTCAACAAGAGTTCTGTTCTTGCGCTCCATGACGCCATTTTGCTGAGGAGTATAAGGAGCAGATAACTCATGAGTAATACCAACTTCATCAAGATAGTCATTAAGACCGGAATTCTTGAACTCAGTTCCATTGTCACTTCTAATGTGCTTGATCTTCACACCAAAGTTGGTTGAAGCCCTCGAGGAAAATCGTTTGAAGACTTCCTGCACTTCATGTTTGTAAGTAACAATGTGTACCCATGTGTAACGAGAATAATCATCAACAATAACAAAGCCATATAGGGATGCATCATTTGTCACAGCAGAATAATGATTAGGACCGAAGATATCCATGTGAAGCAATTCAAATGGTCGAGTAGTGGTCATGATAGTCTTTGCTGGATGCTTGGCCTTGGTCATTTTTCCAGCTTCACAGGCTCCGTGTAAGTGATCCTTGAGGAATTTGACATTCTCAATGCCAATGACATGCTTCTTCTTCGCGAGCGTGTGTAGATTCCTCATGCCAGCATGACCAAGTCGTCGATGCCCTAGCCAGCCTTCTGAAGCTTTTGCAAGTAAGCACACCGCAGGTTGTGGTCCTGTAGAGAAATCAACAATGTACAAGTCTCCTCTCCTAAAGCCTTCGAATACTTTGGAATTGTCAGCTTCCATGATCACAACACAACGATACTTGCCAAAGACAACAACCATATCAAGATCACAAAGCATTGAGACAGACATGAGGTTGTATCCTAAGGACTCGACAAGCATGACTTTGTCCATGTGTCGATCCTTTGAGATCGCAACCTTACCTAGACCCAATACCTGGCTTTTCCCTTTGTCAGCGAAGATGATATGCTTCAGATGTGACGGTGATAAGGGAGCATCCATCAAGAGATTCTTGTCACCAGTCATGTGATTTGTACATCCACTATCGAGGACCCACTCATTTGCTTTGGGTTGATCATCCTACAGATGAATTAGTGCAGCTTACAAACTCATATACTTCATCAGTGAAGAATATGACATCAGTATCATCAGGTCAATTTCATCAAGTAAATTGATCTGATAATCAGTATGAGGACGTGTGAAATGAAGGTTCATTTCATCATGATTCGCCTGCGTCCTTTCAGGCATTATTCAGGTCTCCAGCAAATTCTTCAGTCATTTTGAGCACGACTGGAGACTTGCCTCTGCATAAGAGATTAGTTCTTTTTCTTCACCACCCACACCTGGAGGGGTGGCAAAGAATTCATCACTCCGCGAGCACCATATGAGAAAGGTGGCATGGACGCCAGTCCACTTCGTTTCACATAAGAGGGGTTAGGGTAAGCATATGAATAAGCAGAGAAATTCGTCGAGGACTTATGAACATAATGATTTGAAGAATAATGCACATATTCATAGCTCTTAGCTCTACCCTGCGAAACAGAAGGGTTAGCACGATGATGATCATATAAGGACTTTGATTCTTTTGAGGAATTTGATCCACGTGAGGAATTTTGTCCGTATGAGGACTTGGATCCATATGAAGAATTTGGTCCATATGAAGAGTTTGATCTGGGGTTCCTATTCTTCACTGGTGGTGTCATGAGGACATTCACCTGAAGACTTTCAACGTAACTTTTGGGAACCCAGATTTTCTTCATAGGGGAACCATTCCTGCAGTTAGTGCCAACATATCTAGCAAATACTTCACCATTCTGATTTTTGAACAATTTATAGTTGGAGTCAAATGACTCATCAGAAGAATGAGGAGATTCACATGTAAAGCCAGATAAGTTAGATGGATCAACTGGAGGTCCCTTTGCAAACAACCCATGAGGTTTTGGGGTACCGCTGCTCGGGCTTCAATATGTTCCATCAGCATTGAGTTTCCTCTCAAAGGCAATACCCTCTTTTCTAGGGTTTCTGTTGAGGATCTGCTTTTAAGCACATCACAAAGAGTCGATGCCCTTTGAGGCTTTTGTACATGCTCTGTCATATACAATTCCTTGATTGACATTGTCGGTGATACTAGCAATGTCCTCGGATGAGGAATTAGTGATAGCAGCGGTGAAGAATTTGTAACATTTGAAGCATTTGAACATTGGTGAAGAATTAGCGATTCACGTTCAATGCACTTTAAGCATGGAGGATCAAATTCTTCCGAGTAGCGCTGATTTGTTGAGCAAGTAATGAATCGCGCTCCTTCAAGATCTTCATAACTCACTCTTAGCTTCTCAAGATCTTGCTTTCTTTGAAGAAATTCATAAGAAAGCTTCTCGTGATCAGATAAGAGAGTTTTATGATGACTTTGAAGGTTGTCAAACTTAGACTGAAGTCTCTGAAGATTTTCAGTTAAGTCTTTAGTGTGGTCCATTTCATCACCCAACATATCATGACTTTTGTCTAGCATGTTTTTAAGTTTTTCAATAGCCTTTTGTTGTTCACAACAATCTTAGCAAGTTTAGAGTAGCTAGGCTTAAGATTTTCATCAGATTCATCCTCACTTGATTCAGAGGAGGGGTATTTAGTTACCTTAGCAGCCTTTGCCATGAAGTAATAGGTGGGAGCGTAGTCGTCATTGCCTTCATCAGCGTTGTTGGTGTTGCCATTTTCTTCAGAGTTGAAGATAGTGAAGGAAATATGCCCTAGAGGCAATAATAAAGTTATTATTTATTTCCTTATTTCATGATAAATGTTTATCATTCATGCTAGAATTGTATTAACCGGAAACATGATACATGTGTGAATGCATAGACAAACAAGATGTCACTAGCATGCCTCTACTAGACTAGCTTGTTAATCAAAGATGGTTATGTTTCCTGACCATGAACAAAGAGTTGTTATTTGATTAACAAGGTCACATCATTAGTAGAATGATCTGATTGACATGACCCATTCCATTAGCTTAGCACACGATCGTTTAGTATGTTGCTCTTGCTTTTATCCATAACTTATACATGTTCTGTAACTATGAGATTATGCAACTCCGTTTACGGAGGAACACTTTGGTGCTACCAAACGTCACAACGTGAATCGGGTGATTATAAAGGAGTACTACAGGTGTCTCCAAAGGCGATGTTGGGTTGGCGATTTGAGATTAGGTTTTGTCACTCCGATTGTCGGAGAGGTATCTCTGGGCCCTCTCGGTAATGCACATCATGAAGCCTTGCAAGCACTACAACTAATGAGTTAGTTGTGAGATGATGTATTACGGAACGAGTAAAGAGACTTGCCGTAACGAGATTGAACTAGGTATTGGATACCGACGATCGAATCTCGGGCAAGTAACATACCGATGACAAAGGAACAACGTATGTTGTTATGCGGTCCGACCGATAAAGATCTTCGTAGAATATGTAGGAGCCAATATGGGCATCCAGGTCCCGCTATTGGTTATTGACCGGAGGCGTGTCTCGGTCATGTCTACATTGTTCTCGAACCGTAGGGTCCGCACGCTTAAGGTTTCGATGGCGGTTATTATGAGTTTATGTATTTTGATGTACCGAAGAAGTTCGAGTCCGGATGTGATCACGGACATGACGAGGAGTCTCGGAATGGTCGAGACATAAAGATTGATATATTGGAAGCCTATATTTGGAGTTGAATGGTTCGGGTGAAAACAGGAATTTATCGAGTACCGGAGGTTACTGGAAACCCCGGGAGGTAAATGGGCCATAGTGGGCCTTGGTGGAAAGGAGAAAGGGCCAGCCCTAGGTGGCGTGGCCTCCCCTTCCCTAGTCCTACTAGGACTAGGAAAGGTGGGCCGCCCCCTCTCTCTTTTCCTCCGGTGAATCCTATTCCAACTAGGATTGAGGGGAATCCTACTCCCGGAGGAGTAGGACTCCTGGCCAGCGCCTCCTTGGCCGGGCGGCCCCTCCCCTGCTCCTTTATATACGGGGGGGGGCACCCTAGAACACACAAGTTTGATCTACGGATCGTTCCTTAGCCGTGTGCGGTGCCCCCTCCACCATATTCCACCTCGGTCATACCGTCGCGAAGCTTAAGCGAAGCCCTGCGCAGTGAAACATCAAGATCGTCACCACGCCGTCGTCTCGTGGAACTCTCCCTCGACACTCGGCTGGATCGAGTACGAGGGGCGTCATCGAGCTGTACGTGTGTCAAGAACTCGGGGCGCCGGAGTAACGGCGCCGGATCGGTCGGATCGCGAGGAGAACGCATAACTACTTCCTCTACGTTGTGATCGCTTCCGCCGGGTCTCACGAGTGCGTAGACAACACTCTCCCCTCTCGTTGCTATGCATCACCATGATCTTGAGTGTGTGTAGGAATTTTTTGAAATTACTACGTTCCCAACAAATGGCATCCGAGCCTAGGTTTTATGGTTTGATGTTTTGCACGAGTAGAACACAAGTGAGTTGTGGGTGATACAAGTCATACTACCTACCAAAGATGTCATACTTTGGTTCAGCGGTATTATGAGATGAAGCGCCCGGACCGACATTACGCAGACGCTTACGCAAGACTGGTTTCACCGCCACGAGCACTCGTTGCTTAAAGGTGGTTGGTGGGTGTCTGTCTCTCTCACTTTAGTTGAACTGAAGTGTGGCTACGCCGGTCCTTGAGAAGGTTAAAACAGAGTCTATTTGTGAAGTATCGTTGTGGTTTTGATGCGTAGGTGAGACCGGTTCTTGCTTAAGCCCGTAGCAGCCACGTAAAATTTGCAACAACAAAGTAGAGGACGTCTAACTTGTTTTTGCAGGGCATGTTGTGATGTGATATGGTCAAGACGTGATGCTATATTTTATTGTATGAGATGATCATGTTTTGTAACCGAAGTTATCGGCAACTGGCTGGAGCCATATGGTTGTCGCTTTATTGTATGCAATGCAATCGCCCTGTAATGCTTTACTTTATCACTAAGCGGTAGCGATAGTCATAGAAGCATAAGTTTGGCGAGACGACAACGATGCTACGATGGAGATCAAGGTGTCGCGCTGGTGACGATGGTGATCATGGTGGTGCTGCGGAGATGAAGATCACGAAGCACAAGATGATGATGACCATATCATATCACTTATATTGATTTGCATGTGATGTTTATCCTTTATGCATCTTATCTTGCTTTGATTGACGGTAGCATTATAAGATGATCTCTCACTAAATTATCAAGAAGTGTTCTCCCGGTATGCACCGTTGCCAAAGTTCGTCGTGCCCGGACACCACGTGATGATCGGGTGTGATAAGCTCACGTCCATCTACAACGGGTGCAAGCCAGTTTTGCACACGCAGAATACTCGGGTTATACTTGACGAGCCTAGCATATGCAGATATGGCCTCGAACACGGAGACCAAAAGGTCGGCGTGAATCATATAGTAGATATGATCAACATAAGATGTTCACCATTGAAAGCTACTCCATTTCACGTGATGATCGGTTATGGTTTAGTTGATTTGGATCACGTGATCACTTAGATGACTAGAGATGTTTTTCTAAGTGGGAGTTCTTAAGTAATATGATTAATTGAACTTAAATTTATCATGAACTTAGTACCGATAGTATCTTGCTTGTTTATGTTTGATTGTAGATAGATGGCTCGTCTTTGTTGTTCCGTTGAATTTTAATGCGTTCCTTGAGAAAGCAAAGTTGAAAGATGATGGTAGCAATTACACGGATTGGGTCCGTATTTGAGGATCATCCTCATTGCTGCACAGAAGAGTTACGTCTGGATGCACCGCTAGGTGCAGACTCTTCTTTGGAGCAACACCGGATGTTGTGAGCGTCTGGCGAGCAAAGTGATGACTACTCTATAGTTCGATGTGCCATGCTTTACGGCTTAGAACCGGGACTTCAACGACGTTTTGAACGTCATGGAGCATATGAGATGTTCCAGAGTTGAAGTTGATATTCCACAGAATGCCCGGATTGAGAGATATGAAGTCTCCAATAAGTTCTATAGCTGCAAGATGGAGGAGAATAGTTCATTAGTGAGCACATACTCGGAATGTCGGGTACTACAATCACTTGACGCAATTGGAAGTTAATCTTCCGGATGATTGTGTCATTGATGTAATTCTCAATCACGCCACCAAGCTACAAAGGCTTCGTGATGAACTATAATATGCAAGGGTTAGTAAAGACTATACCGAGCTCTTCGCAATGCTAAAGGCTGCGGAGGTAGAAATCAAGAAGGAGCATCAAGTATTGATGGTCAATAAGACCACTAGTTTCAAGAAGAAAGGCAAAGGGAAGAAGAAGGAACTTCAAGAAGAACAGCAAGCAAGTTGTTGCTCGGGAGAAGAAACCCAAGTCTGGCCCTAAACCTGAAATCGAGTGCTTCTACCGCAAGCGATAGTCATCAGAAGCGGAACTGCCCCAAGTATTTGGCGGATAAGAAGGATGGCAAGGTGAACAAAGGTATATGTGATATACATGTTATTGATGTGTACCTTACTAGAGCTCGTAGTAGCACTGGTATTTGATATGGTTCATTGCTAATATTTGCAACTCAAGCAGGGACTACGATTGCTTAACTCGCAAAGGACGAGGTGGCGATCGGCGTGGGAAATGGTTCCAAAGTCGATGTGATCGCGGTCGGCACGCTACCTCTACATCTACCTTGGGATTAGTTTTAGACCTAAATAATTGTTATTTGGTGCTGCGTTGAGCATGAACATTATATCTGGATCTTGTTTGATGCGAGACGGTTATTCATTTAAATCGAGAATAATGGTTGTTCTATTTATATGAGTAATATCTTTTATGGTCATGCACCCTTGAAGAGTGGTCTATTTACGATGAATCTCGATAGTAGTGATACACATATTCATAATGTTGAAACCAAAAGATGCAGAGTTAATAATGATAGTGCAACTTATTTGTGGTAATCGCCGTTTAGGTCATATCGTGTAAAGCGCATGAAGAAACTCCATCTTGATGGACTTTTGGAGTCACTTGATTATCAATCACTTGGCACTTGCGAACCGTGCCTCATGGGCAAGATGACTAGAACCCGTTCTCGGTACTATGGAGAGAGCAACAGATTTGTTGGAAATCATACATACTGAGATGTATGTGGTCCGATGAATGTTGAGGCTCGTGGCGGATATCGTTATTTTCTCACCTTCACAGATGACTTAAGCAGATATGGGTATATCTACTTAATGAAACATAAGTCTGAAACATTTGAAAAGTTCAAAGAATTTGAGTGAAGTTGAAAATCATCATAACAAGAAAATTAAGTTTCTACGATCCGATCGTGGAGGTGAATATTTGAGTTCTGAGTTTGGTCTACATTTGAAACAATGCGGAATAGTTTAGCAACTCACGCCACCGGAACACCACAGCGAAATGGTGTGTCGAACATCGTAATCGTACTTTACTAGATATGGTGCGATCTATGATGTCTCTTCTGATTTACCGCTATCGTTTTGGGGTTATGCTCTAGAGACGGCGCATTCACACTAAATAGAACACCGTCGAAATCCGTTGAGGCGACACCTTATGAACTATGGTTTGGCAAGAAACCAAAGTTGTCGTTTCTTAAAGTTTGGGGATGCGATGCTTATGTGAAAAAGCTTCAACCTGATAAGCTCGAACCCAAATCGAGAAATGTGTCTTCATAGGATACCCAAAGGAAATAGTTGGGTACACCTTCTATCACAGATCCGAAGGCAAGACATTCGTTGCTAAGAATGGATCCTTTCTAGAGAAGGAGTTTCTCTCGAAAGAAGTGAGTGGGAGGAAAGTAGAACTTGATGAGGTAATTGTACCTTCTCCCTTACTTGAAAGTAGTTAAATCGCAGAAACCGGTTTCGAGACACCTACACCAAGTAGTGAGGAAGTTGATGATGTTGATCATGAAACTTGAGATCAAGTTACTCTGAACCTCGTAGATCAACCAGAGTAAGATCCGCACTGAGTGGTGCGGTAATCCTGTTCGGAAATCATGCTACTAGATCATGATGAACCCACGAACTATGAAGAAGCGATGGTGAGCCCAGATTAGCAAAATGGCTTGAGGCCATGAAATCGAGATGGGATCCATGTATGAAAACAAAGTATGGACTTTGGTTGATTTGCCCGAGGGTCGGCAAGCAATAGAAAACAAGTGGATCTTCAAGAAGAAGAAGACGACGACGGTAATGTTATCGTCTACAAAGCTCGACTTGTCGCAAAGGGTTTTCGACAAGTTCAAGGGATTGACTACGATGAGACCTTCTCACCCGTAGCGATGCTTAAGTCTGTCCGAATCATGTTAGCAATTGCCGCATTTTATGATTATGAAATTTGGCAAATGGATGTAAAGACTGCATTCTGAATGGATTTACGGAAGAAGAGTTGTATATGATGCAACCGAAGGTTTTGTCGATCCAAAGGGGCTAACAAAGTGTGCAAGCTCCAGCGATCCATTTATGGACTGGTGCAAGCATCTCGGAGTTGGAATAAGCGCTTTGATAGTGTGATCAAAGCATTTGGGTTTTGTACAGACTTTTGGAGAAGCCTGTATTTACAAGAAAGTGAGTGGGAGCTCAGTAGCATTTACGATATTATATGTAGATGACATATTGCTGATCGGAAATGATATAGAATTCTGGATAGCATAAAGGGATACTTGAATAAGAGTTTTTCAATGAAAGACCTCGGTGAAGCTGCTTACATATTGGGCATTAAGATCTATAGAGATAGATCAAGGCGCTTAATTGGACTTTCACAAAGCACATACCTTGACAAAATTTTGAAGAAGTTCAAAATGGATCAAGCAAAGAAAGGGTTCTTGCACGTGTTACAAGGTGTGAAGTTGAGTAAGACTCAATGCCCGACCAACTGCAGAAGATAGAGAGAAAATGAAAGATGTTCCTATGCTTCAGCCATAGGCTCTATCATGTATGCAATCTGTGTACCGGACACGATGTGTGCCTTGCTATAAGTTTAGCAGGAGGTACCAAAGTAATCCAGAGTGGATCATCGACAGCGATCAAGAACATCTGAAATACCGAAAAGGACTAAGGATATGTTTTCGTATATGGAGGTGACAAAGAGCTCATCGTGGCAGTTACGTTGATGCAAGCTTTGACACCGATCCGACGATTCTAAATCGCAGACCGGATCGTATTTACACTAAGCGGAGGAGCTGTCGGTTGGTGCAGTTCTAAACAAAGCGTCGTGGCGGGATCTACATGTGAAGCGGAGTACATAGCAGCTTCGAAGCAGCTAATGAAGGAGTGCGGATGAAGGAGTTCATATCCGATCTAGGTGTCATACCTAGTGCATCGGGTCAATGAAAATCTTCGTGACAATCTTGGAGCAATTGCCTTAGCGAAGGAATCCAGATTTCACAAGAGGACCAAGCACATCAAGAGACGCTTCAATTCCATCCGGACTTAGTCGGTGGGAGACATAGAGATTTGCAAGATACATACGGATCTGAATGTTGCAGACCGTTGACTAAGCCTCTTCCACGAGCAAAACATGATCAGCACCAAGACTCCATGGGTGTTAGAATCATTACTATGTAATCTAGATTATTGACTCTAGTGCAAGTGGGAGATCAAGGAAATATGCCCTAGAGGCAATAATAAAGTTATTATTTATTTCCTTATTTCATGATAAATGTTTATCATTCATGCTAGAATTATATTAACCGGAAACATGATACATGTGTGAATGGATAGACAAACAAGATGTCACTAGCATGCCTCTACTAGACTAGCTTGTTAATCAAAGATGGTTATGTTTCCTGACCATGAACAAAGAGTTGTTATTTGATTAACAAGGTCACATCATTAGTAGAATGATCTGATTGACATGACCCATTCCATTAGCTTAGCACACGATCGTTTAGTATGTTGCTACTGATTTTATCCATAACTTATACATGTTCCTGTAACTATGAGATTATGCAACTCCCGTTTACCGGAGGAACACTTTGGGTGCTACCAAACGTCACAACGTAACTGGGTGATTATAAAGGAGTACTACAGGTGTCTCCAAAGGCAGATGTTGGGTTGGCGTATTTCGAGATTAGGTTTTGTCACTCCGATTGTCGGAGAGGTATCTCTGGGCCCTCTCGGTAATGCACATCATTGAAGCCTTGCAAGCACTACAACTAATGAGTTAGTTGTGAGATGATGTATTACGGAACGAGTAAAGAGACTTGCGGTGCGAGATTGAACTAGGTATTGGATACCGACGATCGAATCTCGGGCAAGTAACATACCGATGACAAAGGGAACAACGTATGTTGTTATGCGGTCTGACCGATAAAGATCTTCGTAGAATATGTAGGAGCCAATATGTAACACCCCGGATCCGTTGCGCCAGGTGTCCGCCAGTTTTTCGCCTTCGTTGCCGTGTCATTTGCTTGCGTGTTGTATTTATCATGTCATCATTTGCATTTTATCATGTCATCATGTGCATCGCTTTTGCATACATGTTCGTCTCATGCATCCGAGCCTTTTCCCCGTTGTCCGTTTTGCAATCCGGCACTCCTATGTCCTCCGGCGTCCCCTTTTGTCTCTCGTTGTGTGTGGGTGTTAAACTTTCTCGGAATGGACCGAGGTTTGCCAAGCGGCCTTGGTATAGCACCGGTAGACCGCCTGTCAAGTTTCGTGCCATTTGGAGGTCGTTTGATACTCCAACGGTTAGCCGGTAACCGTAAAGCCCTCTTTGAGTTGCAGCCCAACACCCTTCCAAAGTGGCCCAAAACCCACCAAACTCCCTCCATGCTCTTGGTCGTTCGATCACGATCGCAGGGTCAAAACCGCTCCTCATTTGGACACTCCTAGCTCCCTCTATGCCTATTTATACATCACCCATTCCAAATCCGGATGTTTTCCCGAAACCTAATTTCCCTACGCGCCAGGCCGGACGCGTCCGCCCAAGACGGACATGTCCGCCGGACGCGTCGCTCCGCCAATGGCGTCGCGCCACGTCGCCTCCGCCGCCGTCTCCTCCAACCCGCAGCCGCCACGCCGCCACCTAGCCTCCACCAGCGCGCCGCGCCCGCCGATCCATCGTGGGCCAGCGCGAAGACCAAAGCTCCGCCGTCGCCGCCTCTGCCTTTCGAGGGCGCCGCGCGCGCCCGAATCCGCGCGAGAGCCTGCCGCCCTTCGCCGGTCGCCCTTCGCCGAGCCGCCCATCTCGCCGTTGTCGCGGACCCCGCCGCTGCGCTTATCGTGTTTCCCGTCGCCGGCGCGCCATAGCCGCCCGCTCCCGCCGGCATCTCCTCATCGCCCGCGCCACCCACCGGCGCCCGTCGTCGCCGACCTGCTGCCGCTGGGACGGATCCGGCCGCTCAGATCCGCCGGATCCGGTCGGTCTCCGCCCTAACCGCGCTCACCGGCCGCGCCGCCGCCGCCGCCATTCCGCTCGATCGGGAGAGCCCGTTCCTCCTCCGTTGGCCGGCTCAGGCCACGTGGGCACTGGCCCAGCCTCCTCGGCCCAATGGCGCCCCGGCCAAAGAACGGCCTCCTCCACCGAATCGGGCCTCAGCCCAAAGTGAGCACCCTCTCTTTTTTTGTTGTTGTTGGGCCAACAGTTTTGCCCGATTCTTTTTTTAGGCTCTGCGAATTTAACCTTATCCAAATGAATTTAAGCATTTTTACGAAAAACCCTCATGATCATACATTTAATAACTCCACAACCGTGCATCGGATTAAAACAACTTATATATGTAAAATGCTTAGTTTTTCATCTAGTCTCATAATATGCCACTTTCATCCATGTTTAAAATGTTTAAAGTGTTGTTTGATTAAATTTGCTAAAATGCCATGTTAAAATGTTTTATTTCATAACTATTTAATCGTAGCTCCGATTTTAATAAACTTTATATGTAAATGGGGTAGAATTTTGCCTAGTTTAACATGGTGCACTCATCTTGCATGTTTAACAACTTTAAAATATGTTTTAGGGCAGAACAGTACCAAACCTTAAAATATGCACATGGGGATTTTCCGGACTTGTTGTTCGTTGTTTCCGGCCTCATTTAAACTTGCCTAGGTAGGTAGTTTTGTTGTGCTTCACCCCTTGCCATGTTAATCAACATTTAATATTGTTGGGTACATAAACGAGATCGAACTAAATAATTGTATGTGGTGTTCCGTCAATATGCAACTCGTTGCATATTGAGCTCCACTTAATTTGTAGTGTTGTTTGTTGCACTTTGCCATGCCATGCCATGCTTCATTAAACCGGACATGCATCATACTTGTTTATGCATCATGCCATGCTTATGCTTGTTGGTTTACTATGTTGTTTGCTTCTTTCCGGGTTAGCTTCGGTTTCGTTTCGGAGTTGTGAGGATTCGTTCGACTGCGTCCGTTTGTCTTCTTCATGGACTCGTTCTTCTTCCTTGCGGGATTTCAGGCAAGATGACCGCTACCCTGGATCTCATTACTATCATTGCTATGCTAGTTGCCTCGTTCTTTCGCTATGCTGCGCTACCTATTACCTGTTGGTCCAGCCATCCCAAATTGCCATGAACCCCTAACCTTTGACACCATTCCTAGCAAACCGTTGTTTGGCTATGTTACCGCTTCGCTCAGCCCCTCTTATAGCGTTGCTAGTTGTAGGTGAAGTTGAAGATTTCTCCATGGTGGACAGGGTTTTGTTGGGATATCACAATATCTCTTATATTATTAATGCATCTATATACTTGGTAAAGGGTGGAAGGCTCGGCCTTATGCCTGGTGTTTTGTTCCACTCTTGCCGCCCTAGTTTCCGTCATACCGGTGTTATGTTCCCGGATTTTGCGTTCCTTACGCGGTCGGGTGATTTATGGGACCCCCTTGACAGTTCGCTTTGAATAAAACTTGTCCAAAGAAGGCCCAACATTGCCTTTTACCATTTGCCTCACCACCACCTACTTTTCCCTTGGGAGTAATTAACCCAAGGGTCATCTTTATTATAGCCCCGGGCGATTGCTTGTCTAAGCGTTGGTCCAAACTAGAGCACCGTCGGGACCATCCCTTGGCAACTTGGGTTACGTCGGTACTGTGACGCTTAGCTCATCCGGTCGTGGCTCGAGACGAGATCTGTGCGGCTACTATCGGGATGTCGGCGACGCGGGAGGCTTTGCTGGTCTTGTTTTACCATTGTCGAAATGTCTTGATGTACCGGATACCGAGTCGATCGGAGTGTCTCGGGTGAAGGTCTATTCTTCGATGATCGCGAGAGCTTGTCATGGGCTAATTTGGACACCCTGCAGGGTTTAAACTTTCGAGAGCCGTGCCGCGGTTATGTGGCAGATGGGAATTTGTTAATGTCGGTTGTAGACAACTTGACACTTGATCCGAATTAAAACGCATCAACCGAGTGTGTAGCCGTGATGGTCTCTTCTCGGCGGAGTCCGGGAAGTGAACACGGTTTTTGTGTTATGTTTGACGTAAGTAGGTGTTCAGGATCACCTCTTGATCATTGCTAGCTTCACGACCGTTCTGCTTGTTTCTCTTCTCGCTCTCATTTGCGTTGGTTAGCCACCATACTTGCTTAGTCATTCGCTGCAACCTCACCACTTTGCCCTTCCTTTCCCATTAAGCTTTGCTAGTCTTGATACCCATGGTAATGGGATTCTTTGAGTCCTCGTGGCTCACGGATACTTCAAAACCAGTTTGCAGGTGCCTATGTTACCGAGCAGGTGACGCAACCAAGCTCAAGGAGGAGCTCGATGAAGATCTTGCCCTTTGTGTTGTTTCGTTCTATTTGTTTAGTAGTGGAGCCCAGTTGGGGTCGATTGGGGACCTTTGTCGCATTTGGGGTTCTTCTTTTATTTTGGTTCCGTAGTCGGACCTTGATTGTATCTGGATGATGTAATGATTTATTCATGTATTTGTGTGAAGTGGCGATTGTAAGCCAACTATGTATCTCTTTCCCTTATGTATTACTTGGGTTGTGTGAAGATTACCTCACTTGCGACATTGCTTTCAATGCGGTTATGCCTCTAAGTCGTGCTTCGACACGTGGGAGATATAGCCGCATCGAGGGCGTTACAAGTTGGTAATCAGAGCCATCCCCGACCTTAGGAGCCCTATTGCTTGATCGTTTTTAGTGGCCGAGTTGTGTCTAGAAAAATGTTTTGAGTCATTTAGGATTATATATATATCGGAGAGTTAGAAATTCTTTTTACTCCCCAGTCCCTTCGACCTTCTGGTGAGGTATCCTGACGTAGAGTTTTGACTCTTCTCTTCTTAAATTTCACTAAAAAAAATTTTTAGGATCACGCGGGTATCTTGGAATCGTTCCGATATTCTTAT
Organism: Aegilops speltoides; assembly: GCA_021437245.1. NCBI lineage: Eukaryota > Viridiplantae > Streptophyta > Magnoliopsida > Poales > Poaceae > Aegilops > Aegilops speltoides. Next base: position 438,031,730 of record CM038142.1, read on the forward strand.
GACGAGAACATTGTTCTTGGTGCCTCCTGACATTTAGGGGTTGTGGCAGTGTCCCGGGGAGTTGAGCTCCGAGGTGTTGTCGTCATAATTTTATCGTTGCGATTCGGAATACGAGTTTAATGCGCCGACATCGAAAATCTCTTTTATGCAGTTGTTGGTGAGATAACCCCGCTAACCCAAGATCGAGGTGAGTACGGAGTATTGCCATGACTCGTATAACGGATGCTTTTCAAGGTTGAGGTAGACGATTTCGAAGGTTTCTTGGTTATGTGTTGACGGATGGATACAATTTGGATGTAGGGATTGTTAGTTTGGGTGAGATATATTGCTCCCTGTATCCCCAACACCAGATTGCATAACCGAAAGTTTCGGGAGTTTCATAGGTGGGAATTCAAGTAGCTCTTAGGATATCTTTCCGACGGATGTATGATATGAAATTGGGGTTCGACGTCTAGTGGTCCGCCTATTCACGGTTGGTTTTCTGATGGTCTCGTTGTGTCTTAAAGAGTCCTTGGCTATGCCGACTGGGACGCTTCAGTATGTCATGTGCCTTGCCTTGTACATGATGGTGTTTGACGATTGAGCCGTGTAGGCCCCACCACGAAAACTTGGACGAAATCTCTATCATATGTTTGTTCCGGCTTATTCTGCAAGCCAATCCTTTGTTTTGTTTTATTTGTGGTATTCGAGTTGCTTCGAAGTCAAATGTTGATTCCATACCTTTTTGAAATGGTGTTCTCATACTCCGATGTGAATACCAATTTGTCATGTCAATCCTTTTCAACCGGCGTGTTTCTCTTCAAGTGGACCCGATCACTTCAACATCAGCAAGATCAATTCCAAGTTTTCTCAACGGTGTTTGTTTCATCCGTCTCCAAGTTGCCTTTATTTTTCCCGCCCACCCACCCTTTTTCCTCAAGGACTAAGATTTCTTACCAAGTATCCATTTATTTATGCGAAGTTTCTCCATTCTTTTCCGTCAATGTTCTTACCCAGTGATTTCCCATGAAGATGCTCAACAGCTTCAAGTTCATCATCCTTCATTGTTGTTTCTTCTCCGGTGGATCCTATTCAAACTTTCGATATTCATCATATTACTTTCCTCGTTTCTAATGCTTTCTCATGCCGGTGCACCTCTTTATCATTCTACTTCTCGCTATTTGTTATTCCGGAGTGCTCAAGATATCTCACAAGACTTGTGTTTCCATTCTTAATCCGTTCAAGCTCTTTCAAGATTGGTATCTCATTCAAGCCATTTAATTCAACCAGTGCAATATCCCTTTAAATCATTTCAACGGTGTTTTCTTTTGAGTGGGCCCATAACCCACAGGTCTTTTCCCAGGATCTTACCTGACTCTTCTAATTATTCCGGAGTTATTCTAAATTCTTCTCCAAGTGTGACGTAAGAATGAATTTTCATCAGTCATATTGCTTCTCCAAGATCGTTTTCAAATTCTTTTCATCTTTGGCTCAACCTTTCCTCTTTTAATTCTCCCGGAGTATCTCAATAATTCTTGGTGGTGTTTCTCATTGTCATTCTCATCATTTGAAGACCGAAGAAGGATTTCTCTTAAATCTTGGTCCATTCTTTTGAAGATTCATGGTTCTAGCTTCATGCCATCCTCATAATAATTTTTGGTTGTGACAACTCTTTTCTTACCATCCGGAGCATTTTGAGTTGTTTCCATTTCTTTCCTCCGAAGGCCATCATGTCATAATTCTTCATTCTCAGCGTGTAGCTATCGTTCTCCAAATCTTACCGGTGATTTGTTCAAATATCCTCTAATCAGTTCATGATCTCTTTGTTCTCATGTATCTAAATCCCCTCAAGTATCTTCATTCATTTTCCAATTCTTCCCGGTGAATTGTGTCTTTTCTTCGTTCATTTTCAATTCTTACGGTGGTTCGTTCAAGATTTCACCTCTTTCGTTATCATATCAATTCATTCGTTCTTTTCAATCCCACCGGCGATTCCATCAATACCTTCTCAAGTTTGCGCTATATCTCTATTAATCGTTTCTACGAGAATAAGTAGTATGCCAAATCCGTTGCTTGTCATCAATTTAAATTGGTGAAGGATATGCATAACATAATTCTTATTCTTGTTTCATCCAAGTGATTAATTCCTTCTTTCGGAGTTTGTTCATGATGAATAAATTCTCGGTTTCAGTTGTTTCATCTTTTTTTCCCCGGAGTTCCAAGCTCTCATCATCACGAAGATCCATCTAAATCATTGCAAGGTTTCACCTTGTGTTTTCAACTTCTCTTTCTTTTCATCATCCTTTTATTACCGGAGTTCTTCATGGAGGCTCTACATGGTGGTTCCTCTAGGATTCTATTCATTCTTCAATTGTTCTTCAAGTTTTCTCTTGAAGTTATGACCCGCCAAGCTATACTCAAAAATAAACATGGTGCTCAACACATGTTTTGTTTTGAGGAGCTCAAGCATTCTTAATCTTGCATTCCAAAGTGCAATTCCTTCTATATGTCACTCTTGACAATTTCCTTCATGTTTCATGATTCATATGTTGTCAAGAATGAGGTATTTAAATCCATCAATCTCTTCTCTGGAGCTATCTTGGTATAGATTTCACCTAAAACCTTCCCTAAGGAATGTTGCTATTTATGGTGTTTATCAATGATCCAAGTTTTCTCCTATCCTCTCGGCGAAAGCAGTTTTCATCTCTTCATTGATCTCAACCAATCAATTGTTTCCATTAGTGGCCGGTTGTCACCTCATCATTTTGACATGTTTGCCATAAGCCCACAACAAGCCTATTCGTTTAGTTGTTGGTTTTGCAACAACTCCGTTCAATTCTTCTTTGCAAGGATGCTTTCCAAGCTCATTTGTGGCACAAGTTGGCTTTTTCTCCTACATTCTGTTATTCCTATGATCTATCTTTTATTCTTTCATTACGGAGGCATTGTGATGTTGCTCTTTCCACTCATCATCTCGAATTGTGAGGATCGTGTTCTTTTCTTGCTTATCCATTTAACCGGAGTGTTGTATCATCTCTTCAATATCTTTTCATCTCATCAAGTTTTCTTCTCTTTTCTACCGGAGTGCTGTCCAAATTCTATCATTCTTGTTCCTTGGCTATCTCATTATACCGAGGTGGTCATATTCTTTTCGTTCATGAAGCACGTATTTCCATGTCTTTCAACCTTCAAGTTCTCGTAATACTCCGTGTTCCTCTTTTCTAACGGAGTGTTTTCAACTATGTTCATCTTCGTTGTTTTCTTTCCTTCATTTTGCTCAACCTCTCAAGGTTCATGGTTTCACTCGTTCGTCAAAGAAGCAACTTTGTTTTACCTCTCCTCTTCCTCTGCCTTTTTTCCCTCCGGTGCCATCCTAGATCTCGGGACGAGATCCTCTCGTAGTGGTGGAGTGTTGTAACACCCCGGATCCATTGCGCCAGGTGTCCGCCAGTTTTTCGCCTTCGTTGCCGTGTCATTTGCTTGCGTGTTGTATTTATCATGTCATCATTTGCATTTTATCATGTCATCATGTGCATCGCTTTGCATACATGTTCGCCTCATGCATCCGAGCCTTTTCCCGTTGTCTGCGTTTTGCAATCCGCACTCCTATGTCCTCCGCGCCCCTTTGTCTCTCGTTGTGTGCGGGTGTTAAACTTTCTCGGAATGGACCGAGGTTTGCCAGCTGCCTTGGTATAGCACCGGTAGACCGCCTGTCAAGTTTCGTGCCATTTGGAGGTCGTTTGATACTCCAACGGTTAACCGGGTAACCGTAAAGCCCTCTTTGAGTTGCAGCCCAACACCCCTTCCAAAGTGGCCCAAAACCCACCAAACTCCCCTCCATGCTCTTGGTCGTTCGATCACGATCGCGTGGCCGAAAACCGCTCCTCATTTGGACACTCCTAGCTCCCTCTATGCCTATTTATACATCACCCATTCCAAATCCCGGATGTTTTCCCCGAAACCCTAATTTCCCCTACTTGCGCCGGACGCGCGTCCGCCAAGACCGGACATGTCCGCCGGACGCTGTCGCCCGCCAATGGCGTCGCGCCACGTCGCCTCCGCCGCCGTCTCCTCCAACCCGCAGCCGCCACGCCGCCACCTAGCCTCACCGCATGGCGCGCCCGCCGATCCCATCAGGCCCAGCAAGACAAGCTCCGCCGCCGCTCGCTGCTGCGCGGGAAGCGCTGCCCGCGCCGCGCCCGAATCCGCGAAGAGCCGCCGCCTTCGCCGAGTCGCTTCGCCGAGCCGCCCATCCCGCCGTTGGTCGCGGACCCCGCCGCTGCGCGCTTATCGTGCTCCCAGCCATTTGGCGCGCCATGGCCGCCGCTCCGCCAGCATCTCCTCGTCGCCCGCGCCACCCACCGGCGCCCGTCGTCGCCGACCTGCTGCCGCGGGACGGATCCGCCGCCCAGATCCGCCGGATCCGGTCGGTCTCCGCCTAACCGCCGCTCACCGGCGGCGCCGCCCGCCGCCGCCATTCCGCTCGATCGGAGGAGCCCCTCCTCCTCCGTTGACCGGCTTTCAGCCACGTGGGCCACGGCCAGCCTCCTCGGCCCCAAGGCCCTGCCAAAGAACTGCCTCCTCCACCGAATCGGGCCTCAGCCCAAAGTGAGCAACCTCTGTTTTTTGTTGTTGTTGGGCCAACAGTTTCGGCCCAGTTCTTTTTTTTAGGCTCTGCGAATTTAACCTTATCTAGTGAATTTAACTGTTTTACAGAAAAACCCTCATGATCATACATTTAATAACTCCACAACCGTGCATCGGATTAAAACAACTTATATATGTAAAATGCTTAGTTTTTCATCTAGTCTCATAATATGCCACTTTCATCCATGTTTAAAATGTTTAAAGTGTTGTTTGATTAAATTTGCTAAAATGCCATGTTAAAATGTTTTATTTCATAACTATTTAATCGTAGCTCCGATTTTAATAAACTTTATATGTAAATGGGGTAGAATTTTGCCTAGTTTAACATGGTGCACTCATCTTGCATGTTTAACAACTTTAAAATATGTTTTAGGGCAGAACAGTACCAAACCTTAAAATATGCACATGGGGATTTTTAGGACTTGTTGTTCGTTGTTTCGGCCTCATTTAAACTTGCCTAGGTAGGTAGTTTTGTTGTGCTTCACCCTTGCCATGTTAATCAACATTTAATATTGTTGGGTACATAAACGAGATCGAACTAAATAATTGTATGTGGTGTTCCGTCAATATGCAACTCGTTGCATATTGAGCTCCACTTAATTTGTAGTGTTGTTTGTTGCACTTTGCCATGCCATGCCATGCTTCATTAAACCAGACATGCATCATACTTGTTTATGCATCATGCCATGCTTATGCTTGTTGGTTTACTATGTTGTTTGCTTCTTTCCGGGTTAGCTTCGGTTTCGTTCCGGAGTTGTGAGGATTCGCTCGATCAAGGCCCGCTTGTCTTCTTCATGGACTCGTTCTTCTTCCTTGCGGGATTTCGGGCAAGATGACCGCTACCGGATCTCATTACTATCATTGCTATGCTAGTTGCCTCGTTCTTTCGCTATGCTGCGCTACCTATTACCTGTTTGTCCAGCCATCCCAAATTGCCATGAACCCCTAACCTTTGACACCATTCCTAGCAAACCGTTGTTTGGCTATGTTACCGCTTCGCTCAGCCCCTCTTATAGCGTTGCTAGTTGCAGGTGAAGTTGAAGATTTCTCCATGGTGGACAGGGTTTTGTTGGGATATCACAATATCTCTTATATTATTAATGCATCTATATACTTGGTAAAGGGTGGAAGGCTCGGCCTTATGCCCGGTGTTTTGTTCCACTCTTGCCGCCCTAGTTTCCGTCATACGGTGTTATGTTCCCGGATTTTTGCGTTCCTTACGCTGGTCGGGTGATTTATGGGACCCCTTGACAGTTCGCTTTGAATAAAACTTGTCCAAAGAAGGCCCAACATTGCCTTTTACCATTTGCCTCACCACCACCTACTTTTCCCTTGGGAGTAATTAACCCAAGGGTCATCTTTATTATAGCCCCGGGCGATTGCTTGTCTAAGCGTTGGTCCAAACTAGAGCACCGTCGGGACCATCCCTTGGCAACTTGGGTTACGTCGGTACTGACGCTTAGCTCATCCGGTCGTGGCTCGAGGCGAGATCTGTGCGGCTACTATCGGGATGTCGGCACGCCGGGAGGCTTTCTTGGTCTTGTTTTACCATTGTCGAAATGTCTTGATGTACCGGATACCGAGTCGATCGGAGTGTCTCGGGTGAAGGTCTATTCTTCGATGATCGCGAGAGCTTGTCATGGGCTTGTTGGGACACCCTGCAGGGTTTAAACTTTCGAGAGCCGTGCCCGCGGTTATGTGGCAGATGGGAATTTGTTAATGTCCGGTTGTAGACAACTTGACACTTGATCCGAATTAAAACGCATCAACCGAGTGTGTAGCCGTGATGGTCTCTTCTCGGCGGAGTCCGGGAAGTGAACACGGTTTTTGTGTTATGTTTGACGTAAGTAGGTGTTCAGGATCACCTCTTGATCATTGCTAGCTTCACGACCGTTCTGCTTGTTTCTCTTCTCGCTCTCATTTGCGTTGGTTAGCCACCATACTTGCTTAGTCGCTGCTGCAACCTCACCACTTTGCCCCTTCCTTTCCCATTAAGCTTTGCTAGTCTTGATACCCATGGTAATGGGATTCTTTGAGTCCTCGTGGCTCACCGGATACTTCCAAAACCAGTTTGCGGTGCCTATGTTATCGAAAGGTGTGACGCAACCAAGCTCAAGGAGGAGCTCGATGAAGATCTTGCCCTTTGTGTTGTTTCGTTCTATTTGTTTAGTAGTGGAGCCCGGTTGGGGTCGATTGGGGACCTTTGTCGCATTTGGGGTTCTTCTTTTATTTTGGTTCCGTAGTCGGACCTTGATTGTATCTGGATGATGTAATGATTTATTCATGTATTTGTGTGAAGTGGCGATTGTAAGCCAACTATGTATCTCTTTCCCTTATGTATTACTTGGGTTGTGTGAAGATTACCTCACTTGCGACATTGCTTTCAATGCGGTTATGCCTCTAAGTCGTGCTTCGACACGTGGGAGATATAGCCGCATCGAGGGCGTTACACAATATGGGCATCCAGGTCCCGCTATTGGTTATTTACCGGAGACGTGTCTCAGTCATGTCTACATTGTTCTCGAACCGTAGGGTCCGCACGCTTAAGGTTTCGATGACAGTTATTATGAGTTTATGTATTTTGATGTACCGAAGAAGTTCGGAGTCCCGGATGTGATCACGGACATGACGAGGAGTCTCGGAATGGTCGAGACATAAAGATTGATATATTGGAAGCCTATATTTGGAGTTCGGAATGGTTAGGGTGAAAACAGAATTTCTGAGTACCGGAGGTTCTGGAAACCCCGGGAGGTAAATGGGCCATAGTGGGCCTTGGTGGAAAGGAGAAAGGGCCAGCCCTAGGTGGCCGCGCGCCTCCCCCCCTTCCCCTAGTCCTACTAGGACTAGGAAAGGTGGGCCGCCCCCTCTCTCTTTCCCCCTCCGGTGAATCCTATTCCAACTAGGATTGAGGGGAATCCTACTCCCGAGAGGAGTAGGACTCCTGGCAGCGCTCCCTTGGCCGGCCGGCCCCCTCCCCCTTGCTCCTTTATATACGGGGGCAGGGGGCACCCTAGAACACACAAGTTTGATCTACGGATCGTTCCTTAGCCGTGTGCGGTGCCCCCCTCCACCATATTCCACCTCGGTCATACCGTCGCGAAGCTTAGGCGAAGCCCTGCGCCGGTGAAACATCAAGATCGTCACCACGCCGTCGTGCTGACGGAACTCTCCCTCGACACTCGGCTGGATCGGAGTACGAGGGACGTCATCGAGCTGTACGTGTGTCAAGAACTCGGGGGCGCCGGAGTAACGGCGCCGGGATCGGTCGGATCGCGAGGAGAACGTACAACTACTTCCTCTATGTTGTGATCGCTTCCGCTTCGGGTCTACGAGGGTACGTAGACAACACTCTCCCCTCTCGTTGCTATGCATCACCATGATCTTGCGTGTGCGTAGGAAATTTTTTTGAAATTACTACGTTCCCCAACAGATAGACTTGCTGACAAATGCGATAGCAAGAGCTAGACTTGCCACACCTGACTCAGACTCCTCGGATGCCTCCTCTTCCTCATGATCCTCAGATTCAGCCTCAGAATCCATTTCCTTGCCAATGAATTCCCAAGCCTTCTTGGAGCTGCTCTTCTTGTGGGATGAAGACCTTGAGGATTTTGATGATGAAGACTTTGAAGATTTCTTATTCTTCTTGGCATCATCAGAACTATAATCCTTGTATTTCTTCTTCTTTAATTCCTTGTCCCACTGAGGACAATCTTGAATGTAGTGACCAGGCTTCTTGCATTTGTGGCATAGCCTTCTCTTATAGTCACTTGATGAGGAATCACTGCTCCTTGAAGATTTTCCAAAGCGACCACGCCTTGAGAATTTTCGAACTTCTTCACGAGCAAGGCTAGCTCTGGCTAAATTCTTCAGATCACCAAGGCTACTACGTAATCTTCACATTGATTCAGACACTACCTTGGCCTTGAGGCACGTGTTTTGCCATAGCTTGAACCATAGAGATCTCTCTTTTCAGCAAGTGGAACTCATGAGTATTTAGCCTCTCGAGGATATCGGCGGGATCTAGTGACTTGTAATCAGACGCTCTTGAATCATCGGTGCGAGTGTCAAATGAAGAATCAAGTGATGTCGGCAATTTCTTCACCACCTCATGGTCGGTGATGTCAGGGCACCGCGCTTGAAGCTCATTTGAGATATCGCGAGGCGATCGAAGGTTTCTTGAACATTTTCATTGTCGAGTCTTTTGAAGCGGTTGAAGATATTGCGAAGAACGTCAACACGAGAGTCACGTTGAGTTGAGACTCCTTCGTTTACTTTGGAGAGCCTATCCCAGATAAGCTTAGCAGTTTCCAAAGCACTCAATCTACCATAACGCCCTTTACTCGGATGACCAGATATGATATTCTTCGCTTGAGAATCGAGTTGCTTGAATCTCTTCACATCAGCAAAGATTCGTGGAAGGTGTGGTGAGGAACACCATTTTCCACAACGCATAAGAGATCGTTGTCAATTGCTTCAAGATGCATTAGATCGATTCTTCCGAAGAGGGGTAGTCCGTGCCATCGAAGGTAGGACACCCAACAAAGACCTTGATCATACCTGCGGTCGACATAACTAGAACTCCAGGTGGTTAAACCAAAATCACATAGAACAAGGGAGTACCTCGCTTTGATACCAATTGAAAGTGCGTTATATCGACTAGAGGGGGGGTGAATAGGCGATTTTTATGAATTCTTCACTGAGGAATTTGCCGGTGAGGAAATTCCTTAGAGAAGAACTACTTGCAGCGGAATAAGTACTCAGAAGTAAGCATGATAGAATACACACATGGTCATCATGATGAAATGAAGACAAACACAGAGTACAGAAAGCGTAAACATGGGATAACACAAGATGAAGACAAACAGACTGAAGAAATTGAACTGAGGAAATTGAGAAAGTCTTAAGTCAAAGTATTCAAACACAGATATGAACAATCACTCAACACAGTAATGAAGAAATGAAAGAGTTGAGGAAATAGAACCAGTAAAGTTGATGAAGACAATGATTTGGTAGACCAGTTCCAACTGCTGTCTCAGTTGTACGTCTGGTTGGAGCGGCTGAGTATTTAAACTCGAGGACACACAGTCCCGAACACCCAGTCGCTGAGCACGCAGCTCAGGACACCAAGTCCTCACCATATTCTCCTTGAACTAAGGTCACACAGACCTTGTCCAATCACTCGTGGTAAGTCTTCAGGCGACTTCCAAACCTTCACAGACTTCGGTCACTCGGCGATCCACAATTCCTCTTGGATGCTCTAGACCATGACGCCTAACCGCCTGGAAGAAGCACAGTCGACAAAGGTAACAAGCGTCGGATCCACGCAGGATCAATCTCTTCAGTGATGCTCAATCACTTTGGGTTTGTGGGTGTTTGGGTTTGGGTTTTTCCTCACTCGATGATTTTCACTCAAAGTCCTCGGAGGATGGGTTGCTCTCAAATGACAAGTGTCAGTTTCTCTCAGAGCAGCCAACCAGCTAGTGGTTGTAGGGGGCGGCTATTTATAGCCTAGGGAGCAGCCCGACATGATAAGACATAAATGCCCTCCGATGATATGACCGTTAGGTGGATAAGATATTATGGGATAGCTGGCGCGCAGCACAGCAACGGTCAGAATTTTGACTCTCAAATTTCTCAGGGCTATCATGTTCCTCATTGTGTAGGCAATCCGCACTGGCGAATTCCTAACTCCTCAGTTAGAACAAATTCCTCAGCGACCAGAAGAACTTCGTCTCTGTCACTGAAGAAATTGACTGAACTGTATGAGATTTCCAGTGGCTTCACTCGAAGGGATTGGTAGGTGTAGGATTTTGAGTTGAGCATCACATGGAAATTTTTCCTTAGTATTTCCTCGACCCCCTTTAACAGTACGGTGTTTCCTATGACTCAAGAAAGAGAAAAACAAAACTAAGAAAACGAAAGTCTTCAAGTTTCATATTCCTTGCATGAATATCAAGTCTTCATGGACACACCAATTTCTTCACTTTCAAAGTCTTCATGAAAGTCTTCAGGAATACCAAAATGTTCAGTCGAAGATACTCATTTTTAGGGGTCGACTTTCTCTGGAAATATCAAACTCCTCATAGACTTATAGACCTGTGTACACTCATAAACACATTAGTCCCTTAACCTATAAGTCTTCAATACACCAAAATCACTAATGGGCACTAGATGCACTTACAAGCACCATGTTCAAGTAGAGGGTACAGCGGGTTGCGGGAGAGTGGACCGCTGTAGATAGAGGAAGGAAGGTGATGGAGATGTTGGTGAAGATGGCGGAGGTGTTGGTGTAGATCGTGGTGATGATGATGACCCCCGGCAGTGCTACGGCGCCACCAGAATCAAGGGGGAGAGATCCCCCCTTCTTCTTCTTCTTCCATGACCTCCTCCCTAGATGGCAGAAGGGTTTACCCTCTGGTCCTTGGCTCCCATGGCGTGGGAGAGGCGAGAGCCCCTCCAAGATTGGATCTATCTCTCTATCTCTCTCTGTTTCTCCGTTCTCAGATCCTTCCCCTTCACCGTTTCTTTTGTATCCGGAGATCCGTAACTCCGATTGGGGTGAATCTTTCGCCCAGATTTTTCTCATAAAATTAACTTTCTTGCAACAAAAGAAGAGTATCAATCGCCTCACGGGGTGCCCAGCAGAATCCAGGGCGCGCCTGCCTCCCTGGGGCGCGCCCCCTATGTCCTGGCCCCCTCGGGCACCGTCTCACGTTGATTTTACTTCCAAAAATCACAAATATTGCAAAATAATTCTCCCTCCATTTTTATCCTGTTTGGACTCAGTTTGATATTGGGTTTCTGCGAAACATAAAACATGAAACAAACAGGAACTGGCACTGGGCACTGGATCAATATGTTAGCCCCAAAATTTTTATAAAAAATTGCGAAAAGTATATGAAAGTTGAATAATATTGGCATGGAACAATCAAAAAATTATAGATACGACGAAGACGTATCAGCTAGCTAGTTGGGCTAGTTCGACCGATTAGCTAGGCCGCCGCCACATTTGTTTTTTCACCCCTTTTTTATCTACTTGCCGACAGGTAAATTTAAATATCCACCGCGGCATTGCTATGGTGTTTGGTTGCGGCAGGATTTTAAATTTTTTTGAATGACGGGAGCAGGTGCGGTAGGATTTTGAACTTTTGAATTGATGGGAGCAGGCACGCCAGCAATTAGTCACGATGACTCCGCCTGTAAAACCCACTGCGGGAGTCCTAGATTAGGGGGTATCCGGACAGCCGGACTGTGTACAACGTCCGGACTATTGAAGCGTGAAGATACAAGACTCAAGACTTCAGCGCGTGTCCGGATGGGACTCTCCTTTGCGTGGAAGGCAAGCTTGGCGATCCGGATATTGTGTTTCCTTTCTCGTAACCGACTCCATGTAAACCCTAGCCCTCTCCGGTGTCTATATAAACCGGAGAGGTTGGACCTTAGAAGGCTGATCACATTTACAATCATACCATCATAGGCTAGCTCTTAGGGTTTAGCCTCCATGATCTCGTGGTAGATCTACTCTTGTACTACCCATATCATCAATTAATCAAGCAGGAAGTAGGGTTTTACCTCCATCGAGAGGGCCCGGACCTGGGTAAACATCTGTGTCTCTTGCTTCCTGTTACCATCAGCTTTGACGCACAGATCGGGACCCCCTACCCGAGATCCACCGGTTTTGACACCGCCATTGGTGCTTTCTTGAGAGTTCCTCTATGTCGTCGCTGTCAGGCTCGATGGCTCCTTCAATCATCATCAACGACGCTGTCCAGGGCGAGACTTTCCTCCCCGGACAGATCTTCGTGTTCGGCGGCTTCGCACTGCGGGCCAATTCGCTTGGCCACCTGGAGCAGATCGATGGCTATGCCTCCGGCCACCAGGCCAGGTTGGGAAACTTGAACTACACAGTGGATATTCACACAGACTTGATCTTCGACGGATTCGGGCCAGCGCCAGGATCGCCGAACAATCACGATGAGCATGGCTTAGGCCTGCTATCAGACGATGCTCGGGACATCACCCCGGCAGTAGCCCCGGATCTAAATTCGGGGCAGGTCGCGTTGCCTAAGGACGGAGGGCTGGACCCCGCCCCGCAGGCCGTACCCTCATCGGCGATGGAGCTGAACACAGGCCTCAGAGCCTGTGACTCCGGACCCCCGGATTCATATCCGGTTGTAGGTTCCAGTCCGTGTGTCCCTGAGCCCGCCGAACCTGGTTGGGCTCCAGTGATGGAGTTCACCGCAGCGGACGTCTTTCAGCACTCGCCCTTTGGCGACATGCTGAACTTATTGAAGTCTCTCTCTTTGTCAGGAGACTCTGGGCTGAACTATGTCCGGCTTGAGTGGGAAGCAGACGACGATGGAATTCATTGCCCACCCACCACCCACTTCATTGCCACGATCAATGATCTAACCGACGTGCTTGACTTCGACTCCGAAGACATCGACGGTATGGACGGCGATGTAGGAGAATTACAGGAGCCACCGCTCACAGGGCGGTGGACGGCCACCTCCTCATACGATATATATATGGTGGACACTCCAAAGGAAACCAGCAGCGGTGAGGCAACGGAGGATAACCCCTCAGGGAGAAAAGCAAAACATGTGCATTATCGGCGCCACTCCAAGCCCCGCCACATCAAAACCGGCCCCGGAGACGAAAGCAGTCTGGATGGTACCAAAGAGGAATACAGCCCCAGTCAGCCTACACTCAAGCGGGCCGGACCAATCACGATGGGATACTTGGAGAGGGACAGTTATACACCCCCCTCCGACGACGAGGCAAGCCTCGACAATGACGAATCCGGCGTACCTGAAGACCCATTGGAACAAGTTCGCTTCAAGTGACGGCTCATGGCCACGGCAAGGAGCCTGCAAAGGAAACAAGAGCAGCTTAAAGCTGACCTAGACGTGCTAGTGGATAGGTGGGCCAAGATACTGGCTACCGAAAAGTACGAACCCGACAGCCCCAGCAAAGGGCATACACGGCACAACTGGCTACCTCAACTCAAGCAGGAAAACCACAGGCATGCACCCAGACACCCACACGGCACTACGGTCCAAGACAGTAAGAGGCATACGCGAAGAGGCACCCTCAAGCCTCGGCGCAACAGCGACAAACGTCAAGTCAAGGAAACTGGTGCCAGGTCCAGTAAATATCAGTCTGTTCAACAGACAAAGAGCAGCTCAAGCCTATTCGTCCCGAGCCACACGCTCGATCAACCATGCGAAATTCATGGTACTCCTAGAAGAACGGCAAAGCATACCAATAGAGAATGCAGGATCCTCAAAACAAAGCGGCTCGTCGCATGCCGGAAGCAATAAGGGGAAGTGCCTCCTCAAGACCCCCCTCCTCAGAGCGTAACAGTACGGCCGATCGCCCAGGATCACATAAACCACAGCAAGTCAATTGCAGTACCTCTAGACCTAGTAGTCTGGGGGCTCCATAACACGCAAAGCCCACAAGGGTATGAAGCCACGAAAAAAATCTCTTAAAAGATGTAAGGCGCAAGGACCAAGTTTTCTTGGCCCACCACTCTAATGGTTGTCTTCGGATCACCCAAAAAATGCTACGCCAAAGAATAAATCTTCGGCACCTTCCCACCATACGGTAGTTTACCCTATGCCAACGGGATAAACCACGTTGACTAGATCCCACATGGTAAATCACTCAGGCCAACTATCTGGACACCCATTGAGGAGTCCGCTACCTCCACAGATAACGGCTAGGTTCACGTGGTGCGATAAGGAACCCTTAGACTAACCACAAGAGGACGCCCAGCTGCCTCATAACATTTTCTTTCACAAACTAACTTTGACGCAGAACAGGATTGGCGACGTGGAACCAGCCCGGACACGCAATGGCAGGAACATGCAGGCAGAAGGCAGTTCGAATTCAATATTGATCCACCCACAACCCCCTCCAGTCCGGTCACCACAGGTTCCGCCAAATAAACACTTCTTTTCATACATCATACTCATATGCATAGACATATCATCCTCCTACAATGCGTAGACTTAAATAACAATTACCGACCGTCGTTTATCGCCAACGCCTCTTCGCCGAAAATGACAGCCACGCTTCGCGTTCGCCCGGTTACACCAGGGGCTTCACAGTACGGCAATAAAGTCCGACCACCTTTTCGGTCGCTCGGCACCCCGAACTTATAGCACTATATGCATCAGCTCCGAATCATGTCTTGGGTCATTGGTTGGGTTTGCCTGGCTCCCATGTTTTGGTACCATACGTTTCGTTCTATCGGCTAAGGTAGTGCTGGGAGAACTACTGCGATTGTGTCCCAGTTCAGCCGAATGAGCACCTCAGTAGAGAAAGCCGAAAACCGACCATCATGATGAAGCGAGAGCCTGTCCGCAGTTCGAGAGGTTATAAAATCCTTAAAGATTTATTCCGCATAACGCCATTATAAATGCTGAGTGCGACGGATCGGTCTTCTGATCAGGCGCCAATAGAGCCCCTAGTTCGGCCTTCCGAACACTAGGGGATGCGCCGACCATACTCAAATTCCTATGGCTAAGTGAGAGTAATAAAGCCTTATAGTCTGATTGCCTGGTTCGTGGAAGGATACACCTCCTCAAAAGGACCCAACTATGGGATAAAGAGCGTTCAGATATATCCCGAACACCCCCATATCCTTTTTACGAGGGGGCAGAAGCCGACGACTGGCCAAATCCCAGTATATGCATACAATAAACAGCCACGCAGGAAGAACATATGTTCAAACCAAACATGCAATATATAATAAACATGCCATTATCCCATATTACAACAAGCGGCACAAATGCCCTCAGGGAAATATAATGTCTTTAGCACACTTGTCCGCCGCAAGGCGGGCCCCCTTCATTACACCTTCATAATACAGCTCGGGCTTGCGGTGCTCCTTACCCTTCGGCGGCCCCTCGGTCATCAGCTTCTCCGCGTCAAGCCTCCCCCAATGCACTTTTGCACGGGCAAACGCCATGCGCGTGCCTTCTATACAGACTAATCGCTTGATAGCATCAAGCCGAGGACAGGCGCCCACAATCCGCTTGACGAGTCCGAAGTAGCTGCTTGGAATCGGCTCCGCAGGCCACAACCGGACGACTAAGTCCTTCATGGCTAGTTCGGCCGCCTGGTGCAGTTCGACCAGCTGTTTCAACTGATCGATAAATGGCACCGGATAGTTCGGCGCTAGATACTGCGACCAGAAGTCCCTCTCTGCAGTCTTCTTCTCCTTGGTGCGGTAGAATTGGGCGGCATCTGATATGCTGCGAGGAAGATCTGCAAAAGCCCCTGGAAAAATAAGAATTCAGCTTGCCGCTTAGGATTCTTCACATTCTAACATATAAATAGCTAAGAATACAGAAGGCCTTACCAGCCGCCACTTTCCAGGCCTCTTGAATGTCCCGCGCTGCACCTTGGGCTTCTTCCCGGGCACCTTTTGCAGCCTCGAGAGCTTGGCGAGTTCTGATTCTTTCCATTCTAGACACTGCTCTAGGCCCTCGCTTTTCTTCACAGCTTCCTGGAGCTCTCGCTCAGCTGTGATAACCCTGGCCTCGTGTTTCTCACGAAGCGCCTGTTCGGCCTCAGCCTTCTTGTTGGCATTAGCCAAAGCTTTCTTTAGTGCCTTGTATTCGGCACTTGCTCCTAGAGCACACAATACTAATATTTTTCATTATGCACAACTATTCGTTCGTGCCAACTCTGAGACAAATGTTTTCAACATACCTTGCTTGTCTTCCAGTTGCTTCCTCACACGGTCGAGTTCCTCCTCGGCCCGTGTCAGGCTCTGCTTCTGTCCGAACACTTTTGCATTATAAGCGACCGTCCTCTCTGCGGATGCCTGTTTTCACACAAAAGGGTATACGTCATTCACATAGGCTCATGCGAGAGCAGGGAATTTGATCCCCTGCCCGGCTCTGTCTCCTCCGCCGGACAGTGCATCAGGGGCTACTACTCATATTATGACAATTCCTCAAGGGTTTCCTAGGAAACATACCTCAAAAGCCTTTATAAGGCCAAGGTAGTACTCGTTCAGCCTGCTCTCGGCGGACTGAATCCTCTCGACCACCGCGCCCATAATGGCCCGATGCTCATCGACAATAGACGCGTTCTTCAACACTGTCAATAGACCGCCAGGCAGTTCTGCTCGAACAGAGGACGCCGGCGGGGTTGGCAGGCCCCACACCATCGGGGGTGGCTGCTCGCTCGATCCTGGAACCCTAGAGGTCCCGGGGGCCGTATCCTTCCCCGCATGTCCGGCACTAGGGATATGTCCTCCCTGGTCTGGGTCTTGTCGAGATGACACCTCAGTGTTGCGCCCGGACTTGGGGGAAGGGGCCTGCGGAGGCGTCTCGCTCGCCAAGGCGTCCGAGCCCAGTGAATCCTCCGATGAGGACCGGCCGGTGCAGGATCTTGCCGGACTGTGTAATATATAGGCAATGGTCAAAACTACTATACCCAAAAACAATCCCGGACACATATGCGTGTTCGGATACTTACGACTTCTCCAGGGGCTGGGCCCTGGGATCCCACTCCAGGCTGCTATCGCAGCCGTGGGGGATGCCCCTGGGAGGGAATTTTTCCCCCTCTTGGGTGATCCGGCCTCCAGAGATGTGGAGGCCGTCCTCTTCCTCCCACCATCAGAGTGAGGCTCATCCTCCTCTGCTTCCTCCTCTTCGTCCTCGACGAAGGATCATCGCTGGAGTCTTCGAATTTGGCGTCCGAGGCCTCGCGACGGCGAAGACCGTCCCGGGTCTTCTTGACCTTCTTGGAGGCCTCTTTCTTTGGCGGCTTGTAAGGCGCGGGGACCAGCATCTTCGTCAGAAGAGGTCCGGCTAGTTCGTCCGGCAGGGCGGCTGGACAATGTATCCGCTCCACCTTCTTTATCCATCCCTAAGGTCACAATGAAACACGATTAAGGTGTCTCCTACATGACATGTCAGATGAAGCATGAATAGACAGAGTGTGGCCGTGACTTACCGAGCTTGGAGGATGGGATGATTGATACCCACGGTCCTCGGTGGGGCCCGACCACGATTTGCCGGACTTAAAGAGCACCTTCCAGATATCCTTGTGGGAGGAATCACAAAGCTCCCGAAGGGTTTGGTGCTCGACCGGATCGAACTCCCACAGGGTACAAGCTCGGTGCTGACAAGGGAGAACCAGGCGAACTAGCATCACCTGGACTACGTCGACGAGTTTGACGTCCCTATCGACCACACCCCGAATGCGCGTCTGGAGCAGTAACAGCTCATCGGACGAGCACCAGTTCGGGCCCTTCTCGGGCCAGGACGTGAGCCTTAGTGGAGCTCCGGATCGGAACTCTGGAGTTGCCGCCCACTTCTTGTCGCGTGGTTCGGTGATATAGAACCACTGCTGCTGCCATTCCTTGATGGAGTCGTTGAAAGCGCCTTTCGGCCAAACAGCCTTGGGCATCTTGCTTACCATGGCGCCGCCGCACTCGGTGTGTTCGCCACTCACCACCTTGGGCGTCACGTTGAAGATCTTCAGCCATAGGCCGAAGTGAGGTGGGATCCATAGAAAAGCCTCGCACACGACGATGAACGTCGAGATATTGAGGAAGGAGTTGGGGGAAAGATCATGAAAATCGATCCCGTAGTAATAAACGGGTGAAGGGGAAACCCGAGCCCACGGACGAAATGGGGAAGGAACACGACTCTCTCCTGAGACTCCGGAGTGGGGACGACCTGTCCCGCCGGTGGAAGATGATAGCCGATCTTCTGGGCCAAATACCCGGCTCCCCGGAGCTTCTTGATGTCCTTCTCCTAGACAGTTGAGGCCATCCATCTGCCTCCTGCTCTGGATCCGGACATCTTCGGAAAAACTCTCTTCGATGGAGAAGAAGAGTGCTTGGGCGTTAGGGCTCGAACAGAGGGGAATGAGCTAGCGGGAGGAGAAGGCGTGGGTAAAAGAGAAAGGAACCTAACCTCCTTATAGAGGCGACAAAAGCTTTTTGTGCCTCCCCACTTGCCTGGTGGAACCCGTCTACCTCCCACTCACCGCGATTAGCGGCACGGTTAGATTACCCATGCCCGTATTGATGAGAATCCCGTAATAAGGGGACACGATCTCTGCTTTGACAAGACGTGTCACAGAAACCGCCTCGTAATATGCGTTGTAGCTGGTTGTGGGAAAACGGTTCGAATAATGATCCGACCGTAATAACATGTCACGTCATCAGAAAAAGTTGTCAGCAGATTGCATTTGTGAAATATCATTCTCTCTACTGCGGTGTGTAAAGATCATCTTGTGAATCCTGACACGATTTGAGTGTTCGATAATTGCTTTGGAGTATTCAGAGAAGGAACCCGCCTTGCAATGCCGAAGACAATACTGCGCGCCGGACTCATCGTCATTGAAGCCTGGTTCAGGGGCTACTGAGGGAGTCCTGGATTAGGGGGTATCCGGACAGCCGGACTGTGTACAATGTCCGGACTATTGAAGCATGAAGATACAAGACTCAAGACTTCAGCCCGTGTCCGGATGGGACTCTCCTTTGCGTGGAAGGCAAGCTTGGCGATCCGGATATTGTGTTTCCTTTCTTGTAACCGACTCCATGTAAACCATAGACCTCTCCGGTGTCCATATAAACCGGAGAGGTTGGTCCTTAGAAGGCCGATCACATTAACAATCATACCATCATAGGCTAGCTCTTAGGGTTTAGCCTCTACGATCTCGTGGTAGATCTACTCTTGTGCTACCCATATCATCAATATTAATCAAGCAGGAAGTAGGGTTTTACCTCCATCGAGAGGGCCCGAACCTGGGTAAATATCTGTTTCCCTTGCTTCCTGTTACCATCAGCCTTGACGCACAGATCGGGACCCCCTACCCGAGATCCGGCGGTTTTGACACCTACACCCACTGCTCCCTGATGTGAGAAGTCGTCGACTGGTGTTTTTGTTGGGGAACGTAGTAATTTCAAAAAAATTTCCTACGCACACGCAAGATCATGGTGATGTATAGCAACGAGAGGGGAGAGTGTTGTCTACATACCCTTGTAGACCCGAAGCGGAAGCGATCACAACGTAGAGGAAGTAGTCGTACGTTCTCCTCGCGATCCGACCGATCCCGGCGCCGTTACTCCGACGCCCGAGTTCTTGACACACGACAGCTCGATGGCGTCCCTCGTATCTCGATCCAGCCGAGTGTCGAGGGAGAGTTCGTCAAGACGACGGCGTGGACGATCTTGATGTTTCACGGCGCAGGCTTCGCTAAGCTTCATGACAGTATAACCGAGGTGGAATATGGTGGAGGGGGGGCACCGACACGGCTAAGGAACGATCTAAAGATCAACTTGTGTGTTCCAAGGTGCCCCCTGCCTCGTATATAAAGGAGCAAGGGGGGGGGCGGCGGCCAAGGGAGGCGCGCCAGGAGTCCTACTCCCTCCGAGTAGGATTCCCCCAATCCTAGTTGGACTAGGATTCCTGGAGGGAAAGAGAGAGAGGGGGGCGGCCCTTCTCCTAGTCCTAATAGGACTAGGGAAGGGGAGGCGCGCCTCCTAGGGCTGCCCTTCTCCTTTCCACTAAGGCCCATCGAGGCCCATTTACCTCTGGGGGTTCGGTAACCTCCCGGTACTCCGGTAAATTCCCGTTTTCGCCCGGAACCATTCCGAACTTCAAACATAGGCTTCCAATATATCAATCTTTATGTCTCGACCATTTCGAGACTCCTCGTCATGTCCGTGATCACATCCGGGACTCGAACTCCTTGGTACATCAAAATACATAAACTCATAATAAGCGCCATCGAAACCTTAAGCGTGCGGACCCTACGGTTCGAGAACAATGTAGACATGACCTAGAACTATTCACGGTCAATAACCAACAGCGGGACCTGGATGCCCATATTGGTTCCTACATATTCTACGAAGATCTTTATCGGTCGACCGCATAACAACATCGTTGTTCCTTTGTCATCGGTATGTTACTTGCCCGAGATTCGATCGTCGGTATCCAATACCTAGTTCAATCTCGTTACGCAAGTCTCTTTACTCGTTCAGTAATACATCATCTCACAACTAACTCATTAGTTGTAGTGCTTGCAAGGCTTTAGTGATGTGCATTACCGAGAGGGCCCAGAGATACCTCTCCGACAATCGGAGTGACAAAACCTAATCTCAAATACGCCAACCCAACATACGCCTTTGGAGACACTGTAGTACTCCTTTATAATCACCCGAGCTTACGTTGTGACGTTTGGTAGCACCAAAGTGTTCCTCCGTAAACGGAGTTGCATAATCTCATAGTTGCGAGGAACATGTATATGTCATGGATAAAAGCAGTAGCAACATACTAAACGATCGTGTGCTAAGCTAAGGGAATGGGTCATGTCAATCAGATCATTCTACTAATGATGTGATCTCATTAATCAAATAACAACTTCTTGTTCATGGTTAGGAAACATAACCATCTTTGATTAACAAGCTAGTCTAGTAGAGGCATACTAGTGACATGTTGTTTTGTCTATGCATTCACACATGTATCATGTTTCCGGTTAATACAATTCTAGCATGAATGATAAAAATTTATCATGAAATAAGGAAATAAATAATAACTTTATTATTGCCTCTAGGGCATATTTCCTTCAGTCTCCCACTTGCACTAGAGTCAATAATCTAGATTACATAGTAATGATTCTAACACCCATGGAGTCTTGGTGCTGATCATGTTTTGCTCGTGGAAGAGGCTTAGTCAATGGGTCTCGCAACATTCAGATCCGTATGTATCTTGCAAATCTCTATGTCTCCGTCTGGACTAAGTCCGGATGGAATTGAAGCGTCTCTTGATGTGCTTGGTCCTCTTGTGAAATCTGGATTCCTTCGCTAAGGCAATGGCTCGAGATTGTCACGAAGATTTTCATTGGACCCGATGCACTAGGTATGACACCTAGATCGGATATGAACTCCTTCATCCGCACTCCTTCATTAGCTGCTTCGAAGCTGCTATGTATTCCGCTTCACATGTAGATCCCGCCACGACGCTTTGTTTAGAACTGCACCAACCGAGCTCCTCCGTTTAGTGTAAATACGTATCCGTCTGCGATTTAGAATCGTCCGGATCGGTGTCAAAGCTTGCATCAACGTAACTGCCACGATGAGCTCTTTGTCACCTCCATATACGAGAAACATATCCTTAGTCCTTTTCGGTATTTCAGATGTTCTTGACCTGTCGATGATCCACTCTGGATTACTTTGGTACCTTCCTGCTAGGCTTATAGCAAGGCACACATCAGGTCCGGTACACAGCATTGCATACATGATAGAGCCTATGGCTGAAGCATAGGAACATCTTTCATTTTCTCTCTATCTTCTGCAGTGGTGGGGCATTGAGTCGACTCAACTTCACACCTTGTAACACAGCAAGAACCCTTTCTTTGCTTGATCCATTTTGAACTTCTTCAAAACTTTGTCAAGGTATGTGCTTTGTGAAAGTCCAATTAAGCGCCTTGATCTATCTCTATAGATCTTAATGCCCAATATGTAAGCAGCTTCACCGAGGTCTTTCATTGAAAAACTCTTATTCAAGTATCCCTTTATGCTATCCAGAAATTCTATATCATTTCCGATCAGCAATATGTCATCCACATATAATATAAGAAATGCTACTGAGCTCCCACTCACTTTCTTGTAAATACAAAGCTTCTCCAAAAGTGCAGACAAACCCAAATGCTTTGATCACACTATCAAAGCGTTTATTCCAACTCCGAGATGCTTGCACCAGTCCATATATGGATCGCTGGAGCTTGCACACTTTGTTAGCTCCCTTTGGATCGATAAAACCTTACGGTTGCATCATATACAACTCTTCTTCCGTAAATCCATTCAGAATGCGTCTTTACATCCATTTGCCAAATTTCATAATCATAAAATGCGGCAATTGCTAACATGATTCGGACGGACTTAAGCATCGCTACGGGTGAGAAGGTCTCATCGTAGTCAATCCCTTGAACTTGTCGAAAACCTTTTGCGACAAGTCGAGCTTTATAGACGATAACATTACCGTCGGCGTCAGTCTTCTTCTTGAAGATCCACTTGTTTTCTATTGCTTGCCTACCCTCGGGCAAGTCAACCAAAGTCCACACTTTGTTTTCATACATGGATCCCATCTCAGATTTCATGGCCTCAAGCCATTTTATGGAATCTGGGCTCACCATCGCTTCTTCATAGTTCGTAGGTTCATCATGATCTAGTAGCATGACTTCCGAACAGGAT
This sequence comes from Aegilops speltoides, assembly GCA_021437245.1. NCBI lineage: Eukaryota > Viridiplantae > Streptophyta > Magnoliopsida > Poales > Poaceae > Aegilops > Aegilops speltoides. The sequence goes on from CM038142.1 coordinate 438,054,588, forward strand.
TACCGTATCACAGTGCGGATCTTACTCTGGTTGATCTACGAGGTTCTCGCAGTAACTTGATCTCAAGTTTCATGATCAACATCATCAACTTCCTCACTACTTGGTGTAGATGTCTCAGAAACCGTTTTCTGCGACGAACTACTTTCAAGTAAGGGAGAAGGTACTATTACCTCATCAAGTTCTACTTTCCTCCCACTCACTTCTTTCGAGAGAAACTCCTTCTCTAGAAAGGATCCATTCTTAGCAACGAATGTTTTGCCTTCGGATCTGTGATAGAAGGTGTACCCAACTGTTTCCTTTGGGTATCCTATGAAGACACATTTCTCGATTTGGGTTCGAGCTTATCGGGTTGAAGCTTTTTCACATAAGCATCGCATCCCCAAACTTTAAGAAACGACAACTTTGGTTTCTTGCCAAACCACAGTTCATAAGGTGTCGTCTCAACGGATTTCGACGGTGTTCTATTCAGTGTGAATGCGGCCGTCTCTAGAGCATAACCCCAAAACGATAGCGGTAAATCTGTAAGAGACATCATAGATCGTACCATATCTAGTAAAGTACGATTACGACGTTCGGACACACCATTACGTTGTGGTGTTCGGGTGGCGTGAGTTGCTGAAACTATTCGCATTGTTTCAAATGTAGACCAAACTCAGAACTCAAATATTCACCTCCACGATCGATCGTAGAAACTTAATTTTCTTGTTACGATGATTTTCAACTTCACTCTGAAATTCTTTGAACTTTTCAAACGTTTCAGACTTATGTTTCATTAAGTAGATATACCCATATCTCGCTTAAGTCATCTGTGAAGGTGAGAAAATAACGATATCCGCCACGAGCCTCAACATTCATCGGACCACATACATCCGTATGTATGATTTCCAACAAATCCGTTGCTCTCTCCATAGTACCGAGAACGGTGTTCTAGTCATCTTGCCCATGAGGCACGGTTCGCAAGTGCCAAGTGATTCATAATCAAGTGACTCCAAAAGTCCATCAAGATGGAGTTTCTTCATGCGCTTTACACCGATATGACCTAAACGGCAAGTGCCACAAATAAGTTGCACTTTCATTATCAACTCTGCATCTTTTGGTTTCAACATTATGAATATGTGTATCACTACTATCGAGATTCATCAAAATAGACCATTCCTCAAGGGTGCATGACCATAAAAGATATTACTCATATAAATAGAACAACCATTATTCTTTGATTTAAATGAATAACCGTCTCGCATCAAACAAGATCCAGATATAATGTTCATGCTCAACGCAGCACCAAATAACAATTATTTAGGTCTAAAACTAATCCCGAAGGTAGATGTAGAGGTAGCGTGCCGACCGCGATCACATCGACTTTGGAACCATTTCCCACGCAAGATCGTCACCTCGTCCTTTGCCGAGTTAAGCAATCCGTAGTCCCTGTTTGAGTTGCAAATATTAGCAATGTAACCAGATCAAATACCCAGTGCTACTACGAGCTCTAGTAAGGTACACATCAATAACATGTATATCACATATACCTTTGTTCACCTTGCCATCCTTCTTATCCGCCAAATACTTGGGGCAGTTCCGCTTCAAAGGACCATCGCTTGCAAGAGAAGCACTCGATTTCAGGTTTAGGGCCGGACTTGGGTTTCTTCTCTGAGCAAAGAACTTGCTTGCTGTTCTTCTTGAAGTTCCTTCTTCTTCCCTTTGCCTTTCTTCTTGAAACTAGTGGTCTTATTGACCATCAACACTTGATGCTCCTTCTTGATTTCTACCTCCGCAGCCTTTAGCATTGCGAAGAGCTCAGGTATAGTTTTCACTAACCCTTGCATATTATAGTTCATCACGAAGCTTTTGTAGCTTGGTGGCGGTGATTGAGAATTACATCAATGACACAATCATCCGGAAGATTAACTCCCAATTGTGTCAAGTGATTGTAGTACCTGGACATTCGAGTATATGCTCACTAATGTAACTATTCTCCTCCATCTTGCAGCTATAGAACTTATTGGAGACTTCATATCTCTCAATCCGGGCATTCTGTTGGAATATCAACTTCAACTCTGGAACATCTCATATGCTCCATGACGCTCAAAACGTCGTTGAAGTCCCGGTTCTAAGCCGTAAAGCATGGCACATGAACTATAGAGTAGTCATCGCTTTGCTCGCCAGACGCTCTTAACGTCGTCGCCAGATCAAGATCAGTTCGTCACCTAGCGGTGCATCCAGACGTAACTCTTACGTGCAGCAATGAGGATGATCTCGTTACGGACCCAAATCCGTAATTGCTACCATCATCTTTCAACTTTGCTTTCTCAAGGAACGATTAAAATTCAACGGAACAACAAAGACGAGCCATCTATCTACAATCAAACATAAACAAGCAAGATACTATCAGTACTAAGTTCATGATAAATTTAAGTTCAATTAATCATATTACTTAAGAACTCCCACTTAGAAAGACATCTCTAGTCATCTAAGTGATCACGTGATCCAAATCAACTAAACCATAACCGATCATCACGTGAAATGGAGTAGTTTTCAATGGTGAACATCTTATGTTGATCATATCTACTATATGATTCACGCCGACCTTTCGGTCTCCGTGTTCCGAGGCCATATCTGCATATGCTAGGCTCGTCAAGTATAACCCGAGTATTCTGCGTGTGCAAAACTGGCTTGCACCGTTGTAGATGGACGAGAGCTTATCACACCCGATCATCACGTGGTGTGCAGGCACGATTTAACTTTGGCAACGGTGCATACTCGGGAGAACACTTCTTGATAATTTAGTGAGAGATCATCTTATAATGCTACCGTCAATCAAAGCAAGATAAGATGCATAAAAGGATAAACATCACATGCAAATCAATATAAGTGATATGATATGGTCATCATCATCTTGTGCTTCATGATCTCCATCTTGCAGCACCACCATGATCATCATCGCCACCGCGCGACACCTTGATCTCCATCGTAGCATCGTTGTCGCCTCGCCAAACTTATGCTTCTACGACTATCGCTACCGCTTAGTGATAAAGTAAAGCATTACTGTAGCGATTGCATTGCATACAATAAAGCGACAACCATATGGCTCCAGCCGATTGCCGATAACTTCGGTTACAAAACATGATCATCTCATACAATAAAATATAGCATCACGCCTTGACCATATCACATCACAACATGCCCTGCAAAAACAAGTTAGACGTCCTCTACTTTGTTGTTGCAAATTTTACGTGGCTGCTACGGGCTTAAGCAAGAACCAGTCTCACCCACGCATCAAAACCACAACGATATTTCGTCAAATAGACTCCGCTTTAACCTTCTCAAGGACCGGGCGTAGCCACACTCAGTTCAACTAAAGTGAGAGAGACAGCACCCACCGGTCACCTTTAAGCAACGAGTGCTCAGAAGCGGTGAAACCAGTCTCGCGAAGCGCACGCGTAATGTCGGTCTGGGCCGCTTCATCTCACAATACCGCTGAACCAAAGTATGACATCTTTGGTAGGTAGTATGACTTGTATCGCCCACAACTCACTTGTGTTCTACTCGTGCAAAACATCAAACCATAGAAAAACCTAGGCTCGGATGCCATTGTTGGGGAACGAGTAATTTCAAAAATTTCCACGCACACGCAAGATCATGGTGATGTATAGCAACGAGAGGGGAGAGTGTTGTCTACATACCCTTGTAGACCCAAAGCGAAGCGATCACAACGTAGAGGAAGTAGTCGACGTTCTCCTCGCGATCCGACCGATCCCGCGCCGTTATCCGACGCCCCGAGTTCTTGACACACGACAGCTCGATGACGTCCCTCGTACTCGATCCAGCCGAGTGTCGAGGAGAGTTCGTCACAAGACGGCGTGGGACGATCTTGATGTTTCACGGCGCAGGGCTTCGCCTAAGCTTCGCGACGGTATAACCGAGGTGGAATATGGTGGAGGGGGCACCGACACGGCTAAGGAACGATCTAAAGATCAACTTGTGTGTTCCAAGGTGCCCCCTGCCTCAGATATAAAGGAGCAAGGGGGAGGGGGCGGCCAAGGGAGGCGCGCCAGGAGTCCTACTCCTCTAGGAGTAGGATTCCCCCAATCCTAGTTGGACTAGGATTCGGGAGGGGGAAAAGAGAGAGGGGGCGGCCCCTTCTCCTAGTCCTAATAGGACTAGGGAAGGGGAGGCGCGCCTCCTAGGGCTGCCCTTCTCCTTTCCACTAAGGCCCATCGAGGCCCATTTACCTCCCGGGGTTCCAGTAACCTCCGGTACTCCAGAATTCCGCCGCCCGGAACCATTCGAACTTCAAACATAGGCTTCCAATATATCAATCTTTATGTCTCGACCATTTCGAGACTCCTCGTCATGTCCGTGATCACATCCGGACCAACTCCTTGGTACATCAAAATACATAAACTCATAATAAGCGCCATCGAAACCTTAAGCGTGCGGACCCTACGGTTCGAGAACAATGTAGACATGACCTAGAACTATTCACGGTCAATAACCAACAGCGGGACCTGGATGCCCATATTGGTTCCTACATATTCTACGAAGATCTTTATCGGTCGACCGCATAACAACATACGTTGTTCCTTTGTCATCGGTATGTTACTTGCGAGATTCGATCGTCGGTATCCAATACCTAGTTCAATCTCGTTACCGCAAGTCTCTTTACTCGTTCGTAATACATCATCTCACAACTAACTCATTAGTTGTAGCGCTTGCAAGGCTTTAGTGATGTGCATTACCGAGAGGGCCCAGAGATACCTCTCCGACAATCGGAGTGACAAAACCTAATCTCGAAATACGCCAACCCAACATCCGCCTTTGGAGACACCTGTAGTACTCCTTTATAATCACCCGATTACGTTGTGACGTTTGGTAGCACCAAAGTGTTCCTCCGTAAACGGAGTTGCATAATCTCATAGTTGCAGGAACATGTATATGTCATGGATAAAAGCAAGTAGCAACATACTAAACGATCGTGTGCTAAGCTAAGGAATGGGTCATGTCAATCAGATCATTCTACTAATGATGTGATCTCATTAATCAAATAACAACTTCTTGTTCATGGTTAGGAAACATAACCATCTTTGATTAACAAGCTAGTCTAGTAGAGGCATACTAGTGACATGTTGTTTTGTCTATGCATTCACACATGTATCATGTTTCCGGTTAATACAATTCTAGCATGAATGATAAACATTTATCATGAAATAAGGAAATAAATAATAACTTTATTATTGCCTCTAGGGCATATTTCCTTCAGTTTTACCGTGGTGAAAACCAAAAGGTTCCCCGCTCCTCGGCTGGCTCCCTCCGCCTTCCCATAGATTGCATTGCCTTTCAGTCATTTCACCCCCTTTGCTTCCTCTCCCCATTGCTTCTACCTGGTGCCATGGCGGCGCAGCAGATCATGGAGTCCGAGCTGAGGTGCCTGACACAGGAGCTCCATGCCAAGGATGCGGAGCTCAGGGTCAAGGACGTGGAGCTCCATGAGCTCAAGGAGGAGAGGAGTGCCATGCTCCTCCGTTATGTGTGGGAGTTCACGGAGCTGCCAAAGCGGCAGGCGTCCACCACAAAGATGCTCGAGGCATCGGCGGCGTTGCTGCAGAAAGCGGGAGATACGATAGGTCGTCAGGGGAGCCGGCTGGAGTGCGAGCGGGCCGATCGTGACGAGGTCCAGGATCGCCTCAGCCACTTGGTGAACCAAGTTGCCACGCACGTGTTGCGGCTGCGTCATGCCTACTGTCGTGCCAGCACGACGATGCCGGCCGTCGGGCTAAACCCGTTCGACCACCCGGTCGACTTCAACGGGCTATGGCTTCCTGACCTGGTCTCCTTCTTCACCTATATCTCCGAGGAGCTGAGCCATCTCCGCGTGATGGTGGGGGCTGAGCTGGACAAGGAGGGGTTGCGGGCTGCCGTCGCCGTTGCCTGGTGAATCCTTTCAGGGCTCCGTCACCGGAATCCATTCGTGCCATTGGACGCCGTCATTGACGAGCTGGCTCCCGTCGACCGGGAGCGGGCTCTACGGGTGGTTGCACTCTGCATCACCAACGTCATGCGCCTCGAGAAGCAGAGGGACTTCAGTGGTGTTTAGGCACCCTCTGCATGGGCATGTCCATGTCTCGGCGCAACATGACCGTTGGATCAAACTCAGACGGTGCAAATCACTCACTGTAGCACAAAGCGTGTGGGTGTGTTTGGTTGCATTATCATCTCAATATAGTTGTTTCCTCTTCATGTATTTTTGTTAACCTACTAGTGTGGACTCATGCTCCCTTGATGCACTCTGCCAAACACCCAAAAGTGGGTCGAGATGGGAACTTTTGCTCCCATCCAGTGCACCCTTCATACACCCTGCCTAACACTATTCGTGCTTCATATGGTTCATGTTTCGTGAAGTACTGTAGCACCGTACTCTTCGTGCGCTGTAGACCTAGTTCTGTTAACATTGATCTCATCGTTCATTCTCGACCGGACAGTCGAAAAAGCGGTACTATGTTACATATAGTTGACATGCGCACAACATCATTTGTTATCGTCATATCTTACTACACTAGCAACAAGATTATGTAGTACTGACATGTGAACCACTGCACATGCCTAGTAGTAGGAGCATTGTGTATGCTTAAGTGGCTGCCGTGTTTCGCACTCCTCCGTCGTAAGAGTGGAAACGCTTGCTGTAATCATTTTTTTCTTCAAAAAACAGTGGACACGCTCTACCGTGCGGATCCTCCTCCAGCCATGCACTAAATTACTCACGTTCACCGACGTGTGGGATAGCCAGCACCTGGGTCCACCAGCCATGCACTAAATTACTCCATAGTAGAGTGACAGTAGACTACCCGATCAAAGCACCGCAGTAATGCCCAATGAGCCGTCAAATCACAAAACCCCCTCCTTTCTAGCAGTAAGTTGGAAAGACGAAGCAACCATCATTTCACTCTTCTCTCCCAGCTTCCTCTCTTGAAGAAAACCCCCACTCGCTTCGCTTCTCTCTCATCTCATTCCTCCTTTCACTCTTCTCTCTCAGCTTCCTCTCTTGGATGGACGCTGGAGCACCGGCCGATGTGATGTCTATGGCTCTGGCCAAAACCATCGAGGCTCATGGTACGAAGAAGCACAAGCACCCCGTTGAGACTACCGCAGACAAGCTCAAAGCCATCGCCCTGTCCACGCCCCCCTCTTCGGGATCCCTCATTAAGCAAGTCCTGGTAATGTCTCTTGTTAACGATCTTTCTCTCGATCTTGATCGTGTTTTTTCATCTAACACGCAGTACTAGTATTGGTAGTACAACTTTCTGGGTGATCTTGCATGTGATTTTAGTGTGCCAAATGACGGTTCTAAATTTCTCTTTTGACCAAAACATGCGAGAGGTTGACACTGATTTCTTATAGATTACTTTCAACTACTCCCTCTGCCCCAAATTTCTTGTCTTAGATTTGTCTAGATATGGATGTATCTAATACTAAAATGTGACTTGATACATCCGTATCTAGACAAATCTAAGACAAGAATTTTGAGACGGAGGGAGTACTTTATGAACATCAATGCAACCTTTGAAGAGGGTATATTTGCCTCAGTAACTTGTGTTATGGATATGGCAAGTAATCCCTCTGCTCTCATGCCTTTGAAGACATGTTCTAGTGTCTTTGTTCACTCATTTATGTGCATATATGTAGTCATATATGGAGTATAATATCGAAAATCATCTTATATTTCTGAACGGAGGTAGTAATAAAATATGGTTTCTGTTTGAATTAGAACCAGGTCCGCGGTGGAGATGAAGTTCTCAAAGTCATGTCGTGTGAACTTGAAGACCTAATGATGAGTTCTACTGCTAAAGTATCCAGCTGCTGTGTCCTTGTCGCCACGTGTCCTGAACTAGTGTTTTCCTGTAGCATTGTTGTCAGGCGTGTTCTCAAGGTTGTACTTCACCACAACAATTTCCTGGCTGTGCCTTCGATTACGAAGGGTGTGGTTCTTGTAAAGCTTCCCAACAAATTTGATGCGGCCTGTCTTCATCATCATGTTTATGAGTGGAAAGACCACTCTGTTAGGATCTCCAAGGTTGGCGAGATGCTGATGGTGCATGTAGACATCTCTCACGAAGTCCATGGCCTAGTTAGTTATGCAGGGTTCATCCCGTAGGTCGGTGGCAAGAAATAGTCTGCGGAGTTTAGTTAGTGCAACTTTGCTTGTCTGTAGTAAGTACTATTGTTCAGTACTTGATTTGTGTTTGTGAACCCCGTATTGTTTATTAGTACTGCCACTTTTGGTGTGTGGTCAGTCTTGAGAATGGTCTATGTTAATGTCTGTCCACTCAATTCAGTCTGTATATTTTGAAGTATCCAGATCATCTTTTTTGTGAGGTCGGTTTATCAATTATGGTTACACTCCAATATCTGTATGCATTGCAGGGTTTATGGCACCCATCAGGATTTCCAGTCCCATCGATGTTCAGTCCATACGATTTGTCACGACCTTTGAACTGTCCTGCTTGTGGGAGTAGGTGGGGCCCCTGCATGCCACCCATAGTTGGACGATCAATCTTCTGTTTAGTACTTCAACATAGTGATTTTCTGGTAAGGATTCACTCGTGTCACATCAACTAAATGTTATTGATTTACTGTCTAAATCTTATTGATTTAATGTCATCTTTTCTTTCTTTTCCTGAAATTTTATGATGCAAGTTTTGCCATGTGACATTCATCACAGAATAAACTGTTTGGTTTGCTCTACGATGGCTATTTTTGCAGGTTTCACTTCTTATGTCGTGTCAGTAACGAAGGCACATTCCATCACTTATATTACTGGAAAAAATTGGATCAGTCTGTTGTCTGAGTACAAGCTGAATCCCTATGATGAACTGCAGTTTGGTTTAACAAAAATGCCACAATTAATCCTTCCCGCGTTTAAAAGAAATGAGGAAAAAAACTGGATCACGGTCACAGATCCTAGTCAAGTTAAAAAGCTGATCATAGCAAACCAGGCACGATCGTCGCTGTCTCGCACATCGGTACCACCTTCAAGAACGGATCGAGCACCAGCAGTTGCTCTAGCACTGACAGTGGCAGCAGCTCAGTCTGATCTAGCTGAGGATTGGGCACCGACCGCGTCAGCGGATCAGTTTGATCTACCGGAGGATCGGGCATCGACACTGGCACCTGCTCCGATACCGGCACCAACTCTACAAGGAGCACCATCTCTGGCTGCAGCTGCGGCTTCGGCACCTGCAGCAACACTTGCACTTGCATCTGCTCCGGCCCGCAAAGAAGAATCGAACGAGCAGTTGCACCGCAATGAACGGGCATTGATTCGCACTTCATATACCAAAGTCCTTACAAAAACCGACATGTCCACCTTCTTGGTAAGCATTGGCCGCCCAAGTGCTTCGTTCTTTTTTCTTTCCATGTTGTTTCACATGATTCAGTGTGTTGATCGAACTGTTTGGGTATGTCTTCTTGTTTGCAAACAGAGAATTCCTAGAGCAACGAGGGAGTCGTTCAACAATCCGGGTGACCGCGGCCAAGTTTCTCTTACCATGCGGCAGCCTTGGTGTGAATGAACCTGCTCAATACACTACAAAAAAATACACTTCCATGATGATACGTGTTTGTCACAGTAGGTCGCGTTTTTTGTCATGCATGTACATCCATGATGATTTTATGACAGAATCAAGATAGTCATACCTATGTTGTCGTAGAAGTGTTCCATGACATTACCAAAATTATCATCACGGAAGTGTCCACTTCCATGACGATAAATTGCGCGTTACAGAAGTGCTTTCGTTAAGGGTGACCGACACGTGGCATCCGTCGTAACGGAACGCCGTTAAGCTATCGGGTCGGGTTTTGGATCCGATAACCCGTTAACAGCCCCGACCAATGGGGATTTTCCACATGTAAATCATCATTGGCTGGAGGAAACACGTGCCGGCTCATCGTTGGGACAGATGTCATCCACTCATTGGATAGAAGGCGCCTATGATTCGTCGGCACATGGCACGGCCCAACAGAGGCCCACTCCTATGAAAAGGCTGGCCCGTTTGACTTGGTCAAAAGGTGGCGGGCCAGCCCATGGAAAGCCTGTTAACGGCCTGTTCGCATATAGCCCATTTACAGCCCGCTAACCCAAGGCCCGTTACGCCCTATCCGAATTAGGCCCAGTAGCGTCATCTGGGCCATCCAATATGATTCCATGTATGGCCCATGATGTCTTTCGGCCCATATGAGGCCCTTTGTAACTCTTGGCCCATTAACACCCCGCGGTGAAACTGGCCCATAATGAATAGTGTATCACTTTACACCCATTAACGACCCGTGGTGAAACTGACCCGTAATGAACAGTGTATCACTTTATACCCATTAACGGCCCATTATTCAGTTGGGCCGTTTCCAGCTCATGTTATCTTTCGGCCTTCTAAGAGCCCATTTATTCTTGGGCTCATTTCCAGCATTTGTTTACTTACGGCCCATTACTGTCATTTTCTGCTTGTGGGCCAAATTCAGCCCGTGGTTACAGTCGGCCCGTTTGTGGTCCGTTAATACGTTGGGCCATTTTCATAGCGTCATCAAATACGGCCTATTAATGATGGCCCGTTATGGTCGGCCCATGAACGGACGATTCCAACTCTAGCCTGTTTACGGCCATAATGCGGCCTGTTATTGGCCCATGTTTGGCCAATCGATCATACGGCCCGTATAAGGCACATTGATGATACGGGCCGTAGAAGGCCATTGTTTCTACGGCCCGTAGAAGGCCCATTGTTTCTACGGCCCATAGAAGGCCCACTGTTTCTATGGCCCGTAGAAGGCCCACTGTTTCTACGGCCCGTAGGAGGCCCAGTGTCACTACAGTAAATATTAGCCCATCGTTATTGTGGCCTAGTTTTAAAAAATAGGTTATTGCAGCCACTAGCAAACCATGGAAAAAGAACTGCAATGACTACAAGCAAACAAATAAACAAGACAACAAGGAAATAAATAAGCAAGCAACTTACGCTAGGCTATCACGGCTATCACATATATTACATCCACTGGGCATCAAAGTTCTCCAACAGTGCAAATAAACACGCCGACAAAAGAATATACAAAACTGAGAGCACTTCAGAAGGCACTAGGCCTGGCCAGGTCGGGCCCCCCAAACAGCCTAAGAAGCTGAGTAGACCTCAGTTGTGTCAACGGTAGATGCATCAACACTAGATTTATGGCATGATGGTGTGTACGGCAGTCCTCTGACATCTTCATTGCATCTTTGACTTCAAGTCGGAGCTGAGGTGAAGCAAGCCTTTCCGCTTTAAGTTGAGACTGAAGAAGTCGAACTGATTGAGGTAGTGACTGCACAGAGGTTGTCTCACACCTGCTGGTGAGTAGCTTCAACTCACAGTCTTCATCAAGACAGGACCATGGGGTCATCTCGCTGTCCTCAAGATGGTTTGGCTCACTATATTCTCTAAAGTTCTGCCTGGCGTAAGAGATACGACTCTGAAAGAGAAACAAGGAGACATGTAACAGGTTTCACAATTATATAAGCAAATAGACGGATCTGTTCTACATAAGGAACATGTTTTTACAACTACAATTTGAAACTGGTAGTTGTTACAAACATCCAATCAGATGTAAATAGCAAAGCAAATAGAAGTGGAGGAAATGATGCCTATCCAAATCTATACCAGAACAAAGTTTGAAGGCTTGAGAAGGATGAACTTATGTTAAATGTTAACACGGGATGGACAAAGCCCTTCTCCATGTTGATGGAAGGATAATTCAATAAATTCCCCAAAGAAAATTCTTTATAAGCGTTGCCATTATTCTACATTTTGCAAAGAGTAAACATAGATCAAATAATATTGGAAGAAACAGAGGATAATGAAGCTCAGGTGCAGACTGATGATACATAATCAAATAGCAATTAATTAAGTACAGTGTTACAAGGCAAAAGGGGGAGAGGTACTGACAAGAGCAATGCAGAGCCCAATATTTTTTTGAGATCGTATGATCCTTTGAGCAAGGAGATTCATCTGAAATTAGTTTTCATACAAGAGAGAAGGTAAGGCACAAGCAGAAATTTAGGAGTTCAAATTTTGAATTGATATCATAGACAGTACCTGAAGCTGGGCTCCCAACAGTTATAATAGGGGTTTGGCCACTAGAGTAGGGGTAAAGTGTGAGTGCAGTTGGGCTGTGTTTTCGTGGTCACTGATCTATCTGATTTAATAGGTATCACTACCTTTTCCAAATACCTAGTTTGTACTCCTTGAGGATCTGCACTCACCCTCTTCCTTTTGGACATCTATTATGAAAGAACAACATTTGACTGGAAAAACATAGTGTGACGACACATGGAATAGGTACTGAAAATGGATAGGTATGGCATATACTCATATATGATGCTTAAATTAAGCAGATGGTGCAACAAAGTAGAAGTAATGCAAGAGGTCAGATGCAAAATACGTGCGACCAATACAACTTTGCAAAGTTAGAGCAAGCACCTTGATGGGTGAATAAGATAGGCCATCCTCCACCATGCCAAGTTCGTTAGCCAGTGGATTGTTCCGCAATATTCCTCTCGTGCGCCCATTCTCATATTCATTTTGATAATGTTCAATATTTGACATGCATGAAAACATAAAAACAAGTGAGATTTTTTTTGTAATGCAGAAGTGATTCTAATCCAATACTGCCTCCCTGTAAACCCCTTTGTGCTATCTCTACAATTCTTTTAAGAGATGCCATGCATTCTGTAATTTGTTGTGTGCATTAATATAATGTGGCCTACTACTCAAAATATGAGAGCTCCAAAAGTGACGACACTTTGCAGATGACAGCTTCAACATATAGTAAAGAAGAACAAGTTGACCTGAGCTGACAGATTCAAAATATACTAAGGGAGAACAACTCGACCTGACCAGTCGACCGCAAGAGAAGAGTATCATCTTAAAGAAGAGCAGAAGAGCAAGAAGATTGAAGATATGACAAGTCTTTCAATACAATGTCGGTTGGCCACCTATGATGAACCAGAGCGCACAGAGAAATACTATTCTTTCCGGTCTCTACATATGTGGCTCACATGCATTTTGAAACTAAAGTAGGAACATTTAGCTAGCCAATTAAACATCTCTCAGTTTTAATAATATCAGCAATAATATCAGATATGAATTTGTACGACTAAGCTTGTTTAGCTCGATGGGTGGAGCAGTGCTATTACGACACGAACCACGTAGGCTGATTGTGGTCATCATAAAATGGGGAAAATATAAGCATGATGAGTACAACGTTGACGGTGGCAGTGGGATGGCAGATATGAAGCTACAAACCGCGCAAAGGGTAGTTAGCAATTGATGTTTGCTTTGAAATAACAACTAAGATTTGGTATGGACAAGAAAGTACGGTCAAAAAGTGACAAAGAAATGCAATTATGCTATTTCTCTATATGTCACGACATGCATTTGAAAACTCAAGTGGGACCTTTAGCTAACCAATTAAATGTGTCGGTTAACTAATATCAGTATCATATCACAATCATATTTGAACAAGTAAGCTTTCGAATTCTGAGTGTTGTGTTGTTTAGCTTGAAGGTTGGAGTAATGCTAGTACGACAGAAAGCACCTACGCAGATCATAGTAGAATAGATAAAAGGGGAAACCCTAAAGCATCAAGAGAAAAATCAGGAAAGTGGAACTAGCTGGACCAGTGGGTGGAGCACATGCTTTTCAAAAACGAATATAGGAACATTAGGTGAGCAATTAAACGTTCTCTGTTTTAGTGATATGACCATCATATCAGATTCGTATTTCATCATGTAAGCTTTGGGTTGAGGTCTTGAGGAGCAGTGCTAGCACGACACGAAGCACCTACGATGATGGTAGTGAATATAAAGGGGGAAACCATAAGCTTTACGAGTATAGTGCCCATTCCATGGCGGATCTGAAGGTGAAAACTAGACAAAGCTACTTCGCAACCAATGTTTGCTTTCAACTAGCCACTACGATTTGGTGCGGACAAGAAAAGTACAGTAAACAAATTACGATCTATTTTCCGGGTGAGATCAATAACTTAAGCACATATGGAAGAGTACCACCTCTCTTGCGACGTCGTGTAGGCCTATGTTGATACGTTGAGGGTGCTGCAGGTGCGATGGCTGTCGGTGGCGGGGAAGAAGAATTTAGACGGTAGACGGCCGGGTCAGGGGATATCCTGTTGCCGTACGTGGATGAGGCGTTCGTAGGAGTGGCAACGACAAGGTGGACGATGGCGCCGATGAAGCGAGAGGAGGCGATGAAAGGATCCTAGTCCAGCGTCGTGGATGAGAGACGTCCATATCTTGCAGTGGACGACGGGGTAGGGGTAGCGGCTCCGACAAGGTGGAGGATGGGGTGGCGGACGGAGGAGGCTGACCGCAGTGCGGAGGTTGTCGTGCCGACGACGGTGTATGAATGGGGAAATGGAGGGGAGGGGGGATCTCTAACTTTGGGACGCGCTTCTCTGAAATGTGGGAAAGTTACGAACTTATCCCCCATTTAAAATTTTGGATATCGCGTCGGTTGGGGATAGGACGGTAATCTCGCATCTCCCAAATATTTGCCGGTAACTATTTCGGGCGAGAGGGTGTTTTGTCACCACGGTTGGCGCCCACGGTGTATGAACAGGGCTGACAGGTAGGGCAGTTGTGTCACGTCTGAGGGAAGTTACACATATGCCCCTATTTAAAATATTAGCCTACATCGATTTCAGACGAGGAGAGTTGTTTTGCTGCCCACCGTGTATGAATGGGGAAATGGAGGAAGAGACACATGTCTTTCGAACGAGCTCGAATCAAATGTGTTTTGCCGCCCACGTTTGGTGCCCACCGTGTCTGAATGGGCTCAGAGGCCATCGTGTCACGTCTGATTGAAGTTACTAGTCTACCCCTATCGACATCAGTGTAAATCCGGTTGATAAGGATGCCAAGTGTCAGGTGTAGACAGTAATTTCCATCTCGCAAACACTTGCTTCGGGCAGCCCACAAATTATAGTGGGTGTTTAGCCGCTTCGTTCAAAACTTGGGAGAATTAGCATTCACGTTTGCCCTGGGCCCTGGCAAACTAAATTCAAATCCAATTTGTATTCGATTACGAATATCCACAGATAATTCTATGTTTTGTTATTTATTTCTTCAAAACCACAACAAAGATTTATTCCACCTTTATATATGATTATGATTTAGAAATGCCATGATCTTCAAATTCAGTATGTTGGATACACTCTGAGTCAAACAGTTATTTCATCCAATACAATATGCTCACACGAAAAACAGTTCACCTTATGTCAATCATACAAGTACTGAGGATTACCTTGCCTAAAAAATTCGGATCATTACAACACATGGACAACATAGGGGGTCTTGCAACATAATCCATTTAGAGACATGACACAACATGCAAGTACAATAATCTAATGACAATTTCAACTGGTATCTAAATAAGAACCGGGATTACCTTGGGCTTCAGCTAGCAGAAACAGCAGGACCTCCTCCATCTTCAAATCCAACATTCTTTCTTCCTCCAATTCTTGGGTTGCTTGCATAATGCGTGCCGCTAATTCCGTAATTTCCAGCCTCAATATAAAGATTACCTCATTCATGGCAGCCACACCATCTCTTTCTGCCTCTAGTAGAGCCTCAAGCACTATAATATCTGTGCTCAGACTGCTCTCCGGCGGTGTTGCCTCTGAACTGCTATCATCTGGTAACATGGATGGCTAATCGCTTCCACAAATAGATTCTGGGTTGTACATTGTGTCCTAGTGTGAGCGGCATCTGAAAGGTTTCATTTGGACATAAGTAAGAGATAGTTATCGTATGATCCAGCGATAGCTTACATGGTAAATGACGGTTAATTCTTGCCGAGCATGGCAAACTATTTAAATGGTTCAAGCAACATCGGTTAAAAGAAATTAAAATGGTAAGATGAAACAAAGGAAGTAAGTGGCAAATAAACGACATCCATGATCCCATCTAGTTAGTTTTTTCTACCTCCCTAGTTCATTTTCCTCAAAAAACAAAAACTCTTTTGAACTATCATATCACTAGTGGACTTTAAGCAGGATTAAACGGGACCCAGTTGACATCCCTAGTTGAAAGGGAGTGTACCACCGCTATATTTAAGTTGCCAAGGCATCTAAGCAGTTGAAATAATCTGAGAAAGCACTTAACAGTGTGGCCTCATATAAACTACGAAGACAGTCTTGTGATGAAGTTGAGATGAAAAGTTAAGGACTCAAATTAAATAGGAATGCATTTCTTTATGATAGTACAGCAGACACTGCTGACATATTGGCCAACTCAGGTATAGCGTAACAACAAACAAGCATTCGAATCAAGAAATACAGCAAAGCAGACAACTGAACTATTTGTAATTCGGTAGGATTACAGGTTGAGGGCACAAGCCAAGAAAGCAGCCCACTCACATTACATTTCACATGTACCAAAACACACTGGCTTACCATATGTTCTTTGTGAAGCCTCATTCGCTGTTGCAATGTTCTTTGAAGATATCGTCAGCATCCCGTGGTTGCAAATCTAGTTGTTGTAGTTTATTCTGCACCCTCTATTTAGGTAAAATTAAATTTAATCACATGCACTGGTCCGAATTGATCATCAATGGTTAATCTAAAATAATGAAAGAAGGGTGTGTGCATACACGACAATATATCTGCTTCCCTCTATTTTTATGCTTGTTCGAGGTGCCAACCCCAAAAGAACAAATATTTTGCTTGATGGGGTTGGCAGCTCCATAATTAATAGAAGCATCAAATTTGTCATGCAACTTGGGAAGATCAAGAACACACAAACAAGTAATGAACAGAGGCTTGGAGCAGTGATGTAATAGCTAGCATCAAAAAATGTAGGGTAAAACGAACAAAAAGCAGCGGAACCACATGCTAGTTTGCTGATGTGTAATTAAGCATAGAGAACATTAAGCTGTCTGATGGAACCAACAGGTGGCCTCAAAACAACACCATTATCATAAATATAGCATTCAAGAAGTAAAATAGTAGGCAGTGATATCTAGGAAGTACAGTAATACTCCCTCCGTTCTAGAATAGATGACTCAACTTTGTACTAACTTCAGTACAAAGTTAGTACAAAGTTGGGTCATCTATTTTGGAACAGAGGGAGTACTTAGGAAAAAACTAAACCATCTTAACTATATGTGCACTGGTATGTAATTTAGCACATGTAACATGTTCACTGCCAGAAGTATGGCCCTACTGGTGTGTCGATTTGGGTTCGGCGAGACCCTTGAGTTCGAACTCACAGGGGTGCGCGAAGATCTTTCCCCTACCTGGCTCGCGTCTCGATGGCTCACTAGGAATCTAGGCTAGAAAGAAGACCACACAAGGGACACGAGGTTTATACTGGTTCAGGCCACCATTGTGGTGTAATACCCTACTCCAGTGTGTGGTGTGGTGGATTGCCTCAAGGGCTGATGATGAACAATACAAAGGAAGAACAGCCTCGCGAGGGGCTATTCTTGAGCTGGTGCGATGAACTGCTTGGGTGACTTCAGTCGCCTCTCACTAGTCTATGCGCAATCTGGATCCAATCTTCCTCTCTACTGTGGTGGCTGGTCCTATTTATAGAGGGAGGCCCTGGGCCTCTTCCCAAATAATGAGCGGGAAGGGCGCCAACAATTGGCCATTTTGAAGGGGAACATCTAGTACACTTATCCTGACTAAAGTTGGTCTTCGACTGCCAAAGACTCTGGTGGTGACGCCGTCCTGGGCTCCACGATGACTCCCATCCTGCCGTTCTGCTGGTCTTGGTCTTGTTGCACCGAAACGGTAATCTTTTCCTGATGCCTTGGCCTGTGCTTGCCCCCCTTGCACCGAAGGGGAAACAAGGACACTGCACAGGCCGGCGCCCGGCTGGCGCCCGCCTATCTCGATCGTTATGGCTTGCGTCACGGGCTCCTCACTAGGTGCCCTGCCTTGATCTCTCCGCCTCCTCGCGAGCCTGCATGATGAGGCTGCTCCTGAGGAAGGCTTGGCCCCTCGCGAGGGTCTTGAGCTTGAGCTGACGAAGCTGGGCTACACTGGGCCCCCACTTGAGCCACGCCGTAGGCCGCAGGCAGGCAAGTCTGGGTACCCCCGTTCACAGAACGCCGATAGTAGCCCCCGGGCCCAAGGCGCGCCCGGACTTGGCTTAGCAGAGAAGCAAAGGGGCAAGTGCGAAGCGCCGCGGGCCCCAATAGCCTGCGGCTTTGGGCGCCGCATGGCGATTGATTGGATGTGGGCGTCCCCGCTTCCCCACGACGCCTAGGCAACCGCATGAATTGACAAGTCCCTGCATGCAAAAATGGGTCATGATTACCTGTGATCGTGGTGGCCGATGGTTGGCCTTCTCCGGCTATAAGTATGGAATGGCGCGAGCCCTTCCAGTCCATTCCTTCCTGCTACTCCTTTTCTTCTTCTTCCTCGCCCTTGCTCCACCTTACGCCAATGGTGCCTATCCACCGGTTTTCTGCAGAAGAGAAAGGAAAGGCCCCCCGAGAGGGGCCCAACCCGCTTCCGCCGAACAAGCGGCCAGTCCTCTGCCGCCGAGATGAGGGTGCTCGGCAGGAGGCGTCGAGGCCCTGGTACGAGCGGCCGCTGCCTGGGTTTCTGCTGCCCTTGTTCGCCCGAATCGAGGGCCCTGGATAAGAAGGCGTCGAGTGACACCGACGATGCCGCCGCCAACACCGGCGAGTTACAGCGGTGCGTGTCGTCTCCCCTAGAGTCCATGCCGAGGGCTCCTCTCGCGAGCTTGTGCTTCACGCCGCTACGCCTCCTCAATCTTGGATTCGCCTTCCTCCCTCCTTCGCCTTCAAAATTCAACCGAGGGGGCCTCGGGAGCTCTGGCTGCAGCACGCCGACTGCAACACCCCTGCGACCGGGGCGGAGGTCGAGGTTGTTGCCCCGGGCAAGGTCTTCCTGACTTGCGGCTGGGGCGAGATCGCCCGGGTCTGCCGGACAGGGGGCACCCTCGTAATCCATCTTGAATACCATGGCGCCTCCTTGATGTTCTTCAAGGTCTTCGACGCGGAAGGACGCCGGCTGGAATGCTGCCCCAAGGAAGGCGGCCGAGGCATCGGAGTGGCGAGGACCAGGCCTGCCAACCGCTTCCCCAGCAGCTCCTCAGGCAGCAGCGGAGGAGCCGGAGGGTCCAGCAACTCCGCCGAGCCTCACGCAACTCCGAAGACAAGCGATGACAGCTACGAGCCCCCGAGTTCGCGTCGCACCCGAAGCAGGGCGGCTGCATCAGGCCGTCGGCGCTGCTGATCTGGATGGGGTTGGCACCGGCGCCTGATGACCCACTGTTGATGATGGCGTCTCCTGCGGAGGCGCGCGTAGTTGTTACTCCTTAGCACCTTTTGTTTCCTATGAGGAATCGAAATGACACCCCATGGGGGTATGTAAGGCGCCTGCCGTGTCTTTTGTGAATTGTACATCCTTGTCATGAAACAATGCGAGAGGCGCGTTCTGCCCTGGCTCAGCTCCCCCTTTCTTTCCTCGCGAGGGCTTGGTGCTCTATGATGACAGGTCCCGGTCCCCAGGTAGGATTCAGTCGTCGCTGGTATGCCAGGTCGCGATGCCGTGGTCAAGGCCAGGAGGTGAGCGGCCCGAGGTCCAGTAAGAGCCCTTGAGTCGTGATGCTCAGGAGGTCCCATTTAGCGCTCAAGCAGCCTCCACTGGGCAAGAAAGGCAGGCAACGTTGCCGTGACAGAGCCGCAGTAGGCGAGGGTCTAGCGCTGAGTCGATTCAGTTTTTGCGTGACTTATCTCGTAGGTTCGGAGTAGTTTTTGACGAGGTGCCGGGCCTGCGTGGCGGCAGCTGGGGTGTTGCTGGGTTAGGTCCTCGTGAGCTTCTTCCCACTTCCCCGCACTTTCCTTCATGCTCTACGTCCTCAGGTCCCGGCCCTCGAGCAAGCTCAGCCGCCGCTGGTATGACAGGTCGCGATGCCGTGGGTCAAGGCGACGGGGTGAGGGCTGGAGAGCTAGTAAGAGCCCATGAGTCGCGATGCTCAGGCGCCCCCCTTTTAACGTGCGAGCGGATCGTGCCGGAGAGAGGGAGAAAAGCTCGCGATGCCCCCAGCGCTACTCCTGGAGCGGGTCCTGCATACCAATCACGAGGCGAAACAAGGTCTCTCGTTACGGTTGCCAGCCAACCATTGGTCGCTCCGAGGGAGTGATTGGGGTACTGAGGGCCTGGTGAGGTGGCGCCTTGCGGGGCTGCCGCGGCCAGAGCTCGGCCACTCAGATTTATCAGTGTTGCAGGTACGGACCCGTACGCAAGTGCCGGGCCAGAGCGAGCGGCTCCAAAGGTAGGTGTCAATCGAGTAGGCGATTAGGTCAAGCAGGTTAAGCATGAAGGAGCAAATCCATTTAGATAGATGCCGAAAAAGCAAACGCCACTGGGTCAGGCCCGAGCAGATTGGGGATAATGCAGCCCGAGGGGCGCCCCCAACAAGGTAAGTAGAG
Organism: Aegilops speltoides; assembly: GCA_021437245.1. NCBI lineage: Eukaryota > Viridiplantae > Streptophyta > Magnoliopsida > Poales > Poaceae > Aegilops > Aegilops speltoides. The sequence continues at coordinate 438,075,083 of CM038142.1, forward strand.
AACATGAGCAAAACGGATACACGCTACAAGGACGGACCCACACGACCTGGGAATGATGCAGCCCTGTAGGCGATCCCAGCTGAAAATGGAACTTTGAAAGATGTCACCTGATACGGTTGAAGATGAAGGGATGCTGAAGTAGCGGACAATGCACGGTGAGGAAGCCGATCCTCACGAACTCCTGGGACCAGGAGCCTCGGGAGGCTCCGGGGGCATAGGTGGATCTTCGAGGACCATCTCCATCTCCGCCAGGACCGTGCAATGCCTGACCTCCCGAGCCTCCAGAATGCTCGTCAGCAGGCGCTGGCGAGCGGCGTCCGCATTCGGCAGGCCGAAAGGCATGCGAACGTAGCTGTGAGGTGGACCCTCGCAACGCCCCACGCGCGAAGGCCAGAGGCGCTCCTGAGACGCGGCTCGGTTGAGCCCTGGCACATCGATGCAAACGCGCAGCCCGCCATCCTCGCCTGGATGGGGGGCTGCGGCGGGTAGGCGGCGGCTGCCGCGCATGACTCTTGACTCCTGTGGCTCCTGAGTGTTTCTCGCGATGAACTCCTGAGGGTTTGGCTCTCCTTGCCTCATACCTTCCTGAGGGAAACACGCTTTGAAGCACGCCTCCAAGTGGTGCCCGAGCGCCTCCCTCGTGACCTTGGCAAAGTCGGTGGTTCTCCAAGAAAGATCCCCCAAGCCCTGCCCGAGGAGGGAGCCGGGTGCGCCTTCCTATGAGACAGAGGGTGGCGCCCCCTGAGCCGGCGTGAATCCTCACGCAACACCTCCGGAGGTACCCGCCTCCTGATGGCTTGGGCCAGGCGAAGCCTTGTTCTTCTTAGGGACCGCCTGGGGAAGTCTCCCTCTCCTGTGATCTGGGTCTTTGATTGCCGCGGCTTGGAAGGCACGCTCAAGAGAACACACTGCATCCCTTTCCTCGCAGGGTACTGTGATGACTCCACTGCTTCCTGGCATCTTGACGACATTGTAGCTGTGGTGAGTCACTGCCATGAACTTGGCCAGGGCTGGGTGCCCAAGGATGGCATTGTATGGCAGGCAAATGTGGGCGACGTCGAAGTCAATGAGCTCGGTGCGGTAGTTGTTGCACTGCCCAAAGGTGACTAGAAGGCGAACCTGCCCTATCGGAACAGTGGAACCATCAGTGACTCCTGAGAAAGGCTTGGTCGGCAGAAGCTGATCATATGGCACTTGGAGATTGTTGAATGTTTCGACGGACAGGACGTTGAGTCCTGCTCCGCCATCGATAAGGGTCCTGGTGACTTGCACATTGCTGATGACTGGGGAACAAAGCATTGGGAGGACTCCAGCCGTTCTTTGCGACTTGAGCTGATCCTCGAGTTGAGCGTGATAGCGCATGCAGACCACCTAAGAGGCGCGTGGCCTCAAGCTTGGGAGGACTGCATTCACCTCATGAGCAACCGCTTGAAGATGTTGTGAGGTGGGGCCTGGGCGCCGCCCAGGATGCAAGCGATTGCACGCGGCTCCTGGAAGCCCCCAGCCCCCTCGTCCTGATGCGGGTCTTCATTCCTCCTCGGCGGTGGCGGCAGAGGAGGGAGGCATGCGTTGCCGTGCGGGCGATCCTCACGAGGCTGATCCCTCCAAGCTCCCTCGCGAGGCTGGTCCTGCCAACGATCCTCGCGAGGTCGGTCACGCCACCCTTGGCGAGGGCCATGGTCTTCCCATCGTCCTCCATCTCTTCCTCCTCCTTGTCCATAGCCCCGATCGTTGCGCTCGGGGCGTAGACCGATATGCCCATCTCGTACGGCCCTGAGCTCTTGACATTCGTTGGTGTTGTGGGTGTGGAGGTCGTGGTACACGCAGTACCGGCTGCCCTTGGATGACTCAGGCTGATCCCTGCCTCGCTTGGTGTCTGGCTCTGCTGCGAGCACAACAGCTCCCTTACGCTTCACGTCCTTGACCTTGGGCTTCTTCTCTTCTGGATCGATAGCCAGAAGCTCGAGGAGGGAGAGGCACCCTTCCTCAACCCTGGCGCACTTGGTCGCCAAGTTGAACAACTCCAGGGATGTGCACAGGTGTTCATGGATTGCTAGCTCCTCTTTCATCTTGATGTCACACATGCCATCGGAGAAGGCTGAGATGATGGCTTCCTCGGTCACCCTGGGGATCTTGAGGCGAGCATTGTTGAAGCACTGAATGTACTTCTGCAGGGTCTCTCCTGGCTGTTGCTTGATGCGGCGCAGGTCACTCACGGTTGCGAGTGCCTTGGAAGTTGGCGATGAAGCGAGTGCGCATCTCGTCCCAGGAGGAGATTGTGCCAGGAGCCAGGTTCAGGAGCCAGGCGGGCACCGTCCTTGAGCACCATGGGGAACCAGTTCGCCATGACCTTTTCGTCCCCGTTGGCGGCTTTGTGCCCAGCTCATAGAGCTGTAGGAACTCCGCGAGGTCTGTAGTGCCATCATAGCGAGGGGGCAGGTCAGGATTGAACTTGCCTGGCCATGCGACCTTTGTGTAGCTTCGGGGTGAAAGGCGCCGCGACTGCGGTGGCCACCGAGCCCTTCTTTGGTTTGGGCTTGCTCCTGGAAATTCCCACACGCTGCCGCTTGGAGCAGCACGGGGTCTTGACGTGGTGACGTAGGGATGCGGTCATGGCGCACCAATGCTGGGAGCACGCGGGCCCCTCCTTGGGGGCGAGGGATTTCCTGGCAACTCCTTTCTTGTCGTGCGAGCGCCGGACGCGGCGGGTCTCATCCTGGGGCCACGCGCCTTGGAGCCAAGGCGCCTTCTTGGGGAGGAGGTGGCAGAGGCACCTCTTGATCCACGCCTCCTGCGCAGGATGGAGGGCGAGGCAGCGAGAGAGATGCATAGGAGAGCCCCCTGCGGCTGACGAGCTCGGTGATGCGGGCGAGCCAGTCCTCGTAGAGGTCGTCGATGGGACGGTAGTGCAGGAGCTCACACGCCAGGAGCAGCGCGGCGTGCGCGTCCGTGGGGGCGCGACAGGCGTGGGATGACGAACCGGCTGGAGTCAGTGATGGGGTGGCAGTCCAGCCTTCCCGCCGCACCGAAGGATGCGTGGGCGAACTTCTTGCTCGTTTCGCTGGGCTGGTGGCGGCGTTGGCGGCGGCGACGGGAACGGCAGGCGACCGCCGGCAGGCGTCATCTGGGCGGCAGGTGGCGAGCAGCCCGGCGCTTCGGCGCGAGCCCGACAGCGCCGACCATGGATCTGACGGAAGATCACACGTGAACAGCGGAAGAAAGATTCCGGCGCACCCCTACCCGGCGCACCAAATGTCGGATTTCGGGTTCCGGCAGACCCTTGAGGTTCGAACTCTAGGGTGCGCGCGAAGATCTTTCCCCTACCTGGCTTGCGTCTCGATGGCTCGCAAGGAATCTAGGCTAGAAAGAAGAACACACAAGGAACACGAGGTTTATACTAGTTCAGGCAACCATTGTGGTGTAATACCCTACTCCAGTGTGTGGTGTGGTGGATTGCCTCAGGGGCTGATGATGAACAATACAAAGGAAGAACAGCCTCGCGAGGGGCTGTTCTTGAGCTAGTGCGATGAACTGCTTGGGTGAGTTCAGTCGCCTCTCAATAGTCTATGCGCAATCTGGATCCGATCTTCCTCTCTATTGTGGTGGCTGGTCCTATTTATAGAGTGAGGCCCTGGGCCTCTTTCCCAAATAATGAGCAGGAAGGGCGCCAACAATTAGCCATTTTGAAGGGGAACATCTAGTTCACTTATCCTGACTAAAGTTGGTCTTCGGCTGCCAAAGACTCTGGTGGTGACGCCGTCCTGGGCTCCACGATGACTCCCATCCTGCCGTTCTGCTGGTCTTGGTCTTGTTGCACCGAAATGGTAACCTTTGCCTAATGCCTCGACCTGTGCTTGCCCTCCTTGCACCGAAGGGGAAACAAGGACATTGCGCAGGCCGGCGCCCGCCTGGTCTCGATAGTCATGGCTTGCGTCACGGGCTCCTCGCGAGGTGCCCTGCCTTGACCTCTCCGCCTCCTCACGAGCCTGCCTGATGAGGCTGCTCCTGAGGAAGCTTCCTGTCGTCCGTCCCGCGAGGCTTGGCCCCTCGCGAGGGTCTTGAGCTTGAGATGATGAAGCTGGGCTGCACTGGGCCCCCACTTGAGCCACGCCGCAGGCCGCAGGCAGGCAAGTCTAGGGACCCCCGTTCCCAGAACACCGACAAGGTGCAAGCAGAATAACGCGTCTCATGAAAAACTGAATGATGCCCTGAATAAATTCAAAGGTACGGTGCTTATGCTAGGAAAGTAAACGTAGGTGCCGGCCGTTGGATAATAGTACCTGATTCTCGGCGACGTATGGGTATCGTTGTCATACTTGATAGCTAAGGATCGTCGATGGTGCTCGTGTTGCGGTTGAGTTTGGGCCGGTTGTCGCCATCGCTGAAGCGGCTCCGGTGCTACGGTTGCGGCGCCTGTCGACATACAAGAAAGCTCATCTGTGGTAAGTGAACAGTTGCACGATTAAGAGAAAACCGAAGGAGTACAAATCAAAATAACTTGATGAGGCTGCGGCGTCGGTAAGCGAGGGCGATGGAGTTGAATATGGCGTTCAGTGGGCGGGTCGGTGTAGTGGGCGGAGGCTTGGCGGGCGCGTTATCTGATGCTTACGTGAGGCGGATCTCTGCATGCAGACGAGGGCTTGTATGAAGGGCCAGCAAAGGGGAGGACGAGGGAGTCAGTGAAGGGCCTACACTGTGATGGACGAGGGCAACGGTTAAGCAGATCCGGTGCGGTGGACCATGATGGCGGTGAAGGAGATTTAGAGCGATGGACAAGCCAGTCGTTGAAGCGGCTCCGGTGAAGTGGTGAGTTGGCAGTTGGGGGTTCCAAGGTGCGGAAGGTAGATCTGGCGAGGTGTGAGGTCCACCACTGTGGTGGAGGACTAGTCGGCTTGCCGTGGTTGGGGGGTCGGGGAGGGGAAGGGGAGGGGCTCTGGGGAAGAATGTTGGGGGTAAAGAGGGGAAAACAATGGAGTTACCAAAGCAGCCCTTTTCCGTTCATGGGGCAGGGGTAAAACAGGAATATCGCAGGGCTAAACTTTCGGGCGTGTGATATTTTGATGTGAGCGGGAACTTTGAAAGCTTTTGGTGCCTAAAATTATAAGTATTCTGCTCTCGTACAACCGACTATGATATCATGGCCAACAATTTGTTTGTTTTGCATGCAACAAAAATGTGCAAGTTTTGAAAATCAATGTCTCCAACTCGAAACTTAGATTGTCCATTCAATTCAAATATGGATCATTGATCTACTACAAGCAAATACCATCATACGGTCCAATTCAAATGAAATTCCAAATGTGTTAACCCTAAATATGTTGACAAAAGCAAAAATGTGTATGTGTATGAATAAAGTGGATGATTATAAAGTTTGAACATGCACGTAAGTGTATATCTCTAGGTTTGATATATGAATTTGAAATCACGAAATCCCGGCTTAAAAAATGTACATCCATTTAAATGAATTACAAAAGCTAATGATGGAGTCGAATTCCAAAATTCCAATCTTAGGTTTGTAATTCTGGTACATCAAGGTATATCACGCATGTTCAAAAGTATCGTTATCTCATAGTACAAACTGTGAAACAAATTGATCAACCATGAGTGCACAATATCTCAATTACACTAAAGTCCCTCAAATATAGACACCTCATTCTTTATCTGAAGCCAACCCCCCCCACCACACACACACACAAAGAGAAGTCGTTCTCTCCCCCAAACACCAACACACGAGCACATTAACACCCCTCTCTCTTGTAATGTCCGGACCCCAATATAGGTCTCTATCACTTTGTCTCTCGGGCATGCACACATCTCTTCGCTCACTCTCTAGGTCTCCTGCTATCTCTCTTACCCGAGCACACGCACTATGTAGAGTGTATATTTCCCATACACACAAAACGCCGCCCCCAAACGTCTATCTTCCTAGTTATGTGGTTCTCGCGCACTCACCTCACACACCACCCCCACTGCAAACAAGCACACTTTGTCTCCTTGTGCAACACTCTCCTCTTTCTATCTCTCCCACATGCGGACCCGCCCCAGCTCCATCCCTGTATACATATATGTCGTGACTCTTTCCATAGCTCCCTAACGTATCATCGTTCTCGATTTCGCACATTGTTCTCTACACCATCTATTCTAGATCTCTCATGAAGTCCCTATCACACACACACAATGGCTTGCTTCCCTTGCATCTCCGTTCATAGGCCAATTTTGGACAACATCAACATTGTCTCCCTATCTATACGCCATTTATGGACACAAACGACCCCTCTCGCCCCCTCTCTTCCTCTTCCTCTCTCTCTCTCTCCCCATTGCTAGCTCTCTCTCTCTCTCTTGCTCTCACACCCCTCCCACACACACACTCGATGTCTCTTCCAAATAGTCTGCTCCCCCCGCCCGCACCCGTGCTATCCCGCTACTACACATGTCACACCATTCCCCCTTCCCTTATACTAGGTTTACATCATCGGTGGTCTCTCTACTCCACATACACACACTCCCTCTCACACACAAACGCGTGCACAAACACACAGATACGCACAAACACCCATTTATCTGGATCCTCATCTCTCCCCATGTCCGCATGTGTATCTCACACACTCACTCTCTAATTATGTATATGTGTCTCCATGTTACACAACACAAAGCCCCATGTACATGTCTCTCTCTATACTCCACACACATAGACACAAAGAATCTGTTATCATTGCCTCAGTCTATAACATATCGCACACGCACTCTCTCTCTCTCTCTCTCTCTCTCTCTCAAACATGCTCAACAAGGGTTTCCCCGTGAATAACTTACCGTCTATTCATCAACAGTCCTGGCAGTACGGCGAACACGAGACGTGAAAAAGAATAAATTTACACGTTCTTAGACCACCTAGTATGACACTATGAGTAGAGCAAGCCAAAAAGCGCGCCGCCGTCACCCCCTCCTTATTGGCGACGGGAAAATCTTTGTTTTACACAGTCGAGAAGTCATTGTGCTAAGGCCCCACATGCCGAGGCGTTGAATAGAATGTAGATGCTAGTTTACGGAAGCAAGTATCGATAATACATTTGTATCTCCATACTTATATTTCTTCTCTTATAAAAAACCGAGTTGGTGATGATGGTACATGTGCCATCTTGCAATATAGACCGTCCAATCTATATCTGATGGATGGAAATTAAACTAAAAGATACCCACACCCCTCTCCACATTTGCAGACAAGGCCTTCCCTCGTTCATACTTATCTCCAACAAACCTCATTATTGAGCAATTAAGAAAGGAAGCCTCTGGAAAAAACTGGCCTGGTGGCTGCTGCGGGCGTCGTCAATCCCCATGCCTCCGATCAGTCCCACCACCAATCACCACCACACCCCACTCCTCTTCACCTTATCTCATATTTCTCGAGATATCATTAGTTTTTACACATGGGATTACTCCCGCAAGGGTCAATCACAACAAGTGTTTTATAAAAAAATGCATCTTGATGTTCCGTGCAATGCACGGATCTTGCTAGTACTCCTATACAAGACTAAGTTGGTGATGATGGTGTGTCTACCATTCGTCGTTTCTGACCATTAGATCTACATCTAACGACTGTGAGGTAAGTTGTTGCCTTTTAGCACCAACATCCCACTTGTCTACCAATTTGCAGAAAAACCCAAAATTAGTATCTTAAAACCAACCACATCCCTCCCTGACCTCACCAAAACAGCCCAAGGAATATATTCTAATTGAAACATAATATATCTCTAGTGACATATGTATATCAAAAATTAGAGTGTTTTGTACCAAGTTTGTGAATAAGTATTATTCTAATTATGATTCGTTGCAACACACATGAACATTGCTAGTATTTCCAACCATGCATTTTTTTCCTAGTATTCCATAGTTTCGAGTTTTCCATCAAGATATTAGTCACTCATGGTTGATATTTACTTTCAATCATGTACACATATGCACTATGTAACTAGCCTTGCTTATTGGCTTCGAAAGCTTAACTTTCACTCCTACTTACAATATGTAGAGTATTTAACAAAAAACTACCACTTTCAACCAGCCCTAGGAAGAATCTATTGTACAAAAAATAGCAAAAACATACCCAAAATTTCTTAATCCATGCCAAAAACTACTACCTAGTACTCCTACCGATTAGGTTCGTTTAAACCCATTTATGACAAGGTTGGCCCACACGTCCGTGCTGACGAGGAAGCTTAAGCCAACACATTTTGTTTGACCGTTGACACGAGGGACCCACATCTGACCTTCTATCCTGTTATTCCGCCTCAAATCATTATTTTTCCTGAACATTACTTCAAACAGTACGGATGCGTGTTCATCGGTGGCGCCGGTGATGAGAGAATTGGCCGCCGCTCCACCGGACGGGCCAGACACCGCCTTGGCCTCCTTGCGGGTTGGCGGTGGCCGAGCATGACTCACGGCGAGCAAGCCGCCCGGCTGGCCTTCGCTCGAGCGGATGGCTGGCCTTAGCGGCAGCGTGGGCAAGCTGCCGCTACTGTCGTGCCAATCTAGCTAGGAAACCTTGCAGACAAGCAGCTGGACAAGCTATCTTGGCTAGCTAGCGGCCGCGAGCGCCGGACGGAGCTGGCATCCGGGCTGTCGCAACATGGGCTCCGCACCGCCGGCGGTTTTGACCTCGCCTTCTGCCGGCGGCGGTAGCTACGTCCCATGGCCGAGGATGACTAGGTGGACGGGCCGGAGGTAGGAGGTCACTCGGGAATTTTTGTGCAGACTGACATGTAGGTCCCACAAGTCATAACGCCCGGTCGAATAGAAGGCGTTGACTTAATGGGCGACATGGGCCCTGTCAGAGGTTAGAGTTAGATTCTAACCCTGAACTAACTCTAAGCAAAGTGGTGTTTGGATGGTAGGGTTAGATTGACAACAAATGTATCCAAACAGGGCCATGGGTTGAAACGTGCCTATAACGACACTTTGTAGAGTAGTTGTTTCTTGGTAGGGCTGGTTTTTAAGATCATGTACAATGGTTGATAAGGTAGTCTTATCTTAAGTCTGCCACGTATGCAAGTGGTAGTAGTTTCTTGGCATTTTAGTGGTTTCTTGCATTATTAGGGGTTTCTTGTAAGTAACAATGTACGTACTACTAGCGACAAAAGGCGATTCTAGGTTGCGCTGTACTCCAACGAGTACTACTAGTGGTCGCGGGAGTGTATACCTCATTTTGTGGGTTCGATCCCGGCCGAACGCACGGCGGCCTTTTTTTAAATAGTACTACTACACTTCGCTGCGAGCCAATATTTTACACGGGTAGTTTGAATTTTGAAGTCAAACGGACGTGCGGCCCCACAATCTGGGTGCACTGGATAGCCTAGCCACATGAACGGGTTTTCCTTCCCAGCATCCCGTGGCTCGCGTGCTCGCCCTAGCCGCACCTCGCTTGCAGATTCCTCATCAGCTAGTAGCATATTTAAACTAGCGCCTCCCAATTAAGCTCGAGGAGCCGGAAGAGCCTGGCGGGGCATTGGGTGTTGGGGAACGTAGTAATTTAAAAAAAATTCCTGCGCACACATAAGATCATGGTGATGATATAGCAACGAGGGGAGAGTGTTGTCTACGTACCCTCGTAGACCGAAGCGGAAGCGTTGACACAACGTAGAGGAAGTAGTCGTACGTCTTCCCGGTTCAACCGATCCAAGCACCGTTACTCCGGCATCTCTGAGTTCTTGACACACGTACAGCTCAATGACGCACCCCCGATCTCCGATCCAGCAGAGGCGCAGGGGAGTTCCACAAGACGACGGCGTGGTGACGATCTTGATGTTCTCTGTCGCAGGCTTCGCCTAAGCACCGCTACAATATGACCGAGGTGTAATATCGTGGAGGGGCACCGCACACGGCTAAGGAACAATCTCAATGATCAACTTGTGTGTCTAGGGTGCCCCCTACCCCGTATATAAAGGAGGGAGGAGGAGGTGGCCGCCCAAGGAGGCGCGCCATAGGAGGAGGAAACCTACTCCAAGTAGGTTTCCCTCTTTCCTAATCCAAGTTGGAGGGAAGGAAGGAGTACTAGTAGTAGGAAGGAAGAGGGGAAGGAGAAAGGAAAGGGGGCGGCCCCTTCCCCAATTCGGATTGGGCTTGGGGCGCGCCTCCCTTGCTCCTTCTCCCTTCCTTCCACTTGGGCCCAATAAGGCCCATATACTTACCGGGGGGTTCCGGTAACCTCCCGGAGCTCCGGTATATTCCCAAACTCTCCCGGAACCTTTCCGGTGTCCAAATATATCCGTCCAATATATCAATCTTTATGTCTCGACCATTTCGAGACTCCTCGTCATGTCCGTGATCACATCCGTAACTTCGAACAAACTTCGGTACATCAAAATACATAAACTCATAATATATCTGTCATCGAAACCTTAAGCGTGCGGACCCTACGGTTCGAGAACGATGTAGACATGAGTGAGACACGTCTCTCGTCAATAACCAATAGCGGGACCTGGATGCCCATATTGGTTCCTACATATTCTACGAAGATCTTTATCGGTCAAACCGCACAACAACATACGTTGTTCCTTTGTCATCGGTATGTTACTTACCCGAGATTTGATCGTCGGTATCCAATACCTAGTTCAATCTAGTTACCGTAAGTCTCTTTACTCGTTCCGTAATACGTCATCTCATAACTAACTCATTATTTACATGCTTGCAAGGCTTAGGTGATGAGTATTACCGAGAGGGCCCAGAGATACCTCTCCGACAATCGGAGTGACAAATCCTAATCTCGAATTATGCCAACTCAACATGTACCTTCGGAAACACCTGTAGTACTCCTTTATAATCACCCAATTACGTTGTGACGTTTGGTAGTACCCAAAGTGTTCCTCCGGTAAACGGGAGTTACACAATTCTCATAGTTACAGGAACATGTATAAGTCATGAAGGAAGCAATAGCAGAATACTAAACGATCAAGTGCTAAGCTAACGGGATGGGTCATGTCAATCACATCATTCTCCTAATGATGTGATCCCATTTAATCAAATGACAACAAATGTCTATGGCTAGGAAACATAACCATCTTTGATTAATGAGCTAGTCAAGTAGAGGCATACTAGTGACTATATGTTTGTCTATGTATTCACACATGTATCATGTTTCCGGTTAATACAATTCTAGCATGAATAATAAACATTTATCATGATATGAGGAAATAAATAATAACTTTATTATTGCCTCTAGGGCATATTTCCTTCAGTCTCCCACTTGCACTAGAGTCAATAATCTAGATTACATAGTAATGATTCTAACACCCATGGAGTCTTGGTGCTGATCATGTTTTGCTCGTGAGAGAGGCTTAGTCAATGGGTGTGCAACATTCAGATCCGTATGTATCTTGCAAATCTCTATGTATCCCACTTGGACTTTGTCCCGAATGGAATTGAAGCGTCTCTTGATGTGCTTGGTCCTCTTGTGAAATCTGGATTCCTTTGCTAAGGCAATTGCACCAAGATTGTCACAAAAGATCTTCATTGGTCCCGATGCACTAGGTATGACACCTAGATCGAAATGAACTCCTTCATCCGACTCCTTCATTTCTTCGCTTCGAAGCGACTATGTACTCCGCTTCACATGTAGATCCCGCCACGACGCTTTGTTTAGAAGCGCACCAACTCACAGCTCCACCGTTTAATATAAACACGTATCCGGTTTGCGATTTAGAATCGCCCGGATCGGTGTCAAAGCTTGCATCGACGTAACCATTTACGACTAGCTCTTTGTCATCTCCATATACGAGAAACATATCCTTAGTCCTTTTCGTATTTCGGGATGTTCTTGACCGCTGTCGATGATCCACTCTGGATTACTTTGGTACCTACCGCCAAGCTTATTGCTAAGCATCGTCAGTCGGTACACAACATTGCATACATGATAGAGCCTATGGCTGAAGCATAGGAACACCTTTCATTTTCTCTCTATCTTCTGCTGTGGTCGGGCATTGAGTTTGACTCAACTTCACACCTTGTAGCACAGGCAAGAATCCTTTCTTTGCTCGATCCATTTTGAACTTTTCAAAATTTTGTCAAGGTATGTGCTTTGTGAAAGTCCTATTAAGCCGCCTTGACCTATCTCTATAGATCTTGATGCCCAATATGTAGCAGCTTCACCGAGGTCTTTCATTGAAAAACTTTTATTCAAGTATCCCTTTATGCTATCCAGAAATTTTATATCATTTCCAATTAATAATATGTCATCAACATATAAAACTAGAAATGCTACTGAGCTCCCACTCACTTTCTTGTAAATACAAAGCTTCTCCAAAAGTCTCAGATAAAACCATATGCTTTGATCACCTTTGTCAAAGTGTTTATTCCAACTCCGAGATGCTTGCACCAGTCCATAAATGGAGCTGGAGCTTGCACACTTTTTAGCACCTTTTGGATCAACAAAACCTTCAGCTGCATCATATACAACTCTTCTTCTAGAAATCCATTCAAGAATGCAGTCTTGACATCCATTTGCCAAATTTCATAATCATGAAATGCAGCAATAGCTAACATGATTCGGACAGACTTAAGCATCGCCACTGGTGAGAAAGTCTCATCGTAGTCAACCCCTTGAACTTGTCGAAAACCTTTCGCAACAAGTCGAGCTTTGTAAACGATAACATTACCATCGTCAGTCTTCTTCTTAAAGATCCATTTATTCTCAATGGCTTGTCGATCATCGGTCAAGTCAACCAAAGTCCATACTTTGTTTTCATACATGGATCCCATCTCGATTTCATGGCCTCTAGCCATTTTATGAATCTGGGCTCATCATCGCTTCCTCATAGTTCGTAGGTTCATCATGGTCAAGTAACATGACTTCCAGAATAGGATTACCGTACCACTCTGGTGCGGATCTTACTCTCGTAGACCTACAAGGTTCGAGAGAAACTTGATCGAAGTTTCATGATCAATATCATTAGCTTCCTCACTAATTGGTGTAGTTGTCACAGAACCGGTTCTTGTGATGAACTACCTTCCAATAAGGGAGTAGATATGCTTATCTCATCAAGTTCTACTTTCCTCCCACTCACTTCTTTCGAGAGAAACTCCTTCTCTAGAAAGGATCCGAATTTAGCAACGAAAATCTTGCCCTCAGATCTGTGATAGAAGGTGTACCCAATAGTATCCTTTGGGTATCCTATGAAGACACATTTCTCGATTTGGGTTCGAGCTTATCGGTTGAAGTTTCTTCACATAAGCATCGCAGCCCCAAACTTTAAGAAACGACAACTTCGGTTTCTTGCCAAACCATAGTTCATAAGGCGTCGTCTCAACGGATTTTGATGGTGCCCTATTTAACGTGAATGCGTCCGTCTCTAAAGCATAACCCCAAAACGATAGCGGTAAATCGGTAAGAGACATCATAGATCGTACCATATCAAGTAAAGTACGACACGACGCTCGGACACACCATTTCGTTGTGGTGTTCGGTGGCGTGAGTTGCTAAACTATTCCGCATTGTTTCAAATGTAAACCAAACTCAGTAACTCAAATATTCTCCTCCACGATCGATCGTAGAAACTTTATTTTCTTGTTACGATGATTTTCTACTTCACTCTGAAATTCTTTGAACTTCTCAAATGTTTCAGACTTGTGCTTCATCAAGTAGATATACCCATATCTTCTTAAATCATCTGTGAAGGTGAGAAAATAACGATATCCGCCACGAGCCTCAACATTCATCGGGCCACATACATCTGTATGTATGATTTCCAACAAATCTGTTTCTCTCTCCATAGATCTGGAGAACGGTGTTTTGGTCATCTTGCCCATGAGGCACGGTTCGCAAGTACCAAGTGATTCATAATCAAGTGATTCCAGAAGTTCATCAGTATGGAGTTTCTTCATGCGTTTTACAATCGATATGACCTAAGCAAAGAATGCCACAAATATGTTGCACTATCATTATCAACTCTGCATCTTTTGGCTTCAACATTATGAATATGTGTATCACTACTATCGAGATTCAATAAAATAGACCACTCTTCAAGGGTGCATGACCATAAAATATATTACCCATATAAATAGAACAACCATTATTCTCTGATTTAAATGAAATAACCGTCTCGCATCAACAAGATCCAGATATAATGTTCATGCTCAACGCAGGCACCAAATAACAATTATTCAGGTCTAAAACTAATCCCGATGGTAGATGTAGAGGTAGCGTGCCGACCGCGATCACATCGACTTTGGAACCATTTCCCACGCGCATCGTCACCTCGTCCTTAGCTAATCTTCGCTTAATCCGTAGTTCCTGTTTCGAGTTGCAAACGTGAGCAACAGAACCAGTATCAAATACCCAGGTGCTACTGCGAGCATTAGTAAGGTACACATCAATAACATGTATATCATATATACCTTTGTTCACTTTGCCATCCTTCTTATCCGCCAAATACTTGGGGCAGTTCCGCTTCCGGTGTCCATCGCTTGCGAGAGAAGCACTTAGTTTCGTGCTTAGGTCCAGACTTGGGTTTCTTCTCTTGAGCAGCAACTTGTTTGCTGTTCTTTTTGAAGTTCCCCTTCTTCTTCCCTTTGCCCTTCTTCTTGAAACTAGTGGTGTTGCATGCATGGACTTCACTCCTTTATCGGCTCTACTATAAAAGAAATTCCTCTCAACGTGTTTTTTTTTTTGAAACGGAGGCAAAAGCTTTGCTTCATCTCATTCATAAAGAAGGAACTACTAACAAAGTTCGACGAGATCCATTACACCTCCACAAATGGAAGCGAAAATCCTAGTCTCGCTGTATCAAATAACTCAAATATTCTACCCCCGCAGTAACCATCGCTGATAAACAGGCTGCTAGTGTGTGTGAGAGAGGAGCGGCTGAGTAGGCCAGCTACGTGAGAGGAGCAGCTGAATAGAGCACCGAGAGTACCCACTAGGCCACTACGCATGTGTACTTTCCCCGCATTGATAGTACAGCGATGGTTCTAGAGAACAGTAGTACCCTCCACTTCCAACTGTAGCTCCTTGGCCCTGAGATTCAAGAGTTTAAAGCTGGCGCACTATACTAGACTAGACTAGAAGTACAGTACATCGCACTACTAGTTGAGAAAAAGTAGTACTAGTACTGCTACAGTACGAGTTCATACTCCTCGGTCACATAATGTAAGACATTTTTTGACACTAGTTGGTGTGTACAAAAAATGGCAAAAACATACCCAAAATTTCTTAATCCACGCCAAAAACTACTACCTAGTGCCAAAAATTTTCTTACTAGTGCTATTATTTACAGTATAATGCAATCCCATAACATTCCATAATGCTAGTACTAGTAGTAAATAATATCCTCACCCCTTCGCTGAGGAACGATCTACAGTTGGAAGGGACGAGGCCCTGCGGTTACTACGCTCTTATCTCCTCCTCGCCAGTTCCCCTCCCCCCGAAGAGAAGGCAGTTCATTGCTGCTCCCATGGATTCGCCAGGCGGTTCTCCTCCTCGTCGGGGCTGGGAGACCTTGGACCATGATCCTCTGGGAGAAATCACACGTCGCCCCGACGTCCTCACCGCCTCAAGACTCGGTGCTTCCTGCACCAACTTTTTCAAGACGCTGCTTAAACAGGCTTGGGAAAAGGCCATGCTTGTTGGTCTTCCATGCGTCCTCGAGGAGAAGGTTCTTCTATGGGACAATCCTTCGAACAGTCCACCACTCCCTGGCCATGGTTGCACGTTGACTCTGCTAGAGTTACCGACGTTGAGAGGTAGTCAGATTTTGTCCGATGAGTAGGTCAGTAACGGAGTTTGATCATGTAGTACTTGGTTATTCCATTTCCCTCCCATAATTTCTCCGCTGCTCATCGTCTTATATATAGGTCTGGGTCGGTGCCAACGAAGATTGGCTTGCATACCTCTGGCCGGATACCACCATCATTTTGCACAACATCCACAGCAGTGCGGCCGTTCCGGTGGACCCCTTCTCCACCATTGGGATCGGCCTTCCGGACTGGCTGGGCTTGAATATGTATGATGATGCCTACATGAGATTGAAGAAGATAGCAATTGTGGACCCGCCGACAAAGCGATGCGGCTACGACGATTACTATCTCATCACGGTGTTCGACATAAGGATTGCCATCAATGCAAGAGGCAGTAACGACAGAGGTTGGCGCATGTTGGCGGCGGCAGATTTGTACTCCTACAGGTTCGAAGACGCCGTGCGCCATCTAGGACGCATCTTCGCGGTGACAAGCCAGGGGACTTGTTTCATCTGGTTGCCATCCTACGGTATGGGAGATTACAAACGGAATGCACTAACCATCATTTGCATCCCTAACGGTACTCCATTGTTTTGCAGGGACCAGTCATCCCTCGATCAAAATAAGATTGCCGATCCTGGATGTGCATTTGCATCCGCGATTCAGTCTAACCTGGAACCTTGTAGCTGACTTTGGCATATTGGGATCAACTATCTTAGCAGTCGTTACCCATGGTACCACTGATGTGCAACATGGTCACACAATCTACCATGATTGGACCGTCACCATTTACCCAGGTATTCCATTTTTTAACCCTCTCGCCTTCTCTTTCATTGTTGTACTAGTAGTGTACTTAGTAGTACTAGTAGGAGTACTTTTTACCTTGGAGGACGCGTATAGATAGCTAGGCCCTTGAAGACTTGAACCTACTAGCTGCCACCATTTTTTGTTTTTCCAGGTCTTACTATCTCATCCATGTAGCCAAGAGTGGCTATATATAATAAGCCGGTTATTTTACTTCCTCTATACCGGAGTAGTACTATTTCTCGCACAAGACATCGACCGCCATATTTGAGCACAACATTATTATGCATGGACCTTGACTATGTACGTCACCATCTGTCCAGATCTGATATGCCGCGTGTACCAGATGAACGGCGCCGAGTTCGAACCCCGTGATGCTACGTGGGTGCCGAGGAACACTCTTGGAGAGTACTCGCTTTTCATCGGGGACAGCTACCCCATTGTGAAGCGGATGCCACCTTCCGTGCACGACACGGAAGGCCTGCCGTTCATGAAGCATGGTTGTGTCTTCAGTGCGCACCGCCGGATGAACGACATGCTAGGACACGCTATCCCTGATTTATGCCGCTTCAGCTTGGATGAGTCTCCATCGTGTGGAACCGGACTAGAAAGCTTCGACAATGATTCCCATTGCCCACCGCTATGGATCGCGCCATCCATGAAGAACACCTGGGACTGGAACCTGGAGGAGGACATGTAGCCCATCTATAACGTGTAAGTGGAGTATGGTAATTGTGAATGGTAACGCTGTGAATATATGTAGACTAGTCGTGCACAAATTTATCACATGAATTGGAGATGAACTTGTGTGGCATACTAGCATCTGTCCTTTAGAATTTATTACTAGTAAATGTGTTATGTGTACGTGCAACTTGTGTGGTTGTTGCATGGGATCCAACACGCTCTTTGAGAAAAAAAGGTGGCACAGCTTTGGATATACGTGACGTGGTGGCATCATACAGTAGCATTGTTCGCTATAGTTGTAGTACACTCCTACTAGGACGGCAACTCCTATAAAACCTTGCGCTTGGCTCTTTGCCTCTTCGGGAGGTTCAACAGTTTGTACTCGTGTGAACCTTGCACTTGGCTCTTCGCCTCTTCGGAAGTTCCAACAATGATGATACTATAGTACAATATGCTTCTGGCAATCTGACACCGATTGAACTACTGCATGTCCACCGCGAGGGCGAGGGCGAGGGAGAGGGAGAGGGAGAGCGCGTTGTAGTCAAAACCCTCTCCTCATCCTGCGAACCACCACGCGCGTGGGCGAGGAAGAGGTGTAGTAAGCAAGCTTCTCCTCATTCGGCGAGTTGACGGGACACATCAAAGCAGTACTTGTACTAGTAGTCCATATTGCGTCCTTTCCGATTAATATGGCTTAATTTGAAACGAGAAAAATACACTGGTGGTCAACGTATGTAACAATACGCTCTTTACGGTCACTATATATAGTTTTGCGGTAATTATACGATCACTAGCTCATCGTAGAGCACCGTATTGCACCCTACTGACCAGCCACATAGTCGACGTGGCACTTTGTTGACTGGTTAAATTGTCACCTGGTTTCTAGGTCCCCCCTATGAGTTGGCAGAGCAAAGAAATCAGTTAAACAAAACTTTAAGCAGGCGCGACACGAGTCCAACCCTTGCGCGCGAACCGCCCTGGCTGTGTATGTGAGTGCATGCACGTGTACTCCCTCGGTCTTCCAACAAAGAGTGTACATCAGCTATAAAACAAAGATTGTAGTACATGATGTACATCTACACTTCCAATGCAGGTAGCCTTTAATCTAAATCAATATTGATTAATTAATGCACCAACTTGTGCTGTAGGTATAGGCTACATGTCTATCCTTAATTACAGTATGCAACGGCCTTCATTTAATCTTCTTCTCCCAATGGTCGCATGCACACATAAGTATGCTACTTTTGGGCGTTAATTATGCCCTGGTCAATGTGTAAATCTCTAAATGTACAGTCTTTCACGGACGTAGGGAGTAGGTTGAGCACTTGAGTGTGAGCATGTGTGTTGCGTCGTGTGCTGTGTGCCACATGGGTGCGTGAATGTTGCGTGCGTCCACGTGTACGTGTGAGTGTTGCATGTTGCATGCATGCATGGGGCTTACAACCTCCCATTAACATGTTCATATTTCAAGCTTCCTTTGTTCCCTCCATATGGTGATACTCCCTCTGTTCCCAAATACGGAGTAAAAGCCTCCCACTATTCCCAAATACAGAGTATTTCTCTTTTTATAGATTTCAACAAGTGACTAGGTACGGAGCAAAATAAGTGAAGTGAGCGTAGAGGCATAGGGATACTGTAGAAAGGAATTCCTCGCGATCCATTATTCCCCATCTCGGTCAGAGAGAACTATTCAACTAGTCTTCGCAATGAAGTGACAATACACGCTGCAGCAGATAGGACACGTAATTAATAAGTTGAACCAGCGTGTTGGTGTTACTAAATCAGCCTTACCCAAGATCGCCATCATGTTTGCCAGTAGAGCATGCTTTGAAATACGCCACGCACCTCATCCTCCATTAAGCGACATATGGGCCCTGTTGTGGTAGACCCACATGTCATCGGTGTAACTATTTACACTCAGAAGGACGGTATATCCTTGTAGTAGTACTAGTAGAATTGAGATTTAATGCACTTTCTTCCCGTCTTCCACTCTTCTTCCTCCTCTCTTCTTCTTCCTCCTCTCTTCCCCATCGCCGCCAGCACACCATTTACCCCGCTCCTTCGCCGCTTGCTTGCGCCATCTTCCTTGGTAGCTCATGGCGTACCATATCCCCCGCTCCTTTGCTTTCGGCCACACGAGGAGAAGCTTCTTTCGCTCGCTTGAATCCACTTCCTCATGGCTCGCAGCACCGAAAACCCCAATGGCATAACTGGTCGACACGCAGAGCCGCTGATTGGAATTCCTCCCGATGTTCTCTTGGAGTAGATCTGAATCGTATGGACCAACTCAGCACCGCCCGTCTGGCAGCATGCTCGGTGTCTTTGTACCGTCTACTAGTCTGCAACCGGCCGGCTCTTTTCAAGACACCACCTTGCGATGCCCGATCCTCGCAGTGGCCCGGACACCGACTTGACGATCCTACGGAGGTTGTCGTGGTGCCCCTCGACATGCTACCACTACCGTCCCACATCCTTCATGCGCGACCACTCTTTGGGCAGGCATGAAGGCCAACTGGATCGTCCTCATTCACCAATCCGGTAGTCCGTGGCGTCTCGTAGATATCTACACCCAGCAAGAGATCACCCTTCCGTCGTTGGATACCGCCGCCATCGGGCCTCGCGGCCCGCCGGACACTCCTGCCTACTACGCACGAGACATGTCAAGCTTTTGGCTCGACCTCTGTTTGCTGGAAGTTGTAATCTGCGAAGTGCCCACACCATAAGAAGACTACATGGATTACAAGCTCATTGCCTTGTTCAACATGGGATTAGTCTATCTGGAATCCGGTCGCCATACATGGTTATGGCTCATCATCAATCCTATTGAGACAACATTTCTGTCTGATGCTATAGTGCACGATGGCATTGTTTACGCGGTCAACGCACAGATTGGCTGCCTATACTGGTGGAATCTATCATCGTGTAATTGTTTTATCTCATCTCATCTTTACCTTATGAATACGACTGCCTGTTCATTGTTACATGTTCCTCTCATTTCCTAGATTTTTATGACCACACATGTTATTGGTAGAGTTGATATGAGAACAATTGGCATCTAATGATTGCTAGAATACATATTATGAGCATAACATCATGATTGCTATATGTTACTCTTGTTTACAAGATTTTTATAACAACGCATGTTATTGCTTAGAGTTGATATGAGAACAGTAGTAGTAAGTGCTATGGTAGAATATGAGTAGGCGATGTCATAGCTGTTTTCCTCTCATTGTTACATGATGTTTGAACCATGACATATTGCTAAATATGAAAGCCATTGGCTTTTTTTTAACTTGGGGTATGATTATGACCATGCATTGCAATTCTCTATCTATGATATGTGTCGCTGTTTTAATAATCTTAATTCCACACATACTCTGAACATGATTGTTTATTTTTGTCCTTTTGGTCTCCAATTTGAATTGTTGCGTGAGACATAAATGCTGCTGGCCTTCATGATTCCAGGACCTGGAATCATACCAGTCGATGGGTGGTGGTTTATCGCTCGTTCAGCTGACGGCTGTTATTTGATGCTCATTCGCACGTACCAAATTGACCAAACCATTACATCAAACCACATGCAGTACAATGTGTGGGGCGTTCGTGACATTGATGGCTATGGATGCTTCATGTTCGAGAAAGATCCCAGCTCCGTTGGGCCAGGCGTATTCAATTGGAGGTGGGTTTACAGCCTCGACAACCACTCCTTGTTCCTCGGGCTCAATTATCCGATCATCCAACCAATCATCGATCATATCACCGGTGATGATTACTGTGCAATGCAACTTCCATTCGCGAGGGGGGACTGTGTTTACATATCATACCATGGGTTTCATGAATCACCATATCCAGAGATTTGTCAACACAGCTTGTTGCCAGATAATCTTTAGTGTGTGAAAGGCATCAAGCTTCCATGCGATGGATGGCTTTTGCAAACCCGACATGCGGCGATCTGGTTCATGCCAACAGCAAATATGCACAACTTGATTTGTGCTGATATCTAGACTGAGCCTTGTATTCTGCTGCTGTAGCACGACCCTCTTTTGTTGGATATTATGTACTGTTGTTAGTTTGAAGCACTCATCTGGTTTGAAAGATAGATACCTTCCTGGGATCAAGTGCATCCTAACTCACCTGCGTAGGATGTACTGATAATGATGATGGATATATATATATACATATACATATATATAGTGTTACTATTCATCATCCAGGGTCCATAATACGTTATTCTTCATCCGAGATAATCTTACGATCATTTCATAAATAAATTACGTTTCAAATACAAATAGTTACAATCATATTGATTCACTGCATAAAATTTGGCATAAAAAAAGTCAGAAGACCAGAAAAATTACATTTTATGTACATTTTACACTATATTTTTACGTTTGAAATTTGCATAATATAAAATATTTTTTATGGCGATTATATATTTTCTTACGTTCTCTTTTTATGTCTAAAATAAGACAAAATTGATGCAACATAAAATTATGGTGCATTCATGTTAAAATAGAGAGGGGTGAAGAATAACTATTCCTCACCCAGGATGACGAATAGCGTGACCCATATATACAGATGGTATATTCTGCTAATATTAGCAGAATAACTATTCTGCACACCACTTGACCTGCACGCTCAATGTAAGCAAGACCGCATCATTTTGACGACGAGCACTGCAATAAAGACTAGTGAACTTCGTGTCGAAAAAAATTGCACGCGATGTTTTTTCGGTACTGTTTTCGCTCTAATTTTTTAACCGTTTATCAGAATGAGGCGTGTAACATACCATTGAAAAGCTATGGATTAGGCGCAACTTTGACATGTTGAATACTTTTCGAGATTCCACACAGTTTAAGAGCAGTTTTGAAAATAGTGCGGAGGATGACGAGTGGCAGCGAGCGTTTTTTCGCATTTTTTTTCTAAACCGCTTGTCAGAATGAAGCAAATGATACGCCGTTGGATAGATATCGTCAAGGCGCATCTTTTTCCCATATAAATCTTTCTCCAATTCATTACGGTTTAAGAGCAGTTTCAAATTTACTAAATCACGGAACTCTGGTTTTCAAAAATTTTGAAATTTCCGTTACTGTTTTCGTTCCAGTTTTAGAACGGTTTGTCGAAACGAGGCGTGTGATACGCCGTTGGAAATCTACGGACAAGGCGCAACTTTTATATGTTGAAATAGTTTTGAGATTCCTTATGGTTTTAAGTTAATTTTGAAAATCGTGCGGCTGACTTCGAGAGGCAGCGGCTGTTTTTTCGCGAAATTTTTATGAATGGCTGGTCGGAATAATTCAAATCATACGCCGTTGGAAAGATATAGACGAGACACAACTTTTTCATGTAGAACACTCTCTCTAATTCCTTACGGTTTAAGAGTACTTTCGATTTTACCGAAAAGCGGACACTATGTTTTTCGCGACACCCAAATGGACGTGGGTATTTCATCCGACTGAAAACCGCACTGCAACAGACGAAAAACCGCACTGCATCACACGGGTAAGAGAACTGCATGGTTTCCTTTTGGTGGGACGTAAATTTTTGAAGACGAGGAAGAAAACCGCACTGATTTTAGACGGAAAAGCGCACTACATCAAAGAGTCAAGCGAACTTCATGATTTTCTTGTCGGACGTAAATTTTCTCAGATGAACTTTTGTGAGATTTTTGTTGTCATTTTTTATGAACGATAGAACACACTGCTTCAGTCTGAAAAACGCACTGCATGAGACGGTCAAATAAACTTCATTATTCCCTTCTGTCGGACATAAACTTAAAGTGAACCTCATGACTTTTTATTGCCTTTTTTCGTATTTTTTCCATCGACAAAGTGATTGCATTCGAGGGCAAACCGCACTGCAATGTCTTCTAAGAGGTGTACACACATTTTGCAATGTCTTCTAAGAGGTGTACACACATTTTTTTCTTTGCACACAATCGATCGTGACCGCTTCATTTGAAAAGCAAAGACTTCATCAAATGGTCAAGTGGGCGACATTATTTTTTTGCCATTTCTCTACCATTTTTCATTTTGGGTTTCCACATTGGACCAATCAGACAGACTGATGGAGGCAGCTGACCACGCTGGACCGTGGCCACACCCATTTTATAAACATGCATACATCCCCACGGGCACAACAATAAACATAACACACTGAAACATCCATCCACTGAACTGTAAAAATGCACATGGACACCGCACATTGTCATGGATAAACCACACCAGGGAGCGCAGCGCACTGCTCACGGGATTCGGGTGCACTGCACTGCACATCCAGGAGCATAGCAAAAATCTGAAACATGAAAGGCCAAACTATTAAAGAAAAGTTAGTCCATTTTTCATACACACAAAACTGAAGAGAGAAACATAGCAAAGTGCTGGCCGTGCTTACAGTGGCCATGTAAGTTTTTCTCACCTGGCTTGGCCGCGTGCTTAGAGAGGGAAGGGGCGTCTGGGAAGTTGCCGGCTAGGGAGGGGAGGGAGGGGACGCTGGACCCTTCGCTCATTGGAGGTCGATGCTTGGCGATGTGGGAACCCATTGGTGGGTGAGGCGCACATCAGAGAAGGTCACACACATCAAAGTTGGATCTGCAGAGTTGGGAGTCGGGGCGAAGGCTCACCGGACCTATCCTTGGAGGAGAAGAAGGGTGGAGGAAGGACAGAGGAGGAGGGCGCGGGAGCAGCACCATGCATCCAACCCCCATCTCCGCAGGTCACCACCGCCCTCCCTCCAGCAACCGAGCTGAAGTGGAGCACCACCCGAACCGCTCAACCCCTGCTCTCCCAATAGCGAGATCAGCATGCTGCGTGCATCCAAGCAATGGACTGCACGGCACCACCGACGGTGGCTTGACGAAGCAGACCACAGGAGGCCCAAAGTGGGACGGCGGGCGGTTGTGGAGGCGCTTGACGGTAAGGCCACGCCCGCTGGTTGACGGAGGGCAACGGGGTACCGGATCCGCGGTGAGGCGTTGGGGGCCGCCGTGGCTCGATCCGCGGTGGGGGCCGCCGTGGCTCGGATCAGCGCCGGGGCCGCCGTGGCCTGGATCTGGCTCGTGCTGGTAGGTGCCCTGTGGGGCGCGAAGACCACCATAGCTCGCCGACGAGGGGATGAAGGTCGCGGGGCGGTCGTGGTGGGGTGCGGGGAGCCCCTATCTATCGGCGCTGTGATGCGGGTGGCCGGAAGGTGTGGCGCGGCGGCGCCGGTAGGAGGTGGACGGGGGCCGGGCGGCGGGGTAGCAGCCTTGGGAGGTGCTTCGGCAACAGCGCCGGTAGAAGGTGGACAGGTGCGGGGTGGGGTGGCGGCGGCCTGGATAGCACTCCGGTAGAAGGTGGCGGTAGGTGGGGTTTGGAATCGGGGGAGTGGGCGAGGTGGTTGTCGTGAGGGAGGTGGGGTGAAGGTGAACCTGGGAATTTTTGGTGTGGTTCAGTTCGCGGGTAGTGAGGTGTTAGCAGAATAAGAAGTTTCGATGTGCAGAATAAGGTCTTAAGGGGTGTTATCATAATAGACCCATATATATATATATCAGTTAGGCTTCAAGTGCGTACTTGTTAGTTAAACCTATGTATAAATTCAGACACTAAATACGACTAGTAAGTAGTACAAGAGCAGATACTAGTATCGTCGGTCAAATTATTCATCATGTCCACACATTGAATTGGCGTGACAACACGCGCGCTGCGTGAGGTGACACAAGAATCCGGCGGCTCTGTTCGGTATTCGGACTTGATTTGGAGTACCACTTATCTTTCAAATCTTTCATCATTCACTTGAAACAATCGATTGATCATACATTGAGTACCATATAACCTGGAATTACCGATGCAAGTCGAAGAAGGATTGGCGGTCTTTGCCGTGGCGCCAAGTTCGATCCCATGGATCAAGAGCGTCGAGCACCTTGAGGCTAAAGTGAGGCCGACAAAGACGAGATTTCATCTCTCGTCGATTTGTTCATACCAACCATCGACAATGAAAGCACGACATATGCTACACCCAACCTGAGAAACTTCCAGGTAAGACACCGATCGGACGTCTACTTGCACAAACATATTCCTTTGTTTATAGCTCTATTTTCTTTTTAGACGCAGACCTGGTGAAGCGATTACAATTTGACAGTTAATAAAAAGTGAAACAAGTGACTGCAACATGCCAAAGATGTTATGAAAATGCCAACTACGTACACTAAAACCTGTATTCCACAACACTGTAGGTATCACACTAAGTGGCCTAAGGAAGCATTTCTTCCAGCGCAATTCCAGGGCGTTCAAAGGGGGCACATGGACGCGTCGCAAGATACAGTCGGAGTGCGGCATGCACGCGATGTGGCACAAGACCGGCAATACCTTGCCAGTGATGGTCAACGGCCGGCAGACGGGCAGCAAAAAAGTTTATGGTGCTGCACGAGACCAACTGGGTGATGCACCAGTACCACCTCGGGGATCTGGAGCAAGAGAAGGAGCGGGAGCTGGTCCTCTGCAAGATTTTCTACCAGATGAACACTAGGGCCAGGAGTAAAAAGATTATAAGTTAGTTTGGTATTGGTAGTTGTACTACCTTGTCGTCCGCAAGTTGGTATTGTTGTTAGCGATCTTTTGGTATGAACTTGCATTTGCTTCCAACCATCATGCCGAGGGTTGACGTGGATATAAAGCTAAATCATTTGTTTCGAAACGAATTTTCAGGCACCTGACTTTTATTTGATGGGTAGCATAAGCACCTGCCGTTCGAACTCCCAATTCTCCAATTTTTTCGAAACAAGTGCATGCACTTATTATCACAATGAAAAAACAATATCCCTGTTGCATCCCAGTTATCAGTCTGTACTTGCAGAATTCTCTCGTTTATTGAGCACGTATATTGTTTTTTCAGGTCGAGCAAGTTTCAACTGGGCTATAGACTGCCCAGGGTTGGTTTTGTTTTTAAAAGGCCCAGCCCATGACAACAACGGGGCACAAAGATCCAGCGGGTATCTACAGGCCTCTGGCCTGCTAGCGTTAGTTATATTTTGTCTTACAACATCCGTAGGCAGTTTTTTTTACTGGATCAAACACACAACCCAGTTCTATTTTCCTCTTGAAACGCATGTCCTACATCCGTTTTCTAATCTCTACCTATAGTTTTACTAGTTCATATACACGTATCATTATATTGAAAACACATAAAATTCCCTTTTCATATTTACATCCTTATTTTTGTTGTTTTTCCCACCCAGTAGAGATTTTTTTACCACTTGGTTTTCCCTTAAACCAACTCAATTGTCCCACGCCCTATTTGCTTACAAAAACAAAACGATTTTTTGGCAAATCAATAAGTTCTCAAAAATGTTTATCATTTGAATTACAACGATTCGAGACTCCACGAAATATGCAAAATAAGGTTGAACTTTTTGACCGTGGTCTGGGCGAGAAAATGGGCTGTAATAAATTACTTAAGAATTAGCAAATGGGCTGTAAATTATAAAAAAATAGCAAATGGGCTTTATGTTTATGCGCCATGATTTGAGGGTGACTTGTGGGCCTACTATGTTAATGCTTACACAAGGTTTCTCAAAAGAAACTTAGTCAACAATCGACTCTACCGTCGAATCGTTAGATGTCAATCTAATGGCAATTGTGCTTCTTCAGTCTCGATCTTCGCCCTGACCACCCAAACCCATTTGTCGGAACCACTGCTCCGCCTCCCATGGCCGGTCAGGTTGCCGGGCAGCCTCACGGCCCCATCATACTCGCATCCACGGCCTGTCTATCCTCTACTCACCCACACCTCCTGTTATTTTCCGCGACGGTAGCCGAACCATCAACCTCGTACTCTCCATCGCAGGCAGCCATCGTCGTGTCTTCCTCGGCTCCGTGTCGTTCCCTTCAGAGGCCTCGCTGCCGCCCATCGCCTGGTGCTCTCGCACGGCATGGTCAACGATGTCCATCCAACGGCCGTAGTGCTTCTTCAACCTCTAGTCTTCTTGCCCCACCACCCAAAGCGCCACGGTCGTGCCGCATGCTCCGCCTCCGTGGCGGCTGTCAGGCCGCAGAGGCCTCACCGCCCCATACTACTCCCACCGCCGGCAGGCCATCCCTCCACTCACCCACTCCCCTGTTATTATGCGGCGGCGGCAGCCTCACACCACACCACCGAACGGTGAACCCTGGTACTCCTCTCCGTGTGGGCATCCACTGTCGCGTCTTCCCCGACTTGGCGTCGTCCCCTTCCTAGGCCTCGCCGTCGTCCACCGCCGTAGTGCTCTCGGCGCGGCGTGGTCAATGTGGTCAACGACCGACTTCCATCGGAAGAGTACTATACGTGCAGAGGCTGACAGCTGGGTCCACGGCAGCCGCAAGGAAGTTCCTCCTTATTACGCGCAAAATAATTATTCCTCCACCTGACAGCAGGGACCCACCGGACAGGCCACCAGTATTTCGCAAAAAAAAAAGCGTTTCCCCCTGACTGCTGGGACCCACCGGACGAGCCACCGTATTTCGCAAAAAAACATTTCCCCCTAACTACTGGGACCCACCAGATGGACCACCGTATTTCGTGAACGTTTCGCTGTCAGCTCGGACCCACCGGAAGTGCCTCCTAATTACGCACAAAAAATGACTACTCCCCCTGCTAGCTGGGACCAACCATGGCGGGAGGCTAACTTGTGGGCCTACTAAGTTGACGGGGACGGAGGGCTTTGTCAACTTAGTCAATATGAACAATTCTAGCTCAAGTGACCGTACGATGTCCATCCAACGACCGTCGTGCTTCTTCAATCTCTGCTCTTCTTGCTCCAGCCGCTCAAACAAGCGCCGGACGCTGCGCTCCCTCCTTTCCCATGTAATTTGTCTTTGCCACAGCAGCCTCACCGCCCATCGTACTCCCATCGCTGGCCTAGCCATCCCTCTACTCACCCACACTGTTGTTATGCTCCGGCGACGACAGACGAACCAGTAAACCCTCGTACAGTCGTACTCCCCTCCGCGTGGGAAACAACTGTCGAGTCTTCCCTGCCTTCGTGTCGTTCCCTTCCTAGGACTCGTTGTCGTCCACCGCCCTGGTGCTCTCGTTGCGGCCTGGTCAACATGGTCAACGATCGACATGCATCTGAAGTGGACTGTACGTGGAGAGGCCGACAGTTGGGTCCATGGCCGCACGCAAGGCAATGCCTCCTTATTACGCGCAAATAATGATTCCTCCACCTGACATCAAGGAACCACCGAAAGGGCCTCTGTATTTCGTGAAAAAAACGTTACCGCCGCTAACAGCTCGAACCCACCAGCAATATCTTCGCACGCAAGGAAGTGCCTCCTTATTACGCACACAAAAATGAATACTCCCCGTTAGGCGGGACCCGAGATAGTGGCAGTGACTTGTGGGCCTACTAAGTTGACGGGAGGGAGGGCTTTGTCAACTTAGTCAATATGCATGATTCTAGCTCCGAAGGACTGCGTCTGAAGTCCATCCAACGGCCAGTAGTGCTTCTTCAACCTCTGGTCTTCTTGCTCTAGCCGCCCAAACCAGCGCGGTCATGCCTCGTGCTCCTGCCTCCCGTGGTTGGCTGCGATCTGCAGAGGCCTCCCGCCCCTGCTACTCCCACACTGGCTAGGCCATCCTCTACTCACCCACACCCCCGTTATTCAAAGAAGAACAGCAGCCTCACACCATAGCGAACGGTGAACCTCAGACTCCTCTCGCGTGGGCATCCATCGCCGCGTCTTCCCGGCTCGCGTCGTCCCTTCCTAGGCCTCGCCGTCGTCCACCGCCACTGGTGCTCTCGGCGCGTGGCGTGGTCAACGTGGTCAAGGAATGGCTTCCATCGGATGTGGATATGCGTGGAGAGGCCGGCAGTGGGTCCACTACCGCAGCAAGGAAGTGCCTCCTTATTACGTGCAAAATAATTATTCCTCCACCTGATAGTAGGGACCCACCGGACGGGCCACCGTATTTCACGAAAAAAAACGTTTCCCCCTGACTGTTGGGACCCACCAGCTACATCTTCGCACGCAAGGAAGTGCGTCCGGGCAAAACAAAAAAACGATTTGCCCCCTGGCTGCTGGGACCCATCAGCTACATCTTCGCAGGCAAGGAAGTGCCTGACAGTCGAGACCCACCTGGTCAAAGCGTACATAGCATTGTCATTCTGGTCACGAACGTGTATGTACATACTGGTCGTTGTAGAGGCGTGCACGTGTCGTAGTAGAGGCGCGCACGTAGCATGTACACGTACATACAGCAGCCAGGGTGCAAGAAAGAAAATACGGCCACGTACGTACATACGGTCAGGGTTTCGAACGTCTACTCGCGCATACGTACGGCCAGGGCTCGTGTACATGGCTGGGTCGAAACGGAGAAACAACGTCGTCGTCGTGTTCATGGGAAGGCAATGGAATGCGTCGTGTTCATGGGGAGGCAACGGAATGCGTCGTGTTCATCGGGAGGCAACGGAACGCGTGGGAGCCAACCGGCTTGGATGGAACAGGTGATGGTAACGAGGCCTGGCGTACCGTAGAATGGAGGAAACGGCCTTGTGTTCGACCGGACACGTTCGAAACGGGATCCTCTTCATCGGGAGGGGTCTGGCGTACCGCAAAACGGAGGAAACGGACCTCCTACGGTTGAAACGGGGGTCCTGTTGATTGGGAGGGGTGTGGCGTACCGCAAAACGGACGAAAATAACTTGTGTTGGAGTGCTACGGTCGAAACGGGGGTCCCGTTCATCGGGAGGGGTGTGGCGTACCGCAAAACGGGACTCCACGGGATACTGTTCATCTCCACCGTTGACCTCCTCCAGCCTCCACGGGCTACCGTCAACCTCCTCCAACCTCCAAGGGCTCCTGTTCATCCAGCCTCCACCGCCCGCTACTCCACTGGCTACTGTTCAACCACCCCTCCACGGGCACCCCTTCACCATCTACTGTTCATCCAGCCCTCCACGGGTCGCCCCTGTTCATCCAGAGGCAACGCCATCGCCATCGCTCATCCACCCCGCAATGCTCACTGCTCATCGAGAGAGGCAAGATCGATCGGCTTCAGTTAGCGGCGAAGGCGAAGAATCGCCGATCGAGTTCAGTTAACAGCCATCGATCGATTGCTCGGGTTCAGTAACGCGTAGCCTGCAGTGCAATTCCTTGGGTTCAGATAGAGCCCAACGCCTCGCTCGGGTTTAGTTAGAGCCAACGCCTCGCAGACATGTGCGTACGTGTATGAGAGAAACACGCATCGCTCGGCCCCCGACCATCCACCGTAACCGGGAACTCCCCAAAATTTTCCTCGCCCTCGCTTCTACCACGGTTTTTTCTGTCATGGACGGCCCAAAGAACGTCATGCAGCTGCATCTCCGTTCTGCCCAGGACGAAAAGCCCATTTTCTGTCATGAGTTTTTGTCATAGAAGTAGGAGCCCACCACATCTATGATGATACTGGGTTTTGTCACAATAATCGTCATAGAAGTGTCATAAGTATGACAGAAAAAAATTTGTTCGACCCAAAATGTCACGGATGTGTCTTTTTTTTTGTAGTTATATACCGTACGTAGAAAGGATAGTCGCATGATGATTGATCCTAAAGGACGGTCACGGTTCAAATCTAAATCATATCTTGCGGTAGGGGATGATGTCAAAATCAAACTTTCTCGGCAAGGAGAATTGGTCCAAATCAACTTTGAAATTCTTCAGTAGCAGCACGCAACTGCCGAACTGATCTATCCTCCGAGAGAATTTGATGTAATAATCTGGCATGGTGAAACAAGTGTCCTATGTGTATAAGTAGTACGATAGTATTATTTATCACATGGTATATCGTTGATAAATTGCAACTCTCATTCTTTGGTTAGGAAGCGTCGTTCAATTTCATTCCAACAAATTGTCGTGCTTTATTCAATTTTGTATATTTGCCTTGCGACAACATCTAAAACCAAATACTGCATCGATCGCTTGCAATATGAAAAGCGCTGAGGTAGAACACATGGGCCCCCAAACATGCAGGGTGGGCCTGCGGCCCAAAGTCCAGAACCATGAGCCTTTCTGAGTATTATATTCTCAGTTGAACCCCCATAAAAAAGCTGAACCCCCATAATGCCCGTGCGTTGCACGTAACATCAAGATGCATTTGTATGAGTATTTTATCTTGTGAGAGAAAAGGATGAACGATGGAAGGCCTTATTTGCAAATGTGGAGAGGTGTGTGGGTACCTTTTTGCAAAATTGCCATAGTTTCCTTCCTATCCGTCAGATATAAATCAGACAGCCTATATTGCAGGATGGCAGGCACACCATCATCACAAACTCATCTATACTGTGTTAAAAACAACTATATTTTTATAATTATACATGTCATATATATTCTCCTTGATTTTTCTTATGTATAAAGTTGTGATATAAAATATTTGTATATTTCTTTACAGAGGGGGTATCTCTCTGTCAAAAATATATTTATGTGTAACTAGTTACTCTGTCTTTCTACTTCCTTTCACGATATGTGGGCAACCGGCAGCGGGGTCCACGTGCCATATGCACAAATTAGAGTGCACTGTTGCACGAGAGACATACCCGTCGTCAGAAGGCTGCGAGAATGCCTAATGAGCCGTCAAATCACAAACCTCCCTTTCCGGCTTTAGCGAAGTCGGGCCAGACGGGCGACAATATTTCACTGGGCACGAATCACCTTCTCCTCGTCTTCTTGTTCGAGAAAACCCCTCTCGGCGATTGCATAGAGTTTTCGATGGAGAACCAGTGCAATTCTTCATCCATCCTCGATAAATCCAAGTCCCTTGGTCGTAGGTAATCTGGGATGGCGGCCGTCGCCGTTGATGCATTTTTCTTCCTACTGAATCTAGTGTGTCTCATTTGCAGTGCCCAAAGTGCGAGGACCCTACAGGTTTCTGCGCCCTCGGCGGGACGCCACACTTGTTCCTTCTCATCCTAACACAGGATTTTAAAACGCGCACAGTATGTTCCTAGAATCCTCTTTTCTATCCGGGAGGGTGGGGTTTGTTTGAACATGTTGTCGACTAATTTGGAAATTTGGATTGCTATATTTGGATAAAAGGTACTACTAGTATGATGGTCAACACTGGCATGAAGCAGGAAGTTATTTCTAGATTTTTGGATAGGGAATACATTGTGTTCTCATATTAGTTTTCCTGCAGTGCATTATTTGCTCTGCCAGAACACATGTACTCAAGATGCTCGGCCTTGCCATAATTGAATACACTAGTTTAATGCTCACAGTGAAGAAGAGCCATGGATATAAGTTCCGAGTTGGGTTCATGAACCAAGAAGATCGCTGCTTTTTTTATGGCCGAATTTGGATAAACTTTCTCAAGTGTTACGGACTGAAAGTTCGCGCACGAATGTTGATGGAAATAGTAGAACCTGGTCTCATCTTCACTGCGATCTTCCACCCCGACGTCGTTCCAATTGTTCATCCATGTTAGTTTTGTATCTGGTTCTTGCTTGTTGCCTCGATTACTTCTTAATCCACCTATTCTGTCTAACTAATCACAATTTAACTTTAGAAGTAGCAACGAATCTCTCACGAAGATGCTACTTCTAACTAATATTTTCTTATAATTGGTGGCACGTGTAGGTTTTTAGAGTTAAGCAGGCTGCTCGTTTGTTATTCTGTAATAACTCCGCTGTTACTGATGGCACTGAAGTTGACTGGGACGACATCCACAAGTGCCTACACTTTATTGATCGTCTTGAGGTCCTTGTGGGGCGTTTCAATGGTGGAAGGCCACGTGGGATATGTGTGCCATCACGCACTCGTTGAGCAGGTCCAACTATGTCGAGAAACTTATAGTACGAAGCTGTTTTCGGTTATATATGTTGTTCATAAACTATTGCTTATACATAGTTTCTGACTATGATCTTCTTGAAGCGAAGCGCCCGATTCTCTTGTTCCTATCTGAGATGCTCGACCATGGTCGGTCGGACTTGGCGCTTGGACACAACATGATGTTTATGTCGACCTACTCCATTCCCCTTGGAGGTGAAAAGATACTTATTCATGGGTGGTCTCAAATAATGAAGGACCGTCCATCTTGGAGAATAGGACAGAAGATTATGTTCATGCTTTCCCATGGCTCTAAAGCGAATATCCTGTTTATTGACCACATTGAGAGATGAAGCCGCTTTCAGAAGGTTGTGGATGCGCGGGGTGGCGCCTGGGCCTTGTCCTGGGGCTTGGCGGCCTCACCCTTGGTTAATCAGATCGTGCTTTATGCGGTTGAACTCATATAAGTACTCATCTGCTTTCACTTTGGTTGTTAAGTGCCCCTGCTGGTTTCAGTTAAGGTTATTAAGTACTCCTGCTGCTTTTACAGTCTATCGTGTTTCTTCAGTCCTGTCTTCCTCCAGCCGCCAAAACCAAACTAGTGCCGGCAGGGCCGCCTGCTTCCGCCTCCCACGGCTAGCTGCGCCTCAGCACACGCATTGCCGCCCCACCGTCTACTAAATCGTTAACGCCGACGTCCTCCGCGCACTTTGGTGCACTCGCAGCGGCACCGCCCTCTCGCATTGTCAACATGGCCAACAAACAACAGGAATCGGCAGAAGTACGTGTAGAAAAATAAAATGCTTCCTCCTAGTGTTTTCCTGACATCTGGGACCCACGACCTTGTGAGCGTATATCGTCAATAGACAAGAGAACAACACAAGATCGGCTGACACCTGGGACGTAGCTGCTCAACCAGTATTTTTTTGTTATTGTTGAGATGGAGCAGGGTTTGAACTGGGTTGTGGCCCGTCTAGCCCAGGCTTATATTTTATGTTCACCATGTGACCCTTGACTATTTTTGTTTGTGAAAATGAGCCCGGTTACTTTTTTTCTCAAGAATACCCAATCCAGGCCTACTTATTTTTCTACACCCGATATCGCAACTCTTTCAAGGCGCTGCAAATCTTGAAAGTAATATGAAATGGGTTGTAAATATAAAAACAGATGACAAATTGGCAATTGCTTTATAATTTCTGATTTTTTCACGTTTTCAGATTCCTATTTCACTGGGCATTAATCTAATTTAAATATATCTTCAAAGTACTTTAAATCTGGCTCGACATTTCGATATTAAAAATAGTTTGGAACCACAGAAATATGTGAAATTGGCATTGGCCAATCAAAAAAAATGACTGCAATAGATTGCATAAAAAGTTGCAATGAGCTATATATAAATAATTAAAAAAAGAGGGAGTGGTCTGACTTGTGGGCCTGTTAAGTTGACGCGTATGCAAGATTTTTTTAGTTATTATATAAATCAGCAAACGATTCTAGCAGACATAACCGTTGGATGTCAATCCAACGGCCGTCGTGTTTCTACAATCTCTAATTTTCTTGCTCCAGCCGCCAAAGCACCCGTGGACCGCTTTGCTCCGCCTCCTATGGCGGTTGTCTTTGCCATGCTTCAGGCGCCCTACTACTCCCATCTGGCGGGGCATCCTCTACTCACCCACACCCCTGTTATTTCTGGCGACGGCAACCTCACACCGCAGCCGAACCGGTGAACACTCGTACTCTCTCTCCGCTGGCTTCAAGCGCGCGCTTTTCCCACTCGCGTCATCCCCTTCCTAGGCCTCGCCGTCGTCCACCGCCGTGGTGCTCTCGGCGTGGCGTGGTCAATCGTCAATGTGGTCAACGACCGACTTCCATCGGAAGAGCCGCAAGGAAGTGCCTCCTTATTACGCGGAAAATAATTATTCCTCCACCTGACAACAAGGACCCACCGGATGGGCCACCGGTATTTTGCGAAAAAAAATGTTTCCCCTGACTGCTGGGACCCACCGGACGGGCCACCTTATTTTGCGAAAAAAAGTTCCCCCGCTGTCAGTTCGGACCCACCGGAAGTGCCTCCTTATTACGCACAAAAAATGAATACCCCCTACTAGCTGGGACCCACCTTGGTGGGAGGCTGACTTGTGGGCCTACTAAGTTAACTGGGACGGAGGCCTTTGTCAACTTTAGTCAATATGAATGATTCTAGCTCAAGTGATCGTATGGTGTCCATCCAACGACTGTAATGCTTCTTCACCCTCTGGTCTTCTTGCTCCAGCCGCCCAAAGCAGTGCCCGATCGTGCCGCATGCTCCTGCCTCCCATGGCAGGCTGTGATGCCGCGGAGGCCTCACCGCCCCCTACTACTCCCACCGCTGGCCAGGCCATCCCTCCACTCATCCACACCCCCTATTATTCTGCTGCGACGGCAGCCTCACACCGCAGCCGAACCAGTGAACCCTCATACTCCTCTACGCGTGGGCATCCACTGCCGCATCTTCCCCTCCTCCGCGCCGTCCCCTTCCTAGGCCTCGCCGCCGTCCAACGCCGTGGTGCTCTCGGCGCAGCGTGGTCAACAACCGACTTCCATCGGAAGAGTACTGTACATGGAGAGGCTGACAACTGGGTCCACGGATACAGCAAGGAAGTGCCTCCTTATTATGCGCAAAATAATTATTCCTTCACCAGACAGCAGGGACCCACCGGATGGGCCACCGTATTTCGCGAAAAAAATGTTTCCCCCTGACTACTTGGACCCACTAGCTACATCTTCACACGCAAGGAAGTGCGTCCGAGAAAAAAATGATTCGCCCCCTGACTGCTGGGACCCACCAGCTACATCTCCGCATGCAAGGAAGTGCGTCCGGGAAAAAAAATAAAAAAACGATTCGCCCCCCTGACTGCTGGGACCCACCATCTACATCTTCGCACGCAAGGAAGTTCCTGACAGTTGGGACCCACCTGGTCGAAACGTACGTAGCATTGTCATTCTCGTCGCGGACGTGTACGTACATACTGGTGGATGTAGAGGCACGCACGTGTTGTAGTAGAGGTGCGCACGTAGCATGTACACGTACATACAGTGGCTAGTGTGCAAGAAAGAAAATACAGTCACGTACGTACATACGGGCGGGGTCTCGAATGCCTACTTGCGCATACGTACGGCCAGGGCTCGTGTACATGGCTGGGTCGGAACGGAGAAACAACGTCGTCGTCGTGTTCATGGGGAGCCAACCAGCTGGGTCGGAACGGAATGTGTCGTCGTGTTCATCGGGATTAATTGGACGAAACATGCGATGGAAACGAGGCCCGGCGTACCGCAGAACGGAGGAAACGGTCTTGTGTTCGACCGTCCACGTCAAACGGATCTGTTCGCCGGGAGGGTCGGTGTACCGCAAAAGCGGAGAAGCAGACTTGTGTTGGACCTCCTACGGTTTAAGCGGGTCTGTTGATCGGGAGGGTGTGACGATCGCAAAATGGACGAAACGGACTTGTGTTGGAGTGCTACGGTCGAAACGGGGGTCCTGTTCATCGGGAGGGGTGTGGCGTACCGCAAAACGGGAATCCACGGGATACTGTTCATCTCCACCATTGACCTCCTCCAACCTCCATGGGCTACTATTCATCCACCTTCGACCTCTTCCAACCTCCACCTGCGACTGTTCATCCATGGGCTCCTGTTCATCTAGCCTTCGCCGCGCGCTGCTCCACTGGCTACTGTTCAACCACCCCTCTCCACGGGCTCCTGTTCAACCACCCCTCCACGGGCTACTGTTCATCCACCTCTCCACCATCTATTGTTCATCCAGCCCTCCACGGGGTCGTCCTGTTCATCCAGCCCTCCACAGGGTCCTATTCATCCAGCCCCAACCGGCTCAATCGATCGGGGTCCTGTTCATCCAGAGGCAACGCCACGGGGTCCTGTTCATCCACCCCCACCGCTCACTGTTCATCCAAATCCCCCGCAACACTCACTGTTCATCCAGATGCAACATCGATCGGGTTCAGTTAACAGCCATCGATCGATCGCTCGAGTTCGAATCGTAGCTCTGTAGTGTAATCGCCTCGGGTTGATTAGAACCCAACGCCTCGCTTCGGGTTGATTAGAGCTAACGCCTCACACACTGCAGCAGCGCGTGTACGAGAAGCAGCGCATCGCTTCGGCCCCGACCACCCACCGTAGCAGGAACTCCTAAAATTTTCCTCGCCCTCGCTTCTACCATGGTTTTTTCCGTCATGGACGGCCCACGGAATGTCATGCAGCTGCGTCTCCGGCCCGCCCAGGATGAAAAGCCCATTTTCTATCATGATTTTTTGTCATAGAAGTAGGAGCCCACCACATCTATGATGATGCCGGGTTTTGTCACAATTATCGTCATAGAAGTGTCATAAGTATGACAGAATATTTTTTCGTTCGGCCCAAAATGTCACAGATGTGTATTTTTTTTTGGCAGTGTATATATATCCAATACGATGTAAGTTAGCATGAAATATTATTGTTGACATTACCCTTGAGGTAAAAGGTTGGGAGGCAACACTATAAGCCCCTATCTTTCTCTATGTCCGATTAAAACTCCGTACTCATAAATATTGCATGAGTGTTAGCAATTGTGAAAGACTAAATGATAGTTGAGTATGTGGATTTGCTGAAAAGCTCTTATATTGACTCTTTCCGATGTTACGATAAATTGCAATCGCCTCAAAGACAAAGATTATAGTTTGTTGGTTTTCAATGAAGTTTCTGATTCATACTTGACATTGTGAATAGATTGTTACTTGAGCATAAGAAATCACATGACAAAATATATATATATGTTTCTGTTATAAGTATGATCATGATGCCCTCATGTCCATATTTTATTTTATTGACACCTCTATCTCTAAACATGTGGACATATTTTTCGATATCGTCTTCCACTTGAGGACAAGCGAGGTCTAAGCTTGGGGGAGTTGATACGTCCATTTTGCATCATGCTTTTATATCGATATTTATTGCATTATGGGTTGTTATTACACGTTATGTCACAATACTTATGCCTATTCTCTCTTATTTTACAAGGTTTGCATGAAGAGGGAGAACGCCGGCAGCTGGAATTCTGGGCTGGAAATGGAGCAAATATTAGAGACCTATTATGCACAACTCTAAAAGTCCTGAAACTCGACGAAATTAATTTTTGGAATTAATAAAAAAATATTGAGCAGAAGAAATACCAGAGGGGGCCACCCACCGTCCACAAGGGTGGGGGGCGCGCCCTACCTCCCTGGGCGCGCCCCCTGCCTCGTGGGCCCCCTAGTAGCCTTCCGGTGACCATCTTCTTCTATATGAAGTCTTTCATCCTAGAAAAAATCATAAGCAAGCTTTCGGGATGAAACACGGCCGCCACGAGGCGGAACCAATCTAGGGCTCCGGCGGAGCTGTTCTGCCGGGGAAACTTCCCTCTGGGAGGGGGAAATCATCACCATCGATCCTCTCATCGGGAGGGGGTTAATCTCCATCAACATCTTCACCAGCACCATCTCCTTTCAAACCCTATTTCATCTCTTGTATCCAATCTTTGTCCCAAAACCTCAGATTGGTACCCGTGGGTTGCTAGTAGTGTTGATTACTCCTTGTAGTTGATGCTAGTTGGTTTATTCGGTGGAAGATCGTATGTTCAGATCCGTAATGCATATTAATACCCCCTCTGATTATGAACATGAATATGCTTTGTGAGTAGTTACGTTCGTTCCTGAGGACATGGGAGAAGTCTTCCTATTAGTAGTCATGTGAATTTGGTATTCGTTCGATATTTTGATGAGATGTATGTTGTCTCTCCTATAGTGGTGTTATGTGAATGTCGACTACATGACATTTCACCATTGTTTGGGCCTAGAGGAAGGCATTGGGAAGTAATAAGTAGATGATGGGTTGCTAGAGTGACAGAAGCTTATACCCTAGTTTATGCGTTGCTTCGTAAGGGGCTGATTTGGATCCATATGTTTCATGCTATGGTTAGGTTTACCTTAATACTTCTTTTGTAGTTGCGGATGCTTGCAATATGAGTTAATCATAAGTGGGATGCTTGTCCAAGAAAGGGCAGTACCCAAGCACCGGTCCACCCACGTATCAAATTATCAAATTAAAGAACGCGAATCATATGAGCGTGATGAAAACTAGCTTGACGATAATTCCCATCTGTCCTCGGGAGCGCTTTTGTCCATATAAGAATTTGTCCAGGCTTGTCCTTTGCTACAAAAAGGATTGGGCCACCTTGCTGCACCTTATTTACTTTCATTGCTTGTTACTCGTTACAAATTACCTTATCACAAAACTATATGTTACCTATAATTTCAGTGCTTGCAGAGAATACCTTACTGCAAACCGCTTGTCATTTCCTTCTACTCCTTGTTGGGTTCGACACTCTTACTTATCGGAAGGACTACGATAGATCCCCTACACTTGTGGGTCATCACCCACCGACACCGATTCTAGCATCTCATACGCTCGTGCACAATGTAGTGGCCATTCCCGCACGGGTGAAGCATGACGACGCTCGCCGGAGCAGCATGGCGACAGGTCGAGGGCGAGGCGCTTGCCGGAGCAGCGTGGGGGCATGTTAAAAGGCTGGAGAAATGTGGAGGTAGATAGATGCAGCCCCTCGTCAGAGCAGCATGGGGGCAGGTGGAGGCGAGGAGGTCGCTGGAGCAGCACAGGGCGAGGTGGATGCGGCCGCTCGCCAGAAATGCGCGGGGAAGATGGAGGCGGACGGCGTCGGAGCAGAGCAGGTCGTGTTTGATTTGGGGGAAACTTAGTGAAAGGGATAAGGGAGGAGGAAGATGGATGCGGTTTGCAGGACCCATAAATGACGCGTGGGGAGTGGATGTGGCTGGCTCATAGGATCCAACGTGGCGCATGAGCCGGCGAAAAGTTCGGCTAGCGCACCGAACATGAACATTTTCCTATATTTTATTGTATTCAAATGAAGCATTTAGAAACACCATGAGCACACAATTTTATCGACTAAAATGATCATCTCTATGATCGATAAACTACAACAATAACCATATCCACACCAACCATCTCATTACACCACACAGGTCATGGTTTTTTTCAACATTAACTCCTTTTGGAAAGAAGCGACGGTCATGGGCCATCGTCGCTGGATCCAACAAGCGAAGGTTAGAATCTAGGCTTCCACCCTAAAAAATCAGTCCGAGCATATCCGAGCAATGCCTTGAACAAGGTAACAACGTAAGAACATAACGATTGCCAGATATAACCAAGTCGGAT
Organism: Aegilops speltoides; assembly: GCA_021437245.1. Lineage (NCBI taxonomy): Eukaryota > Viridiplantae > Streptophyta > Magnoliopsida > Poales > Poaceae > Aegilops > Aegilops speltoides. The sequence continues at coordinate 438,115,309 of CM038142.1, forward strand.
CAGTCCTAGGCTTTCACCTCGAAGTTCGAGGCTGGACGCTCGATTAGCACCACCATCGACATCACTCATGTGTTGTCACCATCACTTTTTGGCAATCCCAACAACTATAATGTGCGACCACACTCGCTCCACAACCATCCCTCTACGTCAACCTTTCTCCATAGTTTGCATCTCGCTGCCGAAGTCAACCACTGGATCTAGAGGGTGGAACCCTTGTGAAGACACTTCTGTGGCCACCACAATGCAACAAGTCCATGGTGGCAGGCCGGAACGGTCACCTCGGCGGGTGAATCTCGGTGATGGGTCGGCCACTCGGGCATCCTCACCCAAGGCTAGCGTGATCAGGACCACAAATATCACCACAAGACGACAACAACGACGACCATGTCCTAGATCGATCCTTGCCAACATCAGTGGTCGGATCCGGCCGAGGACTGTTCATACCAACCGTCTCGTGCCTTGCCTTCATGAGAAGCATGACCACTAGGCAAGGTGCCCAAAACAAGATGCGGATGAGTGATCCACCACTAGCCCGTTGTCGTATGCTGAGAAGCACGCCCATCAGTGCAGTAGACGCTTGGATCCACTGCCCTATGCATGCCCTTCTTGGACGCATCCAGATTTGAATGGAGAGGAAGGGCTCGGAAGCAAGTTTCACACTGTCGCCGACCACCAACCACAGACCGGAGTTCTGTCCGGATGGCACCTATCGGCGGTTGGGAGTGAGAAAGGGGCGAGGGGGCCTAGAGGTGGGGGGAGGGGGCTAGAGCGACGACAGAGGGAGACACATGAATCGCCTAATGGGATGATGCAGGAGTGCTAGATGCCTTTCTCTCTCGAAAATAACTGACTTGGTTGGTTGAGGGATCTATACCAATTCCGTGGAGGGCATATTTTGAAATAATGTATTTTACTTTATATTCACTCAAGGAGAAAGGTGGCAGAACCGATAATATATAATTACTCGCTCCATTCCAAAATACTTATTGTGGTTTTAGTTCAAATCCATACCAATGCACAATCATTTAGTTAGCACAACAATGGAAGCTCATTTCGTAGACACTATGTACGCACTGCAACTAGGGCGAATCATGTAGCGCACCCACTACAAGAAATTTGTCAACTAGTGACCTTCTGTCAGTGACCCTGGAAGAATTGGTCATAGATCTACAACCATTTGAGACCAATTGGTCAAAAGCTGTTTGGGGGGCTCCAAACGCTGAACAATAATGACCATTTTGGTCAGAAAGGTCGTAATTTCCTTACACGAAATGGTCATAAAGCAGATAGCACTGGTCCGCTGCCTTATTTCTAGCTGATCATGACCAATATAGATGGTCATAACCTTGTAAATTGTGGTGGGTTGCTATGACTAGGCGCCACCTCATCAGTTTTGCCTATGTGTCATGTCCGTGTGTATATTTTTGCCCTAGGTTGTGAAGCAACATATATTTCTGTCATTCCCAAAATTCCCAAAAAAATCACATAAATTATTTGAGTCATTTCTTCGTCAAATATGTAAAAAACCTTCCTTGCCTAGTTCAAAAATAATTCAACAATATTCATTTTTCTATTTTGTTTAGAACAACAATTTGTGAAGGAAGTGCTATTTATATATTCTTGATTGCCCTCAAAAATTTTGGGCACTATTTCCTATCCAAATCATTGCCTCGTGACAAAATTCATCTCCATTTGCCTAGTAAATCTTCCTCGATAAATTTCCAAAGTCTTTTGTCCACCTAGCACCTTTGTGAAAGAAGTGCTAGCTATGCATATCCTAATGAGATAAATTTTTGCCACATATTATATATGCCTGTGTAACTTACCTACACCAAATTTGAGCTCATTTCATCTAGCCAATTTCTCTCACTAATTTTCCGAAGTTTCTGTCCAGAGAAGAGCATTGTGAAGGGAGTGCTATTTATATATTCTTGGTTGCCCTCAAAATTTTTGGGCACTCTTTCCTATCCAAATCATTGCCTCATGACAAAATTCAGCTCCATTTGCCCAGTAAATCTTCCTCGGCAAATTTCCAAAGTTTTTGTCCACCTAGAACCTTTGTGAAAGAAGTACTAGCTATGCATATCCTAATGAGTTGAATTTTTTCCACATATTCTATATGCCTATGTAACTTACCTAAACCAAATTTGAGCTCATTTCATTTAGCCAATTTTTCTCACTAATTTTTTGAAGTTTCTGTCCAAAGAAGTGCATTGTGAAGGAAGTAGCACTTTGGCATGTCCAAATGGTATCTATTTTGTACAGTGCTTTACTATGCCCAAATAACCATCCTCCACCAAATTTCAGCTCAATACATTCATTATTTTGAGCCCAGCCTCAACATTCGTATTTATGTCTAGTGTGGTACTTTGCAAAGCAAGTGCCACCTAGGATCCTCCTTTTGAGCTAAAAATTTGTGAAGACAATCTTATTAGTAACTCATCATCCTCAGCCAAAAATCACGCCCATTAGCCATGTGCATTTCCCGTACCGCTAATCAAACACTTGGCTGCTAATTCATGTTTGAGCATAGTTTGGTCTCCTCGTGACAATTTTATGTTGTATTTTTCTTCCTAGCACCTACCTAGGGAGTGTCCAACCCACTAGACATGCCTAGGCCGCCTAAAACTCATGGCAACGCCACGGTCACGCAGTGACCACGCGGCGGGCATGCGAGTTTACGCTCTCTAGAGTTGGGGCCCTCGGCCACCGTCCAAACCTCCACGTATCGCCACCAAGCCATGTATTTCTGATTAAATAGGTACTTATGTAACTAGAAATTATTTTTGGAAAAAATAAAGAGCAAACTATAAGGCAGCTGCAGTTCAAATTTGACCTGCTTCCAACTGAATCAGTGGAAATTTGTCTTTTTCATGAGAGGTGGATCAAACCTTTTTACACCCATATTTTTGTCAATTGTACATTATATATGGCCTAATATTTTAGAAAAAATATTTGGTCCAATTTTGCAACAAATATATGGTAGGTCCTTCACAAAAAACTCATTTTAGGCACTCAAAAAAATGGAAAATGAATTTCGTCCAAAGAAAATGAAAACTTGCTTAGGCAACATTGTTTGCCATTCCAAGACGCACCTTGTGCACGATATGAGGTCATTTTAACAAACTATGTCATGAATGTGGCCATAAGATTGATCATTTGGCTTGGAAGCCATGAATCTTCACACATGATAGCTCATTTCTGAGAACACTTTTTTAAAATAATTACCGTATTACAAGTTTATTATTTTTTCTGGCAACTTGGTCACATATAATGACACAATGCGAAGGTTTTCTAATTTTTTGTTTTTTTTTTAATTTTTTATGCCCGTTTCAGAATGCGGTCAAAACGGCGGGCATGACCGTTCCTAGCTAGTGGTTGAATCTTGGAAAACTTTTGGTGTTTATATGATTAAATAGATACTTTTGTACCTAAAAATGATTTTTAGGAAAAAATAAATATCAAACTATGAAGCAGCTGCAGTTTAAATTTGATCCGCTTCCAACTGAATCAGCAGAAATTTGTCTTTTTCATGAGGGGTGGGTCAAAAAATTTGACACCCAACCATTTTGTCAATTGTGCATTAAATATGTCTTAGTATTTTAGAAACTTGATTTGGTCCAATTTTACAACAAATATATGGTAGGTCCTTCACACAAAAAATTCATTTGGGGCACTCAAAAAATGGAAAATGATTTTTTCGTCCAAAGAAAATGAAAACTTCCTTAGGCAACATTGTTTGCCATTACAAGATGCACCCTTATGCATAATATAAGATCATTCGAACAAACTATGTCATGAATGTGGCCATAAGATTGAGCATTTGGGTTGAAAGCCATGCATCTCGACACATGATAGCTCATTTTTGAGAACTTTTTTTAAAATAATTGTCGTATTACAAGTTTATAATTTTTGCTGGTAACTTGGTCACATATAATGACACAATGCGAAGGTTTTCCATTTTTTTTATTTTTTATGCCCATTTCAAAATGCGGTCAAAACGGCGGGGAAATAGATACTTATGTACCTAGAAATGACACAAGGCTAGTGGTTGAATCTTAGAACTTTTTTGGTGTTTCTCTGATTAAATAGATACTTATGTACACAATGACACAAGGCTAGTGGTTGAATCTTAGAATTATTTTGGTGTTTCTATGATTAAATAGATACTTATGTACCTAGAAATGATTTTTGTAAAAAATAAAGAGCAAACTATGAGGGAGCTGCAGTTCAAATTTGACCCAGTTCCTACTGAATCGGCAGAAATTTGTCTTTTTAACGAGAGGTGGCTCGAATCTTTTGACACTCAACCATTTGGTCAATTGTGCATTAAATATGGCCTAGTATTTTAGAAAAATGATTTGGTCCAATTTTGCAACAAATATATGGTAGGTCCTTCACAAAAAACCCGATTATTGGCACTCCAAAAATTGAAAAATGATTTTTTGTGCAAAGAAAATGAAAACCCCTCGAATCAACATTGTTTGTCATCCCAAGATACACATTTTTGCAAAATATTGGGTCATTTGAAAAAACTATAAGCGGGTAATATGTTGAATGTTTACCCACAATAAGAGGGTACAAAATATAAAAAAACAGAAGAAAAACAAAATTACACAAGCTGAATTATGATTGGCGGAATCTATTGTGGCATGGATCAGTGATGTGGCAAACATCCATCCATCGATCAATTCATCCAGCCCACCGCACAAAGCATCCGTTCATCGATCCATTCATCCAGCCCCTGTCCCTCTTGCCCGAACCCTAGAGATCCGCTCCTTCCTGCCGCCGCCACCTCCACATCCCTCTCCCCGATCCAGACCCGGCCACCACCCATGGAGCCAGCTAGAGCAGCCACCGGCGATGGTGACGGCAAGGCTAGAGGCCGTCGGATCCGGGATCAGGGCGGCGCATAGCCCCTCCTCCCATGAGATCCAGGACACAAACGCCCATCTGGATCGAGTAGCTCCTCCCCCCATCCGGATCGAGCAGTTCCACCGTGCTCTCCTCTGGCCGCTGCACCGTCTCCACCGACTACATTTGGTGCTCCTCATGCGACCCACCCACCAGCAAGTGCCTAACCCGAGCCGCCGCCGCTGATGCTGTCTCTTCCCCGACGTCCTTGGCGAGGTTCATCTTGTCCCCATCCCTTCCTCCTCCTCCTCTGCTTTTCCCTTTCCTCTCCGTCACCTTGCGGCCTCTCTGTCTCACAGGGAATGAATAGGAGCTCCGGCCAAGGCCATGGACGCCACCAGCAGAAGCTCCGCCTCGGATCTTGCGACCTCATCGACCGGATCCAGACGGTCCCCGCCGCTGCGCCAAGATCCTCCCCTCCCTCCCAGAGAGGCCCTCTCTCCCACATGCTTTGCATCCGCTATGGTTGTCGCAAGTTCCACCTCCAGAAGAGCACCTGCTCCTCGTGTGGTTACCCGGCTGCCCGCATCCGCAAGTGTAAGCTCAGATGTGCAATGGTGAAGAAATAGAGAGCATCGTCTATACTATTCATCTTCAGAACTTATCATGTTGTTGTACTGGCAAGAGTTCAGTTAGGATCTATGTGCCTTCAGTTTACTTCATATATCTTTGTGAAAAATTATTGTTGTATTGACAAAGGTTTAGTTATAATCTACGTCTGTTCAATTCATACATGCTTGTGCAAAATTACTACTGTGCTTGCCAGAATACAGTGCTAAAATTCACTTCATATATGTGTTCTGTCAAAATTCAGTTATGCTCTAGTACTGTACAAACACATTGAAATATGTGTATACATATATGTCAGAAATCAGTGGAATATTTGTTGGTCTCACTTTACATGGATAGTTGGTCCAGAGAAAATTGTTTATAGAATAGCGATTTGGCGAAATATGGTGCTTGTTTATTGCTGTGATGGATACATCCAAGACAATTATTGCGGCTTCATTAGTGGGGTGTATTTTTTGTTTCATTCAGTATCTGATCTGATTATAAACATAACCATATGACGTATTTAGATGGGTGTATTTAGTGGGTTGTATTTAGATGGGTGTATATAAAAATGATTTGATCTTCTCTTCCTTGGTTTCCTGATGCACTCCTATTCCACAACCACATGGACAACACATCAATTGGGGACGAGCCGGATGGGGCCAACAAGCCTAGGAGGAGGAGGATCTCCATCCGCAACAGCTCATGCTCATGGAGGAACAAGTCTAAATCGTTGTTGTTACTCTGCTGTCTTGAAGTCACCATCCGCAACAACCATGGTGTGGTTGAGCCTCTGCTACGGCTACAACCTCCCTCTGGTGAGCTCCTCCCATGGTGTGGCGTCACTTGCTCTATGTTTCTACTGTCTGTAATTACCCAGTAATCACCCGACCATTAATCTTAAGGTGTTTTAGTTGCCCAATTCTATAGGTGATAACAACCCATTGTTTGTTTTTTAAGTTTGTTTTCATCAGAATTTACACCGTAAGTACCAAGGCATTAAAGCATAGTCACCATTTTTTTCTTGTATATGTGTGCATTAGACATTCTGTAATTAACTCATCAAAAATTAAAATTGGGTATGTCCATGCCATATATGCTCTATGCTGTTGAGACATTATGATATGCCATTTTTGGTGTCATGTTAGCCTGGACAACCTTATGGTCTGAACCGTTGTACTTGATGGTTTCCGTGTGTGTATCTATGGATGCACCCAATAGGTAGTATAGAATGTTTAATATTTTTCTCAAATATGGAAAGTGAAGTGATGGAAATTTTCTTCTGAGTAATTTGATATTATAACAGATACTAATATATTTAAGCACATATATGGTCCTTTTGTCTTTCCTGTGGACATACATGTTACTTTGCTCACAGAATGTTAATTGGCTCACTAAAAATTTGCATAGTTATCAAACAGCTGCTGAGCTCTCTTTACTTTGGGAACTGTTTACCGGCATCTCAATCCCGACCTAGCAGGTCTACTTACCGGCATCAACAGGTACCGCTCTCTCCCCTTCTCTAGGGAAAATGCGTGAATAGAGAATTCACAACAAACTGGACAAGATCAGTATACTAGCATTGTTACACTATTAATTATTAAATACTGCAAGGTGGATATGGTTCTAATAGTATCATGCAACTGCATTTGATAATAATTGCCTTGTATTTAGGAACAGAAGGAGTACTTAGTTTGTTACATTGGATCTCTTGGTGGTTAATTTCTCCATTCTGGAGGATTCATGCTTGTTCACTACCCTTTCGTATGCATGGTTGATTGCATGCATTATCTTTTGCTTGTCGCCCGCAATGGTTGTTCAATAGATTTTCTATGTTCCATTCAATATGTCTATTTATAATTATCAAATGTTATTATGAATGTTAGCCGTGTGTACATACTATGTTAGGGAGGAGCATAAATATTAGCACATGTGTATTTTCCAGAACACAATATTGGCTAAACAAACTGCACATGGCTTCATTTATTCTGAGCATATTCTTACATAGTATAGTGATATTTATTTATTTATTGCACCAGTATGTGAATCATACCCTATTGAACAGTATGTAACCACAACAAATCCCATGTATTTATTTGATAATAAAGCATGTAAACTAGAACCTATCCCACATTTCTATTTTTTAAGATATTTATTAGTTTGATGAGTTACTCCTCTTGATAGTCGGAAAATTGCAACTACACTTATGTTTCTTGCTTTGATATGATTCTTGCTTCTACTGACTGCATAACAGTGTGACAATGAGATTTTAAGTTTGAATTCATATATCATTGTATGGTTTATGATTTACATTTTCAAGGGTTGTTAATTATAACGTTCTCTTAAGTATGTGGTTGTTCTTTTGGAGACTAAGAAACAAGCTAACATACATTTTTGTCGGCAAGACTTCTACCTACCCTTTGATGTTACAGATTGCTAATCCTGCAATACCATTTTGTGCAGATGGAACATGCACATTAACTTGTTGACATGTTTGGGACAAACAATATGGAACATGGAGGGTGTCTTGTCCTGAGACCTGAGCCATTCACATGTATCATAATGATTTCCCTTACCTCCGGTGCATCATGCCAATGTATTTCTTTTTTCTAATTCCCCAACTGCTAATGAGTTACCTAAAGTTGAATCTATATTGAATACTCATTTACTTTAATAACTTGGTCAATACTTGATGTGCGCCTAGAAAAGTGTAGCTACACATTGGAATCTTAAATTTTATGTCAGGGTGGCATTTGTATTCTTTATCTGGAAATAGTACTTCCTTGTTAACCTCTATGGTACTGTCATGATAGTCGTTGTTAAGCTACAATGAGAACATATATTTTGTCCAACCTTTGTCCTATAGTGGGTGGTTGTCTTGTGAAGAAATACCTCTGTATTGTACTATCTTGTGAAAAAAAAATACCTCTATACTGTACTGTCATGACACTTTGGTTGGCTTATCATAATTGTAATTGTTTCCTTCTTATTACAATATATGTGTCTTACAACAAAAATGTTTCAATTCAATTGCTATGTGGTCTGCATGTTCCTCGCATGTGTGATCTTTCTTGATGCCAGGATATTCTGCAATCCAGAAGAACTTGCTACTCAGAAGTGGATGACAGTGAACAGTAGAAGCTATGGTTTCTTGATTTGTTGTTATGTGTACGTGTTGTCATGAAGCATAGTGGTTCTGGCTTTGTGTAAAATCATTATAAGTATAGTACCTCTTTAGAGGAGTTGAACGCTGAACTATGTATGTGATTCATGTACCCGAAGTATCCACTATGATGCCTATTGCTGACGAATATAACTATTTACTGATAATATTAGTTTCTGGCTGGAATTATCTATGATGCCTTTTTTGAGGTAAATCTACGACGCCTAGTGTAACAAAAATGTGCAAAATAACGACTTGGCCAAGTTAACAAAATTAATGGGCTAAAATTGATAGGATCGGTCTCTGGATGTGGCCCAAAAATGAAACGGGCTAAAATGAATGGGTTGTATTGTTGGGCTTTGCTCATTTAGATACCTTATTGGACTGGGCTGGTGAAAATTGTGACCTTATTTTTCAATCATCGGTAATGCCATCAAGGCTGCCACATCATCACCTTAGCCACGTGGCTGAAGCCATGTCAGATCCTACATGGTTCAAGTAGACCTCTAGTGACGAAAACAATTAGTCAAAGATTTATCGACCAAATGTTTTTGGTCATAGAATCTTTGACCAAAACATTCAAAAGGTCATGTTTATTCGTTCTTGACGGCCAACTGTTGACCATCCAAATATGGTCATAAAAAGGTCATAAATGGATAACAACGACGATTCTTTGACCAAAATTGAGGGTCACAATTGAGTTTTTTTTCTTGTAGTGACCGGGCAGAGCAAGATTCGTCCCAGAGAATAGAAGTAGTGTGTGTCTACAACTATCTTGGTACGAATCGGGTGGGTAAGGCCCTTCTTTCCCCATTGTTTTGACATGCCAATCTGTGTAGATTGATGGGGTTGAATGTGAATGATTATCTTAGCAAGATAGAGATAGAGACTTCCTGGTTTATGAGTTTTCAGTAGAATAAGTATTGTGCTGAAGCACAACAACGCAACAGGTTGAGATGACCTCCCTGCTAAATTTTACCTGGAGTTTTGAATAGAAAGTAAAGATGATTTGAAAGAGTTATTTGATGCTTTTCATATCAAGATATTGGCTATTGAGAGACTAAATCATGTTGTTATCTCTTTGATTCCCAAAACACCTGATGCAACAATTAATTAGATGTTTAAACTATATGTCTTCAATGCAAGTAATAAAAAACTTACAAAATGTGTTGGCTAATAGAATATAATGTTTCCTAAGGTGGTTTGTGACACACAAACTAGGTTTATTAAAGAGAAAGATATCATGGAGGGTATTGTCCCGTTGCATGAAACTGCACATGAGATTCACTCTAACAAAAAAGAAGTTTGTTTGCTTAAGACGGATTTTACGTATGCCCATGACAAAGTCAAATGGTCTTTTCTTTATCAAATGACGCACACCAAAGGATTCAGATGTTTGATGTGATTGGATAATAAAAATTGCTTGGGGTGGAGGATTTTCTATAGAGTTGAATACTATGGATGTCATACTTCCTCACTTTCAAAGGTGTTAGGCAGTCATCCCCTCCCCCCCCCCCCCACTTTTTTGGTATTATAGCAGATGGGCTAACCAGGCTTATCAAGAAAGTTCAATATTTGGGTTTTCTAAAAGTTTTGGTGCCTCATCTAGTAGATTATGGTCTAGCAATTCTACATTATGTTGATGACACTGTATTTTTACAAAAGAATGTCATGAAAAATGCTAGAGATCTCAAGTTCATGATGTGTACAACTAAATATAATTTTAGGTTGGAAATAATTTTTCATAGGAGTGAAGTTTATTGTCTAGGAGACATCCTTTCCTAGATTACAACCATCGTGAAATCTTTACTTGCAATATGGGCACTTTTCATTTCTCTTTCTCGAGGGTTCCAATTGATGTCAAGTAATTCACATTGGAAACCAAATTAATATGAAGTTGAAAAGAAACTCCTCATATGGAAAAGAAATATCCTATCAATAGGAGGCAAAGGGCAGCTTTGGCAAATTGTTTTATGAGCAGTATTCCCCTGCACATGGTTTCCTTTGTGGAGGCCCTAATGGAGTTGTTAAGAGAATGGATTATCACAGGGTAGAATGTTATGGCAACAGACTAATGGAAAGAAGTACCATATGTTATACTGACCTATAGTGCACTTAGCAAAGGATTAGGAGGTTTGAGAATTCTTGATCTTACCCCATTGAATTAGAGCATACATTGCAAACTATTTTTGTGATCGGAAAATATTGTAGATACATGACAAACACCACTAAAAGGGAAATATTTGCAGAGACAAGTGTTGTCATTGTGGAAGAAAGGAATCATGGATCACTGTTATGACCTATGGCAAGAGTCTGATGAATTCAATCATGCTTTTCGTAGATATACCGAGATAATTGTAGGGGATGGAAGAAGAATGCTTTTTTGAGAATACACTTGCCTTAATGGGAGACCTTTTGCATCAAATTCCACACATTGTACAATATCCCTTTACATTGAATGGGTGACAATCCTAAAAAACTTGACTGGTGGATCATTCTATTTACTCACTTTAAATTGGGTATCTATTTGCCTCCTTTTTCCACTAGGATCGTAAATCTTATAATTTTCCATATCCATATGATCTAGTCCTTAGGTTTTCAAAATAGTGTAATGGAAAAAGAAGTGTTTCAAATCACTGCTATTTGACTTGGACCTATTCTAAAAAAGTTGAGGTATTTTGAATTGTTTATTAACACAAACAAAGTGAGGGAAAACCTCTAAAAGAATTTCCATATTGACCTTGGACACACTATAAGCATACCAGATCATTATATGGCGAGATATCAGATCAGCGAGAATATTGCAGTATTTTGTGAACTTTGTGGACCAGGGAGATGAAGAAGATAAAGTGAACTGGAACATGGACACAAAAGGGAAATTCATAGTTAGGATCTTATACCTTCAGCTCAAATCAATGTCTATGGTTAGATATACACACACGCGGGGCTCAGAGTACCCCTTAAAATGAAAATCTCCCTATGTTTGATAGTTAACAACATAACATCCTAACACAGAATGATTTTGTTAAAAGGGGTTGGAGTGGTGATGAAAGTGTCACTTCTGTGCAAAAAAAGGGTGGATCATCTGTTGTATGGCTACTCATTAGCCAATTTCATTTGGCAAGTGGTTTTCTTTGCTTTTGGACGATCACCAGAACGGTTGAACACACCGATGATTTGTTTTGAGGGTGGATTGACTCTTTCCCATTGTCTCAGTGCAATGTTTGCTCCATGCGGGAGTAACGATGTGTTGGACTTTCTGGAAAATGTCCAGTGCTTTTTGAGAAGAAATATCAAAATCGAAGAAGTATCAAAGCTAGAGTGAAGCTGCTGGAGAAGGTGATTTCTCAAGCTTATGCAGGGAGACATGGTTGGGCGCCAATGAATTGTGATGATAATGATTGTCGAATTTGCGTTTTGGTTAGAAGTTGCTCTTTGTTAGCATTGATTTGCTATTGTTTCATATTTGTTTACCTAGAAAAAAAAAGTAATCCATCCTTTCCGGTTTATTAGGCCCATCTTATAAATGAAAATGCTCTGCACACAACGCTTTTTTGTCCGACATCGGTCGACCAGATAGTAAATCATGTTGCATGTTATATCCCACAAACTGAATCATCCCAGGCTGTCTCTAATCGTACACGTGTTGCATGCGAATTCTTCGTCCGTAAAGGAGGATTGTCCTGCAAATCTCATCAAATAAGGAGGACACAATTAAGTATAGACAACATATTGAAGCTACATACATGACCCCCTCATTCCTAATGCATTGGTTGATTCCACATTGAGAATCAAAATTTGACAGAATTTAACGTAGACTGCTATATTGCTATATTTGACTATTCCCCAAACAATGAGCCCTATATACAAAACTTTAGCTCTAATAGATTTTGACTAATTCTGGACGGAGGGAGTATAAGACTTTAGCCCTATATTACACTTCTTTCTTTTTTGCACGCGGTTAATTTATTGGGTATGGCTAGCTTTCATCTAGATGATAATTAATCAAGTCTCATCTCAATGACATTAGTATGAAAAAAGAAAATGAAAAGATCCCCACGTAATTTCCATGTAAGATCATATGACATGAGTTTTTTTTAACACAAACGACGTATGAGTTAGATGAGACTTTGTTAGATAACCTCTCTGTAAAGAAATATAAAAGTGTTTAGATCAGTACTTTAATAATCTAAATGCTCTTATATTTCTTTACGGAGAGAGTAAGTATTTATAATGAAAAAAAAGTAGCCCTCGCGTGATGCAACCGGCTAGTTCAGAGCATCTCCAGCCGCGCCCCCAGAATGGCCCCCCGAGGCGATTTTTACGCCGGCGCCGAAAAAACGGCCCAGTCGCGTCCCAGGAGCCCGTTTTTCGCCAGCCGCTGAAATCAGCGCCGGCGGACCCAGGCCGAACCCGACGCGCCGGGGGGCGCCCAGGGGCGCCGGTGCGAGTGTTTTGGCGCGAAACAGCCACGGGCCCGCCGAGTCGGCGAGACGGCCGCTTCGTCGACCTCATCGTCTCGGTTTCCGCGGGAATCAATGCAAAGGCTGCCGCGCTGCTGCGCCGGTCAGCCTCCATTGATGCCTCACGTGCGGCGCAGTGAAGACGCCGCCGACGTGCGTCCCGCCCGCTCCCGCCACACGTCCACCCGCATGTCGCCCCCTCGCCGCCCGCCCGGCTATAAAGGCGCCACTTCGCCGGTGGCGCCCGACCTCCCTCTCCTCCCGCAAAAGACTTCTCCCCTGCTGGTGAGTTACCCCACCACTCCCCTCCCCCGCCGATGAGCGAAACCATGGCCGAGAGATACCCAGCGGCGGCAATGGCGAACGACTTGCCGCCGACACCTCAAGAGCCGGGCGCGCCTTCAGACGAGTACGGCGTCCCCGCCATCGACATGCGCGTGCGGGCGTGGAGATCGAAGCGCCGGCGGCGCCCCGTGCCGCCAAGATACCGAAGAAGCGGCACGGCGGCGAAGATCACCGCATCCGCTCCTCGCGATGGAGGAAGCAATGAACGAAGCGAATCTGCGCGCCGACAATAAACGCCAGGACGCCAGTATTCAGCGCCGCCCGAGAGAGCGATCGCCTCCGTCAGCGGCATCATCCGCATGATCGCCTCAACTCCGATGGATGACGCGAGTGGTGGGGCGTCCCCGGCCGCACACTCAACACCGTCCTCGACCACATCGAGAGCGGCAGTGTGCCACGGCTGGAGTACCCGACGCGGCCCTCCTTTTCTCGCCGCCGCGGCAGCTCCTGGATGCCGCGGCGAATGGAGCCGGGGTCGTCCTCGTCGTCAGGCTCCGGCTCGCCGGCCCTCCGCCCGTCAAGCCTGAGCCGGAGGGGACACCACTCGGGCGCCGCGCTCGCAGCGGCGCCCTCGTCATCAACGAGCCCTCGCCTGTGATGGCACTGACGAGGCGCTCCCTCCGCCTAGTCCTGCCGAAGCCCGAGCCGGACATGCTCCCCATGAAGCTGGAGCATGCCGGCATGATGGCCCCCGACGACGAGTCCACCCTCAAATAGGCCAAGGAGGACTACGTCCGCGGCGAGTCGCCGCCGGCGTGGGCGTACACAGAGACCGATCCGTAGCCGTGCGAGAAGGCGTCGCCCGCGCCTAGGAGGCGGCGTTATCGTCATCGGCAATGACGACGAGGGCGAGGCCGGGCCGTCAGCGCGCTGTCTGCGACCCTGCGAGGGCTGCAGCAGGGACGCCGCAGGTGAGGCGCGCGACGACGACGACGACGGCGGCGGCGGCGGCGACTACACCCGCTTCTACAGGCTTCTCGCCATGTAGACGACGGCGGCGGCAGCGGCTAGGCTTTTTAGTTCGTTTCTAAGTTATTTGGGCGTAGTTCTGGCATGTTTTTAAGTTTTTGTACAAATTTCGACGAAGTATGGCCGAGTTTCCTGCAAGAGTCACCGTGTTTGCAAAAATTTAAAACGAACTTCGTCGAACCTGCGGCGACCATGGGCCTGTGACTGGGAGCGAACCGAACCCCAGGACCAATCTAGCGCCGGTTCGCCCTAAGCCGCTTATTTTCGGCGCCCTGGGGGGCCGAACGGCTGGAGATGCTCTCACAGCGTGACCACCACCGGACTTCGGAGCACGTTGGACACGGTATCGACTCCGGAGCCTTTGTAAGTAGATGGACACCTCCACAATGGCTGGAGAAAACGAAACCAAAGATGCACTCCAGCACGGCTTCGAAACAAGAGACGCACTCCAGCAGATATACGCTAAACTCCCGTCAATAAACCCTAGCCGACAACACATGCACGCGCGTAAACTGCCAAAATTTGTCCCGTCTCGTCTCTCTGCCATGGAGCCGGATCTGGAAGCAGGGGCGTCACCCCATGCCCCCACCGTTTCGGCGAAGTTCGCCGTCCTCCGGCTCGTCGGCCTCCTCGGCCTCGTCATGCTGACATGCGTGTTACTAGCCGCGTTCATGGCCTTGCTGCAGGCTATCCCCAAAAGCGACAGATATCAGATCCTACGTGTCCCCACTTTCTCGGTCGATCTCGCCGGCTTCGACGGGCTCGACGGCCGGCCGCTGGCGCCCAGCCTCTCACCAGCGTTCAACCTCACGCTCCACGGCGTCAGCAACCACAGCTCGGGGCCGTCGTCGTGGGTCTGCCAGGAGCGCGGGACGGTGGCGGTCTCGTACGCGGGGGCGGTGCTCGCCTGGGGCCGCGTGCCCGGGTTCTGCTTTGGCGAGCACGCCCACGAGCGCGCGGGGATGGTCGCGCTCGGCGCCGGGGTTGGGCTGTCCGACGAGCTGCGCGACCGCATGGCCTCGGAGATGCGGTCGCGGTCCGCGGAGGTGGACGTGGACATCGTGCTGGGCTGGATCGCGGAGGACAACCACTACCTGAAGAGGTTGCTGTCGTGCCGGGTGAAGCTGGATGAGCCGTCGCCGCGGCCATCTCCGTGCAACGTCCTTGTATCGTATCCCTGGTGAATCACAACATGGACTAATTTTCCATGGAAAATCCGTTGTTTTCATATGATGAGTTCATTCGTCATATTGTATATTTGGTTTATAGTCACACGATTAGTATTTCTGCTAGTAGTTACTAGCAAATATGCCCGTGCGTTGCAACGGAAGAATAAAACACATGCTTCTAGCATAATAAATACGACTTAAGTCCATGATATCTATTTTAACATACCGCCTCATCCATGTTATTGCTTATCCTCATTCCGGCCTTCATCAACTATGATCGTGGTGTCCATCTGATCACATTGCGTCCGTACGCGGCCAATCCCATGGTGACGATCTTGGCCACCGCCTAAACCCTAAACCCACTCACACTTGCCACTCAACCACACCATCACAAGTGAATTTCTAATGTTTTAAAAATTAATCGGCGAGCTGGACGTGACGTCCGCCCTTCCCGTTGCAACCTACACCTAGTCACACACTATCCCTCCTACACCCATGCACTTTAAAATAGTATATTAGTTTTCAAAATGCATCGATATTCTTTAAAAAAATATAGAATCTTTTTAAATCACATGTACTTCTTACAAGAGAATGGATATTTTCTAATTACGATTTTTTTAAATCACATGGACTTCTTAAAAGAGAATGGATATTTTTTAATTACGATTGTTTAAGCATGTGAACACTTTTTAGAATAACAGAAACTTTTTCTTGCAGAAAAGGGTGAACAATTTTAAAATTATATTAATATTAGTTTAACACGTGACAACTTTTCTTAAAACTTCGCAAAATAAATTAAAATGCATGAATGATTTCTAATAATTACACATAATGTTTCAGAAGGCAAAAACATTTTAAATATTAATTCCTGATCGTACTATTTTCTTTTCGTCCCTAGCAAGAACGGAGTTTATTCTTTCCTTCTCCGACATGAGAGTTTTAATCTTTCTCTAATTCCATTCCTTCCAGCCTGATATTATTCCTTCTAATTTCTTTCCTTCCTTAAGGACACACCATATTACTATTCTCTTAGTTGTTCCTTTCTGCTTTATTATGCACTGTATGAACCGGGAACAGTTGGAGACAATTTATTTTATATGTTACTTTACTGGATGTGCAAGCATATATGTTTTCGTCTCGTGTGCCCTAACATGTGTGTAGATGTTAGTGTAACATTATCTAATTCTTCTCCATGTATGTATGGTGTTTGTTTCTTTTTTTAGTAGCCAGTCATTATGAGTTCATGAGGGACATCAACATAGGAGAGTGGAGTGAAGTGGCTAGGGTTTGGTTTGGTGAGCGGATGGGGATGAATATATAAAGGGTCGGTGAGACAGCATGGGTCGGGTCTGATGTGGAGGACGCGTCCGGGCACCCCCCGTATCCGGCCCATATTTAGGCTATATGAGGGTGCCGGTCGGCCCGGGCATTTAAGACCTGTTTTAGGCGCCCGTCTGAATCGAATTTTCGTGACCTGTCAGTGACCAACCGTTCACCTGAACATTTGAGATGGATTGAAGATGTCCTGTTGTAAATGCTCTAACACTTTCGCGTGATGGATTCGAAGATTTTTATCGATGCGTGAAGGATCCAAAGTATTAATTTCGCAAAGGAAAAAAAATCCAAACTACAAAAAGCAAGTATTTTTTTTAAATGGCAAAAAGAAAAAAAACAGGAATTGTGACATGTGTGCACGCTAGTCTAAAGATAAAGCTAGCCACACACGCGTTAGCTCGTCTAGAAGAAACCAGCAGCCGCGTCGGTAGCGTTCCTTGGACTTGTCGCTCGCAACCTCGCTGATTAATTATCTCCTCGGTTTCTCTTCCGTGATGGCAATTGTCCACAACCGGACCTCTCCTGGGTCACGCCGCACCTGCCCCCTACACCCACTGCCGCGCCGCACGCCGCTGGATCTCCACCCCCACCCTCTCCGCTCCACGGGATCCCCGCACGCCGCACCACCCCCGGCCATGGGCACTGCCTACCCGCCTCCCCCTCCCCCAGCTCCCCCGGATCCTTGCACCACCCGGCCATGGCGATGGCTGCTCCCCTCGTCGGGAATCCCCGCTCCTCCGGCCATGAAGGGCTCCTCTCCGGCCGTGCGCTCCAGCACCGACAGCCACTCTCATACTCGTGTTGTTCAACTGCGACCCCACCATCGGATGGCGGCCATGGCATGCCGACATGCCGTGCCGGCGCAAGTCCTTTTCTCTGTATCTTGACCCCAGACCTTTTTTCTGTATCTTCAAATTGGCTCTCTCCCCTCTCTTTTTTGGACTTCACGCTTCTCTTTCCTCTTCAACTGTTCGTGACCTTCCTTCCAGGTCTGCTTCCGCATTTTTGGTTGGTGAAGCATGCCATCGTTCTTCGTTTCAATCCAAATCAGACATGGGTCGGTCTCGCGCGCGAGCACGGCAGCCCCTGAGCAACATTTCGATGCTCGCACTTCCTAGGAGCCAGGAGCCCCTCCCTTTCTTCAGCTTGCTGCCGAGGTCTGTGAGGCCTCCCCTTCTTCCTCCATCTCTCTTCGCTCTCCCGTTCTTTTCTCTAAGAGCTTTCTCTATCTTTTATTTTTCTGCAGAGAGATGGCCATGGCCGCCCGATGCCGGAGCGCCGTCGGCCAAGGACCCGCCGGCATCTAGACCCCCTCCACGCCATCTCCATCTCGCCGGAGACCTGCACCAAGTCCCATCCAGTGCCTTCGCCACCCTTCGGCCCCGCCCCGTAGCTCTGCAGCCCGAGCGCTTCAACCGACTTGTGCCTCAAGCAGAGGAGAGGAGCTCCCTGCCACGAGCCTCTCCGGCGATGGCAAACCAGCAGGCTGACCCCGCCTCCTTCTTCCTTTTTTTCCGCCGCGACGCATCACCCCTTCGCTGTCTCCTATTGCGTGGACGCCGACGGCAAGCGGCGGCCCGTACCCAGCGGTGGAGAACGCGGTGAAGCAGTTTAATTAAGGATCGCGGGTAGGATTGTAACTAATGCAGGGTTGTTTTTGAAAAAATGAAGCGTTTTCTGATATACCCACTTAAAATAGGATGGCGGGTTGAATTCTAATAAATGGAGGGACTTTTATGTAAAAAGGCCAACAACGTACGACAGAAACCCAATTCTCTTTATTATTAGGATTAGGAAAGAAATAGTACTCCCTCCATCTCTGTGCTATCAGTTTGGTCAATGAATAATGGGTATTTTAATGTGCCCCTGGTTCCTTAACTCTATTCATTCATCCCCACGTTCTTAACTTTTGCTCAGTTTTTCTCACTCCCTTGCCCGAAACCCTTAGAACAGGTCACAACGGACGTTGCCATCGGGTCAGTGCTTTGACCGTTAACTCTGACGAGTGGGGCCGCATTGGACGGTGTCGTTGTTCGACCGTTGGGCCGTGGTTTCGTTAGGCCGTCCCTTGCATTAAACGCATGCGCGTGCCGCCACGACAGAAGCCTGCTATGCATGCACCCAACAAGCATGCTGCATCGTCGACAATGTATATACGATGTCTTAAAGCCGATCGAACTGCATGCACCGACTGAGCCTGCATGCGTCGATGCGTGCCGCCACGATGCACTAACCGAGCCACTTTCATGCACGCCAGCCGCCACGGATGCAGCGACGGTCGCTGCCGCTGGTTCCTCTTTTCTCGCACGCTTGTCTCCTCGATTTAGAGCATTGATTTTTACAATCAGTTGCAGCCTTTTTGATCCACTCGCATCTGCACCCGTTTTGGTACGACAAATAAATTGAACAAATAGGTTTTATATTTTTGTGGCTGCATGCACTAGTTAGGTGGCTACATATTTGTGGCTTGTGTAAAAAGGGAAGGGTTCGTTGTGGCTGCATGCACTAGGTGATTACTAACAAAGCGAGCTCTCTAAGAAAACAAATCAACAAATATGTAGATAGGACCAACAAGCCCATAGCACGATCACATAGTTGAAACTAGGAAGAACTTCATAATAGAATAGATAGAAAACTTAATAATAGAACTTAATAAAAGGGCCAACAAACCCATAGCATTTCCAACATAGTACAATTATAACTTAACATAACATATACTCAAGAAAAATAGATAGAGGGTTTAGAACCCTAGACGCCGCCTTCTCCACCTCGCTCCTCCTCCGGGCGCCCTTCGCTGCTCCTCCGGGGCGTTGTCGATGGGGTACGTAAGAGTGTGCATGCGCGACGCGGTGGGGAAGATGTTGGTGTACTCCGTCAACATGTTGTGGGTGGTGAAAGCGATGAACTCGCAGCCACACCAAAACACCCTGCCGAGGAGGTAGAAGGCTTCGAATGTGTTGGTGAAGTGGGCAAGGAGAGCAACCACCACCCCATTTTGGATGACCTCCTCAACACGGAACATCCTTGGAGATCCCCGCGGGAGGTGGTGGTAGCCGGGCGCGAGAAAGAACTCGGTGAAGTTCCTTGCGGTCCTCCACCTTGATATCGCCCACACACGTAGTGTGATCTCAACGTACACGCCAGGAGGATAGAGCCTCTCCGGCACGGTGGGTGGGAGGTGGTAGGTTGGTCCGGTGTATTGCATGGTTGAGGATGTGCTAGAAGGAGAAGTGGTTGAAGAGAAAGAAGGGCAGATGGCAGAGAGGATGGGAGATGGATGAGGGATGGCTGAGGCAGAGGGTGGCTTAAATAGCCATAGTGCTACGTGTTATTTGGTTGTGGCAATAACGGGGTCAAATGTGAAGTAGCCCGTTTTCAAACCCACCGCAGCATCGGGAGTGTACACGCGTGGAAAACAGTGGTTTGAAAAGAAGAAGAAAAAGAAGCTAATTGCACACGTGGGAATCCGTGGTCATACATATTATATGAACAAAAAGAGACAATCTTTGAATAGTTTGTGGCCATTTTGCATAATAAAAATAAATTTGGCCCTTAAAAATTTGGTCATTTTTCATTTGTATAGAACAAAAAGAACTAAATTTTGCTACACAATATCAATTGATTTCAAATGATGCAAAAAAAACCCAGAGCCAACACGTTCACAAAAAACAGAGCAAACGGTGTAAAATAAACGACGCAATTTGACGGCCCAACCAAAGCTTGGTTTCCTTTTGGGCCCAATAACAATGTTTTTTTTCGCGGAGTCAGTGGTGGGCAAGCAGCCGAGCACAACCAATAGGATCGCCTCTCGCAGATCACCCCATGATCCAACGATGCGGAGCCGTCCTTGTGATCCAACGGTGTGGAGTCTGCACGCAGCCTGCCCACCTAATTCCTTCTAGAAGACCAGATCTGAGGGTTGTTGCTTGGCGCCAGGGTATGATCGGACGGCTGACGTTGGGAGTTAGGTTAGGCGAAACCACACGGGGTTTAGAGGGGTTTTTAGCTGGTCAACGGGGTTTCGAAGGCTTTGACTGAGCATAACTAATTTTAAAAAATCAAAAAATATGAAACCTTTGCCGTTCGTCGTTTTATAAGACACACTAACGAGGAAAAATACTAAACTTGGTCTATGGTCATTTTCATGAAAAACCCTAGCTGGCACGATCGAGGTCAAATGAGCATCATTAATTTAAAAAAATCAAAAAAATATAAAACCTGTGCACAATGTTGTCGTATGTGACATGTTACCAACCAAAAATCATAAACTTGGTCTATGACCATTTTCATGAGAAAACCTTCACACATATGAGGTATCATGTACATGATTTCATAGAGTTCGAGGAGAGGAGGTAGGGTTACCTTCTGTTTTTGAAAAAAAAAAAAGAATCACCAAAGCTTTATTTCAAAGTGAATAAGAAGGATATGAAATTAGTTTTCCATTTTCATATTTTAAACATGTTTTTAATAGTTTTTATACTAAAGCATATGTTTTCAAAATAAAATGTAAAAATATGAAAATTAATTCAAAAAATAGTGAGACTTCGAATCTACACTATGGAAAGTGAATATGTGTTAATAAAAAACATTTGGCTCATTTAGAGTAGGTCCAAAAAAACTTAATTACAAATGGGCTGTTTACCCTAGCCTGGGAGGTCATTTGGAGCACATTTCTCAAATTCAAATTTATTTGACCTCCTCTAAATCACTTTAAGTTTTGCACACATGATCTCCCACACAAACATAGATAGTTTGCCAAGGTTTTATTTGTTTTTGTATTTTCTTGAATTTATATTGTCCAGTCAAATGTCAGTTGAAAACATCGGATAATGAAACATGCTGGTGGGAAAAAGCACGCATTTGATTTGATTAATAAACATGAGACAAATAATTAGGATAATACTCCTTTATGATCAGTGAAAAAGCAGCATGTGTGATCAGTGAAGCAACACTGAAACAACATGTGTGATCAGTGAAGCAACACTGAAACAACATGTGTGATCATTGCAACACCTAAAATCATAGTTCACAACATCTAAACATAAGTAACCATACACCACAGGAAAATTTAAGGACAGACAAATATAGATAGCATAATACATTACTAGCATCACCATTGATTCAGATCAACAAACCATAAACAACCAGATTCAGTTCAACAAACCAAAAGTAATCTAACAGATAAAAGATAAAGCTTCTGTTCGCTCATCATAGCATCACATCATCACATCATCACATCACGCCGGAGTTAGGGCCTTCGCGAGGGCGGCATGTTGCCCCCTGATCCTGTAGTCCTCCCCGCGAATCGCTACATCCTCTGCATGAGACAGAAGGTGATCGAAGCGGCCATCCCTTGGCTTTGGCTTGGTGGTGCAGTAGGGGCAGTGCCACTTCTTGATCTTGCGGTTGTAGAAGGAAGCAACTCCCTTGGCCTTGATCTTCACCACCTCCTTGGCTGTGAAGGACGCGACGTTGCCCTTGCACACTTCATCTTCAGAATCATACTGCACACATGAATGAGTTACATTAATACATTATAGATTCATGGATACACCATGTCAAAGGAACTAAATGAACAATCTAAATTTCAAGTAGGCTTACCTCATATTCTTCGTCATCATTTTCCTCTAGATCATACGGGTCGTACTGGGCCAACTTCCTCTTTCTACCCCCCAACCATCATCCTCTTGGATATACAATTACATCCATCACTAGTAAATACGGAAGCCAATTGAAAATTTAGATATGCACACATGACACATTGATCATAGGGATAATATACTCCCAATATACTATGATCACTGTTTTGCATTTTTCATTGTCATGCACACAAATTGAACAGAGCTAATATAACTATTATGAACAAATTTATATACTAATGAATCAAATAACTTCTTAATCAATGGATTCCGTTTGGGCATATGACATTCAAAACCCCAATCTGAGTAGCATTCAAAAACAAATTTAATAGGGACCCAATCTAAGGCAACGAATCTGAGTAGCACTAAAAACCCAATCTGTGAGCATTAAAAATAAATCTAATAAGCATACATCTGTGTAACATTGAAGCACAGAGATCCTTATCTCTCATACAGATCTATCTAGCATTTTTGCAACGAATTTATCCAACAAACCCTAGTCCAAAAACCCCCATCCCCCCAATAAAAAAAAACCCGGCTCATCCGTCAAACCAACTACTCTTGTTAGAATAAAACGCTAATGCAAGATCATAGACGACACACCGAGGCACGATATTTGTTAACGAGGTTCACCGATATGGCTACATCCCCGGGGCATGACTACGGGCGCTCCTCCCCAAGATACTGCAACTGCCCGCCGGCAGGCGCAAGCACAAGCCGTCGGCTCCCAGCGTACCTGTTGCTATCAAGTCGTCATGAGTTACAACATGTGGTGCCCCTCCGTATATAAGAGGCCTAGGATACAAGTGTCCGACTCCTACACAACTCGTACCTAACCACACCAATTACAACTCCAAGTCCACGTAACCCCTTGCGTACATAGTATATTCGACACAAATATAACAAACTCCACCTTGGCGAATATTCTCCACCACTTAGAAGTCGTCCATGCTCGAACCTCCATGTACTCCGGACTTGGGTTGTCTCCTTCGTAGCTTACTGAGACCTACCCGACGGGCCAGACCCGCCGCCACCGTGAGACTCCACTGCTACTCCTGCAGCTCCACTCTCCATGGCTCCACCTGCAATAGTGCTCCCTTGCAACTTGTAAAGATGCGAAGCCGTCCTCTCTCCTATCATCACGGTCACCCCATCTTCCATGATTTTCATGGTCTTCGTATCCCGATCAACGGAATTCCATACCACCATCATGAAGAACACCAAGCGAAATTAGATTCCTCCTTAGCCTCGCACATGCACGACTTCAAGCATCCGCTCAACTCCGTCAACCATCTTGATTTTGATGTCACCTACTCCAAACAACACGATAACTTTGTCATCGCCCACATAGGCTAAACCAAACTCACCAGACTTGTGCGAAAAGAACCACTCCCTATTGGGCGTCGCATGAAAAGAGCAAGCTGAATCCAACATCCACGCTTGACTTTTGTTGACCATTGTTTGATACTACGAGAACATCACTCTGCTGTCTCGAGTCATCACCATGAGTAGCCGCATTAGCACTTGCACCACCCTTGATTCTGGGCATTCCCTCTTTATATGTCCCCGTCCTGCACACTGTAGCTTGCACCTTTTCTTCTTTTTCTTTTACGCCTCTTGTCCCTTCTGGTGATAACCTTTAACTGTCAACCCCAAACCTTGAGTACTCTCCTTTCTGCAAAGCATTCTTTTGCTTCATCAACTCATGTCCAAGTAACGCTGCAGTGACTTCCTCATTATTGATGGTTATCTTTCCATGTGTCAATGTAATGACCAAATGCTCAGAGGATGGTGGCAACGAAACAAGAAGAAGTAGTGCCTTATCCTCATCCTCAATCTTCACATCCGAGAGCGCTAGATCCGTGGCCAATTGATTAAAGGCATTCACATGCTCCACAAGATCCGACCCTCCTGCATCTTGACCCATAGAACTTTTGCTTCAAATACTGACTTATTGGTCACGACTTGGACATATAACGATTTGCCAACTTATCCCAAATTAGGAGTATCTTCGTCCATGACATGATACATGACACGATCCGCAAGACAAAACCGTATGGTAGCGGCCTTTGCACTTGCATATCCTCCCATGCATCGTTGTCAACCTTGGCGGCCGTCTCCTGCAAACCCTTCAAGATTCCTGCTGCGCCGAATATCCTTGACTCTTATGCGCCATAGACCGAAGTTACCCGTGCCATCGAATTTCTCCACATCAAACCTGGTGAATCCCGGCGCCATGCCGAGCCGCGATCTAACCGACATGTTGCCGCCGGTCTGACCGCCCTTGTTTTCTTCTGCGACTCCCTCACGAAAAAGATCACTGATCCTGTATTCCTCGTCTGAAGCCACGCCGCAGTCCGCGATCTACCAAGAAATCTGACTTGCACCGCCCTGTCCGCCCTTCAGGAATTGCCGTGAAGCCTCTCGCCGTAACACAGACCTATATCTGCCTAGCCGAATCGCTCCACCTTTTTCCGAACTTGCAGACCAACCTTTTGTTTGGTGCCTTCGCTGCCTCGGTCGCCAGCCTTTTATTACTGCTGGATCCACGTACGGCCTTGCCTATTCCTTCCCTGACACACGGACCGAGTTCAACTCTGTCACGATTCGCCCGGCCTTTGCCAAACCAAATCTCCCACGGACTTATGCGTGCACACGTCTCTTATTTTCTTTTTTTCTAATCATAGCTAGCAGACTTGTCCCTGGACCAAAACATGCACGCACGCACGGGAGCTGCTATCTCGCGCGCGCGCGCTGCAACGCGCGATTTCCGACAGGCCATGCTTTCCCTTTTTAGCAATTCTGGTTATATCATTTGAGGTAAATCTGGCCCCACCCTGGGCCCCACCCGTTGAAATCAGGGGGGTGGGTGAGATTTAGTTTTTACGAGAGAAAGAGTAGGGAGGGTCGAATGGCGTACGCGCACATGTGGGCTGAATCATTAACGTGGGTGGGCCTATCTTCCGTTAGCTTTCGACAGCGCGACGGAAGAGATCGCTCGTTGCAGCGCTCGCTCGCGAAGGAGCGTTTCCGCACCCAATGCTTCGCCTGCTCTACGTTATTTCAATCCCTTTTATATCCGCATTTATGAGGATATTCATGTGTGTGGTATAGAGGCGAGTAATCTAGCCGATGCTATAAACCAGCTTCACGCTGAAATCACAAGCAGGGGAGTCCTGATCCTTTTAGAAAACCAACCTCTGACTTTAATGACCCCATTGGATCAAATTTCCATTTACCCATAATTGATATGAATGTGGGCAACTATTATTTTTCTTTTACGAATATAACCTTGTATATGCTGCTCACTGTCGTTTTGGTCGTTTTTCCGTTTTTTGTTGTTACGAAAAAGGGAGGTGAAAAGTCAGTGCCAAATGCATGGCAATCAGCTTGGCGACATGGATATTACGGCACTGGACATACCTCTTGGTAGCCCGAGGCGCGGCCATGCTCCCATGCGCGTCCTGGAGGCTGTGGGCAATATTTCGAACGAGAGGCCCCGCCTGGAGCGCAAGGGGTAGACGAGCTGGACAACGCATGGGAACGAGTTGAAGCGGCTGAGCATGAAATAGAAGCAATTCATGCCTCACTCAAGATCGCCCCGGCAGCAAAGAAGATCATACCGGCGTCAACTAAGGTCGTGGTGGCGATGGTACAGCAGTATCATATTTTTTGAAAGGCATATAGAAACAACTACTTCCTCCATCCCATATTATTTATGGGATTTTTATTTCTGTGCCCCTGGTTCATTAGTTGTACCCATTCATCCCCACTCTGTTAACTTTTGCTCCCCAGTCCCTTGCCCAAAACCCTCAGAACGGGTTACAACGGACATTACCGTCGGGTCAATGCTTTTGACCGTTAACTCTGATGAGTGGGGCCGCGTATACGTGGGCGCATGCAACTAACCGCGGTCGTGGGGTAGCACGTGTCCATGGACACGCCCGAAACGTCCCATCGTATAAAGAGGGGCAACCACCTCCATCACCCCGACCATTTTCCCCCAAATCCCCTCCCTGCCGCATCGTCTTCCTATCCCCCACCGGCATCGTCTCGCTCTCCTCCACTGCCTCCACCGCACCGTCTCGCTCTCCCCCACCGCATCCTCTTCCTCACCTTCATCACCTCCATCTGTCAGATGGCCGAAGCTCGTGGCGACGCTGTCGCAGCGGCCGGAGATGTGGTGGAGCTGCAGGGCGCGGTGATCGCGGATGTCGGCGGCGTCCACGGCGGTGCGGGGAAACTCGCAACCGCTGCGGATGTGGAGAAGGATGTGGCGGGCTCCGCCTCAGGCGCTGCAGAAGGTGACGGCGTCGAGCGGCGCAGTCCATCCCGATACCCCTGATGCACCGCCTGCCGTGGAGCAACAGGTATTTGCACTTGCTTAGCTTGTAGAGTTAGTTGCTCCCTAGTTGCATTGGTTAGATTGTGATTCATACGATAGTTCAGATGGTTAGAGTTGTTATATTTGTGTCGAATATACTATGTACGCAAGGGGTTACGTGGACTTGGAGTTGTAATTGGTGTGGTTAGGTACGAGTTGTGTAGGAGTCGGACACTTGTATCCTAGGCCTCTTATATACGGAGGGGCACCACACGTTGTAACTCATGACGACTTGATAGCAACAGGTACGCGGGGGAGCCGACGGCTTGTGCCGGCGCCCGGGCGGCCGGTGTTGCGGTATCTTGGGGAGGAGCGCCCGTAGTCATGCCCCGGGGATGTAGCCATATCGGTGAACCTCGTTAACAAATATCGTGCCTCGGTGTGTCGTCTATGATCTTGCATTAGCGTTTTATTCTAACAAGTGGTATCATGAGCAAGGTTGCGAGAAGGCTATGCGAAAGATCATCCGGAGGTACGAGGATCATGCTCGACGGGTGCCAGGGAACGTCCGATTGGTGCAAGGTGGAGCATGGCGGCGATCGCGGATGCGGTCGGTGGTGTCGGACACTTCGGGCAGGAGGCTTGAACCGTTCGATGGGCTGAGGTCGGTAAGGATCGGCTAGACGTGACGATCGGACCGGCGTAGTGGCTGTTGAAGATGTTGCGGAGGCGACGGATTCGGCTCGCGATCAGACCGGCGACCAGACATGGGGGACGGCCGGATAGATCGGAGTTTGAGAGCATCGAGATGATGCACTCGGTGTTGTACAAGGGCGGCGACGCGGCACTGCGGACGGATCGTGTCGGCTACGTGGATGGCCAGGGTACGACACGGCTCGTGCATGGATGATGCGCGAGGTGGCGTCTGTTTCAGCCGGGTTAGCGTACGGTGTGCGCGCGACAGGGCACTACAGATCGCTGGCGAGAACCAAGGTCAGATGTGATGGCGTAAGCTGTTCGTCGGATACGGCGGCGAGGTTTTTTTTCGAGATGCACGGAACGGAGAAGGAAAGACAGGATTCAGTTGTCGGTGTTTGTACGCGTGACGGCCGCTCGAGCCTCAGAGGTGGCGTGTGGCAACCGGTTTCGGAGCAGCGCGACGCGCAAGGGAAAGGAAGGTCAATGCAGCAAGCTTCATCGGGCGGGGTGCAGCGCACAAGGAAAATAAAATCATGCTGAGGCAGGAGTCGGGAGGATTAACATGCAGCGGATCCTTTTTTACATGAAGGTGTACGTGCGACCTTCCTACTCTTTCTCTCGTAAAAACTAAATCTCACCCACCCCCCTGATTTCAACGGGTGGGGCCCAGGGTGGGGCCAGATTTACCTCAAATGATATAACCAGAATTGCTAAAAAGGGAAAGCATGGCCTGTCGAATCGCGCGTTGCGGCCTTGTATGAGATAGCAGCTCCGCGGCGCTGAACGCTCCTTCATGGCGGCGAAGGCCAGAACGAGCGATCTCTTCCGTCGCGCTGTCGAAAGCTAACGGAAGATAGGCCCACCCACGTTAATGATTCAGCCCACATGTGCGCGTACGCCATTCGACCCTCCCTACTCTTTCTCTCGTAAAAACTAAATCTCACCCACCCCGATTTCAGCGGGTGGGGCCGAGTGGGGCGGTTACCTCAAATGATATAACGAATTGCTAAAAGGAAAGCATGGCTGTCGGAATCGCGTTGCGTTGCGGCCTTGCATGAGATAGCAGCTCCGTGCGCTGAGCGCGCCTTCATGAGCGGCGAAGCGAACGAAGCGATCTCTTCCGTCGCGCTGTCGAAAGCTAACGGAAGATAGGCCCACCCACGTTAATGATTCAGCCCACATGTGCGCGTACGCCATTCGACCCTCCCTACTCTTTCTCTCGTAAAAACTAAATCTCACCCACCCCCCTGATTTCAACGGGTGGGGCCCAGGGTGGGGCCAGATTTACCTCAAATGATATAACCAGAATTGCTAAAAAGGGAAAGCATGGCCTGTCGGAAATCGCGCGTTGCAGCGCGCGCGCGCGAGATAGCAGTTTCAACACCGTCAGATTCATCTCTGAGCAACCGGCGATCGCAAGGGGGCTGCGGGCCTGCCCCACCGTGCAGGCTTGCGGTGCACGTCAGGAGCCTGTGCTTGACCGAGATGACGCGAACCTCCAGCCACACCGCGCCTCCGTCGCGCTTCTCGTCGGCCATCTGCTCGGCCAACTCAGTCGGAAGGCCGACGCCTCCGCTCGCCGCGAAGATGGCCACCTGCCCGGTACTGTTGACCGGCACGCAGAGCTCCTGCACGGCACCGGTGGCGAGCGGGACGCCCCGATACAGGACGACTGCTTCGCCGCCGACGCACTGCTCGTCGCGAATACCGGAGTCGATGCTCAGGGTCAGGTTGAACGCCCGGGGGACGCGGGAGTCGAGTCCGGCCGCGCCGTCCACCATGACTGATAGCTCGGGTAGCAGGCGAGAGAAGTCCGTGGTTTTAAGGTCGTACAAGGTTAAAACAGTCACGTCGATGAATAGCGCGGCAGTCACAATGGCGAAAACGAGATCGGCAAGTGTGCCCTCGTAGAGGCGGCACGGCGGCGGAAGATGCTTGTCGCTCTTGTCGGCTAGGAGCTTTTCCTCCATAGTTGTGGTCTCTATCTATCTATCTATATCTCTTCGATGTTGTATATAACACAAGGGAGTCCGGGCAGGCAAGACCCCAAGGTTAATTAGGAAGCGTACATGGAGAGTTCTCTTATTCATAAGTAGGAAAACCTAGATCTTACTATCCGAGATCAAGAGTTTGAATGCGATTCTGTTTCTCGGAGTCCCCTTTTATCTTTAAATTTGCAGGGGCATGGGAGATAGTACAGTAGTCCCTCCGTTCGGAATTATTCGTTCAAGAAATGAATGTATCTAGATGTATTTTAGTTGTAGATACATCCAACTTTATCCATTTTTGTGACAAGTAATTCCGAAGGAGGGGGTATATTGTAACGGGTCCTATTGTAATCACGAAAACCTTGTGCTGTGCAATGAACAGGCTGGAAGTGACATGGCGGTGGGTGGTGCATCTTGGTGAAGCAGGGATGCAGAGCGCGGTAGGGGATCAGCAGGTCGATGTGGATAACAAGCTGTTGTTCCACCAAGCAGGCTGGGTTGCAACTTTTGCAAGTGCACTAGCCAGTTCAACTTCTATGACTAGGTGACATATACTCCACACAGGCCGGCAGCCAGATGGCTAAAGTGCAGGGGGTAGCTTGGTGCGCGTAGTCCTCCACGTGCTAGATCCTAGTTCATGCGATTCGATCTCCACAGGGTTAAAGTGCAGGGGGTAGCTTGGTGCGCGTAGCTCTACTGTCCTCCACTATTTACTGTGTCCTGCTGCAGTAGATACTAATTAAGTGCTAAAAGTGGCTGACGAAATTAACCTTCCAGTTAAAGTTCTTGCGGATGAATACAGCCCAGAATCCGCATCTTTTGCCTTGTTTTGCATATTGCTCCACACATATGACATTCAAGATCCAAAATATCTCGGGAAGCACC
This sequence comes from Aegilops speltoides, assembly GCA_021437245.1. Taxonomy (NCBI): domain Eukaryota; kingdom Viridiplantae; phylum Streptophyta; class Magnoliopsida; order Poales; family Poaceae; genus Aegilops; species Aegilops speltoides. The sequence continues at coordinate 438,145,754 of CM038142.1, forward strand.
GCAGCGAGGGCAACGGTCAAGGTGAAACCGGATAACTCTGGCACCCACTGCCCCTGTCAAAGTTCATTGGAGCCAGAGACATATTACATAATTTGCTTATTTTATCTCGAGTAAATCACACAGACTATATATTGCCTCCGTTTCTAAACACGTGTCATTCTAGCATTTCATTCACACCATAACTCCGACCATGGAATATATGGACAATACTACATTATCCTTTTCAATTCGCTCACTCATTGCTTAGGATGTACTGTATTCTGTAAATGTGTGGAAACGACATCTCAAAAAACTATGCTTTGGAGATGAAGGAGGATGGTAATTTATCCTGTCTCGTTATGTACAAGGAATGCATAGAAGAGACCATATACTACGTACCCTGTTTAATTAGCTAATTTTATAGTTGTGTTTGTATAACATTAATAGTCCATAATGGGAACTTACTAAGACTAGAATTAGTCAGGAGCGAAGCAAGTACTTTTTATTGAAGCAAAGTGCACATAACCAAGCATCTATTCCAGGGAGCTTTTTCGCTCCAAGAATCGCCCATTTGGGTGAAAGCAACACCTGATGTATTACTTTTGTGACGCGTGGTATTAATTTGGGATGGGGGGTGTGCAGTTCCGCTGTGACTCTAAGGCTTCGGTGAAAATTTTCTTAACGTGATGCATACTTCACGTGTGGCTGTAGCGTTTTTGGTGGATGTGGAACATTCGATTTGTTTCCTGCCACCCACGATTTGTTTCTTTGTTGGCTGGTGCATGCCGTGCGTTGGCTGTCTGTTACGATCTGCATGCATGCGTGATGGGCATCACACCATCTTATCCCTATCCACTCTTAAGATATTTTGGCTTCCTTTCCTCTGGATTTCTCTCCATCTCTCTGGAAGGCTCCCGTCAAATCCGTGCACGGCTCAACCACCGTTCCGCCACCGTATGAGCCTATAAAAACTGCTCTTCCCGTCGCTTGCTCCCAGCACATCGTCATTCATCGCTCGACATGCATGTTTCTATGTCGCCATTCGTCGCTCGGCCGCCATCATCCGCCTTCGTCAAGGCCATGCCACTGGCGTGCGCCATCAGGGCACGGGCGTGCCTGCGGCGAGCCTCCACTAGGCCATCGCCACCATACCGAGGTTGCGGCTACTGCTCATGGGGATCTCCATTGCCACAAGACCGAGGCATCCTCTGGTGGAGCGGTGGACACCACAGAGCAGCGGTGGCCCGCCCAACCTGCCGCCGCTTCGAGGTCACTGCTGTTGTGTCGACCTCGCGCCTGCCGTTGGCACCTTGAAGTCTCTGGTCCACGTCTTTGCTCAGGGAAACTGTCGCCTCGGGTAGGTTAGAGCTGAAGGCAATGCGAGGAGGTTCTCTCTGCCCTCGGCTGAACTCCTCGATGGAGAGCGCGCAAAGGTTGTGTGCTCATCCCTCTCTTGGTTATGTACCTTGCTACCCGCGTGTGTGCTCCCGCATCCTGCTGTTGCGTCATCTGCATGCGCAGGAGCAGTAGTATGCTGCTGCTGTGTGGTGGGCATGTGCACTTGGTCCGTGTGTGTGCTAGCTAGGTGAGGGTCACTGCTCTCTCTAACTTTTTACAAAGAAACCTCCACTCTCCATCATGCATATCTCCGCAGGTAGCCAGACGCTTCCAGGATCAAGAGAAAGGGTCCTTGGATGAATAGCTTTTGCTTTTGGTGACATGTGATGTGATTTGTTGTGACACTTCAGGTATTAGCACGCGTATAGTACTGGTTTTGACTTATTTAGTGTACCCTACATTATGTGACTATGTTGTGTGTTTGGGGCTGCTTATTTCTAGGAAGCTCAATAGGAATAGGGTGTGTTTTATCATCATCAGCTAGGGATCCACTACTTTATCCTAAACTGCTATTAAATTCACAAGAGGGAGCATTTCAATAACAAAATATGTCTCGCAATGGTTTATTATATCATGCATATATGTATGATGCACCAACAGTTCCATTTTTGTAGCTCTATTGTGTACCAAAAAATTGAATTGACAATGTCTGAACAAATATGAAGTAAAAAATTATCATGAAAGGGAATTGTTTTATTTTTCAAAACTAATGAGGTTGGATCTGCTTAAAGCATGTATTCACCAGTTAACTTCACTTTTTAGGGTAATTGCATTTTAAATCTCCACAAGAGGACAAAAACAGTACTCTTTTGGAGATCATCTAAACAAGATGGACGGCTTCACACCTCCTGTGCCATTTTATGTGTTTTAGATTTTACTTCAGAGAGCATTCATCAGTTTGTGTTCTAAATTTTACTCCAGACAGTGTCTTTGGACTGAGGCCACTCTGGAGAGATAACTTTAGCACCATTGATGGTTGCTTTTCTTCCCCTGTTGACATATCTCCTTCCTCTAGATGTGAATATATTAATAAAACAAGGAATTTTTAATATTACTGTCTGGCGGAGTTCGCAGATTATTCAAACTTTTTGCAGCTATGGAGATCTGTCCGGACGGTCTTCTGTCCTACCTCTGAATCGAGGATATACTGTTGCTGTATATGAAGTGTAAATATTCAGATATGTATGCTGCCTCCTAACTTCTCTTTACAGATTTATTATCTATGAAATGCATGCAAGCAAGTCCTATCTTACAGACAATTACTCCCTTATAGATAAATCCGTTGATTCATAAATTAATTGGCCGGTGATCGGTAGATAGTCAAGTGGATTGATACCTGGAGTTTAGAGCTCAAAGTCCTTCTAACTTCTCTATTTGGCTGTATTTTTTTGACAGCTTTGAGAGAAGAAGTACTGTTGGTCATTCCTAACATGTATATTTTAAATACTAGAGAAGTGAATTGATAGTTCATTCAGTAGAGTATTAGTAGATGATGATTTCTTTTCTTTGCATTCAACTGGTGTATATCCTGATATGTTTAGTCCGTTCCCAAAATAATTTGTGAAGTAGCCATAATAATTATACACCTTCTCTGTGTATTAATTAGTACTCAGTTTTTTGGGGAGCTGGAAGAAGCCAACTTATCATAATATGTGAAAATGAGTTTATTTACCTGCAGTGCCTTTTATCAGTTGACAAAGTTGTTTGTTAAATAGTTAGTTAGGCATTACAGTGAAGCTTGGCCAAGGGACTTATGTTGAGGCCTACAAGGCTCGAAGAACTGTAAGTAAATTGGTGCCCTTTGATGTATATTCATTTGTCAACTAATACTTGGCCATACTAGATAAAAGCGCACACACCCCTAACAGATTCTAAATGTATACTTGGACGACCTTTAAATACCTGGATGATATTCCGCATAAACAAAGCCATATCGTCATTTTAACGCAAGAAGCAAGCAGTGTCCCATAACAAAAATAGCTACTGCTTTTACTGAGTAGCAAATTCATTACTTACCGGGGCGTCAAGAAGAGCTCTCTGCACAAAGGATTCATTACCTGAGCAAGGCATACAATTCAGGCGGCCTTTCACGGATTCACCTTAACTGATAGCATATGACCATAAGATTTTATTTCTTGAAATATAAGACCGCACCACCATGCACAAAGGAAACAAGAGTTTTACAGCAGGTAAGCGGCCACTGTGAGAAATTGAAGATAAAACACAACGTGATCATTCAACAGGTAAAACCAAATTTGAGGTGAAGTCATTAAATTGAGTATTTGTTTCCCCAGGACATGTCGGAATTCACAAACATACAAAAGTAGAAGATAATGTATCGGCCAAACTATCAAAATTTGAAATTCTCTGTCAGGCACAACCAATCCATGAACCTAGACAGCAATACTAATAAAAAGTTATATTTTTCCAGCGAACACTCCCGGGCTGCCTCGAATTACAATAATGTGAACTTATGGGGGCATCAAGAAGAGCTCTCTGCACAAAGGATTCATTACCTAAGCGAGGCAAACAATCCAAGAGCCCTGTCAACATTTCACCTTAGATGATAATATATAATCATAAGTTTTATTTCTAGAAGGAAATAAGAGTTATACAAGTGTCAAGTAGTCAGGGTCGCATAACTGTTAGAAATTGAAGATAAAAAACAATGTGATAATTGAACAGGTAAAACTGAATTTGAGGTAAGGTAACTAACTGAGCATTTGTTTTCCCATTGGACGTGTCGGAATTCACGAACATCCAAAAGGGAAAGATAATGAATCGACCAAACTACCAAAATTAGAAATTTTCTGTCAGGCACAACAAATGCACCAATCCATCAAGCTAGACAACAATACTAATAAAAGTTACATTTTTCAAGTAGCCAGGGCTGCCTCGAATTACAAGAATTTAATCACTGTTCTTACTAAGAAACAAGTAAAGTACTGAAGAATTCAGGCATAACAAACCAAGGAAACACACGACGACCAGAAACAGTGAGTGAAGCAAAGGAACGGAACCTGGGACACCTGAGGAGGAATTCACCATCTCTGCCGCCCAACGCCCCAACCCAAACGATACCCCACCAGACATGCACGGGGACGATATGCTCACTCCACGAGCAGCTCCACGGATCTTGGCCCTCTCGCGTGGCGGCATTTAACTGCGATGGCGAGCACGAGTCCATGGAGGGGATCAAGCAGCGCTTCGCGGCGGTGCATGTGTGGCTCACAGGTCGACCATGGGTGGTGCGTGTCGGAAGTGTTGGGGAACGTAGTAATTTCAAAAAAATTCCTACGCACACGCAAGGTCATGGTGATGCATAGCAACGAGAGGGGAGAGTGTTGCCTCACGCCCTCGTGAGACCGAAGCGAAGCGATCACAACGTAGAGGAAGTAGTCGACGTTCTCCTCGCGATCCAACCGATCCTAGCGCCGTTACTCGGCGCCCGAAGTTCTTGACACACGACAGCTCGGTGACGCTCCTCGGGCTCCGATCTAGCAAAGCTCGGGGAGAGAGTTCCGTCGACGACGGCGTGGTGGCGATCTTGATGTTCTATCGACGCAGGCTTCGCCTAAGCACCGCTATGATATGACCGAGGTGGAATATGGTGGAGGGGCACCGCGACACGGCTAAGGAACGATCTCAAGGATCAACTTGTGTGTTCTAGGGTGCCCCCGCCTCGTATATAAAGGAGCAAGGGGAGGGCCGGCCGGCCTAGGAGGCGCCAAGGGAGGGGGAGTCCTCCTCCTAGTGGGAGTAGGACTCCCTTTCCTAGTCCAACTAGGAAGGAGGAAGGGGAAGGAAGGAGAGGGAAGGGAGAGGAAAGGGGGGCGCCGCCTCCTTGTCCTATTCGGACTCCCCATGGGGGGCACGCGCCACCTCTGGTGCGGCCCTCTCTCTCCCTCTTGGCCCAATAAGGCCCATTACTTCCCGGGGTTCCGGTAACCCTCCGGCACTCCGTTTTCTCCGGAAACTTAGGAACCTTTCCGGTGTCCGAATATAGCCGTCCAATATATCAATATTTATGTCTCGACCATTTCGAGACTCCTCATCATGTCCGTGATCACATCCGGACTCGAACTCCTTCGGTACATCAAAATACATAAACTCATAATATAACCGCCATCGAAACCTTAAGCGTGCGGACCCTACGGTTCGAGAACAATGTAGACATGACCGAGACATGTCTCCGGTCAATAACCAATAGCGGGACCTGGATGCCCATATTGGCTCCTACATATTCTCGAAGATCTTTATCGGTCAGACCGCATAACAACATATGTTGTTCCTTTGTCATCGGTATGTTACTTGCCCGAGATTCGATCGTCGGTATCCAATACCTAGTTCAATCTCGCTATCGCAAGTCTCTTTACTCGTCCGCAATACATCATCTCACAGCTAACTCATTAGTTGTAATGCTTGCAAGGCTTAAGTGATGTGTATTACCGAGAGGGCCCAGAGATACCTCTCCGACAATCGGAGTGACAAATCCTAATCTCGAAATAAGCCAACCCAACATCCGCCTTTGGAGACACCAGTAGTACTCCTTTATAATCACCCGATTCGTTGTGACGTTTGGTAGTACCAAAGTGTTCCTCCGTAAACGGAGTTGCATAATCTCATAGTTATAGGAACATGTATAAGTCATGGAAAAAGCAATAGCAACATACTAAACGATCGGATGCTAAGCTAATGGAATGGGTCATGTCAATCGATCATTCAAATAATGATGTGACCTTGTTAATCAAATGACAACCCCTTTGTCTATGGTTAGGAAACTTAACCATCTTTGATTAACAAGCTAGTCTAGTAGAGGCATACTAGTGACACTCTGTTTGTCTATGTATTCACACATGTATTATGTTTCCGGTTAATACAATTCTAGCATGAATAATAAACATTTATCATGAAATAAGGAAATAAATAATAACTTTATTATTGCCTCTAGGGCATATTTCCTTGATCTCCCACTTGCACTAGAGTCAATAATCTAGATTACATAGTAATGATTCTAACACCCATGGAGTCTTGGTGCTGATCATGTTTTGCTCGTGGAAGAGGCTTAGTCAACGGGTGCGCTACATTCAGATCCGTATGTATCTTGCAAATCTCTATGTCTCCCACGGACCAAGTCCGGATGGAATTGAAGCGTCTCTTGATGTGTTTGGTTCTCTTGTGAAATCTGGATTCCTTCGCTAAAGCAATTGCTCCAGTATTGTCACAAAAGATTTTCATTGGACCCGATGCACTAGGTATGATACCTAGATCGGATATGAACTCCTTCATCCAGACTCCTTCATTAGCTGCTTCCGAAGCTGCTATGTACTCCGCTTCACATGTAGATCCCGCTACGACGCTTTGTTTAGAACTGCACCAACTGACAGCTCCTCCATTTAGTGTAAATACGTATCCGGTTTGCGATTTAGAATCGTCCGGATCAGTGTCAAAGCTTGCATCAACGTAACCATTTACGATGAGCTCTTTGTCACCTCCATATACGAGAAACATATCCTTAGTCCTTTTCGGTATTTGGGATGTTCTTGACCGCTGTCGATGATCCACTCTGGATTACTTTGGTACCTCCTGCTAAGCTTATAGCAAGGCACACATCAGTCCAGTACACAGCATTGCATACATGATAGAGCCTATGGTGAAGCATAGGAACATCTTTCATTTCTCTCTATCTTCTGCAGTGGTCGGGCATTGAGTCTTACTCAACTTCACACCTTGTAACACAGGCAAGAACCCTTTCTTTGCTTGATCCATTTTGAATTTCTTCAAAATTTTGTCAAGGTATGTGCTTTGTGAAAGTCCAATTAAGCGTCTTGATCTATCTCTATAGATTTTGATGCCCAATATGTAAGCAGCTTCACCGAGGTCCTTCATTGAAAAACTCTTATTCAAGTATCCCTTTATGCTATCCAGAAATTCTATATCATTTCCGATTAGTAATATGTCATCTACATATAATATCGAAATGCTCTGAGCTCCCACTCACTTTCTTGTAAATACAGGCTTCTCAAAAGTCTCATATAAACCCAAATGCTTTGATCACACTATCAAAGCGTTTATTCCAACTCGAGATGCTTGCACCAGTCCATAAATGGATCGCTGGAGCTTGCACACTTTGTTAGCTCCCTTTGGATCGATAAAACCTTCGGTTGCATCATATACAACTCTTCTTCCGTAAATCCATTCAGAATGCGTCTTTACATCCATTTGCCAAATTTCATAATCATAAAATGCGGCAATTGCTAACATGATTCGGACAGACTTAAGCATCGCCACGGGTGAGAAGGTCTCATCGTAGTCAATCCCTTGAACTTGTCGAAAACCCTTTGCGACAAGTCGAGCTTTGTAGACGATAACATTCTTGTCGTCGTCGATCTTCTTCTTGAAGATCCACTTGTTTTCTATTGCTTGCCGACCCTCGGGCAAGTCAACCAAAGTCCACACTTTGTTTTCATACATGGATCCCATCTCGATTTCATGGCCTCAAGCCATTTTGCGGAATCTGGGCTCACCATCGCTTCTTCATAGTTCGTAGGTTCATCATGATCTAGTAGCATGACTTCGAGCAGGATTACCGTACCACTCAGTGCGGATCTTACTCGTTGATCTACGAGGTTCGTAGTAACTTGATCGAAGTTTCATGATCATCATCATCAACTTCCTCACTATTTGGTGTAGATGTCTCAGAAACCGGTTTCTGCGATAAACTACTTTCCAATAAGGGAGAAGGTACAGTTTCCTCATCAAGTTCTACTTTCCTCCCACTCACTTCTTTCGAGAGAAACTCCTTCTCTAGAAAGGATCCATTCTTAGCAACAAATGTCTTGCCTTCGGATCTGTGATAGAAGGTGTACCCAACTGTCTCCTTTGGGTATCCTATGAAGACACATTTCTCCGATTTGGGTTCGAGCTTATCAGGTTTAAGCTTTTTCACATAAGCATCACATCCCCAAACTTTAAGAAACGACAACTTTGGTTTCTTGCTAAACCATAGTTCATAAGGTGTCGTCTCAACGGATTTTGATGGTGTTCTATTCAGCGTGAATGCGGCCGTCTCAAGAGCATAACCCCAAAACGATAGCGGTAAATCTGTAAGAGACATCATAGATCGCACCATATCTAGTAAAGTGCGATTACGACGTTCGGACACACCATTACGCTGTGGTGTTCCGGGTGGCGTGAGTTGCGAAACTATTCCGCATTGTTTTAAATGTAGACCAAACTCGTAACTCAAATATTCGCCTCCACGATCAGATCGTAGAAACTTTATTTTCTTATTACGATCATTTTCAACTTCACTCTGAAATTCTTTGAACTTTTCAAATGTTTCAGACTTATGCTTCATTAAGTAGATATACCCATATCTGCTTAAATCATCTATGAAGGTGAGAAAATAACGATATCCGCCACGAGCCTCAACATTCATCGGACCACATACATCTGTATGTATGATTTCCAACAAATCTGTTGCTCTCTCCATAGTACCGGAGAACGGGTTCTAGTCATCTTGCCCATGAGGCACGGTTACAAGTGCCAAGTGATTCATAATCAAGTGACTCCAAAAGTCCCTCAGTATGGAGTTTCTTCATGCGCTTTATACCGATATGACCTAAACGGCAGTGCCACAAATAAGTTGCACTATCATTACCAACTCTGCATCTTTTGGTTTCAACATTATGAATATGTGTATCACTACTATCGAGATTCATTAAAAATAGACCACTCTTCAAGGTGCATGACCATAAAAGATATTACTCATGTAAATAGAACAACCATTATTCTCTGATTTAAATGAATAACCGTCTCGCATCAAACAAGATCCAGATATAATGTTCATGCTCAACGCTGGCACCAAATAACAATTATTTAGGTCTAAAACTAATCCCGAAGGTAGATGTAGAGGTAGCGTGCCGACCGCGATCACATCGACTTTGGAACCATTTCCCACGCGCATCGTCACCTCGTCCTTTGCCGGTGTTAAGCAATCCGTAGTCCCTGTTTGAGTTGCAAATATTAGCAATGTAACCAGTATCAAATACCAGTGCTCTGCGAGCTCTAGTAAGGTACACATCAATAACATGTATATCACATATACCTTTGTTCACCTTGCCATCCTTCTTATCCGCCAAATACTTGGGGCAGTTCCGCTCAAAGTGACGATCGCTTGCGGTAGAAGCACTCGATTTCAGGTTTAGGTCCGACTTGGGTTTCTTCTCTGAGCGACAACTTGTTTGCTGTTCTTCTTGAAGTTCCTTCTTCTTCCCTTTGCCTTTCTTCTTGAAACTAGTGGTCTTATTGACCATCAACACTTGATGCTCCTTCTTGATTTCTACCTCCGCAGCCTTTAGCATTGCGAAGAGCTCGAGCATAGTCTTTACTAACCCTTGCATATTATAGTTCATCACGAAGCCTTTGTAGCTTGGTGGCGGTGATTGAAGAATTCATCAATGACACAATCATCCGGAAGATTAACTCCCGGTTGAGTCAAGTGATTGTAATACCCGGACATTACGAGTATGTGCTCACTGACAGACCCATTCTCTTCCATCTTGCAGCTATAGAACTTATTGGAGACTTCATATCTCTCAATCCGGGCATTCTGTTGAAATATTAACTTCAACTCCTGGAACATCTCATATGCTCCATGACGTTCAAAACGTCGTTGAAGACCCGGTTCTAAGCCGTAAAGCATGGCACATCTTGAACTATAGAGTAGTCATCGGCTTTGCTCGCCAGACGTTCTTAACGTCGTCGGTTACATCAAGAAGCAGTTCGCACCCAGCGGTGCATCCGGGCGTAACTCTTACATGCAGCAATGAGGATAATCCTCGAGTTACGGACCCGATCCGTGTAATTGCTACCATCATCTTTCAACTTTGCTTTCTCAAGGAACGCATTAAAATTCAATGGAACAACAAAGACGAGCCATCTATCTACAAACAAACATAGACAAGCAAGATACTATCGGTACTAAGTTCATGATAAATTTAAGTTCAATTAATCATATTACTTAAGAACTCCCACTTAGACAGACATCTCTCTAGTCATCTAAGTGATCACGTGATCCAAATCAACTAAACCATAACCGATCATCACGTGAGATGGAGTAGTTTTCAATGGTGAACATCTTATGTTGATCATATCTACTATATGATTCACGCCGACCTTTCGGTCTCCGTGTTCCGAGGCCATATCTGCATATGCTAGGCTCGTCAAGTATAACTGAGTATTCTGCGTGTGCAAAACTGGCTTGCACCCGTTGTAGATGGACGTAGAGCTTATCACACCCGATCATCACGTGGTGTCTCGGCACGACGAACTTTGGCAACGGTGCATACTCAGGGAGAACACTACTTGATAATTTTAGTGAGAGATCATCTTAAAATGCTACCGTCAATCAAAGCAAGATAAGATGCATAAAGGATAAACATCACATGCAATCAATATAAGTGATATGATATGGCCATCATCATCTTGTGCTTGTGATCTCCATCTCCAAGCACCGTCGTGATCACCATCGTCATCGGCGCGACACCTTGATCTCCATCGTAGCATCGTTGTCGTTCGCCATCTATTGCTTCTCGACTATCGCTACCGCTTAGTGATAAAGTAAAGCAATTACAGGCGTTGCATTTCATACAATAAAGCGACAACCATATGGCTCCAGCCGATTGCCGATAACCGGTTACAAAACATGATCATCTCATACAATAAAATATAGCATCACGTCTTGACCATATCACATCACAACATGCCTGCAAAAACAAGTTAGACGTCCTCTACTTTGTTGTTGCAAATTTTACGTGGCTGCTACGGGCTTAAGCAAGAACCAATCTCACCTACGCATCAAAACCACAACGATACTTCGTCAAATAGACTCCGTTTAACCTTCTCAAGGACCGGCGTAGCCACACTCGGTTCAACTAAAGTGAGAGAGACAGACACCCGCCAGCCACCTTTAAGCACGAGTGCTCGTAGCGGTGAAACCAGTCTCGCGTAAGCGTCTGGCGTAATGTCGGTCCGGCCGCTTCATCTCACAATACCGCTGAACCAAAGTATGACATCTTTGGTAGGCGGTATGACTTGTATCGTCCACAACTCACTTGTGTTCTACTCGTGCAAAACATCAAACCATAAAACCTAGGCTCGGATGCCTTTGTTGGGGAACGTAGTAATTTCAAAAAATTTCTACGCACACGCAAGATCATGGTGATGCATAGCAACAAGAGGGAGAGTGTTGTCTACGTACCCTCGTGAGACCGAAGCGAAGCGATCACAACGTAGAGGAAGTAGTCGACGTTCTCCTCGCGATCCAACCGATCCCAGCGCCGTTACTCGGCGCCTCGAAGTTCTTGACACACGACAGCTCGGTGGCGCTCCTCGGGCTCCGATCCAGCAAAGCTCCGGGGAGAGAGTTCCGTCGACGACGGCGTGGTGGCGATCTTGATGTTCTCTCGACGCAGGCTTCGCCTAAGCACCGCCACGATATGACCGAGGTGGAATATGGTGGAGGGGCACCACACACGGCTAAGGGCGATCTCAAGGATCAACTTGTGTGTTCTAGGGTGCCCCCGCCTGTGATATATAAAGGAGCAAGGGGAGGGCCGGCCGGCCTAGGAGGCGCGCCAAGGGGGGAGTCCTCCTCCTAGTGGGAGTAGGACTCCCTTTCCTAGTCCAACTAGGAAGGAGGAAGGGGAAGGAAGGAGAGGAGAGGAAGGGGCGCGCCCCCTCCTGTCCTATTCGGACTCCCCATGGGGGCGCCATCTCTGGTGCGGCCCTCTCTCTCCCTCTTGGCCCAATAAGGCCCATTACTTCCCGGGGTTCCAGTAACCCTCCCGGCACTTCGTTTTCTCCGAAACTTCCGAACCTTTCCGTGTCCGAATATAGCCGTCAATATATCAATCTTTATGTCTCGACCATTTCGAGACTCCTTGTCATGTCCGTGATCACATCCGGGACTCCGAACTCCTTCGGTATATCAAAATACATAAACTCATAATATAACCGTCATCGAAACCTTAAGCGTGCGGACCCTACGGTTCGAGAACAATGTAGACATGACCGAGACATGTCTCCGGTCAATAACCAATAGCGGGACCTGGATGCCCATATTGGCTCCTACATATTCTACGAAGATCTTTATCGGTCAGACCGCATAACGACATACGTTGTTCCCTTTGTCATCGGTATGTTACTTGCCCGAGATTCGATCGTCGGTATCCAATACCTAGTTCAATCTCGTTACCGGCAAGTCTCTTTACTCGTTCCGCAATACATCATCTCACAGCTAACTCATTAGTTGTAATGCTTGCAAGGCTTAAGTGATGTGTATTACCGAGAGGGCCCAGAGATACCTCTCCGACAATCGGAGTGACAAATCCTAATCTCGAAATACGCCAACCCAACATCTGCCTTTGGAGACACTGTAGTACTCCTTTATAATCACCCGATTACGTTGTGACGTTTGGTAGTACCCAAAGTGTTCCTCCGGTAAACAGGAGTTGCATAATCTCATAGTTATAGGAACATGTATAAGTCATGGAAAAAAGCAATAGCAACATACTAAACGATCGGATGCTAAGCTAATGGAATGGGTCATGTCAATCAGATCATTCAACTAATGATGTGACCTTGTTAATCAAATGACAACCCCTTTGTCTATGGTTAGGAAACTTAACCATCTTTGCTTAACAAGCTAGTCTAGTAGAGGCATACTAGTGACACTCTGTTTGTCTATGTATTCACACATGTATTATGTTTCCGGTTAATACAATTCTAGCATGAATAATAAACATTTATCATGAAATAAGGAAATAAATAATAACTTTATTATTGCCTCTAGGGCATATTTCCTTCAGGAAGAACTCATGTGTGGTTGCGGCAGTGCGTGGACAGGCGAAGCTCGCGGCGTGACGGTGGCCGGTGCATGCGTGCGCGTAGTTGCCGTGAGTGGCTACCTGCGGTGTGGCTATCGCACAACACACGGCAGCGCTCGACCGCTTCGCTGCTCCCGCCACCTCTGTAACTCATGGTGGCGAGCCGGCGATGTCTCTGCGGCGAGCCAACGCTATCTAAATGGTATGCCGCACAAGAGCAGAGAGAGCATGGCCGGATAACCTTATCTCTTTGGTCATTTTACATTTTAGCACTTAGGATTCCCTTATTCGTAACTAAGTTCTATAGCTTGCATGTTACTTTTCAGGCACACTTCTAAATGATTCCTTTTTATGCATGTTTTTAATCATATGGACCTGTACACATTTTTTTGGCGTTCCACCACAATCGATTGGTGAAAGGATTGAATGTGGTTATTTGACACAGCATGGAGTATGATTTCGGCGTGCCATACGATTTTGGAAAATTCCAAGAGTTATGATAATTATGCACTTACACTTTAGAAGAAGGGCCAGAATATGCACTAGACCAAAAGATTAGCTTTCAATTTACAAAAGAGTTGCCTAAACTTAAGAAATATTTTGATTAACAGTTCTGATGTTGCTATGTATCAGTTTATTCTTTGACATGTTTTTCTTTCGTTGTTGATAGCAATCAACATGACATTATTTGATCTACTATTTCAACAAATGGAGCTTTGCATATGAAAACTTACATGAAACATGACCAGGAACATCATTATGTAACATCACAAAAGAGTAGAATATACGGGAGGGCAATGAGGCAAATTATGTTTGAATGAAATTTTTTATTTCTACTTTAACTTGCAATCGATTGGTCAGTTTTGAATCAAACACATATCATATTCATGCCTCTTTTATTTGTTCAAAATCATTGTTGGATGCACTGTCGCTAAGCACCTATAGATCACATGGAACAATTTGCAAATGCTTTGCGTCATTTCATTGGAGGTACCAATCTGGCGGAAGGCTCCACAAGAATGTTATAAGTTACAAATGAGTGCAATATGTCCGGTCTTGCTTGAAAAAAAGGGCAATGTATAATTTCCATCTTGCAAGACGAAGCACTCATGCTGATAATAAATGTATTCTTTGCAAATTGTTCCTGTGCATGTCTTGCTTTTTTTTACTACAAAGTTATGACTAAAAATACATGCTCATAAAACTCTTATTTTTTATCACACGAAATAAAATATATACACACACACGCACATAATGTATATACGGGGCGCGGCGTGCCGCCGCGCGGGCATGGCTAGTATATTTTAGAATGGAAATTTGAAACTACTAGCATCACGATTAACTTACCATTGAGATCCTCCTGCATAGGTTGCCAGCAGCTGCTAACAAAATAGCCATCCAACCGGCCACTCGCAACCTATTCCAGCAGACTTCAACGGCCAATGTGAAGTTGGAGACCAATAAGCATACAATTGCACTGATCCCGAAGCAAAGCAAGGTCTGCAGAGAAGAACTAGTCTAATGACTACCACTTGACAATCAAATGAAATGAATCAACAATGCAATCCTATGGTATGCACATACCTTCTGAAAGTCGATGAAGCATAGGTATATTAGCCAGAGCGTGTTGGAAACAAGGGCAGCTCCTATCACAATCCTCATGTATATGTCTGCCTCACGCCACGGGCATTTGCCTTTCTCTGGATCCGGCGGCCCATTGCTCCCACAGGTAAATGCATAAAAGCATATCCAAGAAATGGACGCCAACAAAGATAAAGTGAACCAGCTTAGCAGCCAGCCGCTCAAATGTACGCGGGACCCATCTTCATTACGTCTCCTGATTCTAAAGACTCTCCAACTGCCAATCAACACATGGAAAGAAGCTAAGTAATTAACCAGAAAATAATCGATCCTGATAGATATAGTTGAGATGTACTATGATATAACTCATAAATCATTATACCACAGGGACGCAAGAAGATAGCACACACAAACAAAACCTGTACGTGATACAAAGGTAGTGAAAGTCAATAGCCATCAAGATTGATAGAAAGAACAACACTTTTGCTTCAGTACACCCCCTCTAAACACAAAGACGGCTCAGATTAGCCCATACCTCTTTATAAGTAAGGGCAAGATAGTCATATTTTATAACCTCACGTATACGCTGTACTTTATTTTTTTGAGAATCACGTATATGCTGTACATGAATGTGCACACCCTGTCGTGCTGGGCTGGCCCATTCAGCACATTCATCCTCTCTTTTTTGAAACCGCAAAAAAAAGGTGACTACTGCAGGATTCAAACCTAGGTCCTTCAACAATTAGCACAGCCGCAGTGACCAGCTAGGCAACAGGACCTCAAGTGTTAAGTAAGTTTTTTTATACTTGAAATACAACACTAGAAAAGCGCAACATTTTCTGTTTGTTTTTTCTTTTCTTTTTAGTTTCTTAAATGCGTGAACTTCTTATAATTTGTGAATTTTTTTTCTGAAAATGAAGACAAAATTTCAAATTCTTGAATTTTTCTTTCAAATCAGGGCGATTCGCAAGTTGGCAATTTGCTTTTGAAAATTGTTGGTCTTTTTTATAAATTGATGAACTTTGTTTCTAAATAAATGAATTTTTAAAATTTTGTTATTTTTTTCCAAATCAATGAACTTAATTTGAATTACTGATGAACTTTTTCAAAATCAATAAATGAAAATAAAAACAAAATAATATAGAAACCCATGTAAAAAACCGAAGAATAAAATAGCCCGGTTGGAAAGGAAAACCAGAGTCTTTCTTTTAAGCGTTATATTTGACGCACTACAAAAGAAGCAAAAGGAAAACTTAGACCATGATCAACAGAGGTGTTTGAGTAGGCGAGATGGCTCCGTCTAAGAGCACGTCGTTTCCCGACATGCTTGAAATGGCCCCAATTCTTTTCATGCCTTGTATGACCAATTCAAGGCACCATGCCAAGTTGTTTTGGTTTTCGACAAGTTGTGCATTTTTCGAAGTTTTCTCGGTAAAATAAAACGCTCGATAATGGGCGGCCGTGTCGCAACTTGCATAAAATTATACATACCTGGCATGGATGACTACCATGGTCATGCCCACCTGCTTGAAAAGGTTGACGTCATTTTAAGAATGTTCAAAAGTAGACCATGTTTAATGAAGGGTGTTCGGGTTGGCTAGAAGGCTCCACCTGAGGGTACGTTGTTTCTCGACATCCTCTGGAAGGCCTAATTTTTTCCACCTCCTTATATGATCAAATCAAGGCACCATGTCAAGATGTTTAAGTTTTCGATAATTCTTCCATTTTCTAGAGTTTTCTCAGTGAAAACAACCTGATAAATGGCCGGACGTGACACAATATGCATACGGTGTGGGAAATTCATTCAAACCTGGCATCGATGCCTACCATGGGCATGCCCGCCTACTGGAAAAGGTTGGGGTGATTTCATGCATGTCCAAAAATAGATCATGTTCAACAGAGGGTGTTCGGGTAGGCGAGAAGGGTCCATTTGAGAGCATGTTTTTGCGGCATCCATTAACTCACCCCAAATCTTTCCATGATCTTTACCGATTAAACGCACCATGCCAAGTTGTTTAGGTTTCGACAAATTTGACTTTTCTGGGGTTCTCTCGGTTAAAAAAGGTAGATAAATGGTCGGACGTGTCGCAACTTGCATATTTTGTCGGAAATCGTTCAAACCTGGCATGGATCCTTACCACAGATATGCTCCCCCTGCCTGCAAAAGTTGGAGTCATTTAAAAAAAGTTCAAAACTAGACCATGTTCAATGGAGGGTGCACCCGGATGTTTATTTTTTATCTTTATCTTCTCTCGTGTTTATTTTTTTTTGTCTTCTTTGACTTTTTGTTTATTATGTTTATTGTTTCTATTTCTCATATATATTTTTTTTTTCAGAATTCAAATTTTGTTCATATTTTTCTGTTTTTTTGGAATTCCATTTTTTTACTGTTTTTCCAAAAATGTTCGTGTTCAAATTTTGTTATTTCTTTAAAAACTGTTCGTATTTTGACATTCTGAGCAAGTTTGAAAGGCATGAACAATTGTTTTGAAATTTATGTACAATTTACAAAAAATACAAATATTACTATTTTATGAACAAAACAGGAAAACTAGAAACCCTAAAGAAAACCGTGCAAAAAAAAGGAAACATAAACTAAAGAGTGAAGGTGCTGTGTTTTTTTCTTGCCATTATGTCTCCCGCACAAGAAGAAGAAAACAAGGCTAGAAGTAAAATCAGATATGTTGTCCCAGATGGTTTGTGCGGTTACACATAGTGCGTGAGGGCTGTGGTTCGAATCCGGCCAGGTACATTCATTTTTTTACTATTAAATCTAAAAACGTAAATGGGCTGAGCCCATGAGGGAGGGCTGTTTGGCGGGTATTACGAACCTATAGCTTATATATGTTCTACGTAGGGAATGAATAGAATCGTGTGCGGTTTTTTATCCCCTCTAGTTAGGGTTTTTGACTCCTCCCGGCGGCGCCTGGCACCGTAGTGGAGATCGCGATCCCCTACCGCTCCAAGATCACCGATCGCCGGCGGCCTCGGACGCCTGGCGGAGGTGAGTGTTGGTGTGATCGGTTTAGGGTCCCCCCGCCCGCGGATATCATTTCTCACGGGCAAGAGATCTCATGGAAGGCTCTACGTCGGCTTCGGCAGCGGCGATGAGCGAGATGGAAGCGATGATGAAGGAGCTAGGCCTGAAAGAAGGTGACCTTGAGGATGTGGTGGTTCAGGATGGTGATATACCAGAGGAAGCGGCGGGATGGATGGCGATCGCGCGAGTCCATACGGATAAAACCTACAGCCAGTACTGGTTCTTCCGCAACATGAGGGTGGCCTGGGACCTCGCGCAAGAAGTGAGTTTCCGTCCTCTAGAAGACAATCTCTACACCCTCCAATTCTCCTGCTTGGGTGATTGGGAAAGAGTAATGGAGGATGGCCCTTGGGCTTTCAAGGGAAAAGCGGTCGTGATCGAGCCTTATGATGGATTTACTAGGCCATCATCCATTGTGCTCAACAAGATCGAGATGTGGATCCAGATTCATGACCTCCCTGAATTATTCTTCCACCTGATCAAATCGCTAGCATCAACTATCGGTGACTTTATTTATGCTGAACCAAAATCTCAGGACTTCGAGGGCAATTTTTTTAGGGTTCGGGTGAATGTGGATGTCACTAAGCCGCTCAAGAACGTTGTCTCTCTGGTGGTTAAGAAGAAGAGGGAGATATTCAGGGTGAAATCTAAAGGCTACCAGATTGGTGTGCGGTCCGTGGTATCTTTGGGCCATCTGCTCAAAGAATGTGGTAATGGAATTCACCCCCCATCAGCACTAGTGTTTAAAAACCTGAAAGCAGATTGGTTCAGGGGTCCAGGCCGTGGCCCAGGGGCAGCAAGAGAACCCCAAGGTGGAAGAGGACGTGGCCGTGGTCGTTCGGGCCAAGGAGGTCGTGGGTCTGGCAGAACTCAGCAAGGAATGTATGACCCCTTTGTTGATCAGGACACAACAATGGAAGAGGGAGATGGGAATCGCAAGCGAGGTGCCCAAAACACTCTTCTGCTTATGGCCCCAGATTCAACCCCATCATCTTCGATGGAGAAGCAGAACACATCCACATGGGGTGTCCCGCAGAGCCCTTCGTCAAAACAGGACCTCAAGAGGTCGAAGACCAACCCCCCTCAGATGGAGAAGAATCAAGTGAAGAACAAAACCTCAACAAACCCTAATGCGCTAACGGCGGGCCCTATCAACGGGTCACGCCAGGCGCAATGAGTTTCCTAGTTTGGAACTGTCGTGGGGCTGGCAGACCTGCGACAGTTCAAGAGCTTCGAGATCTATCGAAGCTACATGCCCCCTCCATTGTATGCATTCTTGAAACCCAATTGGAGGGCTCACGTGTTGAGAATATGGTAGGAACTTTAGGCTTCAATAAAAGTTTTGCTGTAAGCAGCTCCGGAAGGAGCGGTGGATTAGGTATTTTTTGGAATGAAGAAATAAAGCTCGAAGTGTTGGGTTATTCTCGGTACCACATAGATGTTTCAGTTAAACAAATGGCAGAACATAAAACTAGAATAACCTTTGTGTATGGGGAGGCCCAAACAAATGAGAGATACAAAACTTGGGACATGTTGAGAGGAATTACAGGAACAAGCAATGAACCTTGGGTTGTGGTTGGAGACTTCAATGAAGTGCTTCATGCCCATGAGCATGACGGAATTGGCCAGCGAAGCCAAGCGCAGATGGATTCTTTCAGAGATGCCATTGATACTTGTGGTTTGACGGACATTGGGTATAAAGGACAGAGTTGGACGTTTGAGAAGAGGGTCGTGGGTGGCACGTACACCAGAGTTCGGTTGGATCGATGTGTAGCAAATCCAGAGTGGATTCTAAAATTCCCAGATGCATCCTTGGAACACCTGGCTGCAGCCACGTCTGATCACGTACCCGTGCTGCTTCAGCTGCAAGCTATGCATGCATGCAGGCGGGGGCCACGGCCATTTAAATCTGACGAGCTATGCCGAACGAGATCCGATGCTTGAGGCAGTGGTGCATCTTTGCCGGAACCAAGCGGCAGGAGATTCGGTGGGCCAGGTGAAAGCGAAGCTTCACGCGCTGTCGGGCGACTTGGCAACATGGGATAGGCAGCACTTTGGCAGCGTTCGCAGGGAGATAGCTTAATTAAAAAAGCTACTACAGGAGTTATGGGGATCCCCAGGAAGATCCGGCCCATCGCGACAGGAGACAAAAGTCTGTGATCGCCTGATCGAGCTTTTTCACCGCGAAGAAATCTTGTGGAGGCAAAGAGCCAGGATTGACTGGCTCATGCACGGCGACAAAAATACCTACTTCTTCCATTTGAGAGCGAGCAGGCGGAGGCGGAAAAACCAAATAAAGTCGCTGCAGTGTGCTGATGGGAGGGTAACGGAAAACGTGACGGAGATGGAGTCAATGACAACCACCTTTTACAAAGAGTTGTACACTACAGAGGGAGTGGGAGATATGGATCAGGTGCTAGATACAGTGCCACGCAAGGTCACAGATGCAATGAATACGTCGCTAAATGCACCTTGCAGCGCGGAAGAAGTTAAAACTGCCATGTTCCAGATGTTCCCCACCAAGGCCCCCGGTCCGGACGGCTTCCCTGCTCACTTCTTCCAGCGGCACTGGGAGACATGTGGAGATGAGATTACTAATGTCGTGATTAGAATTGTTGAAGGAACCGAATCGGCGGCGTGCATCAATGAAACAGTTCTGGTATTGATTCCCAAGGTAAAAAACCCAACTATCTTGAGCCAGTTCAGGCCTATCAGTTTATGTAATGTCCTGTACAAAATTGCTTCCAAGGTGATCTCTAACAGGCTGAAGGTTATTCTACCTGAGATTATTTCTGAGGAACAGTCCGCCTTTGTACCGGGGAGACTTATTACTGACAATATCATCACGGCCTACGAGTGTCTACATTTTATGAAGAGGAACAAGGCAAAGAAGCATCAGTCCTTTGCCCTAAAGCTTGACATGACAAAGGCTTATGACAGGGTGGAGTGGCCATATTTGCGAGCAATAATGATCAAACTGGGCTTTAGTGAAAGGTGGGTGGACATAGTAATGGGACTGGTCACCACAGTGAAGTTTTCGGTGATGTTCAATGGAAAGAGACTGCAGGAGTTTGAACCGTCAAGAGGAATCAGACAAGGGGACCCAATATCCCCGTACTTGTTCTTGCTAGCAGCAGAGGGCCTTTCGTGCATGATGAAATCAAAAAGTGAGTCATCAAATTTGAGTGGATTACAAGTGGCTCCCACGGCGCCACAAGTTAGCCACCTATTATTCGCCGATGACAGCCTGCTGTTTTGTAAGGCAAATAGTGCGGGAGCTAATGAGGTGAACCTAGTACTGGACACATGAAGGAAATATGCCCTAGAGGCAATAATAAAGTTATTATTTATTTCCTTATTTCATGATAAATGTTTATCATTCATGCTAGAATTGTATTAACCGGAAACATGATACATGTGTGAATGCATAGACAAACAAGATGTCACTAGTATGCCTCTACTAGACTAGCTTGTTAATCAAAGATGGTTATGTTTCCTGACCATGAACAAAGAGTTGTTATTTAATTAACAAGGTCACATCATTAGTAGAATGATCTGATTGACATGACCCATTCCATTAGCTTAGCACACGATCGCTTAGTATGTTGCTACCGCTTTTATCCATAACTTATACATGTTCCCGTAACTATGAGATTATGCAACTCCGTTTACGGAGGAACACTTTGGTGCTACCAAACGCCACAACGTAATCGGGTGATTATAAAGGAGTACTACAGTGTCTCCAAAGGCGATGTTGGGTTGGCGATTTCGAGATTAGGTTTTGTCACTCCGATTGTCGGAGAGGTATCTCTGGGCCCTCTCGGTAATACACATCATCAAGCCTTGCAAGCAATACAACAAATGAGTTAGCTGTGAGATGATGTATTACGGAACGAGTAAAGAGACTTGCCGTAACGAGATTGAACTAGGTATTGGATACCGACGATCGAATCTCGGGCAAGTAACATACCGATGACAAAGGAACAACGATGTTGTTATGCGGTCCGACCGATAAAGATCTTCGAGAATATGTAGGAACCAATATGGGCATCCAGGTCCCGCTGTTGGTTATTGACCGAGACGGTCTCGGTCATGTCTACATTGTTCTCGAACCGTAGGGTCCGCACGCTAAGGTTTCGATGATGTTATTATGAGTTTATGTATTTTGATGTACCGTAGAAGTTGAGTCCCGGATGTGATCACGGACATAACGAGGAGTCTCGAAATGGTCGAGACATAAAGATTGATATATTGGAAGCCTATATTTGGAGTTTGAATGGTTCGGGTGAAAACAAGAATTTCTCTGAGTACCGGAGGTTACTGGAACCCCCGGAGGTAAATGGGCCTCGGTGGGCCTCGAGGAGAAGAGGAGGGCCGACCAGAGGTGGTGGCGCGCCCCCCCAGTCCGAATAGGACAGGAGGCGGCGCCTTTCCTCTTCCCTCCCCAATCCTATTCCAACTAGGAAGGGGGAGTCCTACTCCCGATGGGAGTAGGACTCCTCCGCCGCCTCCCTTGAGCCGCCGCACCTCCCCCTCCCTCCTTTATATACGGGGGCAGGGGGGCACCCTAGAACACACAAGTTTGATCTACGGATCGTTCCTTAGCCGTGTGCGGTGCCCCCCTCCACGATATTCCACCTCGGTCATACCGTCGCGAAGCTTAGGTGAAGCCCTCGCACCGTGAAACATCAAGATCGTCACCACGCCGTCGTCTTGTGAAACTCTCCCTCGACACTCGGCTGGATCGAGTACGAGGGCGCCATCGAGCTGTACGTGTGTCAAGAACTCGGGCGCCGGAGTAACGGCGCCGGATCGGTCGGATCGCGAGGAGAACGACGACAACTTCCTCTATGTTGTGATCGCTTCCGCCGGGTCTACAAGGGTATGTAGACAACACTCTCCCTCTCGTTGCTATACATCACCATGATCTTGAGTGTGCGAGGAAATTTTTGAAATTACTACGTTCCCCAACAAATGGCATCCGAGCCTAGGTTTTTCTATGGTTTGATGTTTTGCACGAGTAGAACACAAGTGAGTTGTGGACGATGCAAGTCATACTACCTACCAAGCATGTCATACTTTGGTTCAGCGGTATTGTGAGATGAAGCGGCCCGGACCGACATTACGCCAGACGCTTACGCGAGACTGATTTCACCGCCACGAGCACTCGTTGCTTAAAGGTGATTGGCGGGTGTCTGTCTCTCTCACTTTAGTTGAACTGAAAAGTGTGGCGCCCGGTCCTTGAGAAGGTTAAACGGAGTCTATTTGACGAAGTATCGTTGTGGTTTTGATGCGAGGTGAGACCGGTTCTTGCTTAAGCCCGTAGCAGCCACGTAAAATTTGCAACAACAAAGTAGAGGACGCCTAACTTGTTTTTGCGGGGCATGTTGTGATGTGATATGGTCAAGACGTGATGCTATATTTTATTGTATGAGATGATCATGTTTTGTAACCGGTTATCGGCAATGGCTGGAGCCATATGGTTGTCGCTTATTGTATGCAATGCATCGCTTCGTAATGCTTTACTTTATCACTAAGCGGTAGCGATAGTCGAGAAGCATAAGATTGGCGAGACGACAACGATGCTACGATGGAGATCAAGGTGTCGCGCGGTGACGATGGTGATCATGGTGGTGCTGCGGAGATGAAGATCACGAAGCACAAGATGATGATGACCATATCATATCACTTACATTGATTTGCATGTGATGTTTATCCTTTATGCATCTTATCTTGCTTTGATTGACGGTAGCATTATAAGATGATCTCTCACTAAATTATCAAGAAGTGTTGTCCCCGAGTATGCACCATTGCCAAAGTTCGTCGTGCCTGCGGACACCATGTGATGATCGGTGTGATAAGCTCCACGTCCATCTACAACGGGTGCAAGCCGTTTTGCACACGCAGAATACTCGGGTTATACTTGACGAGCCTAGCATATGCAGATATGGCCTCGAACACGGAGACCGAAAGGTCGAGCGTGAATCATATAGTAGATATGATCAACATAAGATGTTCACCATTAAAAACTACTCCATTTCACGTGATGATCGGTTATGGTTTAGTTGATTTGGATCACGTGATCACTTAGATAACTAGAGAGATGTCTTTCTAAGTGGGAGTTCTTAAGTAATATGATTAATTGAACTTAAATTTATCATGAACTTAGTACCTGATAGTATCTTGCTTGTTTATGTTTGATTGTAGATAGATGGCTCGTCTTTGTTGTTCCGTTGAATTTTAATGCGTTCCTTGAGAAAGCAAAGTTGAAAGATGATGGTAGCAATTACACGGATCGGGTCCGTAATTTGAGGATCATCCTCATTGCTGCACGTAAGAGTTACGCCATGGATGCACCGCTAGGTGCCAGAACTCTTCTTTGGAGCAACACCGGATGTTGTGAACGTCCCGCGAGCAAAGTCGATGACTACTCTATAGTTCAAGTGTGCCATGCTTTACGGCTTAGAACCGGGACTTCAACGACGTTTTGAGCGTCATGGAGCATATGAGATGTTCCAGAGTTGAAGTTGATATTCCAAAGTAATGCCCGGATTGAGAGATATGAAGTCTCCAATAAGTTCTATAGCTGCAAGATGGAGGAGAATAGTTCGTTAGTGAGCACATACTCGTAATGTCCGGGTACTACAATCACTTGACACAATTGGGAGTTAATCTTCCGGATGATTGTGTCATTGATGAATTCTTCAATCACCGCCACCAAGCTACAAAGTCTTCGTGATGAACTATAATATGCAAGGGTTAGTAAAGACTATACCGAGCTCTTCGCAATGCTAAAGGCTGGAGGTAGAAATCAAGAAGGAGCATCAAGTGTGGATGGTCAATAAGACCACTAGTTTCAAGAAGAAAGGCAAAGGGAAGAAGAAGGAACTTCAAGAAGAACAGCAAGCAAGTTGTTGCTCAGAGAAGAAACCCAAGTCGGCCCTAAACCTGAAATCGAGTGCTTCTACCGCAAGCGATCGTCTTTCGAAGCGGAACCGCCCCAAGTATTTGGCGGATAAGAAGGATGGCAAGGTGAACAAAGGTATATGTGATATACATGTTATTGATGTGTACCTTACTAGAGCTCGCAGAGCACTGGTATTTGATATTGGTTCATTGCTAATATTTGCAACTCAAACAGGACTACGGATTGCTTAACACCGCAAAGGACGAGGTGACGATGCGCGTGGGAAATGGTTCCAAAGTCGATGTGATCGCGGTCGGCACGCTACCTCTACATCTACCTTCGGATTAGTTTTAGACCTAAATAATTGTTATTTGGTGCTGCGTTAAGCATGAACATTATATCTGGATCTTGTTTGATGCGAGACGGTTATTCATTTAAATCGAGAATAATGGTTGTTCTATTTATATGAGTAATATCTTTTATGGTCATGCACCCTTGAGGAGTGGTCTATTTTGATGAATCTCGATAGTAGTGATACACATATTCATAATATTGAAACCAAAAGATGCAGAGTTGATAATGATAGTGCAACTTATTTGTGGCATCGCCGCTTAGGTCATATCGGTGTAAAGCGCATGAAGAAACTCCATCTCGATGGACTTTTGGAGTCACTTGTTTATGAATCACTTGGCACTTGCGAACCGTGCCTCATGGGCAAGATGACTAGAACCCCGTTCTCCGGTACTATGGAGAGAGCAACAGATTTGTTGGAGATCATACATACAGATGTATGTGGACCGATGAATGTTGAGGCTCGTGGCGGATATCGTTATTTTCTCACCTTCACAGATGACTTAAGCAGATATGGGTATATCTACTTAATGAAACATAAGTCTGAAACATTTGAAAAGTTCAAAGAATTTCAGAGTGAAGTTGAAAATCATCGTAACAAGAAAATTAAATTTCTACGATCTGATCGTGGAGGTGAATATTTGAGTTACGAGTTTGGTCTACATTTGAAACAATGCGGAATAGTTTCGCAACTCACGCCACCCGAACACCACAACAGTAATGGTGTGTCCGAACGTCGAATCGTACTTTACTAGATATGGTACGATCTATGATGTCTCTTACAGATTTACCGCTATCGCTTTGGGGTTATGCTCTAGAGACGGCCGCATTCACACCTGAATAGAACACCGTCGAAATCCGCTGAGACGACACCTTATGAACTATGGTTTAGCAAGAAACCAAAGTTGTCGTTTCTTAAAGTTTGGGGATGCGATGCTTATGTGAAAAAGCTTCAACCTGATAAGCTCGAACCCAAATCGGAGAAATGTGTCTTCATAGGATACCCAAAAGAGACAGTTGGGTACACCTTCTATCGCAGATCCGAAGGCAAGACATTCGTTGCTAAGAATGGATCCTTTCTAGAGAAGGAGTTTCTCTCGAAAGAAGTGAGTGGGAGGAAAGTGGAACTTGATGAGGTAATAGTACCTTCTCCCTTACTTGAAAGTAGTTCGTCGCAGAAACCGGTTTCGAGACACCTACACCAAGTAGTGAGGAAGTTGATGATGTTGATCATGAAACTTCAGATCAAGTTACTACGTAACCTCGTAGATCAACGAGAATAAGATCCGCACTGAGTGGTACGGCAATCCTGCTCGGAAATCATGCTACTAGATCATGATGAACCCACGAACTATGAAGAAGCGATGGTGAGCCCAGATTCGCAAAATGGCTTGAGGCCATGAAATCGAGATGGGATCCATGTATGAAAACAAAGAATGGACTTTGGTTGACTTGCCCGAGGGTCGGCAAGCAATAGAAAACAAGTGGATCTTCAAGAAGAAGACCGACGCGACGGTAATGTTATCGTCTACAAAGCTCGACTTGTCGCAAAGGGTTTTCGACAAGTTCAAGGGATTGACTACGATGAGACCTTCTCACCCGTAGCGATGCTTAAGTCCGTCCGAATCATGTTAGCAATTGCTGCATTTTATGATTATGAAATTTGGCAAATGGATGTAAAGACCGCATTCTGAATGGATTTTCGGAAGAAGAGTTGTATATGATGCAACCGAAGGTTTTATCGATCCAAAGGAAGCTAACAAAGTGTGCAAACTCCAGCGATCCATTTATGGACTGGTGCAAGCATCTCGAGTTGGAATAAACGCTTTGATAGTGTGATCAAAGCATTTGGGTTCATCTGAGACTTTTGGAGAAGCTCAGATTTACAAGAAAGTGAGTGGGAGCTCAGTAGCATTTCGATATTATATGTAGATGACATATTGCTGATCGGAAATGATATAGAATTTCTGGATAGCATAAAGGGATACTTGAATAAGAGTTTTTCAATGAAATACCTCGGTGAAGCTGCTTACATATTGGGCATTAAGATCTATAGAGATAGATCAAGACGCTTAATTGGACTTTCACAAAGCACATACCTTGACAAAATTTTGAAGAAGTTCAAAATGGATCAAGCAAAGAAAGGGTTCTTGCACGTGTTACAAGGTGTGAAATTGAGTAAGACTCAATGCCCCACCACCGCAGAAGATAGAGAGAAAATGAAAGATGTTCCTATGCTTCACCATAGGCTCTATCATGTATGCAATCTTGTGTACGGACTGATGTGTGCCTTGCTATAAGTTTAGCAGGAGGTACCAAAGTAATCCAGAGTGGATCATCGACAGCGGTCAAGAACATCTGAAATACCAAGAGGACTAAGGATATGTTTCAGATATGGAGGTGACAAAGAGCTCATCGTGAACGGTTACGTTGATGCAAGCTTTGACACCGATCCGGACGATTCTAAATCGCAGACCGGATACGATTTACACTAAACGGAGGAGCTGTCGGTTGGTGCAGTTCTAAACAAAGCGTCAGAAGGGATCTACATGTGAAGCGGAGTACATAGCAGCTTCGGAAGCAGCTAATGAAGGAGTGCGGATGAAGGAGTTCATATCCGATCTAGGTGTCATACCTAGTGCATCGGGTCCAATGAAAATCTTTCGTGACAAATCGAGCAATTGCCTTAGCAAAGGAATCCAGATTTCACAAGAGGACCAAGCACATCAAGAGACGCTTCAATTCCATCCGGACTTAGTCCGTGGGAGACATAGAGATTTGCAAGATACATACGGATCTGAATGTTGCGAACCGTTGACTAAGCCTCTTCCACGAGCAAAACATGATCAGCACCAAGACTCCATGGGTGTTAGAATCATTACTATGTAATCTAGATTATTGACTCTAGTGCAAGTGGGAGATCAAGGAAATATGCCCTAGAGGCAATAATAAAGTTATTATTTATTTCCTTATTTCATGATAAATGTTTATCATTCATGCTAGAATTGTATTAACCGGAAACATGATACATGTGTGAATGCATAGACAAACAAGATGTCACTAGTATGCCTCTACTAGACTAGCTTGTTAATCAAAGATGGTTATGTTTCGACCATGAACAAAGAGTTGTTATTTGATTAACAAGGTCACATCATTAGTAGAATGATCTCGATTGACATGACCCATTCCATTAGCTTAGCACACGATCGCTTAGTATGTTGCTACCGCTTTTATCCATAACTTATACATGTTCCTGTAACTATGAGATTATGCAACTCCGTTTACGGAGGAACACTTTGGTGCTACCAAACGTCACAACGAATCGGGTGATTATAAAGGAGTACTACAGTGTCTCCAAAGGCGATGTTGGGTTGGCGATTTGAGATTAGGTTTTGTCACTCCGATTGTCGGAGAGGTATCTGGGCCCTCTCGGTAATACACATCATGAAGCCTTGCAAGCAATACAACTAATGAGTTAGCTGTGAGATGATGTACTACGGAACGAGTAAAGAGACTTGCCGTAACGAGATTGAACTAGGTATTGGATACCGACGATCGAATCTCGGGCAAGTAACATACCGATGACAAAGGAACAACGATGTTGTTATGCGGTCCGACCGATAAAGATCTTCGAGAATATGTAGGAACCAATATGGGCATCCAGGTCCGCTGTTGGTTATTGACCGAGACGTGTCTCGGTCATGTCTACATTGTTCTCGAACCGTAGGGTCCGCACGCTTAAGGTTTCGATGACAGTTATTATGAGTTTATGTATTTTGATGTACCAAAGAAGTTCGGAGTCCCGGATGTGATCACGGACATAACGAGGAGTCTCGAAATGGTCGAGACATAAAGATTGATATATTGGAAGCCTATATTTGGAGTTCGGAATGGTTCAGGGTGAAAACAGAATTTACCGGAGTACCGGAGGTTACGGAACCCCCGGAGGTAAATGGGCCTCGGTGGGCCTCGAGGGAGAAGAGGAGGGCCGGCCGGAGGTGGCCGCGCCCCCCCCCAGTCCGAATAGGACAAGGGGGGGGCGCCCTTCCTCTTCCCTCCCCCAATCCTATTCCAACTAGGAAGGGGAGTCCTACTCGGTGGGAGTAGGACTCCTCCGCGCCTCCCTTGAGCCGGCCGCACCTCCCCCTCCCTCCTTTATATACTGGGGCAGGGGGCACCCTAGAACACACAAGTTTGATCTACGGATCGTTCCTTAGCCGTGTCGGTGCCCCTCCACGATATTCCACTCGGTCATACCGTGAAGCTTAGGTGAAGCCTCGCGCCGGTGAAACATCAAGATCGCCACCACGCCGTCGTCTTGTGAAACTCTCCCTCGACACTCGGCTGGATCGAGTACGAGGGACGCCATCGAGCTGTACGTGTGTCAAGAACTCGGGCGCCGAGTAACGGCGCCGGATCGGTCGGATCGCGAGGAGAACGTACGACTACTTCCTCTACGTTGTGATCGCTTCCGCTTCGGGTCTACAAGGGTATGTAGACAACACTCTCCCCTCTCGTTGCTATACATCACCATGATCTTGAGTGTGCGTAGGAAATTTTTTGAAATTACTACGTTCCCCAACAACACATACTGCCAAGCATCAGGTCAGCGAGTGAACTTTGCAAAATCATCAATATTTTTTAGCAAGGGAGTGCCCGAAGCCACCAGAGATGAAATTAAAGGCATACTCAATGTACCCAATGAACAACTAAACGAGAAGTACCTTGGGATGCCTTCAGACATTGGGAGCTCGAA
This sequence comes from Aegilops speltoides, assembly GCA_021437245.1. Lineage (NCBI taxonomy): Eukaryota > Viridiplantae > Streptophyta > Magnoliopsida > Poales > Poaceae > Aegilops > Aegilops speltoides. The sequence continues at coordinate 438,175,657 of CM038142.1, forward strand.
GAATGGAGCTTTAAAATACCTCAAGGATCGGTTATGGAGCAAAGTGCAGGGATGGGTGGAAAACACAATGTCATCGGCCGGCAAAGAGGTTTTAATCAAATCTGTGGCTCAGTCAATACCGGTGTTCTCCATGTCTTGTTTTAAACTCCCGAGGGGTTTATGTGAGCATCTCAACATGCTCATTAGAAGGTTTTGGTGGGGAAGTAAAGAAGGCAAAAGGAAGCCTCATTGGGTATCCTGGAAAACCATGACGCAACCAAAGGGAATGGGAGGCCTAGGTTTTAAAGATTTCGAACTTTTTAACATGGCAATGTTGGCGCGACAGGCATGGCGACTGCTCCAAGATCCAGACTCTTTGAGTGCTCGTTTGCTGAAGAGCATTTATTTCCCTGGAACCACCATTCTGGAGGCAACTTTGGGCAACCATCCAAGCCAGATATGGCGAGCAATTATCGAGGGAAGGGACACACTTAAGCTAGGGCTTATACGCCGAATCGGTGATGGCCAATCAACTCGAATTTGGGAGGATCCTTGGCTGCCCCGAGATGAGATGCTTCGACCATATGGAAGTATTCATCCTAATCCACCGAACATGGTTGCGGAACTCATTGACCACACAAGTGCCACTTGGAACAGCCAGTTAATCAATCAAGTTTTCATGCCGATGGATGCAAGCATCATCATGGGTATCCCAGTATGCACACGCAATCTCCGGGATTTTTGGAGCTGGAATTTTGAATCAAGCGGAAACTTCACTGTCAAATCAGCTTACCGTATGCTTGTAGCAACAAGACTGCGAAGAGAAGCTTGGCTTGAAGGTACAGCTGGTACCTCAAACACTGCGACCGAGGAAGGAGCGTGGAAAACATTGTGGAGGACTCAGGTCCCGGCTAAGGTGAGGATGTTCCTCTGGCGTTTATCGAAGCAATCTTTGCCCACGGAGGATGTTCGGGCTCATCGACATATGACTGATAATGCGTACTGTGGCATGTGTGGTTCCCCTGATTCTTGGAGACACTCGTTGGTAAACTGCACCAGTTCAAGATGTGTATGGGCACTTGTTGATGAGGAACTAGCACAAAGTCTGGTATCGAATACGGAACCTAACGCCAAGCAGTGGCTGTTTACTTTTATGCAGTCATTATCTCATGACCAATTTGTTTTACTTGCGGTCACTCTCTGGGCGATATGGACGGCGCGGCGCAAAGCTATTCATGAAGGAATCTTCCAATCACCACAAGCAACTAACTCTTTTGTGAGGAGATTCATCGACGAGCTTGATATGATTGCCATGAGAAATCAGCCGACTACAAGGGTAGCTCCGGCAACTGACCACACTCGAACGATCCGTCCAAAGGCCCCACCTGCTGGCTTTGCAAAGATCCAGGTGGATGCGGGAGTCAGAGCGAGGAAGGGTGGCTCGGCTGCAGCTATTTGCAGGGATGCGCAGGGCAACTACATCGGCAACTCGGCGCTGGTGAAGCCGGACTGGAGGACCCAGCAATTCTAGAAGCAATAGCGTGCCGCGAGGCGTTGGCATTGGCAGAAGACCTCAACATCCAAAGTTTTGTTATTGCATCTGATTCTAAACAAACGGTGGCTGATATCTCACGTGGAGGAAGAGGAAGGAGTGGTTCTATCATCCAAGAGATTACTATTAGAGCAGCTATGTTTCAATGTAATTTTTGTTTTGAAGGCCGTGCGGCTAACGTAGACGCACACAAGCTAGCCAAATACTCCCTTAGTCTCGGTCCGGGGCGCCACCTCTGGTTAGGCCAACCCCATGATCCGAGTTGTATCCCACAAAATGTGGTCTTTGAGTAATAAAATTTGGCTTTCCCCTCAAAAAAAAAACGTAGGGAATGAATACAATTTGTGAAAAGTCCATACTACCCTTTATACATTTTGTTTTTTACTATTAAAACTAAAAACGTAAATGGGCTGAGCCCATGAGGGAGGGTTGTTTGCCGGGTATTACGAACCTATAGCTTATATACGTTCTATGTAGGGAATGAATACAATTTGTGAAAAGTCCATACTACCCTTTATACATTTTGTTTTTTAGTATTAAAACTAAAAACGTAAATGGGCTGAGCCCATGAGGGAGGGCTGTTTGCCGGGTATTACGAACCTATAGCTTATATACGTTCTATGTAGGGAATGAATACAATTTGTGAAAAGTCCATACTACCCTTTATACATTTTGTTTTTAGTATTAAAACTAAAAACGTAAATGGGCTGAGCCCATGAGGGAGGGATGTTTGCCGGGTATTACGAACCTATAGCTTATATACGTTCTACGTAGGGAATGAATACAATTTGTGAAAAGTCCATACTACCCTTTATACATTTTGTGAGGGGGTGTGTACCGAAGCACTTCTCAAAGAACAATAATAACTACCAGTTCTTATATGAAAGAAACAGGATCTATACCAGACAGCGTAAATCTCTCCTCATATTTCATGGTGCTTGCAAAAAGTGAAAAAGTCTTCTGTGGGCCCAATCAAGGCTGACAAAAAAAACACAAAATCCATAATACCACAAAGATGTGAGTATCAGAATCACATCATCAAGACCCTTAAAGGCTTAAACAACCACAAGGAACTCAATTGGCAAGCCAAAGTACGAAATTCAAAGTCGTGTCATATTAAGTGGGACAGAAAACAGATCTTTAGGAAGCCAAAGTATGTAGTTTTTTTTTCTCTTCAAAAAAGTCTACAGTGAGCCTTTTTTTTTCCTTTGAGTCTGATTCTTTTAGGGGATTTCTTAAATTCTGATGGGCGAACAAAATGGACAAGTTTGAAACCTTACCAACAAGATCCAATTTGAAAACAAACATCTGTACAGTAACATGCTATTATATCAAACATACAATTTGCACGAATCCAATAAGAAATATACTCAAAAGTAGAAATTGCAGAAAGTATCTTTATTGATTCAAATAATAAGCAAAATACAATTACACGAGAAAGTGAAATCTGAAGAAGAAATAAATTACAAGCACAATACTCTGTTCTCATTTACAATTCAAGCTCCTTTTGGAGACTGGATTTGCTATGAACATAGAACAAAAAAAACCTGGAAAGTTGCAGACTGAAAAGTGTCGATAAAGGTTTTCCATCTTCGTGATCTAAAGCTCTAATTCCTTCCACAAGTTGCCTTTCAAAAATATCCACGAATTCGACAGTTAAAGTGGCAACCCAAGTTCCATTCTCTTTTACGATTCAAAGTCTCATGGAGATGTGATTTGTTTATCAACTTTCAAAATAGGAACTAGAAAGTTGATGAAATGATAAGCGCACATAAGTTTTCCATCCTCATGACCTAAAGTTCCACAAGTTGCCTTCCAAAAGTTTTGAGAATTTGACATTTGAACTGACATCCCGAGTTCCATTCTTGTTGTCTTTGAATAAGTCGTGAAAACACTTTGACGACAAATATTCTTGATGGCACTTTCGATATATCAAAAAGTGCGACAACAAGAGTTCCATTCTCATTGTATACTGATTTTGGTTCAAATAACCGAGCTTAAAATATTCGATAGTATTCCAGCCTTCACAGTAAAAAACACAAAAGTCAATAAAAGAATATAGCATAAGAATAAAAGATAATGATCAAATTTTGCATACCCCAAACCTAAGGTTGTAGATTATGATCAAGTAGTGCTGTCCAAACGATCTGAGATGCAAGGACTCCTTGCGTGGTAATCGTAGAGCAGCAGGGACAAATAGATCTGGGACAGAGCGCAAATGTTAAGAATCAAGCGTTTTTGTGACCAACAGCACTGACAATGAAAAGCAAACCATGAGTAACAGATCAAATACTGACAACAACAGACGAAATACAATTAGTCTTGTATTGAGCTAAAAGACACATACCTCAAACCTCAGGCAAGTATTCCTTGCATTGCAGGGACGCTGGCACAAAAGAGAGTGTCCATAAGCTACAATTCCAATTCTTAAAACAATAATACAGACAAAGTAACACACAGCAGTAGCTCCAACACAAAGCAGCAACCATCACTGTAGAGTAGTCTTAATTACTACTTCCTTCGTGCCCAAATATAAGATGATTGGGATATTTCAATATGGACTACATAAGTGAACAAACACACTAAAACGTGTCTACATACATCCAATTCAGAAAAAAGTTAGAACATCTTGTGAACAGAGGGAGTATTTGTTTTACATGTCCTATTGTGATGTGCGTCTTTAACTCAGTTGTGCCATCATGGAGTAACACGCTGCACAAGTATAATATGCAGGGAGTAGATACACATAGTTCAGATAGCAATTCTAAACCTTACTGGTTTCCAAAACACACCCCGCAAGTTAAACTGTAACTCTGAAGATAAGCAGCTTGAGAAATGGAATTCTTGAACATCTCGGATAGAATAAACTAGTACAGTTTATAGCTTCACTTCATGCAAACACACAATATCTACTCTGTGAGAAAGAGCAATTTATTACTAGCTGCATCAGAACTGAAGAACTGACTATTAACTAATGACTACTCTTAATTAGTCTGAGCACTGTTCACGGCATAGACTGAGATCACAGGGATCAGGGGAAACCTGCTGCACTTAGTAAGCAACATGGGCATGAACTTGGGTTGCAGCTAAAGCACTCCCTTACTCCGGTAAGTACATCACAGCAGGTTTTGTTAAAGAAAGTGCAGAAACATGTAAAAGTTGCAAATATTTAGTCACTAAATTAGGCGACTTATTCTATCTATAATGAGTAATTGAGTATCCGTGGAGTTCCATTTCGTGTAAAACATAAAATTAGTGCACTAGGGCCTGACGCCCCCGCGCCCCCTGGCTCCTTCTTCTTCCTCCCCTGCTTCTATTCCCCAGCGACGACCACCGCGTCCCTTCTGCTCCAATAAAACGAATGCACTAGGGCTTGACGCCCCCGCACCTCCTGGCTCCTGCTTCTTCTTCCTTCCCTGCTCCTCTTACCCACCCACGCCCACCGCGTCCTCTCGCCCACCACCGCCTCCTTCCGCTGCGCACCCCCCTTCCCCCCTCCCCTGCTTCCGCGCCGCTCCGACTCTCTCCACGAGCACAACCTCGATGATCTGCCGCCGGCGGCAGCGGCGCCGTCGAGTCGAACCGAACGTTCCATCGGTACATTTCCCCAGACAAAACGGAGAGAACGGAAGAGCAAGTACCTGCCAGAGCAGGCGGCGCTCGGCGCGGCGAGGGTGAAGGTCCGTATCGGGGGCGGCCGGCGGGTCGTCTCCGAGGCTGAGGAAGGCGGGTCGTCTCCGCCGCTGAAGAAGGCGGGTCGTCTGCGCGGCGCGGCGGCGAGGCAGACCCGAATGCGCGCGGCGCGTGGGCGTGGTATGCTATGGAGACGAGCCGTTGCGTTCCGCAATATACGCGGAGTTGCCTCTAGCTTGGGTCTGGGCCAGCCGATTAAAGGTCTGCGACTCTCTGGGTGGATCGGTCTGACTTGGGCTATATTTTGTGTCCATGGGCCAACAAGTCAGCTATACTTGGGCCGAGTCTCGCACATTTTCGCTGGATCCCTAAAAAAACACATCCTTGCTGGAAAGCAGTGGATGGATGATAGCCCTTAGATGCAGTTTGGATGGCAGATATAGGGGGGCTAAGTCCAGCTGTGACTTTGGCTCTGCCACGTTAGAGAATCCTTCGTCCCCTCGCAGTCGCACGCACGCACCAACTTCCCACAGCATACCAGGCGGCGGCGGCGGCGGCGATGGGAGGCGAGGGCGCCAGTTCCAGCGGCGGGGGGTTCCGCGCCCGGATAGACCACTACCTGTACAGCGGAGAGAAGAAGCACGTCGTCGCAGGCATCGCCATCTTCGCCGCCATTTTCGGGGTGCCCTGGTACCTCATGACCCGAGGTATCGGATCCCTTCCCCCCCACACAAAAAACCCAATCCTTAGTCTCCCCCACCTCCTCTGGCTACCGTGACGATCTGTATGCAATTTGGAAAGAGTCGGCGGATTCACCTAGGCGGGTCCTATTCCGCGTTCCTATCTGTTGTCCAGCTCTCGATGAGGGGAACTAGGGTTTGGTAGTTTCAGGCTTGGTAATTCGTGTTGCTGATGTTATCTCCCACCTCCTCTTTGATCTTTGCATGCTCAAGATTTTAGGCCATCTGATTATGTTGCAGTTGAAATCTGGATGAAATCATTTAATCATAAGACTAATTTTTCTGCAACTACAAACCTTCTTGGAATAAATTAACGGTAATGATAACTCCCGAACGTTCGGGAGTTAAGCATGGCAACCCGAATGGGTTTAGATGGCAAGTTTAGTTTGCGTGAGATTAGGAAAACATAGCAATATTCTGACAAAAAAAGAAAACGGACAAAGTTGCCATCCCCTATGAACTAAAGTTGCCATCCCCTATGAACTAAAGTTGCCATGTAAAAACGTTCGGGACGAAATGCTCAAAATCCGAACGTTCGGGAGTTATTGGATTCCTGAATTAATGCATCTAGTACTTTTTTTTTTGACAATTAATGCATCTAGTTCTTTGTTCCTGTTAGGGACAACGTTTTCAGTCCTCTACATGCCGTGTTCAGTTGTCAAGTTAGGAAAACAGAAGTAGGAAACTGCTATTACTGGAGGTCGGTCCTATATGCATATACCTGTTGGATGATAACTCATACTCCCTCCGTCCCAAAATAAGTGTCTTAACTTTGTACTAATCTTAGTACAAAGTTGTACTAGAGTTGAGACACTTATTTTGGGACGGAGGGAGTATCATTTTTGCACTGTATTTCAATCAATCAGAACATCTGTGGATTTATTTAGCATCATGAGACAGTTTGGTACAGAGAGAACATACTCCTGTTCATAAATAGATGATGGTTTGGACATGGTTACAATCTGCCATATACAACTCTCACTGATATTTTTCACATGAATATGCTAATATTATTTTAAAAGTTTGGTATGTTATGAAATATTTTCCATTACAAAATCTTGTAGCATCAGTTCACATGATGGAACTAAATATTTCTTTGAGTTTAATATGAATAGAAGCAGGGAAGTTTGACTGCATGCATTCTAGGATGTGGTCTATTTAATGGAGGTAGTATGTACTTGGAGATATTTCCTCAGGCTTTCTGTTTTAGTATGTGCATTTCAACCATGAAGCAGAAAACTAGTTTTGTGGGCTCACCTTTGTCATTTTCACTCATTTGGTTATCAATCAAGTATATATGCATTGTTGTAAAATTATGCAGTACTACAAAATATATAGTTGTGTACATTAGACGCCTTACTGGAATTGCCGTTGCGCCTTGGTTTTCATATCTTGTATTGAAATCCACAACCTCCCTTAATATGTGGCCACTGGCATTCTGTCTACAGATTGAGCAATCAGGTCTGCGTTTTCTTTTAAATTATATGGTATGTCATAAATGTAGAGCTTTACCATTAAATCGTATGCGCATAGGTAAGCACAAAGCTTGTAGCAGGTTTTTACCAATATAGTGTTATAGTATTATCTACTCTCCATCACTTATGAACCATGTTATATGGCACATTGTATCAAAGGTTTAGTGACACAGGATTCACATTCACATGATACAGGACCAATGTCAAGAAAAAATAGCATTGCTGTCTTCACCAGAATCATCCCTATGTTCTTTATCATCTACCTTGTTTCCGCAAGTACCATGGTGTGTAGTGTACAATTGTACATGCACCTGATAGGCAATTCATGCCCTATACTTGGTAAAAAAAAGTGTTAGTTTACAATTTGATCACTTCTGCTGCAGCACACCGCAGTGTTTTCTGGTTGGAACAACATATATCACTATCAAGTGTTCAAACATCTGTAACTTGAATCTATTGTAGGGTTGGAAGGTGCCGAAACATTGATAGGATTATTCTGTTTCCTTTAAATATTCTACTAGTCTGATTAAGATTGGATATGCTATGGTCTAGACTGGGTTATTGATGTAGATTGGTTAATGTTTCTATTGGATTTCAATGTGCTTTTGTTGCTCTGTCTCTGGTAGGATTATGGTGGAAAGGGTAAAGATGTTTACATGTGTGGATTATGTTTGAGCACATATTAGGCATTATGTCTGACTTATTTGCTACACAGGCTCAGCCCTTGTATATTTAGGTGGTAGGCACAGTGACGATGCTCTATTGCTGCCATATTTTGGGTGTTAGTATATGTTGGAGCAATATAAGTGGGTCACATGCTTGCTTTCTGGTTGCCAATGTTGCATCTATTGTTTTCTTTGTCTCGGTAAATACTTTAAGACTCCATTCCTTAGCTAGTCTCAAACATAGTTTTCTTTTTGGGATGGAATCTTTGGCGTCAGCTAAAATGACAGACATGAATTTAGCGAATAAAGTCTCCATTGAGGGTAAGGAACTGTCCCCAGTTTCATCATCTTTGATGCAGGTCTATATGTTGTGACTTCTTTTATGTTTTCAGTTGCTTAGTTTCTAGCGCATTCCGAAGGCACGATCAACGTTTAAATATAGGAAAACCCATTACAAGTTTGATTTCCTTATACTCACTGCAACTGGTCATTTTTATGGTTACTGAAAGAAGTTTACTGTCATGGTGATGAACTTGTGTCTCCTGTGTGTACACGATGTTAGGTGTAAATAGAGGAATTAAACCTTCAGTTGATAACGATAGCTGTGTGATGCTTGACCTGTCCTGTGATATTGGTATAAACCTTCAGTTTGAATTCATAGCATCATAGTATACATGCCTATATATGTTTAGGTCAATTTTCTGCATTCATTATCAGGTAGGAGTACGAGTTACAATCCAACTTGATCGTCCAATGATGCTTTGGCCATTGGATCAGTTCTGCCTGCTTCAAAGCATTTTTTGTAGATATATAAACCAACAAGGAAGCTAATACGTTTTTCATTTACTCTTTTTGGCACTGGACAGCTTACTTGATTGCAATATATCTCATCAATTGCAGGGGCAAAGCATGACTCTCATCAAGACTACGTGGAGCGAGCTAACAAGGCGAGGTCGGATAGGCTTTCTTCTGGACAGCCATCATCACTGAAAGAATGAAGCAGCTGTCTCAACCGGCCCCAGATTGCCCAACCCCTGCATATGCAGTTTGCATTATGAATCTGAAGGCTTAATCTTGTGATGGCAAATAAATAGACCTTCTATGTTCCTCATGTCGGCAGCCATGGGAGAAGCATAGTGTTATTGTAATACAGTAATAGCAGAAATTTTGTTCGCGGAAATCTCAGAGTAGTGTTTTTTGCTATTCTAGGATGAGATGATGGACAAATCATGATATTTCTGTCCCACGAATTGCAGTCCGGAGCCAACTCTTTTTGTATTCCACTGGAAGAGAGTGCGCATGCTAATTTTTGTAGACGTTACGGACTGGTAGAGGATTAGCGCACAGCATGCGTGGTTTTGAGGCGAGACGGAGCCGCGCCTGTTGGTGGCACAGTGCGAGACGGCCGACGCAGAAGCAGAACAGAGGTGGCGGCGGAGAAAGCCAGAAGGGGAAAGAAAAATGGGATCGAGAGGGCGAGAGCTTTGAGGGGTGGCATATGGCGAAAAGACAAAATTGCCCCTGGTGGAGGATGAAATTGCGTGCTGCCACCGTGAGACGATCCCCACGATGGGGAGACGGATCCTGTAACTTAGAGAAGCAAAGTCACGGTGCTACAGTGTAATCATAGTGTAAAATGAAGATGGAATGTTAGAGACGTTTAGCAGATTATTTACTATTGTTATTTACTGTACATATAAATAATCTATAATTGATTTTATTTCACCATCAAACTGTTTGTATGTAATGATTATGAATGTAAACATTAAATCTGTAATTTGCATATTAATTTAAATCATTTTAGCCTTAATCATATGGATTGCAAGGAGGAAAGTTAGAGGATTGTAGCTTCTCTAACTTTCCTTCTTAATGTTAGAGGATCTGGTTCCCCGCAATGGAGGATGTCAGGGCTTGATCTGATGGCCCAAAGTGTCAAAAATTGGAGAGGCCCCGTAAGTTTCAGTTGTCTATTTCCTTTTGGACGGGAACTTAATCTCAAATCTGAATCAATAACATGTAGGTCAAATGCTCAGCCATATCTGATACTAAAGGTTTCTCAAAAAAAAAAAAATCTGATACTAAAGTAGTGACCTAAAATGTTTTTATATTAGTTTACATTCTTCGCTGCAAATCACTACACGGAGAGTTGATAATACACCTGCCTACAAAGTGCATTTCAGAAGAAAAAATTCAACTTAGAAAGGTCCTGTGAAGGAAGTGCTTGGAAACCAATCTCGAATGGGTAATGATTCGAGACAGGCCACCAGCCACGAAAAAAACAAAGGAGAATCTGGGTACCAGCGCACCCTATATGCAATTTTTTTTTTAGAAAAAGTTCAAAAAACCCCGAAGCTTCTTTGGTATCAAACATGATCAAATATTGTAGTCGTATAAAAAGATTCGTCAGAGAAAGACTTTTGTTGTATCCTGGGTCGAAGATTCGGCAAAAAAACGCAAGTACTATACACACTATACTGTCGTCATAAACTTCTCTTTTTTGCCGTGAAGTCAAAATGAATCATTTCTTGTCCAAACTTTTTATACGAGTAGAATAGCTAATCATGTTTGATTCCAAAAAAGATTTATATTTTTTGAACTTTTTTGAATTACTAATTTTTTTGGCGCATATAGGATGCGCCAGAACCTGGGAGCACCAAATTCCCGTCCCACCAGCCATAACTTTTTTTTAGACAAACCGACCACATCTTTCACTGGTCACCTCCTACCCGAGGGGCCTAAGTTTTGAGCTCGAAGGCTGGGCTTGGCATGTTTGCGTTTTAGGGAAGAGGCCTAGCCCAACGCCTGAGGCCCGATGGGCTTTTGTACTGGTGGGTCAAGCCTGGGCCTAAAATCTCATCTAGGCCTGACGGCTGGGCCGGGTTAGGCCGGGCCTGGGCCTAGGTTTTCTACTATGGGCTTTATAAGGCCCGGCCCAACTTATGGGCACGTATACCCGAGGCACGTCATTGAGTGGATCGGTGGCCCTTCTCCTTATGGCTTAGCCCCTTCCCATCACTTTTTGGGCCACTAGTTCGGTGCGGGAGTAAATTGCACGAAACCATCACATCGAAGGCTAAATTAGCAGAAAAGGTTAGGCATGCTTGTATTTTGGCCGACTATGGATGACGCCGCGTTCAAGATGGTGGAATCCCAGATCCCGCTCCATTTTCATGGCCACGTGAGTGTTACTGATCTGCTTGTCTCTTAACCTCTTGCACTGCGTGATGATGTGATTTTTGCAAAGCTAAGGGGTTATGCAAAGTTCGTGATGGAAAAGACTGTACAATGATTGTGAATATGTGGAATTTCTACCACATGTCTCGTGCTCTTGTGGCGTCTATCTTAGAGGAAATTGGAGATCCCGTCTCATCGTTTACACGTTCTTTGATCAACAATTTTTGCGGCACATCTGTGTTTTTGACCAATGTAAGACGTTTTGAATTATGGGAGGAGGGAGTAGTTTTCTTGTAACAAGCCTCGTAGCAGATTCTGGAGCTGTCAAAAAAGTCTAACATTATCGGACGGAGGGAGTAGTTTTCTTGTAACAAGCCTCGTAGCAGATTCTGGAGCTGTCAAAAAAGTCTAACATTATCGGACGGAGGGAGTAGTTTTCTTGTAAGCCTCGTAGCAGATTCTGGAGCTGTTTTATCTTCTTGTAAGAAGCCTCGTAGCAGATTCTGGAGCTGTTTTATCTGAATAAAGCACCCCATATTCCCTAAAAAAATTGAAAATAATAGACGCATACGCTGGGAATTCGTGCTGCACGCACGTACAAATCGATCAGTCAAAACTCCTCGTCTGCCCTAGTCATGAAGTCGGTGAAGGCCCTGCACCGTGACGGCTGATGCAGCACCCGCGAAGCAACCTTGCACCACAGCACGACGGGGCCGCCTTGTTGGCCGACGCCGCTGCGGAACAGTTTGGCCTCCACGTCGAATTCCGCGGAGTCCCAGCGCAACTCGGCCTCCACGCGCCTCCTCACGGCGGCGTCCGCCACGCCTGCTTTGCCGCCTAGCGCCACCGCCTCCACCTCCGCCGCGCTCTTCGCTCTGACGCTGAAGCCCGGCACACGGCCCTCCGCTACCGTGACGCCGGCGTAAGACACCACCACCTTCCCATGGCTGAAGCTGTTGCCCACCCACTTCGGCCGCCTGTTCTCCACGTGCAGGGTCACGTTGAACGCCAGGGCGCTGAGCCCCGCCGGCTGGCCACGGCCGTCCATGCCGGTGAGCTCGAGGGAGTAGACGTCCCAGTAAGAACTCCTGAAGGCGTTAATGAGGGCGAGCAGGAGCACGCCTGCACCTGTTTGATTTGAAAGCTTGTAAAGCGAAAAATACCGAAGCCTGGAACCAGATTGATGATTACAGATGCAAAAACGATCTTGCGAAGGAGAAGGAGGGGAACCGTACCAACTCCAATCAGGAAGGAAAACCAGCTAAACAAGAAAACCCCTCCCCAGTCAACATGGGTCAATTCTTTCTCCATGCTTGATTGATTGTTGAGGCCGATCTGTCCCCCAAGCAGATCAACTTATATTGCAGAGCCAGCGACCGCCTTGTATATACACAAAAAAATTTTTATGGAGGTGCGTGTACGTGCAAGAGTTGGGTTACAATTGGAGACCTGTCTCAATCAAACTCGTAACAATCCCCGCAGCAAACCAAAAAAAAAAAGGAAAAAAAAACTCGTACTCCCTCCGCCCGGAAATAGTCACCAAAATGGATTAAAAAAAATGTATCTAGAACTAAAATACATCTAGATACATCTTTTTTTATTCATTTTAATGGCAAGTATTTTCGAACGGAGGGAGTACCATCGACCTCTCTGCGCACTCGAACTGCGTGTGGCAGAAACCAACGCTAGACGCCGACGCACATAGCCGCCGGCCACGGCAGCGTCCGCCCGGCTGCACATCAGTGGTTCTGGGATTCCAAAGGATCTTTTTCTACAAAGTCTGTTTATAATACACAGTTTGGCACAATGGCCATACGCAACACGGCTTGCATCATTTAGAGACAGAAATAGTAACCGGCGAACGCCGGATATTTGATGATCTCCAGGGAACACCCTCCCCACAATTGCACGGATCTTGGTGCAGGACCGCCACAATTACCCTGCGTTTCTTATATATCAGCTCATACAACCAGTGGCGGAGCCAGGATTCAAGTATGGAGGGGCCGAGTACGTATATTGATCTAATGTCACTAAAACTTTTGATCATTTTGGGGGGGGGGGGGGGGGGTCAGGCCCTGCTCGTCCTCCGCCCCTGCATACAACAAGAGGCTCCACCACTATATGCAAAAAATTGACCGCTGGGACAAATAATAGCCATGCGGAGAGAAAAGAGAGCGCAAAACTGATGATTGGCTAGTATAGGTAAATATACGAGAGAACACATGTACGACAAAGAGCTAATAGAAGAGAGTGTAGGCAGATTGTGCTTCAAAGTTTATGGTTTTCATATAATAGGTGGCCAAAAAAAGCGCGTCACGTGCGTGCGGGAGAGCGTTGTCATGGGTGTGCGTTAGGCCTCCATTTTGCAGGAATTCTTTTTTTTTGAGGGGCATTTTGCAGGAATTCGTGCCCAGGAGGGTGCCGATGTTTGTTGCGCTTCACGATTGATCATGTTTGGATGCATTGTGATTAGGCGGACACCAAGGGACGATGCTTCGGTGCCTTAAGGCACCTACCTTTGTGTCTATGACATGTGGGCCCAACAGGTGGCTGGCCCACATGTCAGTGACCCAAAGGTAGGTGCCTTTAAGGCACCGAAGCTGTGTCCGACACCAAGACCATCATCAGTGAGGGCTTGAAGGAGAATAAACGACGGTTGTGGCACCATGCTGAAATAAATTACATATATCTCTTTGTGTGTGTGTGGATTTTGAGTCATACTTACTTCCTCCGTCCTTGAAAGAGTGTACTTTCAACTTTGTTGAAAAGTTAATTTTTTTTATGTTTGACCGCATTTATATAATAATACACCAATATTTATACCATCAGATTCATGATAAAATACATTTTCACCATATACCTATTTGGTTTCACAAACATTGATATATTTTGACACAAATTCGGTCAAATTTTGAGATAGTTTGACCCTCCATCAAAATTGAAAATACACTCTTTGAAGGACGGAGGGAGTATTCAACTAGAGGTCTAAGATATTTTTTCTCATGTTGCAAAGTACCATCATGTTTGCTACTAGAACTAATGTATGCATTGTGTGAATTACATAGGTGGGCCAGGGGAACGACGCCATTGGAGCAAACACATATGCGATTTATGGACAAGCACAACTGGATTCGGAGTTAAAGTGTCATGCATTGCACAACTCAATCTTCTCAAATACGCACGAGTGTGCGCTCCCACATGGCTAGTAAACATATTGTGTGCATCATCTTCACGTGGCGTCCCTGCTGTCATTGTTGTCCGTGTCTCGCGCACCATTCCAGTAGCGATTCCCCCGCAGGGGAACTCAATCGATTGATAGCCTTCTCCGAAATCGATATGCACAACTTAATCATCTTACGGTCAATTTTGAGAACGATTGCCAATCCAACGCGAACCTTTTTTCAACCTATAAAAAGACATACCCTTCAAATCCTACATGAACTCCACACGGGAACGTGATCGATCCGGGCTGTATGGGACTCTGAGTTGTATATGTATAGCATAAGAGCAAGTACAATAGAGCCGAGTCAGCGGGCTATAAGAAATAAACTAGTATATTTCTACTTAGTTGGAGGAAAGAGAAGAGGAGAGAGAAGGTAAGTGGACTCTTCATGAAGAGCCAGCTCTAGCACTTGCTCCTAGGCACTTTATTAAGGAATAAACTAATATATTTCTGCTTAGTTGGAGGAAAGAGAAGGGGAGAGAGAAGGTAAGCGGGCTCTTCATGAAGAGCCAGCTCTAACACGTGCTCCTAGGCACTTTATGAGAATGAAAGGTGGGCCACGTAATAAAAAAGTAGTACACTCTTTTGATCTACTATTGTATATATTGGGGATGAGTTGTAGATGACATGGCACTGGCTTATAGCGAGGAGTTGGCTATATTATTAACCATGCTCTAATGTACTCGAGGACGGGAAACGAGGCATCTTTATCTTTAATAAACTCTCACTCTAGCCGCGCGCGTGAATACATCGACTCACTGCACCATGGAGGCAAAACTTCTGCAGCACGGCCGGAGCGACGAACAACCTTCGATGGAGCGCCGGAAGAAGCAGCCAACGGGTACGGTGACTGCCATGGATATGCTAGTCATGGTCTTCGTTCTGTGTATAGTCGGCCTACTTTTTTGGGTCCTTGCTCTGGGTCTCGTCGGCTTGGAGGCATCCAGGCGACCGGAGTTCTCTGTGGTCATGGACGGATCCTCCGACCTCGATGACCACGTCGCACCGACGTTCAACCTCACCATGGTCATCAACAACTTCAGGGGCAAGTCCGAGGTCTGCGTGGGAGGCGAGGCAGTGGTCTTATACGGAGGAGTACCACTCGCCGGCTGCGGCGTGCAGGATCTGTGCGTGCCGCCCAAGTGCTCCACGAAGTTTCATATCGTCGCCGCGAGCGGAGGGGCGGGCCTACCGAGGGAGCTGGCCGAGCGCATGGCCGACGAGAAGCACGGTGGCGGCGCGGTGCAGGTAGAGGTTCGCCGAAGCACCGCTCGTTCGTGTCGTGCATGGCGGCGCTGGCTCGTGGGGCAGCGGCGCCGCCGTCCCCATGCCAGGGCGTGTTTCTCTCCTATGAATCTGACGGCGTTAGGCCTACGGCTGACCCGCCCGGCTTTCTGTTCTGAGAGAGGATGTATGCCTTTGCCAGTTTACCTGCATTTTCCTTTTATTTTCCCGTTGGTACATAATTCGTTCATATTAATCTACAAGAGCTCTTTTTTCTGAAAATATGCTCTGGCCTATGTACTTGCATCTAGCGATGAGCACGCTCAAAATATTTCCTTCCTCGAAGCATCGTCATTCAAAACCTTTCTCGCAGTCAGGGTGTTGCCAACGACGATGATAGTTGTTGATGTTTTTCTGCAGCAGGATGTGCACGTTGCCTTGACTTTTGTGGACCCTTTTTTCCCTCATGTGTGAATCCTTAATGGCTTGGCCAATTCTTAATTTTAACATTGCAAAGGTGGGTGTATTTGTATCAGCTTTAATTGAATATATTATCATTTATAAAAGAAAATATGGATGGCATATGGCAAAACAAACCCACATGATGAGGCGATAAAGAGACAAGTCCACCATGAAGCAATGCACCACCCCTGTGTTGTTCACAAATGTCGAAGGAGGGTCAAGGGGGGAGGGGTCGTTAAGATTAAGTTCGATAAAGGGGCCACCGAACAAACACATAGGTTAGCCAAGTGCAAATGAATTCCTTGTTTTTTAAGAAAAAAATGGGTGGCGGATCTGTCTTCCATGTAGTGTGCGCAGCTCCGGGCGGCGGACAAAAGCCTTGACGCTTCAAATTACCCCTGCCCAAGAACAACATCCTAAATGCTTTCTCAGATGCACATTTATTAGATGTTCTGGATGATTGTGGTGTGGTTGTCAATTCCTCACACGATGAGATTTTAACACTAGTTAGAGCGAGGGAACTTGCGCAAGCACGCTTACAAAGGCGGCTTCAGCCAAAGCTGTGACCAATCACTACAAGAAATATGTCAACTTATGACCTTCTGTCAGTGACCCTCGAAGAATTGGTCATAAATTTATGACCATTTCAGACCAATTGGTCAAAAGCTGTTCGGGGGGCTCCAAACCCTAAACCATTGCGACCATTTTGGTCAGAAAGGTCGTAATTTCCTCACACGAAAAGGTCATAAAGCAAATAGCGCTAGTCCGCTGCCTTATTTCTAGTTGTTAACGACCAATATAGATGGTCATAGCCTTGTAAATTGTGGTGGGTTGCTATGACTAGGCGCCACCTCATCAGTTTTGCCTATGTGGCATGTCCATGTGGCGATTTTGCCCTAGGTTGTGAAGCAACCTATATTTCTATCATTCCCAAAATTCCCAAAAAATCTCATAAATTCTTTGGGTCATATCTTCGTCAAATATGTAAAAACCTTCCTTGCCTAGTTCAAAAATAATTCAAAAATATTCATTTTCCTATTACATTCATAGTAACAGTTTGTGAAGGAAGTACCACTTTGGCATGTCCAAATAGTATCTATTTTCTACAGTGCTTTCCTATGCCCAAATAACCATCCTCCACCAAATGCCAGCTCAATCCATTCATTATTTTCAGCCAAGCTTCAACATTCAGTATTTATGTCCAAAGTGTGGTGGTTTGCAAAGCAAGTACCAGCTAGGCTCCTCCTTTTGAGCTGAAAATTTGTGAAGACGGTCTTCTTAGTAACTGATCATCCTCAGCCAAAACTCACGCCCATTAGCCATGTACATTTCTGTACCGCTAATCAAACACTTGGTGATAATTCATGTTTGAGCACCGATCGGTATCCTCGTGAGAATCTTATGTTGTAATTTTCTTCCTAGCACCTACATGGGGAGTGCCCAACCCACTAGACATGACTAGGCCACCAGAACACATGGTAACGCCACGGTCACGCTTGTGACCACACGATGGGCATGCGAGCCACGCTCTAGAGTTCGGGCCCTCGCCACTGTCCAAACCTCGATGTCTCTCCATCAAACCATGTATTTCTGATTAAATAGATACTTATTTACCTAGAAATGATTTTTGAAAAAAATAAAGAGCAAACTATGATGCAGCTGCAGTTCAAATTTGACCCGCTTCAAATTGAATCCATGGAAATTTGTCTTTTTCACGAGAGGTGGATCAAAAAATTTACACCCAACCATTTTGTCAATTGTGCATTAAATATGGCCTAGTATTTTATAAAAATGATTTGGTCCAATTTTGCAACAATAATTTGGTAGTTCCTTCACAAAAAAACCTCCTTTCGGGCACTCGAAAAATGGAAAATGGTTTTTTCGTCCAACGAAAATGAAAACTTCCTTAGGGAACATTGTTTGCCATTCCAATATGCACCCTTGTGCACAATATGAGATCATTTGAACAAACTATGCCATGAATGTGGCCATGGGATTGATCATTTGGCTTGAAAGCCATGAATCTTCACGCATGATAGCTCATTTCTGAGAACACTTTTTTAAAAGAATGAATGTATTACAAGTTTATATTTTTTCCTGGAAACTTGGTCACATATAATGACACAATGCGAAGGTTTTCCAATTTTTTGATTTTTTTTGAATTTTTTATGCCCGTTTCAAAATGCGGTCAAAACGGCGGGCTTGACCGTTCCTAGCTAGTGGTTGAATCTTGGAATTTTTTTGGTGTTTCTATGATTAAATAGATACTTATGTACCTAGAAATGATTTTTGGAAAAAATAAATAGCAAACTATGAGGCAACTGCAGTTCAAATTTGACCTGCTTCCTCGTGAATCGGTGGGAATTTGTCTTTTTCACCAAAGGTGGATCAAAACTTTTGACAACCAACAATTTTGTCAATTGTGCATTAAATATGTCCTAGTATTTTATAAAAATGATTTGGTCCAATTTTGCAACAATTATTTGGGAGGTCCTTCACAAAAAAACCTCCTTTTGGGCACTCGAAAAATGGAAAATGATTTTTTCGTCCAAAGAAAATGAAAACTTCCTTAAGCAATATTGTTTGCCATTCCAAGATGCACCCTTGTGCACAATATGAGATCATTTGAACAAACTATGCCATGAATGTGGCCATAGGATTGATCATTTGGCTTGAAAGCCATGAATCTTCACGCATGATAGCTCATTTCTGAGAACACTTTTTTAAAAGAATGAATGTATTACAAGTTTATATTTTTTCTGGTAACTTGGTCATATATAATGACACAATGTGAAGGTTTTCCTATTTTTGAATTTTTTGAATTTTTATGCCTGTTTCAAAATGCGGTCAAAATCATGGAATGACCGTTCCTAGCTAGTGGTTGAATCTTGGAATTTTTTGGTGTTTCTCGATAAAATAGATACTTATGTACCTAGAAATGATTTTTGGAAAAAATAAAGAGCAAACTATCAGATAGCTACAGTTCAAATTTGACCCGCTTCCAACTGAATCGGTGGGAATTTTTCTTTTTTACGAGAGGTGGATCAAAACTTTTTACACCCAACCATTTGGTCAAATGTGCATTAAATATGGCCTAGTATTTTAGAAAAATGATTTGGTACAATTTCGCAAGAAACATATGGTAGGTCCTTCACAAAAAAACACATTTTGGTCACTCAGAAAATGAAAAATGGTTCTTTTGATCAAAGAAAATGAAAACCTCCCAAATCAACATTGTTTGTCATCCCAAGATACAGACATGTGCACACTATTGGTTCATTTTAGCAAACTATAAGTGGTTAATATGTTGAATGTTTACCCTGAATTAGAGGGTGAAAATTATAAGAGAAATAAAAGAAAAAACGAAACCACCGAAGCTTAATTCTGATTGGTGGAATCACTAGTGGCTTGGATCGATGACCTGGCAAACATCAGTCCATCCATCCGTCCATCGATCCATCCCATCCGACGGCAACAAACCCCTCTCTCTCACGAACCCCACCAACCCTTCTCTCTCAAGAAACCCCATCGATCCACCGCCTCTCACCTCTTGCGCGAACCCTAGCTATCGGCTCCTCCCTACCGCCGCCACCTCCATCGCCCGATCCCGCGACCTCAAAGGGAATCGATGGTGCCCAGCACACCAACAGGAACCCCACGCTCCGCTCCTCCCTCCTGTCCGGCGAGATCCGGCGAGGGCTTCATTCGCCGCCTCCCTCTCTCTCCCTCTCTCCGATCCAGATCTAGTCCCTCCGCCGCCCCCCCTCATTCGCCATCGCATCCATCGAATCCGGCGGGGCTTGCTCCGCCGTCGGGGACACGGGCGATCGCCGAGCTCGCCCGATGCTAGATCCGCCATCGCTGCCATGGCCCGACCTGCGTGGCCACCCCGGCGGCGCGGCGGCTACCACTCACGGAGAGCCACTTATCGGAGGTGGAGGGCGTCCGCCTCCTCCTCCGCTGCCCGTCGACCTCTCGTCCCTCAAGATTCGCCCGGTGCCACTCGCCCGGACTCTAGTGACGCGGAGACCTCATCCATGGTGCCCCACTATCGTCGGCGGCGGCGGCCGCCGCCAAAGCAGGTGGCGTGGATGCCGTGCTCGTGTCGTCTGCCACGGGGATGTTTGGGCTTCCCTTCCTCACCTGGCTCCCAAGCTTGGCAAACACCAAGGTGACTCCCATCCCTGCCACTCTTTGGTGCATAGCACCCTAAATTTCAAACTGCACTTGTTTAATTTGGAACTTCATTTGGGAATTTGAATGATTGTTGTTTTTCCTAGTGAAGAGGTGGGTTACATGTTTGGAACTGTAGTTAACATGTTAGCGCATGATTTTGCGGTATTCAGATTATCTGAAAGAACAAGCTTGTTGAATGTGAAATCCAATAGTCCGGAAGCGACGGATGAGTCGACTAATTGTCTTTTCTTTAGTTTGCGGATAACTAACTTCAGAGGTTATTGTTTGAATTTCAGTTTTGTTTCGTAATCGTAAAGTGCTCTGTTGGTTCTCATTTTACCTCGTTTTATTGGTATATATTACCGCAGCGGGCAGCGGGTTAGGGAGCGAAATCAGCGATGGCCGACAAGTCAAGGCCGCCACGATGGCGGCGGCGCCGAGCTCACCGCCATCGCCGGAAGGCCGTCGCCGATTGCGCCATCCCCACCTTCAAGAACATCGATGCCTTTTTTCGCCATGGGGCATTGGCAAGCTGGAGCAGAGGAGTTGTTCCTTGCCGTCACCGGATTCTTAAAGACCGGATGAGTGCGACACGACGTTGCCCTTTGCTTCCAAGTTCCTTGCATTTTTAACCACCATATATAAGTAACATGGCAAGATTGTTGTATACCGATGTGATCTGTTCTTGTTATGATGATGATTGACAAGATGACCAAGGAGTACTTCAAGTTTGAACAAGTACTTGGCCATGTTCGATGGGTCGGTGATGATCTTGATGCAATCGGTCTTGTGCAAAGGAAGAAGCTGGTGTCCGTTCGTCTCGAGTTGGTAATCATTTCTATGGTGTAGCTGGTGTCTGTTGTGTCATGTCCTCTTTGACGAAGTTCCTTCATTGAAAAATATTTCTTGATAAGTTGCTTTTCGTCCAAATGCATACTATTATTAAGTCACGATCGTTAGCAAATGTAAGTGTACGCCCATTGTTTGTTAAGGTTTAGTAGCTATTGCATAAAATTGGTAGTGATTCTATCGGTGAACAAGTAGGGAAATTTGTCACTATAAATCTATAAAATAGCTTCTTTATATTTTTTCTCGCATGTTCAAGGTTGTGTGTCCGCATGTTCATAGAGCCACTTGTGGAGTGAGATGAGAATAACAATTATAATTCTGTAACGTTTGATCGTGTAGACATGCAAAAGTTGCTTGTGCATTATCACTAGTTTTGGTTGTCGCTTTACTAATAACTGTGAACACAATAGTATGTTTGTGATCTTATTGACTTGCAACTTTACAAGGCTAATGCATAGCTGGTCGCTTGCAATCGTTGATGAACTGTAGTGTTCATTGTTGATTCGTATGGTGCACTTTGACGCTTGAAATTTCGCTTTTAAAGCTGTGGTGTGTTTGTTCATGAGAGTTCACCGTGTATGTTGTGTGCAGCCTTGTGAATCAACTTATGCATGCCTCGCCTTGTGAATCAACTTATGCATGCTGCTGCATTTAGCATGACATAAAATAAAATTCCATGAAAGCTTATTACTACATCGGTTGCTTGCTCCAGTGTTTACATCTTGCAATTTATCACAGTGCGCACTACACTCATGTGATATTTCTCGATAACAAAGTCGAATACCTGGAATATTTGTATGATCGGATCTTGTTGGTTTCATCCATCTAATGATAATCTATGTATTTGGACAACCCATTTAGCTATAATTAGTTCTGCACCACATTTCGTGATGAGTTAATCATATGAGTTAATCATGTGCCCGATGTGGAGCTGAGGCCGAATGTGTTGTGCAGGAGAAGTATGAGGCTGTGCTTGAGAGGAACATCAGTGGAGCAGCAGTGGCTGCTCTGCCCACTTCTTTCCTGTCTCTCAAGGTACAACAAAACTGCCTTCTAGGCCCTCAAGTGGCTAAACCTCCTCCTCTACCACCAATCAGCTAGCAGATTAATTAATTCATGAGTGGTATCCTCTACACCCATGTTCTGCTGTAGCTTCTAGTATGTGTTTATCTACAAAATCAGTATGGTCAAAATCAGTAGTTATTGTGGATAACAATCATTCATCGAATTTACTTTATTTGTATGTATGGTCATCTACAGATGCATATCTTGTAGAAAAATAGCTTGTGAATGTCAATCTCATGTATCAGGGTCCTGTTCTTGTAAACCTTATGTAAAGCACTTGATTTGGTGTTTAACTCTAGTTTTGGCTAATAACAAGCATGACTTGGTGATACAACGGAGGATCCCAAAACTTATTTATCATAATGTTGGTTATTGTGTATCACGTTGAAAAAGAAAATGCACAATGACTTACCTTTGTATGTCGGATTTATTCTTCATCATTACTCTTCCTTTTGCTAGTGACTTCACCGTCTTGTGAGATTTTGCTTCTTTATTACAGGTTAAATAGTCCTTTGTTTTGTCTCGGTCTCTGTGTCTCTCAATGACAGCAATCTGAATTGATGTATTGTGTGCCTTAAAAGCATGCCTGCAACCATTCCTAATTTTTGTTCGGTTTGGATTTGGATGCAGCAGGTGCTCTGCTCTTGCGCTCTGTGACCGGCGTGACGGCGGCTATGTATGGCAGCGACCACAAGCTCATCGGTGAGCGGCTCCCTCTCCTACCCCTAGTTCTCTTTTCTAAGATGTAGTGTTCTATGCAGAAGATCTATCTGCTAGTACTTGGGCTCACCGCTGTTTATATTTGATTATTCTATTATTATGTATACTGAAAATGCTATAATGAATTTCTGCTCATATTCTGTACAAAAGCCCTCGTATAATTAATGACATGCTTCATTTCTGAACAAACAGGAGCAAATCAGATATGCAAAGTGTGTGTGTGTATCCAAAGGAGCAAATCTGTAGTAATTATAGAGTATATTATCTTCTTTCTTTTATTGGCAATTTTTGCTCAGTTTTTTTTGACATATAGTTTGTTCTCTTTGAATGTGCAGATGGTACGATGTGGTGCTTATCTTTTTCGTTCTTTGGAACTTGGATGTCATATGTTATGTGATTTGAGCCAAATGGCATATTGTAATCTTTTATTGCTGGTTTTATGTACGATGTCATGAAGATGTACGCTTGAAATGTTGCTTTCATAGCAAAATTGTATTCTCGTGTACATGCTGCTTTGACATGCAATATTATGAAAATTTCTCAACAATATATATGCTAAATTTGTATTCACGTGTATCAGGCTCGAAAAGGCTACAGCCAACCGATGATGTTACTAGAACACGATAACTAGGACCCATCGACTAGTGGACCCTTCTTTTGGAAAAAAGGAAAACTAAATTCGTTTAGATAAAAGGCCACAACCCAACAATAAAAAAGGCTGCAATATAGGGCTTGGCCCATGAACCCAACCAAAAATTTACACACGAAAAAAAAAATAAATGGGCTGAATAAATGGGCTAGGCCCATGTAGAAAACCGAATTGGACCGGCTGAATCTTGTGCCACATCAGCTTGCCACGCTGGATGCCTACGTGGCTCAGGGGAGGTTGCTAGTGACCAAAACACCACAAGAGGAATATTTTGGTCAGAACGTCTTCGACCATTCCGTAAGAAAGGTCGCTATAGTCAGTTTATGACGGCCAGCTTTTGACCTTCTGTTTTTGGTCACAAAAAGGTCGCAAATGGAAATTTGTGACCTTTCAGTGACCAATAGTGGTGGTCACAAGTTGACATATTTCTTGTAGTGAATGCCTCGTCGATGGTTTCATCAATGGGGACTGGTGGGCAGAGGGCGATGTGTCCGTGGGAGGGGATGCTGTTGGAAATATGCCCTAGAGGCAATAATAAAAGTATTATTATATTTCATTGTTCATGATAATTGTCTTTTGTTCATGCTATAACTGTATTATCCGGAAATCGTAATACACGTGTGAACACATAGACCACAATATGTCCCTAGTGAGTCTCTAGTCGACTAGCTCACAGATCAACAGATAGTCATGGTTTCCGACTATGGACATTGGATGTCGTTGATAGCGGGATCACATCATTAGGAGAATGATGTGATGGACAAGACCCAATCCTAAGCATAGCACAAAGATCGTAGTTCGCTTGCTAGAGCTTTGCCAATGTCAAGTATCTCTTCCTTCGACCATGAGATCGTGTAACTCCCGGATACCGTAGGAGTGCCTTGGGTGTATCAAACGTCACAACATAACCGGGTGACTATAAAGGTGCATTACGGTATCTCCGAAAGTATCTGTTGGATTGACACGGATCGAGATCGATTTGTCACTCCGTATGACGGAGAGGTATCTCTGGGCCCACTCGGTAATGCATCATCATAATGAGCTCAATGTGACCAAGGTGTTGGTCACGGATCATGCATTACGGATGCGAGTAAAGTGACTTGCCGATAACGAGACCGAACAAGGTATTGGGATACCGACGATCGAAGTCTCGGGCAAGTAACGCATCGATTGACAAAGGAATTGCATATGTGGTTTGATCGAATCCTCGACATCGTGGTTCGACCGATGAAATCATCGAGGAGCATGTGGGAGCCAATATGGGTATCCAGACCCGCTGTTGGTTATTGCCCGAGAGTCGTCTCGGTCATGTCTGCGTGTCTCCGAACCCGTAGGGTCTACACACTTAAGGTTCGGTGGACGCTTAGGGTTATTAGGAAGACTAGTATGTGACTACCGAATGTTGTTCGGAGTCCCGGATGAGATCCCGGACGTCACGAGGAGTTCCGGAAGAGTCCGGAGGTAAAGATTTATATATGGGAAGTTGTTAAACGGACACCGGAAAGTTTCGGGGGCATACCGGTATTGTACCGGGGCCACCGAAAGGGTTCCGGGGGTCCATCGGGAGGGGCCACCCCTCCCGGGGGGCCACTTGGGCTGCGTGGGGAGTTGGCCAGCCCCTGGTGGGCTTGGCGCACCCCTCCCCTGGGCCCTTGCGCCTAGGGTTGAGGGGGGAACCCTAGAGGGGCGCCTCCTTTGGGGGCAAGTTCCCCCCTTGGCCGCCCCCTCTAGATGGATCTAGAGGGGCCCCTCTCCCTTCCCCTATAAATAGAGGGGTGAGGGAGGCAGCCGCACCCAAGCCAAGGCGCAGCCCTCCCTCCCAACACCTCTCCTCCTCCGTTGTGTGCTCGGGCGGCCCTGTGAGTATCGCTTCTCCACCATCACCACGCCGTCGTCGTTTGCCGGTGGAGCTGTCTTCCTCAACCTCTCCTTCCTCCTTGCTGGATCAAGACGGAGGAGACGCCGCTCGTCCCGCACGTGTGTTGAACGCGGAGGTGCTGTCCGCTCAAGACTTGGACATCGGTGATCTGAATCACATTCGAGTACGACTCCATCATCACCTTGCAAGCTTCCGCACGCGATCTACAAGTGGTATGTAGATGCAAACTCTCTCCCAATACTCGTTGCTTAGATGAACTCATAGATGGATCTTGGTGAAACCGTAGGAAAATTTTTAATTTTCTGCAACGTTCCCCAACAGTGGCATGATGAGCTAGGTCTATGCGTAGTTCTCTACAGCACGAGTAGAACACAATTTGTTGTGGGCGTTGATCTTGTCAACTTACTTGCCTTGACTAGTCTTTTCTTGCTTCAACGGTATTGTGGGATAAAGCGGCCCGGACCAACCTTACACGTACGCTTACGTGAGACCGGTTCCACCGATTGACATGCACTAGTTGCATAAGGTGGCTGGCGGGTGTCTGTCTCTCCCACTTTAGTTGGAGCGGATTCGATGAACAGGGCCCTTATGAAGGGTAAATAGAAGTTGACAAAATCACGTTGTGGTGATTCGTAGGTAAGAAAACGTTCTTGCTAGAACCCAATCGCAGCTATCGTAAAAGATGCAACAACAATTAGAGGACGCCTAACTTGTTTTTGCAGCGATTGATCATGTGATGTGATATGGCCGAAGTTGTGATGAATGATGAATTGTGATGTATGAGATCATGTTCTTGTAATAGGATTCACGACTTGCATGTCGATGAGTATGACAACGGCAGGAGCCATAGGAGTTGTCTTTATTTTTGTATGACCTGCGTGTCATTGAAGAACGCCATGTAAACTACTTTACTTTATTGCTAAACGCATTAGTCATAGAAGTAGAAGTAGTCGTTGGCGTGACAACTTCATGAAGACACGATGATGGAGATCATGATGATGGAGATCATGGTGTCAAGCCGGTGACAAGATGATCATGGAGCCCCGAAGATGAAGATCAATGGAGCCTTATGATATTGGCCATATCATGTCACAACTATATAATTGCATGTGATGTTTATTATGTTTATGCATCTTGTTTACTTAGGACGACGGTAGTAAATAAGATGATCCTTACAAAATTTCAAGAAGTGTTCTCCCTAAGCGTGCACCGTTGCTACAGGTTAAATGCGTTTCTAAGCACCACGTGATGATCGGTGTGATGGATCCTTATGTTCACATACAACGGGTGTAAGACAGGTTTTACACAGCGAAAACACTTAGGGTTAACTTGACGAGCCTAGCATGTACAGACATGGCCTCGAACATGGAGACCGAAAGGTCGAACACGAGTCGTATGGAAGATACGATCAACATGAAGATGTTCACCGACGATGACTAGTCCGTCTCACGTGATGATCGGACACGGGCTAGTCGACTCGGATCGTGTAACACTTAGATGACTAGAGGAATGTCTAATCTAAGTGGGAGTTCATAATTTTGATTAGAACTTTATTATCATGAACTTAGTCTAAAACCTTTGCAAATATGTCTTGTAGATCAATGGCCAACGCTAATGTCAACATGAACTTCAACGCGTTCCTAGAGAAAACCAAGCTGAAAGATGATGGCAAGAACTATACGGATCGGGTCCGAACCCGAGGATCATCCTCATAGCTGCCAAGAAACAAGATGTCCTAGAAGCACCGTTAGGTGACCCATTGTTCTCCCAAAGACCGCAAGACGATTTGAACGTTTGGCGGACTCGCTCGATGATTACTCCCTCGCTCAAGGCGGCATGCTCTACAGCTTAGAACCGGGCTCCAAAAGCGTTTTGAGCATCACGGAGCATATGAGATGTTCAAGAGCTGAAACTAGTTTTCCAAGCTCATGCCCGGTCGAGAGATATGATGTCTCCGACAAGTTCTACAGCTTGTAAGATGGAGGAAAACAGTTCATCGGTGAACACATCCTCAAGATGTCAGGTTGCACAACCGTATGACCCAGTGAACATTAACCTCCCAGATGAGGCGGTCATTGACAGAATCCTCCGATCGCTTCCACCAAGCTACAAGAGCTTTGTGATGAACTACAACATGCGGGGATGGTGAAGACCATTCTGAAGTGTACTCAATCGTCAAGTCGCAGAGGCTGAAATCAAGAAAGAACATCAAGTGTTGATGGTCAATAAGACCACTAAGTTCAAGAAGGGCAAGGGAAGAAGAACTTCAAGAAGGACGCCAAAGATGTTGCCGCGCCCGGTAAGCCATTCTTGGGAAGAAGTCAAAGAATGGACCCAAGCACGAGACTAAGTGCTTTTATTGCAAGGAAAGGGTCACCGAAGCGGAACGCCCCAAATACTTAGCGGATAAGAAGGCCGCAACACCAAAGGTATATTTGATATACATGTAATTGATGTGTACCTTACCGAAGACTCGTAGTAACTCCCGGTATTTGATACGGTGCCGTTGCTCATATTTGTAACTCACAGCAGGAGCTGCGGAATAAACGGAGACTGGCGAAGGACGAGGTGACGATCGCGCCGGGAATGGTTCCGAGTCGATGTGATCGCCGCCGCACGCTTCCTCTACATTTACCTACGGATTAGTTTTAAACCTCAATAATTGTTATTTAGTGCCAAGTTTGAGCATGAACATTGTATCCGGATCTCGTTTGATACGAGATGGCTACTCATTTAAGTCCGAGAATAATGGTTGTTCGATTTATATGAGAGATATGTTTTATGGTCATGCTCGATGGTCAATGGTTTATTCTTAGTGAATCTCGAGCGTAATATTACACATGTTCATAGTGTGGATGCCAAAAGATGTAAAGTTGATAACGATAGTCCCACATACTTGTGGCATCGCCGCCTTGGTCACATTGGTGTCAAGCGCATGAAGAAGCTCCATCTTGATGGACTTTTAGAGTCTCCGATTATGAATCGTTTGGCACATGCTAACCATGCCTCTTAGGCAAATGACCAAGACTCCGTTCTCGGAACAATGGAGCGAGCAAGCAACTTGTTGGAAATCATACATACCGATGTGTGCGGTCCAATGAGCGTTGAGGCTCATGGAGGATATCGTTATGTTCTCACTCTCATTGATGACTTGAGTAGATATGGGTATGTCTACTTAATGAAACACAAGTCCGAGACCTTTGAAAAGTTCAAGGAATTTCAGAATGAGGTGGAGAATCAACGTGACCGAAAGATAAAGTTCCTACGATCGATCGTGGAGGAGAATACTTAAGTCACGAATTTGGCACACACTTAAAGAAATGTGGAATCGTTTCACAACTCACGCTACCGAACACCTCAATAAACGGTGTGTCCGAACGTCGTAATCGGACTCTATTGGATATGGTGCGGTCTATGATGTCTCTAACCGATTTACCGCTATCATTTTGGGGATACGCTTTAGAGACAGCTACATTCACTTTAAATAGGGCACCGTCTAAATCCGTTGAGACGACACCGTATGAATTATGGTTTGGGAAGAAACCTAAGTATCGCGTTTCTAAAAGTTTGGGGATGCGATGCTTATGTCAAGAAACTTCAACCCGAAAAGCTTGAACCCAAGTCGGAAAATGCGTATTCATAGGATACCCTAAGGAAACCGTCGGGTATACCTTCTACTTAAGATCCGAAGGCAAGATCTTTGTTGCCAAGAACGGATGCTTTCGAAAAGAGTTTCTCTCGAAAGAAGTAAGTGGGAGGAAAGTAGAACTTGATGAAGTACTACCTCTCGAACGGGAAAGTGGTGCAGCGCAGAAACCGTTCTCGTGATACCCACACCAACCAAGAGGAAAACAATGATGATGATCAAGGTACTTGGATCAAGTTACTCTTGAACTCGGAGGTCCACAAGGACACGTTCCGCACCAGAGTGGTACGGCAACCCTGTCCTGAAAATCATGTTGTTAGACAACGGTGAACCTTCGAACTATGAAGAAGCAATGGCGGGCCCGGATTCCAACAAATGGCTTGAGGCCATGAAATCCGAGATAGAGTCCATGTAAGAAAACAAAGTGTGGACTTTGACAGACTTGCCCGATGATCGGCGAGCGATAGAAAACAAATGGATTTTTAAGAAGAAGACGGACGCGGATGGTAATGTTACCATCTATAAAGCTCGACTTGTCGCTAAGGGTTATCGACAAGTTCAAGGGATTGACTACGACGAGACATTCTCTCCGTAGCTAAGTGAAGTCCGTCCGAATCATGTTAGCAATTGCCGCATACTATGATTATGAGATATGGCGATGGACGTCAAAACGGCATTCCTTAACGGACATCTTAAGGAAGAGCTGTATATGATGCAGCCGGAAGGTTTTGTCGATCCTCGTAACGCTAACAAAGTGTGCAAGCTCCAATGATCCATTTATGGACTGGTGCAAGCATCTCGAGTTGGAACATTCGCTTTGATGAGATGATCAAAGCGTTTGGGTTTATGAGACTTATGGAGAAGCCTGCGTTTACAAGAAAGTGAGTGGGAGCTCAGTAGCATTTCTCCTATTATATGTAGATGACATACTCTTGATGGGAAATGATACAAAACTTCGACACATTAAGGCCTACTTGAATAAGCGTTTTCAATGAAGGACCTTGGAGAAGCTGCTTATATATTAGGCATCAAAATCTATAGAGATAGATCAAGACGCCTCATAGGTCTTTCACAAAGCACATACCTTGATAAGATTTTGAAGAGGTTCAAATGGATCAGTCCAAGAAGGGTTCTTGCCTATGTTACAAGGTGTGAGATTGAGCTCGGCTCGACCACCGACCACGGCAAAAGATAAAGAAGAGATGAGTGTCATCCCTATGCTTCAGCCATAGGATCTATTATGTATGCCATGCTGTGTACTGACCGATGTAAACCTTGCCGTAAGTTTGGTTGCGAGATACCAAAGTAATCCCGCAAGGAACACGGACAGCGGTCAAGAATATCCTGAAGTACCGAAAAGGACAAAGGACATGTTTTCGTTTATGGAGGAGACGAAGAGCTCGTCAGAAGGGTTACGCCGACGCTAGCTTCGACTCAGATCCGATGACTCTAAGTCACAAACCGGATACGTGTATATGTTTAATGGTGGAGCGATGAGTGGTGCACCGCAAGCAGCGAGCGTCGTGGCGGGATCTACGTGTGAAGCGGAGTACATGGCAGCCTCGAGGCAGCACATGAAGCGATTTGGGTGAAGGAGTTCATCACCGACCTAGGAGTCATACCCAATGCGTCGGGGCCGATCAAACTCTTCAGGATAACACCGGAGCTATTGCTCTTGCCAAGGAGCCAGTGTTTCACAAGAAGACCAGCACATCAAGCGTCGTTTCAACTCCATCCGTGAAAATGTTCAAGATGGAGACATAGAGATTTGCAAAGTGCACACGGATCTGAATGTCACAGATCCGTTGACTAAACCTCTCTTGCATGCAAAACATGATCAACACCAGAACTCTATGGGTGTTCGATTCATCACAATGTAACTAGATTAGTGACTCTAGTGTAAGTGGGAGACTATTGGAAATATGCCCTAGAGGCAATAATAAAAGTATTATTATATTTCATTGTTCATGATAATTGTCTTTTGTTCATGCTATAACTGTATTATCTCGAAATCGTAATACACGTGTGAACACATAGATCACAATATGTCCCTAGTGAGCCTCTAGTTGACTAGCTCACAGATCAACAGATAGTCATGGTTTCTCGACTATGGACATTGGATGTCGTTCATAACGGGATCACATCATTAGGAGAATGATGTGATGGACAAGACCCAATCCTAAGCAAAGCACAAAGATCATGTAGTTCGTTTGCTAGAGCTTTGCCAATGTCAAGTATCTCTTCCTTCGACCATGAGATCGTGTAACTCCCGGATACCGTAGGAGTGCTTTGGGTGTATCAAACGTCACAACGAATCGGGTGACTATAAAGGTGCATTACGGTATCTCCGAAAGTATCATTGGGTTGACACGGATCGAGATCGGATTTGTCACTCCGTATGACGGAGAGGTATCTCTGGGCCCACTCGGTAATGCATCATCATAATGAGCTCAACGTGACCAAGGTGTTGGTCACGGATCATGCATTCTGATGCGAGTAAAGTGACTTGCCGTAACGAGACCGAACAAGGTATTGGGATACCGACGATCGAGTCTCGGGCAAGTAACGCATCGATTGACAAAGGAATTGCATATGTGGTTTGATCGAATCCTCGACATCGTGGTTCGACCGATGAAATCATCGAGGAGCATGTGGGAGCCAATATGGGTATCCAGACCCGCTGTTGGTTATTGCCCGAGAGTCGTCTCGGTCATGTCTGCGTGTCTCCGAACCCGTAGGGTCTACACACTTAAGGTTCGGTGGACGCTAGGGTTATTAGGAAGACTAGTATGTGACTACCGAATGTTGTTCGGAGTCCTGGATGAGATCCCGGACGTCACGAGGAGTTCGGAAGGGTCCGGAGGTAAAGATTTATATATGGGAAGTTGTTAAACGGACACCGGAAAGTTTCGGGGCATACAGTATTGGGGTCACGGAAGGGTTCCGGCGTCCACCGGGAGGGGCCACCCCTCCCGGGGGGCCACTTGGGCTGCGTGGGGAGTTGGCCAGCCCCTGGTGGGCTTGGCGCACCCCCTCCCCTGGGCCCTTGCGCCTAGGGTTGAGGGGGAACCCTAGAGGGGGCGCCTGCTTGGGGGCAAGTTCCTCCCTTGGCCGCCCCCTCTAGATGGATCTAGAGGGCCGCCCGCTTCTCCCTTCCCCTATAAATAGAGGGGTGAGGGAGGCAGCCGCACCAAGCCAAGGCGCAGCCCTCCCTCCCAACACCTCTCCTCCTCCGTTGTGTGCTCGGCGGCCCCTGCCGAGTATCGCTTCTCCACCATCACCACGCCGTCGTCTTTGCCGGTGGAGCTGTCTTCCTCAACCTCTCCTTCCTCCTTGCTGGATCAAGACGGAGGAGACGCCGCTCGTCCGCACGTGTGTTGAACGTGGAGGTGCTGTCCGCTCAAAGACTTGGACATCGGTGATCTAAATCACGTTCGAGTACGACTCCATCATCACCTTGCAAGCTTCCGCACGCGATCTACAAGTGGTATGTAGATGCAAACTCTCTCCCAATACTCGTTGCTTAGATGAACTCATAGATGGATCTTGGTGAAACCGTAGGAAAAATTTTAATTTTCTGCAACGTTCCCCAACAGATGCAACAGAGGCGGTTGATATATCTCCCTCTCCTTGCCGCATCCAGGCGATGAGGCAAGTGGCCAAAGTGGCGAGCTCTAGGGAAGTTCGCTTTCATAGTCAAATTATATAATGTGTTATTTGTTTTGGAACAATCTGGCTTTGGCCATTTTGATAGGCGTACACAACTTAAGGAGTACATTTGCAGGAAGAAAATCGACGTGGTATCGCTTTAGGAAATAGTAAAAATCTGATTATACATTCCACGATTTGCTTGCTCTGGATCCTATGCAGCTCTACTGGCATTGGGTGGCGTTCGTAGGTCATTATGAGGGGATCTTATTAGGATGTAGCTGCGATTGTTGTTATGTGGTTAGTTGGGATCAAGATTCCCATTTCCCGTCAGCAACCATTAGACACCGCACAATGCTCAAGGAGTGTGTGGTGGTGGCTGTGTACAACCCTGCTGACCACGCGCGCTCTAGTGATTTCTTGGGAGAAATCCAAGACCTAGTTGGGTTGATCTCCATGTGTAATCGTTTGTGGTAGTAGGTGATGATTTTAATTTGATTCTCTCATAGGTGTGGCCTCATGTGCATCTGTTTAACAATGCTATCACCTCAATTGCACTAAGGAAAGTGCCCAGATCAGGTGCGAGCTACACTTAGCAAACAAACAACTATCTCCAATTCGTAGTGTTTTGGACAAGGTTTTCTTCTCCTCGAAGTGGGAGATGCCTTCTTCCTTTATGTTCTTTGATCGCCGAAACACAAATCGGCTCTGATCACATGCCACTTGTGCTCTCCTCCAAGGAGGAGCATATTAGGTGCAATCCAAGGTTCTTCTTAGTAATGACGTGGTTCAAAGTTGAGGGCTTTTGCTAATTGGTGACTACGCGCGGTTGTGGTGGTTGGGCAGCGGCGAGGCCCCATAGAGTTGTGGACGGTGGCAACTGCCAATCTTAGGGCCTTCCTTCATGGCTGGGATCCAATCCGGGTCGCGATGACAAACTTATGAGAGCTAGGTTAGTCTATGAGCTTGCTAACATTGATACACAGGCTGATCAACGTGTCTTCTTAGAGGCTGAGTGGGCCCATAGGTACTCTCTAGAAAACAAAGTCCTCGATATCTTGCATGCCGAAGGGGAGTATTTGCATCGTGGAGGCCCGTTAAGTGGGTCACTCAAGGTGACGCGAATAAAACCTACTTTCGCTTACTCAAACAGGCGCAAGCGCAAATGCTCTATTTTGCGGTTACAATCGGAGCAAGGGCTTCTAATCCGTTAGGATTATATTGTTCATCGCATTTGCAAATTTATATTAACTTGGTGGGCATAGCCAAGCATAAGCTATTAAGCCCGCGTCATGATTTGTGAGATAAAAAAGGCAGAGTCTCGCAACAGGAAAATGATGCCCTCGCCCACTCTTCGCTTACCTCAAGAGATTGATGAGGCCTTGTGGTCTATGAAAATAGACATTGCCCTGGGCCCGGGCGGTTGGCATGTTACTTTCTTTCATAAATTTTGGCCCATCTTAAAGGACACAATGTTTGATATTTTCAACGGTTTCGCGCTAGATACAGTTGACATATCTTACCTCAACTTTGAGATGATCTAAATTAAAGGGGTTGATTCTATCAAACTCTTATGTCTCATTGCTCTTATCAACGTTCCTTTTAAGATCCGTGGTAAAGCTTACGCTGCGTGTTTATCTCCGGTAGCCCAGCGTGTTATTCAAAAATGCCAGCCCGCCATCATCAAAGGGTGGTATATTCTAGAGGGTCTGGTAGCTCTCCAGGAGATCATGCACAAACTCAAATGCACTAAACAATGCATGATTCTCCTCAATCTTGACTTCGAGAAAGTTTACGATCACATGAACTGTAGGTTCCTTCGTGAGATCCTCCTCGGAAAGGGTTTTGGGCAGGATGCCTATTAGAAATATGCCCTAGAGGCAATAATATTTGTATTATTATATTTCCATATTCATAATTAAAGAGTTTGTATTTCATGCTATAACAGCTATGATCCTAGAATATGAAATTCAGTGAAAAACTCATATGCACGTGTGGAATGATAAACAGTAAAATAGAAGGTTCCTTGCCTTGCCTCCAGGACTAGCTCAAGTGTTGTTGGTGATCATGCTTTTCGGATCTTAGGATATCGTTAAGTGTAACGATAATCCTAAAACAACATTGAGATTATGATGTTGAAACAACGATCATATTGAACCAACCCAATCTTGTTTGTTATGAATTGAGTTAATATCGTCTGCATTCAATTGTAATAACATGGAGTGTTAATGTTTGAAATTGCTTCTTAGACCATGATAGTATCGTGGTCACTTCTTACTGTATGGTGGGCTTTGAGGTTGCTCAAACATCACCTGCAACACGGTGATCATAATGACAACTTACAGGTTCATCGAAAAGTTTGACAAGTGATCAAGAGTGGGATTTGATCCTCCGGCGATGGAGAGATATTCTTAGGGCCCTCTCGGTGTGAAGGCATCAATCATCGTCTCGCCAGACACGCATGACTTCGTCACGAGGATGCCGGAACACAATAATGAGAAAAATGAACAAAATTGGTAAAGAGGATTTCTGTATAGCGAGCATAGTGATGACTCAAGAGGATACCGATGTATCCCGGGTTTTGTGAAGTATCACGAAGAAAAGGGAACATCACATGATAACCTAAGATTCACTTGAATATCATTCTTGTGCTCATAGGAACCGATATGGACGTCCACAGTCCCGCTGTCGGTCATTGAGCGAACGGTTTCGTTCATGTCTATGAGTTACCGAACCTATGGGGTCACAAGCTTAAGGCAATCATGATCTGCTGAGTGTTAGTTGGACAGGAGTCATGAAGATATAATTGTGGAATTGTTTCATGAATATTCAGAATAGTTCCGAGAGGATCCGGAAGTGTTTCGGGGTTATCAGAAGGGTTTCAAAGAGTATCGGGTAATACCGGGTATTCTCAATAATTATGTATAGGTGTAAAATGTTTCCGGAGATGTTAAAATATATATAATGGTCTAGAAGTATTTAGAACATTTTATTTTGAATTTAAATATCAAGGGGACCTTAAAAGGCCAAGAGGTGGAAGGCAACTTGGGCCACAAGGGCCCAAGTAGGAAGACGCCCCCATTCCTTGTGTGTGTGGGGGGGGGATTGGAAAAGGGGAGGAAGGGGGACTTTCTCCCTTGGTGGCTGCCCTCTCTTCCCCTTCGACCTATATACTTAAGGTATTGGCCACAATTGAACACACAAGTTTTGGAGCCTCCTCTAGTTCTTCTAGTTCATGTTCTAGTTGGTCCTAGTTGACTAATTAGAGTGTGGCTAATCCTCTTGTCCTCATAATTAGAAGCTCAATGTGGTTATAATCTCCTACTTCCAATTCTCTGACGACAACTAGCTCTGGATGGCTAAGCGTTGCCGGATCGTGAAGGTTGCACGCTTGCAACCAAGTAGAGAGGTTGTGCTTTCGGTCTTCAGTTCGAGGGACAGTTCATGGGCGGTACGAGGGATCGTTCATTGACAGTTTGAGGGACTCCAAGTATGATCTACACTGACACGTTCTTCTTCCGCTGCAACTCGATGACGGTGACGATCGTGATCCCAACCCGTTATGCATCTTCATATTGATCTTGGGTGATCGTAGTCGTAATTTTTTATTTGTTTTCTACTACGATTCCCAACAATGCCTGCACCGCATCCCGTAGTTAGTCTCGGGAGGACAAAATGCAGTGGTTGTCAATGGACAAACTAAGAACATTTTCCGCAACAAGCATGGCCTAATGCAGTGCAACCTGCTATGGCCTCTGTTGTCCAATTTTGTGGCCGATATGCTCTACTAGCCATGTT
Organism: Aegilops speltoides; assembly: GCA_021437245.1. Taxonomy (NCBI): domain Eukaryota; kingdom Viridiplantae; phylum Streptophyta; class Magnoliopsida; order Poales; family Poaceae; genus Aegilops; species Aegilops speltoides. Next base: position 438,212,214 of record CM038142.1, read on the forward strand.
GGAGAAGGCCATAGCGGCGGGCCACATCAAGGGGGTGGTGGCCTACCTTATCCCGGTGGCATAGCTACAGTATGCCGGATAACCATACATTCACAATATTGCAATATTTAAACAATTGTTTCTTTGCTTCGTGGCGATGTCGGTTCTAAAGATCAACTTTCTTAAATGTGAGGTTGTTGCCATGGGGGTGGATGCAAGGGAAAGCCAAAGGGCGGTGGACCTGCTTAACTGTAAGCTAGGCTCTTTCCCAATCAAATATCTTGGCTTCCCAGTCTCCCAACAGGAACATCACTATATTGGAATGGGAGTCGTTTACTTGAAGGTGGCAGGTAGGGTGTGCCCGTGGCGAGGTAAATTTATGTCCCCGGGGGCCAGATCGATCCTGACTAACTCTAGCCTCTCCTCGCTTCCGCTGTTCACTATGGGCATGTTCCTTTTGGCTAACGGAGTTCATGCCAAGTTCGACACGCCTAGATTCTAGTTCTTTTGGGAAGGAGCGGGGACTAAGCGCAAGTATCACATGGTTAAATGGGCTACGGTGTGCCGTCCAAAGAAACATAGTGGCTTGGGGGTCACAAATTCTAAGCACACGAACGTATACTTTCTAACCAAGTGGATTTGGAAGCTATCGCAAAACGCTAAAGTCTATGTGCAGACCTTTTGAAATCTAAATATTTTCCGAATGGTTCTTTTTTCGAGTCTAAGTTGCATGGATCATCTATTTGGAATGGAATCCAAGCACTAAAACAACCTTTTCCTTGGGAGGTCAATTCCACATTCATAACGAAAAGTCTACTCAGTTTTGGTTCGACTGGTGGCTAGATCCAGAGCCTATGTGGATGAGCTACCAGTCTTTATATGTGATTGTGATTGATCTCGGCATCTCGGTGACTGAAGCCCTGCGATCACCCCCATCGGCAATAACTTTTTGGCATGAGCTATCGCCAACAGAAGGGAACGGCTGGGAGGAGTTGTGCGGTAGGCTTAGTATGTTGGCTCTATCTGCCAAAACAGATGTGGTCTCGAGGAAGCTCACGGTCTTGCGTTAGTTTTCAGCAAAATCTCTACATGCTAAGCTATCACAAGGTCCATCGCTGGATGTAGCCAAGGGGCTATCGAAAGCCAGTTTCCACTTAAGCTGAAATCTATTTGTGGCAAATTTCTAGAAACTGTCTACCCACTTTCATCAATGTTGTGAAATGGCAAGGCCCCTTGAATGGGACTTTTGTGCGCGCTACTCCCGAAGACGCTCACCAAGCCTTCTTTTGTTGCCACCTTGCACTTTTTGCATGGAGTGTGATTCGCGAGGCTTTGGGCCAATAATGGAACCCGGCCTCTGAGGCAGATCTGCTGGTTATCGATAAGGCCCAAAAAGGTGGGCACAAGAGGATCTTGTGGCATTGTGTAGGGTCTCTGTTGTGGGCCCTATGAACTACCAGAAATAAGATTATTATTGAGTCGGTTTTCCTCCCTTCTCACCCAGCCAACTGTATTTTCCAATGTCACATTTTTATACAGCAACGGGCTCCGTTGGGGAAATGTCAGGACGTTGAAGCTATGCAACTCGCGATGGACAGGTACGTAACATACAAAGTTGCGCGCCACCCTTAGGAAGTGACTTAGGGATTTTGTAACTTGTGCCATGAGCCTACATGCTCGTCATTTGGACCTTTTTTTGCGAAAAGATCAGATCTATTATATAGATTCACCGGAGTACAAGGTACCTCAAACATAACAAAAATTATATCAAGGTCCCTGGACCACCGAACGACAATTGCCGCCATCAGAACGAGCCGCCGACGTGCCGCTGTCGCCGCTCCCATACTGGAGCCGGCCTGACCTTGTCGATAACAGTCGGGAAGTCTTCGTGCACGTGCTCTAAGGACCAGCGCCTGGAGCCGCGGTCATTGCCGTTGAATCCTTGACTAGATCCGAAGAAATGCTCACATTTTTCTGAATTTATTTCACACTTTCCGACAATGTGCTTCAGTGGGAGAAGAGATTCCCGTCAACTACGAGGAAGTTGCTCATAAGGGTATGAGGGAGTTGGAGTTCGTCCTAGATAGAAACTTATCATTTGGGACCGAGGGACTACATCTGTAATTAAGAGCAAATTCCTATCTAGGACGAACTCCAACTCCGGCAAAGTCCTGTATGTATATATAGTCGACACCCGACGCGCGTGATACGTCGAGTACGATTCAAAACAAGTAAATTTCCTCACGCCCGGAAATCTTCCACGGAGAACATCATCTTGGAAGCTGCAGCAGGGACCGAATCTGCCATGGAGAAGAGCGACTTGGAAGCAGGCACGATGCTGCATCATCCCGCCGTCGCATCGCGCAACGGCGGCAAAGTCTTCGTCTACGCCGTCATGATCGCATTATCAGTATCCATCCTCCTGGCGTTCATAGTTCACGTTGGCACTACTCCGAAACAGATCCTCCTCCCGACTTTCTCCGTCAACCTAGATGGTTTTGACGGGCTGCAGGCGCCCGCTCCCGCGATATCATCGACGTTCAACCTCTCGCTCCACGCCGTGAGCAGCGGGAGCCCGCAGTCGCAGAGGCTCTGCCTGGAGGGTGGATCGGTGGCTGTCTCCTACGCGGGCGCGGTGCTCGCATGGGGCCGCGTGCCTGGGTTCTGCGTGGAGCGGCACGAGCAGAAGCATGTGAGGATGGTCGCGCTCGGAACCGAGGTGTCGCTGATCGACAGGCTACGGCAACGGATGTCGTCGGAGCTGCGCGAGCTCGACATCGACATGATGCTGCGTGGCTCGGCGGCCCTGGGCAGAGAGCGGAGGCTACTGTCGTGCCGACTGGATATGAAAAGTGCATCATCACACCCATCTATGTGCAAGGTCTATGTATATCTTGTATCGCAATAAGGGAAATACCCTTTGGTTCATGGTTGTATACCTATATAGATTTTTTTTAATAATTAAACAAAAAATCAAAATAATTCAAAAGTATTTTTAGATTAGACTTGACTTTGTTTTGCACTAGTATATAAATTTTCACGAAAAAAAACAACAACATTGACTTCAGGGCAGAAAAGACAAAAAATATTTGCTATTATAGGCCAGGTTGGAAAAAGCGGTAGGCGTAAGCGAGGTGATTGGCCTTCGCCTAGTGCCTAGGCGGTGCCTAAGCGCCCTAGGCGGCCATTCCTTCTTGAAGGGCATCGGTGGTAGCCATCCCCTACTTCCCTCCGCATACCGGGGGAAACCCTAGGACTTGTCCGGGCAGAAGCGTCGTCGGCGTCGCATACCTTCTTTGAGGTGCTGCTTGGTATGCGGCACTCGGAGCCTCGGGCTGTGGTGGGGTGTTTCCAGAGGGCGCAGCGGTGGCGGGCCTTCCGCACTTTGTCGAGCTGTCGTTGTTGGCATTTTGTTTCCTCTACTTCTTCTTTTTTGTCTTTGGGCTTATTGTGCTGCTCGCCCTAGCGTCAGATAGTACTATGTTGGCTGGTTGCTTTGGAATACAAAGCGAAGGGAAACCCTTTTTCGATATTCATGATTATTATATGGGTGTTGATATTAGTTTAGGGCATATAAATAAATTAATTATCCTCTATTATCATTGGAATATAACCCGTTTGGCATATCAGTGCAGTATGTGGCATGATTTCTTGCTTGGGTAGGAAATTCCTTGCTTGCCCTGCCTAAACCTCCATTTATGCCCTAGGTGAGGCGTTTGGCCATTGCCTAGAGCCTAGGCGTGCCTAAGCGCATCTTTTCCAACAGATTTATAGGTCACTATTCACACTATTTTGACCAAAAATTTGTTTTTTTTTGAAAAGAAGTCAAAGGGTGATTTTATTTTTGTGAATCTTTTTCTCACAAGTATGACAAATGTCAAATTTACTTCAAAAATATTTTCAGATTTTTTTTTGACTTTTTGTTGAATTGCTAATTTATTTTTCCATATAGGGTGTATATACACCCGGGAACCAAACGTTGGATAACCACCTAGATACGACCGGATAGAACCAGGGACGCCTTACATCACTAGCTTCCCCTACGGAGCCAAAACTGACCATGCTTCATAGAACAGTGAAAAAGCAAACGTACTGAAATATGAAACGTTGGATAACCACCTAAGATAGGACCAGATAGAACCAGGGACGCCTTACATCACTAGCTTCCCCTACGAAGCCAAAACAACCATGCTTCATAGAACAGTGAAAAAGCAAACGTACTGAAACATGAACCATCGCTGTCCACACCACCGAAGGACTCCGTCAAAGTCACTTGCACGGAGTGAACACAAAATCGGGGCCCAGGTCATCCCAGACCGAAGCTCCACACGTCATCCACAAAGTCTAGTCAACAGTGTTGATACTAGGACAAGACGTGAATACCTTATTACATGCCAGCAATGATGCCATCACCTTGCCATCGTCGGTTGGACAATTAGACCGAACCCTAGCCAAGGCTAGGGCTACCCAAACAACACAACTAACCCTAAAGGAGGGTCCTCCCACCTTGGTGGGGTCGGAAGGCACTCGGAGGCGTATGAGAGAAACCCTAGCCACCTTCCCCATTGCGTCATTGGTGCAAAGCTCAACTACAACAAAGAAGTTAAACAAACTATATGAAACATGCTTTTATGAATTCAACTTCAAAGCTAAGTGAATTATTAGAAAGAAGCTCTAAATGAGTCATCTGAAATTACTATGTTAACCTATGAGATGACAGTCTACAATATGGTGTTATAGTATAGTTCGATTGGATTGGTTTTGCTTGGTCAAATGCAACCCAGAAGCAAAGCAGGGTATATGGAGTATGTTTCGTTTATTTGCATTGTACAACTTTATCCCTAGTTCATTCAAACACAATTCGTTTTGCACATAAAGGGCGTTGTTGCCCCCCTACATGATCATCATACACATACACATACACATACTCAAATTAATAAGCATATGGTTAATATTAGCACACATTACCCAAAAGCATTATAAATGACACATAAACATAAACACAATAATTGTCTTAGCATTAATACATAACCGGAGGTATGACCACACTGCTATTTAGGCATACTAGTTCCGGGTTCACGGACTAACACACAACAAACACAACTCCTTGATCATGGCAAGCGTTGGATCATGCTTGCCGCATTTGAACACCACATCAAGTCCTCAACGCGAAAAAGGTCGAAGATGACCACCCTCAGACCAACTTCAGTCTAGAACTTGAAGGTGAGTAAGTACCCAATCCGCACACTTTGAGCTATGGCAAAGCCAACCCCCTTGATCAATGGAAAGCATCTCATTGACATCCTGGAGCTTGACCCACTAGTCACAACGAGTGTTCGTCCTCAGAAGGATCTCCTCTGGGATGGCAAGCATGCGCTCCTGGAAAGCGTCAGGGATACGAATAGATTCCAACTCAGGTGCTAGAACCACCTTGCAAAAGTGGGTTGGACTTTCCTGGACACCTCTTGGAGGTGCTTCCTTCTACTACAACATTGCAACGGTTTATAGCTAGCTAGCTATCAATAGGTAGTGTACTACCTTTTGGAGCAATGATAAGCAAGATGTCATAGTTTGACCTTTGCCAGGCATAATTATAATTTTGGCATGGTCGCCCCTGATCCATTGAGATATATGTATAATGAAACATTAAGTAGCACATATAATGTACTTAAATTTTGTTTCATACGAATATGTGCTTATTATGTTAATTATGGAATATTTGTATGTGCTTTGTCAAATTTGGTCTGTGACATTGAGTCGTTAGGGGCTCGCCTATGATAGGAGTACTAACAATGGCGCCCATTTAGCACACTACACCCTTGGTAAAGTCTCAAAGTACCGGTAGTTTGGAGCACGTTTATGATAGGAGTGACAGCAGTAGCGTCTGTGTAATACCCCATGCGGCAGGTATTTCCTAAAATACAAGTGACGCTGCTCAGGGTATCTATGCCACTAAAGATAGTTTATTAGTGGCGCCTTATGTTTTTTTAGCCTTGGACAGTGGGAGAGGCTCCCCCTGTAATATATTAATTACTAGGGGTTAAACTGCACAAGCCATATTTACATCCAGCCCACTTTGTTGATGGCAAGAACATGGTAGGTTTATGGAAGGAACAGAGTCAAATTACAAGTAAATCTGGGGAACTAGGAAGAGTTGAGGGTGACGTCTTATGTTTTTGGCACGTCGGTGGTATTTTGAATAACTCAAATGATAAGTGCCAGTACGAAGCAACATGGTCCAAACGGCAAGTTAGTTTCTTATTTCCTGAAAACTGCTTTTGGAGGCCGAGCTCCATGGAGGCCTTCAAATGCAAAATTCGAAATTCATGAAAATTCATATTTTTACATTACAAAAAAGTCTGAAAAAAATACAGACATAGATGAAGGCATAGTGCACAAGTGTGTAAATTTCCAGGACGATATACTTTGAAGTGAGGACTGAGCAAAAAAGACAAATCTGGGGCTTTTTTAACACATGATATTATTCATTCTCATAGACCATGAATTTGTTTTTTTTTGTACAGGTCGCATTTCAATGTATTTCATCCTGAAATTTTACACACATACGCCTCACATCCTTGTTTACTCATACAAAAAAAAAATCAGATTTTTTTTAAACCAGATTTTTTAAATTTTGAATTTTTCATAATAAAGGCCTCCATAGAGGCCGAGAGCCAAACCACCATTCTCCTTAATTCCCTTTTTTTTATAATATGTCAACGTTTACTTCAAACATAGAAGAAAAAGTAATACATATCATAACAACTTCAATGTAAACACCATGGCAATTTATGTGCAATAAATACGACAACTTTTGACCGTCAAAAAAATACCGTCGAAACATATCGATATGAGATCTAGTTTTGAAGTGCTCGTCACGACGGATTTCATGGTGAAAACGGATTTCAATCAGATTTTTCATTTAAGAGATTTCGGTTGTGGGGGGGAGGTCACGCTGCGTTACTGCAAGGGTAGCGCTCACCAGGACTGCGAGCCGGATGAAGGGCACTATGCAGCAAGGAACGTGCTCGTCAATGCTACAACTACAGGACCTCACCACCACTACAAGTTGTGGGCGGTGCTACGATCATAGAGCGTGTCGACGTTTCAAGGCGGTGGTCGCAGCCGCCGTCATTGCTGCGAGCCATGGATGATGCTGGGACCACAGAGCTCGTCGACGCTCAAGGGGGTGGTTACAGCAGCCGTAGTTGGTGTGAGCCACGGCCAGGCAACGTTGCAGTGCTACAAGGCACCCTATTGCAAGGGGCCAACGACGCTACAGGCGGGGCAACGCTGCTGAGCGAGAGGAGACGTTGCCGAGACAATGGAGGACAACGGGGTCAAACCTTACATTCCGCTCGTGCGTGGTGTGATCCGCCATAACATGTGGCAGATCCAACGGGTTGGCGAGCCGACTGATTTTTGGGGCTGGCGCCTAGCAGCCTAGCACGCACCAAAAAAAAGAAGGGCTCGGTGAAACCGACTGCAAACCAATTTGATTTTTTGCGTCGTCAACTAGCTATACCATTCCACCGGCAAATATAGTTTTCATCATGCATGAGGCAATGGTCTACGTTACTTAACTCTTTGATGAAGTAGACTGCTGCTACAAACACTCTCCAGGTAATACAATGCGAGGGCATCGGTGATGTTCATGGATTCGCTATTTATCCATAACAATGTTGCAATTATGGCGAAGTGGAGCACATATTCAGTGTGGTGTATAGAGCTGCTCTTACTCAGTTCTGTACTACGTACTATACCACAGGCGAAAGGAACATATTCAATGTGCGGTGTAGTTGCATGAGTTTCTGTGTGCCGAAGATAATTGCCTGAGTTTCCAACTGCAGGAAAGGAAGTAGTTTCTATGGCGAGTCACTGAGGCTACTTCTGATCTGAGGACATGTTCACTTTTTGCAGTAACAATAGCCAGCTCTGCCTGATCTCCTGCAGCACCATCGCAGGTCCGCCGCCAAGCATGATGAGGCACACAAAATCCCTGGTACCGATGACACTTCCCATCACAGAAGAGAAACCTAGGCACAGAAAACATACTTGTGTTAACAACAAATTAATTGTGACAATAACAATAGATGGAAGTCCTAACGGAAACATGGAGAACTAACATCACCTTCCAAAAGAAATTCTTCTTGAAGAATACAGCCCAAAACCCAATCAACGGATCCACATCAGCAACTGTCCAGGAATCTACAAGGACGGCCTTCAGAATCCAGCATATGCCAGCCACAGCCCCAGCTAAAGCGACGGCCAGAGCAAGAGTAGAGAACTGATGATTTCCCTGCAATAATATTGAACTTCTCTCATCTTCTTTTTTCAGTAAATGCGCTTTTTCCTCACTGCATGCATCTTGGGGATAAATGAACTTTCCGTGCAACTGAATAGGGTATATGCAGACTTGTAGACACTAGACACAGTGGAACGCTTGGAAAGGTACTTACCAGTGACATAATCCTACAGATGTTGCTAATAACCGTGAGCACAACAGCCAAGGATCCAAGAAAATATATTCCACTTATTGAGCTCTGAAGAAGAACCACCAGAACAGCAAGAATAGAAAATGCGACACTCGCTCCAGCGACATACATCAAGGTCTAGGAAGAAAGGAAAAGCAGTGTCTTGTTACAGCTTACTAACAATATATACTAGTAAAAAGTCAAAGGTTCACGTACCTTTCTATAGTTCAAGACGCAAAGCCATAGTATCCCAGCAAAATTGATGATCACGGAGAGTATAACTATAACATGCATATACCCATTTTCAGCAGACCATATGAGAGTATCCATGTATGTCAAGCTTGTGCTGGCCATTGAGAAAAACCAGATCCAAGACAAAGCTGCTCCAACAGAGAGTGCAAACCAAGAGGGCAGCCAAGCACTAAAATCAACATAAGACCTGTCCTCAAGTAGAGGCTCTCCAAGAGAACCTCGTTGGCTGCTCAAGTGGGCAAGTCTCCAGCTGTTGACAAAACGTAAGCCATAATATTTTACATAATGAAAACCACATAGCTCATTCCATTAGGGTTTAATTGGACGCACCAAGGTGATATGAGTACGAAAAGGCCAAGAATAAATCCTGTTATAGAATGTTTCTAGATTAGTACCACTTCATATTCATTGAAAATATGTGTTTATATAGTAATACGCACCTAGCGTGGAGAAAAAATCGAAATCCATTTGATAGCTGCATACACACATATACACACGGCAAACAATATTAGATAATATGGGATCGAATAAACAAAAAATATTAAAGTGTTTGATTGCTCCTATAGCCTAGTAGACTTGCAACAGAAACATTAAAACACAATGCAAAAATTGAATATTGCAGGGACACGCTCATGTATAAGCAAGCGAGAGATGATTGAACATCTCTTGCTTGCTTCCAAATCAAATACTACAGACTATTATTATCTCAGTTCCATAGTAGAGATGCGTCAACCCATTACGTGTGAGACAAAAAGCACAAATGATACAGACTTCCAGCGCAAATTTGGTGACATCTTAGAAAGCATGTGGTCAAACTTCTTGATTTTCAATAACTAGTTAATATAGGGCATAACCGTCAGATAAATAATTCAAGCCAACGTATAATTTGACCTTGCATGGATGCATGAAATAATCAATTTGAATCACTTCTACATATGTTAATCCTCCTGGAAAATCTCCTTTTAGTACAATCAGTAGAACAATAGTTTACACACACGACAGGCCCCCTTTAGTATGATCAATAGTAAAATAGTTTAAACACACATACTCAAGACATACATTTTGTGATTGCTGTGTGATTTAACGATTATAGTCAGAAAATTAATTTTTGTGAGTGTGTGGTTTAATGAACATAGTCAGTAAAGTCAAGTGATATCTTCATGACCTGAGGCCCACTTTGTGTGGCTGACCAAACTCATTATTAGCTCCTTGTCACCCACCAACACCACACATGATGTCTCGTCATCGCTAACTAGTCTTGTTCCGTCACGACCAGTACCACCACAGGCAACAAGTACACCAACATTGGCGCCTCATCGCACATACACGAGATGGCAACTCCAACTTCACAGAAACAGCAAAAATGGCACAAACATGCCACATGCAAACACTCGCACCCACCAAACCACGTGACAATGGACAATTAGCATTTTGGAGAACTGGCATGAGTTTAGATTTAAAGTAATTCATCAAGGACTATAAATTTACATTTACACCACAAAATGAAACGTTATAAGCAAGTTACTCCATTTACCAGTTTGGAATACACTAAAACTTGTTCATGTATTGGCTTGAAAACATTGCCTTGCAAGATGACCGCTAAGATAATAAAAAGAGTTTGATTCTCATGGTATATCTCCAAAGAACATGATCTCCAAGACTCCAATAATTCTTGCTTAATTGCTTGAGACAACCAAAAGTTCCATCCTCATGGTCTATGGTGTACCAGTCATTTAACAAATAACATGGTCCCCAAACATTCTTGATAACTTGATTGAAATATAAAAACGGGAGTTCCGTTCTCATATTCCATGAACCATTCTTGACAAGGAATTCCATTCTCACGTTTAACCTTTGTTCAAAAGAACTTGGCAAAAACATGAGTTTAATGCTCACTATATTCCAACCTTCAAATTGACAAAAATGTTAATAAGTTGACAAGAACCTTTAAACATATAAAATTAAGGGAAAGAGTTCGGATATACATACCTCAACACCAATTGAAGTCTCAGAGAAAGTGGAGGCTCGGACAGCCATGAGACGTGGCTCTGTGACACACAGTCACCCCTTATCCTGAGAATACAATCACTCCCTCTGAGAAAAAGTTATCCAAGATTTTAAGGAAAATAATATAGGGTAGAAGACGCAAACCTCAAGCCAGCCTAGAAATTTTCCGGCTTAGTGTGTGTGATGGTTAGAACAACACCTGCACGTACATTTGCAATAACCAAATCAATCAGGCATCTTCTCAAAAGAATAGTAACTAATGTACCCATGCTTTGCTAGGGAGCTGCACTATGAGGAGTTGAGATATAACACTATCAATGCTTATACAGATGACTGATAAGATAATTTCACTTTTTAAACTTGATCTGGAGAGAGAGCACTATGACTTGCTTTTATTTCACCACCTTGTTTGCTGGGTAGTAGAGACATCTCTTACAAATAAACACATTACAACATAGTATTACTTAGCTACGAGGATGGTTATCAGAGTCCGCAGAAGTAAGAAAAACAATGTACCCAAATACAAAACTGAAATCATTTGACTGTCCAAGTTGACTACGTTTCAGATTCTTACAACAAGTCTCACAGAGAGTGGAGTCTCCGAGTGCCGCGAGGACGTGGCTCTATGACACACAGTCTCTCCTTATCCTGAGAACAAAATCACTCCCTGTGAGAAAAATTTATCCAAGAATGTAAGGAAAATAATATAGGTAGAAGACGCAAACCTCAAGCCAGCCTAGAAAGTTTCCGACTTAGTGTGCGTGATGGTTAGAACAAGACCTGCACATACATTTGCAACAACCAAATCAATTTGGCATCTTCTCAAAAGAATAGTAACTAATGTACCCATGCATTGCTAGGGAACTGCACTATGATGAGTTGAGATATAACACTATCAATGCTTATACAGATGACTGATAAGATAATTTTGTTTGTTAAACTTGATCGAGAGAGAGGGCAGAGATGGCACTATGACTTGCTTTTTATTTCACCACCTTGTTCGCTCGGTAGTAGAGACATCTCTTACAAATAAAAACATTACAACATAGTATTACTTAGCTATGAGGATGGTTAGCAGAGTCCGGAGAAGTAAGAAAAACAAGTTATCCAAATACAAAACTGAAATCATTTGACTGCCCAAGTTGACTATGTTTCAGATTCTTACCTCAACTCCAATTGAACTCTCAGAGAGAGTAGATTCTCCGAGAGCCACAAGGACGTGGCTCTATGACACACAGCCTCTCCTTATCCTGAGAATACAATCACTCCATGTGAGAAAAAAAATCCAAGAATGTAAGGAAAATAATCTACGGTAGAAGACGCAAACCTCAAGCAAGCCTAGAAATTTTCCTGACTTAGTGTGTGTGATGGTTAGAACAAGACCTGCACGTACATTTGCAACAACCAAATCAATCGGGCATCTTCTCAAAAGAATAGTACTAACTAATGAGCCCATGCTTTGCTAGGGAAGTGCACTATGAGGAGTTGAGATATAACACTATCAATGCTTATACAGATAACTGATAAGATAATTTCGTTTGTTAAACTTGATGTGAAGAGAGGACACTATGACTTGCTTTTTATTTCACCACCTTGTTCGCTCGGTAGTAGAAACATCTCTTGCAAATAAAAACATTGCAACATAGTATTACTTAGCTACGAGGATGGTTATCAGAGTCCGCAGACGAAAGAAAAACAATGTATCCAAATACAAAACTGAAATCATTTGACTGTCCAAGTTGACTATGTTTCAGATTCAGAAATGATTGTAAATTTAACCAATGAAAAGAGCATTCAATGTATTATCATGAAATGGTTGATGAATAAAAATAGTGCATTAATAGTAGAGAGTTATTTAAATTTGACTTTGGTTTGTTCATGGAATAATTTCTTACCAACTCTGATTCAACATTCATAACACGAATTTATTACATGGCTACGATGGAGGCACTGGATTTCAGCATGCAAACCTATGATAGATCAAGTCACAAAATTATGAAATCTGGAACAAACTGCATCGAGCTACATGTCATTGAGTTTCGACATTGGATTAAAAAATTGGGAGTGCGCTCACAAATTTGCAAACTATGACGAGCACCTCTGCAATTCTACTCTACAGTCGGAGAGCCATGAGGCCAAGCGCGAACCAACACACGGAATACAATCCGTCTCCGCAGATGATTAAGCAACCACATACAAAGCATACCAAGTACGTATCACCCAATCGCCGTTGGAGAGAACAGCTTGCCTCGCAACCTGTGATTGGGTTAGAACGGCTTACCTCTACCTCTGCGGCACCGCTGCGGTGGGGAGCTTGGAGATCTGCCGCGTCTAGGGCGGCAAGGAGCACCGGCGCAGGTGAGGCCGCGGCGGGGGGATTGGGGGTTTGGGGCTGCGTTGCGGCAGAGGCGCCGCTGCTGGGCGACCTCGAGTACCGGCGGAGGCGGGCGGTGTGGTGGCTGGCTGGCGTAGGAGAGCGAACTGTGTCGTCGCGGGTAAGCCTAGTTGCCAGAGATGGGAAGGGGGCGCGGAGCAGGAAAGCGGGGGGAGAGAGAAGAGTCGAAAACGGCGGAATGCCGCTATATTTCCCGGCGCTCGCTCGCAGGCGGCTTCCCCACGCCCCGCGCCGCACCGCGCCGTGGTCCGGCGAGTTAAATGGGCCGTGGGGTGGCGGCCGAGGTACACGGCCCAAGTATAGACAGCTGCTCCGGGCCCCTCAGGCGCATTTTATTTCGCTGTTGTAAGAGCCGGGAGCAACTAATTAACGAGCGCGTCTTCGGAAACCTCGCAACGATCAGCGTTACTTGGCGCGCTCACAGCCATTCGCCACGTGCCGCGTTCTGGGCGCTCCCTCTGAATTTTTTTTTTATTTTTACGCATGCGTTTTCGGCTTTTAAACGGTTTTTTTGACGTTTTGGTTTTCTACCGGTCTTCCCTAGCTTTTCAATAAAAAAATTTCGACAAAAATAATTTTTTTTCGCAAAAAAATGCATTTTTTTCGCGAGAGTCACGGTTTTGTTTTCGTGAGAGGCTCGATTGTGCTTTCGCGAGAGGCACGGCCGTGCCTCTTGGAAACGGAAAAAAACGTGTTTTCTGGTTTTTTTTTCGAGAGAGGCACGGTTGTGCTTTCGCGAGAGGCACGGGCATGCCTCTTTCGGAAAGGAAAAGAACGCGTTTTTTTTCTTTCACGAGAGGCACGGTTTTGCTTCCGCGAGAGGCACGGGCGTGCCTCTTTCGGAAGGAAAAAACACGTTTTTTATTTTTTTTCTTTCGCTAGAGGCACGGTTGTGATTTTGTCAGAGACACGGGCGTGCCTCTTTCGGAAAGGAAAAAAACGTGTTCCCGGTTCGGTTTTTTCGTCGGTTTTTTTTCGTCCGGTTATTTCATGAAAAAAAAGTTCGTCAAAACCTATCAACATTGGATCTAGTTTTGAAGATCTCGACGCGAGAAATCCAATGGCGAAAGCGGTTCGAAATTTGGACGCACGGTTTAAGCGATAAAACGTTTTGAATAAACGGATTTACGAAAAAAAGGGGAAAACTCTCTGGTTGGGACAAGTGGCACACATGCAGCGCGCCACTTGTCGCAACCTGAGAAGTTGAAGTGATCTCTGTAAGGAGTACTCTTTAATTAGTGATTTCGGTAAGAGCCAAATCCTATTTGGCGTTCTATGCGGAGAGCTTCTATTGGATGCATCCTGAGTCAAACAGCCGCGCGACGTATGCACGGAGCCCCCGACTGGGCCGGCCCAATAGTGGGCACACCTGCTTTGTACAGTAGCACTGCGATGTTAATGTAAAAAAAAGTAAGCCTGCAAGGATTCAATCTCTAGACCTCCATGTTGCGTACGAGAGCAGCTAACCAGTAGACCTAACAAGCCATGGTGCTAAATACGAAGCGTGCTGGTATAAGAAGACAGTTTTTTGATTTTTTTTCAAACTTTCCTTTGAGATTCTGATTTTTTTAACAAACGAGCAATGTATCAAAATATGATGAATTTTTTAACAACTTGGACATATTTTCGAATTTCAAAAAATAAAACAAAAGCCGTGAACATTTTTCAACAGATTTATTTTTGAAATTCGTGAACATTTTCCGAAAACCCGAACATTTATAGAATTTCGAGAACATAAATTTGATAATGGGAACAAATTTTCAGAAGCACAAACAGTATTTGTGAATAAAAAAAGGAACAAAATTGGAAACAAGAACATTATTTGAAATTGTGAACAATATTTGAAAAATGTGATCACTTTCAAAATTTTGAAAACAAATTAAAAATGGAGCATTTTTGGAATCTAAAAAAAGTAAATATAAAAATAAAAAGAGAACAATTTTAAAATTGGTGAACAATTTTTGAAACATGAGAACATTTTTTAAAACATGAACAATCTTTGAAAAGTTGGAACACTTTTTGAAATAACCAAACATTTTTGGAATTTGTGAACAAATTTCCCAAATAGAAAAGTTTTTTGAAATTTAGATTTTTTTTGGATTTGTGAACGAATTTTTGAAACGAGAACATTTTTTGAAATTCGATAACAATTTTTTGGATTTTATGGACAAACTGTTTTAAAATGCAAACATTTTCTTACTTTTGGGGAAAAATGGATTTGTGAACGATTTTTGGTAATCCCAATGTTTTTTGGAAAAGAGAAAAACGAAAACAAAGGAGAAAGAAAAAAGGAACGGAAAAAAGGTAGAAAAAAAGAAACAGAAAAGGAAACAAATAAGTAAAGAAAAAACCGTATGAAGAACTTTCTAGGCGTTTCCCAAAACCAGGAAAATCGCTGGGAACCTTCTAGGAGTTTCGCAAAATCGGTAGTTGATGGGCCGGCCCAAGTTTTCGTGCGCCTGTGCGATTGCCTGACTCTTTGACGCAGAGAGCGTCAAATAGGGTTTTCCCTCTAAGCGCCCGGCTTATTAACAAACCGGCGCATACCCCCCGGGACATACTGGGCTGGCCCAGCTTAGTTTCTTCTTCCTGTCGAAAACTCGCAAAAAAGACGTTCCTACCAACTATGATACAGCACCTCTTGCGAAAAGTTACATCTATTAGATTCTTCCCTCATGCCCCAAACTATTTTTTTTCTTTTTTTTAGTTTTCCCTTTTCTTTTCTCTAGTTCCTTTTCGTTTTATTTTTCTGTTCTTTTGTTTTATTTTTGGCCATTTCAAATTTGATGAACTATGTTTTCAAATTTGAAGAAGTTTTCTCAGATTACATGAACACTTTTTTTTGAAAGAAATGAACTTTTTGAATTTATGTGAACTTTCTTTCAAAATTGATGAACTTTTTCCCAGAGATTGGTGAACTTTTTTGAAGTCGGTGAACTTTTCTCAAATTCAATGATTTTTTTATGAACTTTTTTCAGAAGGGATGAACTTTTTCTAATTGGCGAACTTTTTTTCAAAACCAGTGATTTTTTCAAAATCAATGTACTTTTCTTTAATTTGGATGATCTTTTTTTCAGAAAATTTAACTCTTTTAAAAATCAATGAACTTTTTTTCAATATTGATGAACTTTCTCCAAATCCGATGAACTTTTTTTGTCAAAACTGATGAACTGTTTTTAAAAATCGATGAACATTTTTAAAGTTTGTGAACTTTTCTTCAAAAATGATGAACTTTTTCAAATTCACGATTTTTTCCCAAATAATTCAAAAATCTAAGTGATACAATAGGCGGCATTATGCAATGAATAACACGGCCGCACGTGTTCATATATTGGTGGCGCTATTATGTATCGCAAGTGCACAATGGTTCTACTGGTTAGCTGACCTCGGATAAGTAATCAACTACCCGAGTTCAATTCCTGGAGACCACCACCAAGAGGGAGTTGTTGTGTGCGCCAGCTACCTGTTCGGGCGCTTAAGGCACCAAACAGGAGCTCTCGTTGTAAGAGTATCTACAGCAAATCTGACCCCTCAGACTCAAAACAATAGCGTGAAGAGAAGCTTTATCTCTGGTTGAGGATTTGATGGTTCACAATTTTGTAGCTGTCTCGGACCGAAAACAGATAGAGGTTTTTCAACTGTAATTTTGGTTTTGAAGGTCGAGCATCAAAAACCGATGCAAATAGGTTAGCTATATATTCTCTAATACTTTCGATCATGGGCGACACTTGTGATTGATTAATTCCCATGATCCCTTGTGTATACCGCTTTATGTGCATTATGATCAACAAAACTTAGCTATACCCCTGAAAAAATCCAACCCCCAAACGTCCGCGGAGTCCGTGGACACTGGACAATGATCGGTCATGCCTCAAATTTGCTCATCCGCATACGGATACCTCATACTAGAAACCTTAAATCCATACAAAAGCATGCAAACGATGAAATCCGTTGGCTTCGGGTAAATGAGTAGCAAACGCAGCTCCGACTCCTCCAGATCCTCCGTGTCGGCCTCCACATCCATCTCCTTTTCGACCTCATCAAAGAGCGTGTCGGTTGACGCTCGTTCCTGCCGAATGAACTGCTGGTTGGCCTACACATAGGTCTCATCCTGGATGGACTCCGGGATGGCTTGCTACTCCGCCATCTCGGCCGCTTGGGCGACCAACTCCGCCTCCACAACCTCCATGTTGAAGCCCGAAGCCGGCGCCAGCTCCTCCTCTGGCTGCTCTGCCGCATCCTCCTTCGGATTCGCCGCCTCCATCGGAGCCGGCTGCTGCTCATCTCCCTCCTCCT
The DNA here is from genome assembly GCA_021437245.1 of Aegilops speltoides. NCBI lineage: Eukaryota > Viridiplantae > Streptophyta > Magnoliopsida > Poales > Poaceae > Aegilops > Aegilops speltoides. Next base: position 438,229,617 of record CM038142.1, read on the forward strand.
TCTCCTCCTCTGGCTCTGGCAAGTCCAAAGGCAGCCCGGCAGCGATGCGGCCTACACACGTGACGCGCCTCGCCTAGATGTCCTGCTCGATCTGGAAATGGCGCTCCGGCTTGAGCATAGCATACGTGGTTACCTTTTTGCCAAACTATGGCGAAGCCGGAGGGCGTGGGAAGAGCGGCAGAGCGGGGGAGAGGTGGATGGGCTCGAGCTCGTGACGTCAGAGTGGGAGAGAGGTGGGTGTGGCTAGGGTTGGGGACGCCGACCGGCTTAAATAGCCGGATTTTGGCCTCGGACGGCGAGCAGGAGGGGCGCCAATCGGTGTTCGCGCCCCCACCGGAGGAGACGTCCTTCGGACTGCTGGGTTTCTGGGCGATTCCATGTGGGACCCCATCATCAGTCTGACATGGCGGACATGCCCGGGCGCCCTCATATTTGGGCTAGATATGAAGGTGTCGGTTAGTTTGGACGTTTGAGGCTTGTTTAAGGAGCCCGTCTGGTGGTTTGGGTCGCTTCCTTGTGATCGGTCAGTGACCGGGCTGTCCGCCCAGGCGTTTGAGGTGGGTTTGGGGCGTTCGGTTGTAGATGCTCTAAAAGGTTTCTTTCGCCCATTCAGATTTTACCGGGCATGTTACACGTCGCCCTGACGGATCTTCCGCCTCGCGAGCCATCGGATATGATTTCATCATGCGACGGAGCGATTTCTTTCACCATTGCAATAGACCTCCTATTGTAGAAATCTTTGCAATAGAGGTCATTTTTGCAACAAGTCTTGTTGCAAAAACTTTTGCAACAAAGGTCTGTTGCATTTAGTTTTTTGCAAAAGCACCATCATTATCTCTGCAACATTATACGTGATGCAGAAGCACCATCATTGTCTATGCAACATTATCCCATGTTGCAAAAGCACCACTAGCCAGTCTGACAGAGGGCATCGAGAAGATGGGGGAGCATGTAGCACGTCGACGTTGCACGGAGGTGCTTGCTGCATTGCCACATCAGGGGGAGCACGCAACACGTCACAGGCTTGCCCACACCATCGTAGAACCTCTCCTCGGCCCGGAGCAACCCTCGACGAGAAGCGCGGCCTCGCAGTTATCAGCGCCCTCAACTATCGGCCTTCCCTGGCCTATCCAGATCACAACGAGTACGTCTTGGTGGCAGAGTGGTGTGGAAGGAGATAGAAAAAGAGGAAGAAGGGAAAGGTGGTGGTGGAGGCTTGCCTTGTCGACGAATGAAGGTTGCCTTCGTGGGCTGGTGGCGAGCACGGGGCACAAGCATGGTGCGGCACGAGCATCTTCCATGGCGGCGCAAGACACCATATACTGCAGTTGTAAAAGCGCTGAATCAATTGTGTCTGGGGTCATAGTGGGAGATAGTAACAATGGCGGCAGTAGCACGGCAGCCTCGAAATGAGGTGGGCATGTGGTTTTCCAACAGCGGTTGGTGGCGCTGACATGAATGACGTGGCGTTCGATGCTGAGAGAATGAAGAGATAAGGACGAAGGAGAAGTGTGTGGAGGATATGATTTTTTTTTTGGAAAAGGGGCCATACCCCAGCCTCTGCATCAGAATAAAGGGGGCAATGCATGGCGCCCACAGGGGGCATGTGTCACGTGTAGGAGGCGACAGACGCCCAACATTGAATCAACGGGTGAAGGGAATCATTTCACTTCAAGGTTTTTTATTTTATTTCATAATATCATATTTATCTTTAATTCACTACATGCTCCCTAATTTTAAAGGACTCACAATAATTAAGACTGGCAATTTTGGATTGTGTCATTTGATTTTGATCGTGTCATCTCCTTGGGTTGTGGTACTTGCGAGTTCCTTGTTGGATGTGTGTTGTTTGAGTGCCCTAGTCAGACGCGCTACCTTCTTCATTGCGCCTTCGATGCCATGGGTCGGCCGCACTACCTTCTTCCCTCGCTATTGGAGTTCCTCCACTCCTGGCCCACCGGTATTCCTCCTAGACCCCTACCGATCCTCCTTCATGCGAGCCCATCCTTCCCTGCCCTCTCCTCTGCGTGACCCTATCCCGCCCAGCATTTCGCACGCTATGGAGAATAACATAAAACTACCACAACTTAGGCTAGGTTATGAAAAACTACCACTTTTTAAAAATATCCAAAACTCTACTATAAAGTTGGTTGGATGCTTAAAAAAACACTAATTCGTTGTCTCGATAAAATTTAATCATGTTTGTGGCCCACATGTAAGCAATGACGTGACATGTAACTATATTTCGCTTAGTACGATAGTAGCTCTCGTCTCGCCTGAAGCTTTTTCAAGGATGTACAGTACAGGGGAGGCCCATTCTTAGCGTTTTTTTCGTCAGCGCTCACTCACTCGGTGGTTGGTTGCGTTCGCTGCGGTTTTCATCGGGTTTTTTCTTTTTCATTTCTATTGTTTTTTCTTTCTGTTTTCTTTGTTTCATCATCGCTTTCCTCGGGTTTTCATTTTTTTCAACCTTTTTTGCATTTTGGATTTTCCATTGTTTTTCTTCATTTCTCTTTGTTTTCAATTGTTTTGTATCGATTTTCTTCTTTTTTTCTCCGGTTTCCTTTGTTTCTTTTTTGGTTTCTTTGTTTCTTACTCGATTTTAATTGTTTTCATTCTTTTGCATTGGTTTGCTTCAGTTTTTATTTTCATCATCGTTTAACTTCAATTACCTTTTTTATCTCTTGGGTTTCTTTATTTTTCAATGGTTTTCTTCGCTTTCCTTTGGTTTCTTTGTCGGTTTTCTTTTATATTTCAACATAGGTCTATGTTCTAAGTACATAATGTACATTTTATATGTACACGTGAAACACTTTTTTCATAGACGTTAAACATTTTGCATGTACATGATGTATATTTTTTTTCTCAAATACATGTTTCAAACACTTTTTATGAATACATGGTCAACATTTTCAAATGCCTGCTGAACAATTTTTAATGGCAATAAACGTTCTTCCACACACAATGTACATTTTTTATGTACATGATCGATATCTTTTCGTAGGGTCGAAAGTATGTCTAGAGGGGGGGGGAGTGATTAGACTACTTGACCAAATAAAAATCTAGTTTTTCCCAATTTTAGTTGTCGGCAGATTTTAGCAATTCAAGCAAGTCAAGCAACACCCTACACATGCAATTTTAAGAGTATAGCAGCGCAAAGTAAGACATTGCACATATAAGTAAAGGAGGGGTTTGGAGAAGGCAAACGCAAATGGGACACGGTGATTTTGGCATTGTTTCGATAGGTGGTGCTATCGTACGTCCAAGTTGATGGAGACATCAACCCATGAAGGATAACAACTGCACGAGTCCATGGAGAGCTCCACCCATGAAGGGTCCATGAAGAAGCAACCCTATCTATCCCACCATGGCCATCCTCCACGAAGGACTTGCCTCACTTGGGTAGATCTTCACGAAGTACGCGATCTCCATGCCCTTGCAAACTTCTTGATTCAACTCCGCATCATGTCAGAGGCTCACAAGCGACACCTAACCAATCTAGGAGACACCACTCTCCAAAAGGTAATAGATGATGTGATGATGATGAACTCCTTGCTCTTGTGCTTCAAATGATAGTCTCTCCAATAGTCAACTCTATCTCTCTCAGATTTGGCTATGGTGGAAGAAGGATTTGAGTGAAAAGCAACTTGGAGAAGGCTAGAAATCAAGATTCAAATGGTAGGAATGGAATCTTTTGATCTCAACACATGAGTAGGTGGTTCTCTCTCAGAAAATGAATAGTGGAAGTGTAGGCACGTTCTGATGGCTCTCTTACTTAGTAAGAGGGGTGGAGGGGTATATAGAGCCTCCACAGGAAATCCAACCATTACACACCTTTGACTCAACTTGGTGGCACCGACAAGAATTCTTGGTGGCACCGACCTATGTAAAAGATATGAACTTTGGAAGTCTTGGTGGGACCGACTGGAAACATCTCTCGGGGGGACCAATGTGCAATGGTAAAGGCAATCCTCGTTTCGGTGGCACTGATTGCATCAACTCGGTAGGACCGAAGTGAAGCAATAGGGCAACAGAAAGTTGGCAAGCCATCTTGGTGGCACCGATTGCAAAACTTGGTAGGACTGAAATAATTGCAATAGATAACAAAGAGTTGGCAAGGCCATCTAGGTAGGATCGAGATCCATATCAGTGACTCCGATTTGTTAGCAGTTGGTTGTGGTAGTCTCCAGATGAACTCGGTGGGTCCGAATAGGTACAATTCGGTGGGACCAAGTTGGCTTTAGGGTTTTGGACATATTTGGATAGAGAAAGTGGCTGAGGGTTTTGGAGCAATATCACTAAGCACTTGAGCAACCAGATCATCATCAAAACCTCACCCCCTTTTTATAGTATAGGCTTTGCTATGGACTCAATGTGATCTTGGGTCACTTAATGAAAAATTTAGAGTCTTGAGCTTTTGCCAATCCATGTCCTTAGCATTTTGAGGGGTCCACAATCACTAGTCCTTGCCATGCCAATCATTGAACTTCCTGAAATCTTTAACTTGATTGGATATTAGTTCAATGAGATATATGTTGTTATTAATTACCAAAACCACCTGGGGATTAGTTGCACTTTCAATCTCCCCATTTTGGTACTTGATGACAACATATAGATCATAGCTTCAAAAAATGATTAAATGCGTCATCGCTTTGAGAAGTGCGTGATAAGCAAGAGCTCCCCCTAAATTAGTGTATTATTAAAAAATTGTGTTTGAATGCAAATGCACAATCGATTAGGATCACGGGTCACTCTTCCATGTCACATACAACTTAGTGGAGCGCACAAAATGATATGATTGTAATAATAAGCACGCATCACCAAAAGTACAAGTGAATGATCATACAAGGATAATGATAATGATAAGCAATGTGCATAACATGAAGCACAATATGATCAACTCACAAACAACCAACATAGTATCTCACACATACAACAAACAAAGTAGTAGCAAAAACTCGAGGGAAAACAAATGAGCAAAAGAAAACACTCGCTCTCTCGAAGCCTAATGATCTTTACACATTCTCCCCCTTTGGAAACAAGTACCAAAAACCTCGAATAGGTATGGAGCTATGCGTCACTCTAGGAACGATCTCTGGCAACTCCTTGAGGTGAAGATCCATGGCTGGCAGCTCTGGTGTGCGTCGACGGCGTTGAGAGAAGAGTATCCGCAAAAAGCACGGTAGCAGACCTTGCTGCCCAAGGCACTGTCTGGAATCTGTTAGTAGTGGGTCTAGCGTCATCATCATTGTCCTCAGATTCCTCTCTATCTTTCCTAGCTTTATCCACAACATCCTTCAGCTTCTACACAATGGTCTGAACCTCTGTGACCTTCACATCAAGATTGTTTATCTTGTTTTCCACTACCCACTCTAAGCTTTGCTGGTTCTTGGCGAGGGTGACCAAACTCCGCTCAATCCTCAGGGTAGCTTCTAGCAGATAGTTTAGCTGATCATTCTTAGTCCTGAGGTTAGAAAATGGAGCACTAGGACCGGATGCTTCCATGGCTGCTTTGGTTGCAGTAGCTGCCTGTATCCTCTCTTGTGCCTCAACAAAAGTAGGGTGAGATGTGAAGGAAATATGCCCTAGAGGCAATAATAAAGTTGTTATTTTATATTTCCTTATATCATGATAAATGTTTATTATTCATGCTAGAATTGTATTAACCGGAAACTTGATACATGTGTGGATACATAGACAAAATACCGTGTCCCTAGTAAGCCTCTACTAGACTAGCTCGTTAATTAAAGATGGTTAAGTTTCCTAACCATAGACATGTGTTGTCATTTGATGAATGAGATCACGTCATTAGGAGAATGATGTGATGGACAAGATCCATTCGTTAGCTTAGCATTATGATCATTCAGTTTTATTGATATTGCTTTCTTCATGTCAAATACATATTCCTCCGACTATGAGATTATGCAACTCCCGGATACCAGAGGAATACCTTGTGTGCTATCAAACGTCACAACGTAACTGGGTGATTATCAAGATGCTCTACAGGTATCTCCGAAGGTGTTTTGTTGGGTTGGCATACATCAAGATTACGATTTGTCACTCCGAGTATCAGAGAGGTATCTCTGGCCCCTCTCCGTAATACACATCATAAGAAGCCTTGCAAGCAAAGTGATTAATGAGTTAGTTGCAGGATGATGTATTACAAAATGAGTAAAGGGACTTGCTGGTAACGAGATTGAACTAGGTATGAAGATACCGACAATCAAATCTCGGGCAAGTAACATACCGATGGACAAAGGGAATAACATATGTTGTCATAACAGTTCGACCGATAAAGATCTTCATAGAATATGTGGGAGCCAATATGAGCATCCAGGTTTCACTGTTGGTTATTGGCCGAAGAGGTGTCTCGGTCATGTCTACGTAGTTCTCAAACCCGTAGGGTCCACACGCTTAACGTTCAATGACGATATTGTATTATATGAGTTATGTGATTTGGTGACCTAATGTTGTTTAGAGTCCTGGATGAGATCACGGACATGACGAGGAGTCTCGAAATGGCCGAGAGGTAAAGATTGATATATAGGATCATAGTATTCGAACACCAGAAGTGTTCCAGAGGGTACCGGGTACATATCGGGTCACCGGAAAGGAGTTTCGGGCAACGCTGGCAAAGATATGGGCTTAATGGGCCGAGGGAGGGACATACCAACCCACAAGGGGCTGGTGCACCCCTTTCCTTGGCCGCATGCTCTAGAGGAAGGAAAATAGGGGGCGCCACCTCCTCCTGCCTTTCCCCCTTGGTGGGAGAAAGGAAAAGGGGGGCGCCACCTCCTCCTTCCTTCCCCTCATCGCCAAAAGAAGGAAAGGGGGGCGCCGGCCTAGGGCAGAAGCCCAAGTAGGATCCCTCCTACTTGGGGTGCCCCTAGGGCTGCTTCTCCCTCCCTCCCACCTATATATACATGGGGAGGTTGCACCTACAAGACAAACGAACATCCGTTAGCCGTATGTGGCGCCTCCCTCCACAGATTACACTCTCGGTCATATTCTCGTAGTGCTTAAGTGGAGCCCTGCAGGGATCACTTCACCATCACCATCACCATCACCATCACCATGCCGTCGTGCTGACGGAACTCATCTACTTCCTTGACACTTTGCTGGATCAAGAGTTCGAGGGACATCATCCAGCTGCACGTGTGCAGAACTCAGAGGTACCGTACGTTCGATGCTTGATTAGTCGGAACGAGAAGAAGTTCGACTACATCAACCGCGTTGTCAAACGCTTCCGCTCTCAGTCTACGAGGGTACGTAGATACACTCTCCCCATCTCATTGCTATGCATCTCCTAGATAGATCTTGCGTGAGCGTAGGAATTTTTTGAAATTGCATGCTGCGTTTCCCAACAGTGGCATCCGAGCCAGGTCTATGCGTAGATGATATACACAAGTAGAACACAAAGAGTTGTGGGCGGTGATCGTCATATTGCTTACCACAAATGTCTTATTTTGATTCGGCGGTATTGTTGGATGAAGCGGCCTGGACTAACCTTACATGACCACGTTCATGCGACCGGTTCCACCGGCAGACATGCAACTAGTTTTGCATAAAGGTGGCTGGTGGGTGTCTGTTTCTCCTACTTTAGTTGAATCAAATTTGACTGCGGCCGGTCCTTGTTGAAGGTTAAAACAGCAAACTTGATAAATCACCGTTGTGGTTTTTGTGCCGTAGGTAAGAACGGTTCTTGCTAGAAGCCCGTAGCAGCCACGTAAAACTTGCAACAACAAAGAAGAGGACATCCAACTTGTTTTTGCAGGGCATGTTGTGATGTGATATGGTTGTCGGTGTCAAAACCGGCGGATCTCGGTTAGGGGGTCCCGAACTGCGCGTCTAAGGCTAATGGTAACAGGAGGCAGGGGACACGATGTTTTACCCAGGTTCGGGCCCTCTCGATGGAGGTAATACCCTACTTCCTGCTTGATTGATCTTGATGATATGAGTATTACAAGAGTTGATCTACCACGAGATCGTAGAGGCTAATCCCTAGAAGCTAGCCTATGATTATGATTGTTGTCGCCCCACGGACTAAACCCTCCGGTTTATATAGACACCGGGGGGCTAGGGTTACAGTCGATTCGGTTACAGAGAAGGAGATCTACATATCCGAATTGCCAAGCTTGCCTTCCACGCAAAGGAGAGTCCTATCCAGACACGGGACGAAGTCTTCAATCTTGTATCTTCATAGTCCAACAGTCCGACCAAAGTATATAGTCCGACTGTCCGAGGACCCTTTAATCTAGGACTCCCTCAGTAGCTCCTGAACCAGGCTTCAATGACAATGAGTCCGGCGCGCAGATTGTCTTCGGCGTTGCAAGGAAGGTTCCTTCTCCGAATACTCCATAGAAGATTTTGAACACAAGAATCGTGTCCAGCTCTGCAAAACAAAGTCGACATACCACCTAGAGAGCACAATATTCCACAAATCTAATCTGCTGACAACTTTTCATAGTGTGACGTCACGCCACGGCCCGGTCGTTATTCGAACCGTTTTTCATAACCTGCCACCGCACATATCGCGAGGCGGTTTTATCGGCACGTCTTGTCAAAGCAGAGATCGTGTCCCCTCATCGTGGGATTCTCATCAATACGGGCATGGGTAACCCAACCACGCCATCAATCATGGCGCTTGGGAAATAAGCGATTTTAATGGGCAAGTGGGGAGGCGTAGGATCTTTGCTGCCTTTATAAGGGGATAAGAACTCCCTCTTTCACCCACGCCTTCTTCTTCTGCTCATCCATCCCTTCTTGCTCAAGCCCTAGCGCTCAGGCGTTCGTCTTCTCCGCCCAAAAAGGTTTCCCGAAAAATGTTCGGATCCGGAGCAGGAGGAAAGTGGATGGCCTCTACCGTCCGGGATAAGGATATCAAAAAGCTTCGGGGTCCGGGTATTTGGCGAAGAGAATCGGCCATCGTCTTCCGACGGCGGGATGAATCGTCCCCAACCCGAAACCCCACAAGAGGGTGGTATTCCTCCCTCATTTTGTCCGCGGGCTAGGGTTTTCCCTCGACCCATTTGTTCGCGGCATCATGTATTATTATGGGATTGATTTTCATGATCTGTCCCCCAATTCCTTCCTCGACATCTCGACATTCATCGTCGTGTGCGAGGCCTTCCTCTGCGTCCCGCCGCACTTCGGCTTATGGCTGAAGGTTTTTAATGTGAAGCCCAAGGTAGTGAGCGGCGAGCATGCTGAATGCGGAGGCTCCATGGTGAGCAAGATGCCCAACGTTACATGGCCAACATGTACTTTCAATGATTCCGTCAAGGAGTAGTAGCAGCAGTGGTTTTACATCATCGAGCCGCGCTGCAAGGAATGGGCCGCCGCTCCAGAGTTCAGATCCGATGCCCCCCTGCGACTTACGTCCTGGCCCAAGAAGGGACTGAACTGGGCTTTGTCTAAGGAGCTATCAAAGCTCCAGATGCACGTCCAAGACATGGAAGATAAGAACGTCAAGCTCGTCAATGTAGTCCAGGTGATGTTAGTTTGCCGGATTCTACCTTGTCAACAGCGGGCTTGCAATTTATGGGAGTTCGACCCGGCCAAGCACCAGACCTTGTTAGACCTCTTTGGCTCCTTGCATAAGGACATCTGGAAGGTGCTTTTCAAGTCCGGCAAATCATGGCCGGACTCCGCCGAGGACCATGGGTACCAACTGTCCCGCCCGGCAAGTTCGGTAAGTTATTGTTCGTTGACAATTCATATGTTTTATTCGCACATCCTTAGGAAAGTGCTTGATGTGTTTCCCCAAATTTCCTAGGGCTGGGCGAAGAAGGCGGGGCAGATCTACTGTCCGGCCCCACTGCCAGAAGAACCGACCAGCCCGCTTCTGATGAAGATGCTGGTCTCGGCGCCTTACAAGGCACCGAAGAAGAAGGCCGAAAAGGAGGCTAAGAAGACCAGGGGTGGCCTCCGTTGTCGTGGTGCTTCGGACACTAGATCTGAAGACTCCAATGCCCATTCTTTCTCCGAAGAGGATGAGGAGGAAAGAGACGAATCCCCCGTGGGGGGAAGAAAGAAAAGGACGGCCTCCACATCCTTGGAGGCCGAGTCGCCTAAGAGGGGAAAAACTCCTCTTCCAGAGGAGTCCACCGCCGCCGCCGATAGTAGCCCGGAGTGGGATCTCAGGGCCAAGCCCCTGGTGAACTCGTGAGTGTAAAATCCAAACACGCTCATGTGTCCAGACTTGTCATGGCGTGATATTTTAATCTGAGCCGTACTTTTTTCAGTCCAGCGAGGTCTCGCACTGAACAATCCTCGTCAGAGGATTTGCTGGGCTCGGATGCAATGGAGAGCAGGACACCCCCGAAGGCCCCCTCCCCCAAACATATGAATGAAACCGAGGTTTCGTCCCAGAAGGACCTAGGCCACAGAGGGGGGGGGGGGAGATCGCAAAGGCAGCGCCAGGAGGCCAGCCTTCAGGGTCTGGGCGCACAAGAGAGAAGGCTCCCGTGGACGTCGATGACGGGGGTTATCTTGAATCTGGCCCCCAGCTGGACACTATTCCGGAGACCCATAAGGCCCCAGGATCAGGCAGGCGGCCTCCGTCAGTTGGAGGAGGTATGTCTGTTCCACCGGCAACCTCTGTCCAACCAGAGGTGCCGGATACTTTATTGGCGGCACTGAAGGGTGCGTCCATCGTTGATGAACACCGTGCCCTTATAGGTGCGGTGATTGAGAGGATTCAGTCTGCTGAGAGTGGACTGAATGAATCCTGTATCAGCCTCATAAGAGGCTTTGAGGTATGTTTTATGAGGTTTGTAAGAGTGTCATGGTATAGATAGCAGCCCCTGATACACTGTTCGGTGAAAGAAAGAACCGAACAGAGGATCAATTTTATGTTCGCAGGAGACTCACTTGATGACATATATCCCTCTTTTATACAAGCAGGTGTCGGTAGCGACTGCCGCCTCTCATGCTGCGGAAGTATCCGAACTGGGGCATCGTCTGGATCGGGCCGAAGGAGAACTTGGTCGGGTGCAGAAACAGTTGGAGGACAACCAAGGTATACAAAAACCTTGTTTATTTAGCACAAATGAATAAGTGTGCGTGGTGAAAATATTTTTATAATGTGCTCTAGGGCGACGGCTAAAATTGAGGCTCTTAAAAAGGCTGTGGCCGAAGCTGAGAAGAAAGCGGCCGCAGAGCAGGCTCTTCGTGAGAAGCACGAGGCCAGAGTTATTGAGGCTGAGTGAGAGCTTCAAGAGGCCGTGAAGAAATGCGAGACCTTGGGGCAGAGTTTATCAGGGAAAGAATCCGAACTCTCCCAGGCTCGCCAAGCTGCAAGTGATGCCCGGGGGGAAGCCCAAGCTGCCCTGAAGGAAATCTAGGAGGCGAGGAAGATTGTGGCCAATAAGGCTTTTTTTTATACAAAGCGGGTATTTGAAAGGAGAAAATCAAGTTAAGATTTGAAACTCTGTTTGCTCCAGGGGTATTTGCAGAGCTGCCGTGCAGCATATCTAATGCTGCCCAATTCTACCGAGCGGAAGAGAGGAATACTGCGGATAAGCTTTTCTGGATGCAGTATCTGGCGCCGACTTATCTGGTGACTTTCTCCGATCAACTGAAGCAGCTGGTCGAACTGCATAAGGCGGCTGAGCTAGCTATGAAGGATTTGATTATCCGGTTAGGCTCGCTTGAGCCGATTCCGGCGATTACCGGCTCGTGAAGCGGCTTGTGAGTGCCTGCCTTCGACTCAAAGTCATCAAGCGGTCGGTCTGCATAGAGGGTGCACCAATGGCCTTTGCCCGCACAAAAGTGCATTGGGGGAAGATGGATGCGGAAAAGCTGATGACCGAGGGACCGCCGGAGGGAAAGGAGCACCGCAAGCCCGAGCTGTATTATGAAGGTGTCTTGAAAGGAGCCCACCTTGCAGCGGAGCAATGCACCAAGGACATTATTTTTCCATGAATACGGTCATGTTTATCCTTTGTAATGTTTGAACAAGATCATTTCTATCATTTATTGCTTGTCGTTTGAAAGTTTTTCCTCCTTTGCGGCCGTTTTATATACTAATCCTGAGAGTTGGCCAGTCGTCGGCTTCTGCCCCCACATAGTAAGTACGGGGGTGTTCGAGATAACCTTGAACACTCTTTATCCCAGTTTTGGGTCCTTGAAGGAGGTGTTCAGCACAGCGAACCAGGCAATCAGACTATAGGGCTTTATCACTCTCACTTAGCCATAGGAGTTTTAAAAGAAAGGTAGGCGCAACCCCTGGTGTTTGGAAGACCGCACGAGGGGCTCTATAGGCGCCTGATCGGAAGAAAAGCCGATCCCTCGCACGCTGCATTGGTTATGGCATTATGCGGAAGAAATCCTAAAAGATTTTACAACCTCTCGAATAGCTGACCAGCTCTCGCTCATCATGATAGCCAATTTTCGGCTTTCTCTACTGAGGTGCTCGTCCGGAAGAACCGGGACACAATTGCAGTAGTTCTCCCTGTGCTATCTTAGCCGATATAGCGGAACGTAAGGTACCAAAACATAGGAGCCGGGCAAACCCAACTATTGACCCAAGACATGATTCAGAGCTGATGCATATAATGCTATAAGTTCGGGGTGCCGAACTGCCGTGAAGGTGTTCATACTTTTTTGCCATAGTGTGGGTATAACGAAGCCCCTGGCATATTAAGGCATATCGCGATATGCAGCTGCCTTTTATCAAAAGAGTTTGAATAAGAAACAGCAGCAGACGAGCATCATATGAATTCACATGTTGTATTTGAATAATATGTCAATGCATATGAGTACAGGTAATGTGATAAAAGGAAATATGACTGCGGAACCTGCTGGGACTAGGCGGGAGGAAGATGTATGCGGATCCGAAGTGTGGTCGGATAATCGTAGAGGGGAATATCTAGAGATTCCCTTACGCGCTCAAACTGTCTTCACGCCATCCGTCCTGGCCTATGCAAAGGTGAACCTGCACAGAAAATGTAAGAGATGGTTTCACGCCACAGAGCGGTTAAGCCGCGGTATGTGGCTTGTCTTAACTTTTTGCTGGGGTGTTTTTAATTAAGCTCCAGACGAGCCGGGCTATCCTGCCGCGCAGTAGTTCTGACTCCTTTAGTGGTGTCCGGGAGCTGGGCCTTGCCATTGACCGTGATGACGCCGCGCGGACCGGGCATCTTGAGTTTCCGGTAGGCGTAATGTGGCACCGCATTGAACTAAGCAAATGCAGTTCATCCGAGCAATGCCTGATAGTCGCCATGAAAGGGGACGATGTCGAAGACTAAATCTTCGGTATGGTAATTGTTTGGTGATCCGAAGACCACCTGCAGAGTGATGGAGCCTGTACAATTGGCCTCCACACCTGGTATGACACCTTTAAAGGTGGTTTTAGTGGGCTTGATCATCGAATGATTGATACCCATCCCACGCGATGTGTCCTGATACAGCAGGTTTAGACTGCTGCCTCCGTCCATAAGGACTCGTGTGAGGTGGAATCCATTGATTATTGGGTCAAGGATGAGTGCGGCTGGATTGCCTGACTGGTATTGGCCGGACGATCCTTGCGATTGAAGGTAATCGACCATAGGTTGTATTGTGGGGCTACTGGCTCCGTTAAGTCGACATCCCTAAGGGTGCACGTTCGTTCCAGCTTGGGAATGTGGGTGGCGTTTATCATGTTCACCGTTTTGATTTTCGGGGGAAATTTCTTTTGCCCTCCTGAATTCGGTGATCTGGGCCCCTCGTCGTTATCATCGCTTTGAGACCCCTTCCCCTTGTTTTCGGCACCTGACCTGCCGACTTGTCTGAAGACCCAGCATTCTTTGTTGATATGATTGGCTGGTGTTCCTGGGGTTCCATGAATTTGGCATGGACGGTCGAGTATGAGGTCCAAATTGGACGGGCCTGAATTGTTTTTATTGAATGGCTTTTTCCGCTGACCAGACTTGGAGCCACTGAATCCGGTGTTGACTGCCGTGTCTTCGGCACTATCACCATTTTTGCAACACTTGTGTTTGTTGTGCCGTGGTTTTTCGTTGCTATCCCTAGCTTTTGATGTGCCAGGATTGCTTGCTGTGTTGTTGCTACGAGCCAACCAGCTATCCTCGCCTACACAAAAGCGGGTCATGAGTGTTGTGAGGGCTGCCATGGACTTTAGCTTTTCTTGGCCGAGATGTCGGGCAAGCCACTCGTCGCGGAAGTTATGTTTAAAGGCCGTTAGGGCTTCGGCATTTGGACAGTCGATGATACGTCCATTTTGCATCATGCTTTTATATCAATATTTATTGCATTATGGGCTGTTATTAGACATTATATCTCAATACTTATGGCTATTCTCTCTTATTTTACAAGGTTTACCATGAAGAGGGGGAATGCCGACAGCTGGAATTCTGGCTGGAAAAGGAGCAAACATTGAAACCTATTCAGACCGCTCCAAAAATCCTCAAACTCCACAAAACCTATTTTTGGAATTAATAAGAATTATTGAGTGGAAGAAATACATCGGGGCCCACACCTGTCCAGAGGGAGGTGGGCGCCACCCCTACTAGGGCGCCTGTCTCTGGGCCTCGGTGGCCCCCGGTGTCCATCTTTTGCTATATGAGGGCTTTTACCCTGGAAAAAATCGTGGGCAAGCTTACGGGACGAAACTCCGCCACCACGAGGCGGAACCTTGGCGGAACCAATCTAGGGCTCTGGCGGAGCTGTTCTGCCGGGGACACTTCCCTCCGGGAGGGGAAAATCATCACCAACGTCATCACCAACGATCCTCTCATCGGGAGGGGGTCAATGTCCATCAACATCTTCACCAACACCATCTCCTCTCAAAACCCTAGTTCATCTCTTGTATCAAAACCACAAATTGGTACCTGTGGGTTGCTAGTAGTGTTGATTACTCCTTTTTGTTGATGCTAATTGGTTTACTTGGTGGAAGATCATATGTTCAGATCCTTAATGCATATTATTACTCCTCTGATTATGAACATGAATATGCTTTGTGAGTAGTTACGTTTGTTCCTGAGGACATGGGTGAAGTCTTGCTATTAGTAGTCATGTGAATTTGGTATTCGTTCGATATTTTGATGAGATGTATGTTGTCTCTCCTCTAGTGGTGTTATGTGAATGTCGACTACATGTCACTTCACCATTATTTGGGCCTAAAGGAAGTCATTGGGAAGTAATAAGTAGATGATGGGTTGCTAGAGTGACAGAAGCTTAAACCCTAGTTTATGCGTTGCTTCGTTAGGGGCTGATTTGGATCCATATGTTTAATGTTGTGGTTAGGTTTACCTTAATACTTCTTTTGTAGTTGCGGATGCTTGCAATAGGGGTCAATCATAAGTGGGATGCTTGTCCCAGTAAGGGCAGTACCCAAGCACCAGTCCACCCACATATCAAATTATCAAAGTACCGAACACGAATTATATGAACATGATGAAAACTAGCTTGATGATAATTCCCATGTGTCCTCGGTAGCTCCTTTCTCATTATTAGAAATTGTCCAGGCTTATCCTTTGCTACATAAAGGATTGGGCCACCTTGCTGCACTTTATTTACTTGTTACTCATTACTATTTATCTTATCGCAAAACTATCTATTACCTACAATTTCAGTGCTTGTAGAGAAAACCTTACTGAAAACCGCTTATCATTTCCTTCTACTCCTCATTGGGTTCGACACTCTTACTTATCGAAAGGACTATGATAGATCCCCTACACTTGTGGGTCATCAAGACTCTTTTCTGGCGCTGTTGCCGGGGAGTGTAGCGCTTTTGGTGAGTGGAACTTGGTAAGGAAACATTTATATAGCATGCTGAAATTTTCTGTTACTTGTCACTATGGAAACTAATCCTTTGAGGGGCTTGTTCGGGGTATCTTCACCCCAACCAGAAGAGCAAAGAGTTGCTCCTCAACCTACTGAACTTTTTGAAAATATTTACTTTGAGATTCCTTCGGGTATGACAGAGAAACTCCTAGCTAATCCATTTGTAGGAGATGGAACATTGCATCCTGATTTACACCTTATCTTTGTGGATGAAGTTTGTGGATTATTTAAGCTTGCAGGTATTCCCGATGTTGTTGTCAAAAGGAAGGTCTTCCCTTTATCTTTGAAGGGAGATGCATTGACATGGTATAGGCTATGTGATGATACGAGATCTTGGAATTATAAGCGATTGAAGTTGGAATTTCACCAGAAGTTCTATCCTATGCATCTTGTTCATCATGATCGTAATTACATATATAATTTCTGGCCTCGCGAAGGAGAAAGCATCGCTCAAGCTTGGGGGAGGCTTAAGTCAATGTTATATTCATGCGCCAATCATGAGCTCTCCTGGGAAATGATTATTCAAAAAATTTATGCTCGGCTTTCTCTTAATGATCGCAACCTTCTCGATACTTCTTGTGCTGGTTCTTATATGCTGAAGACTATTGATTTCAAATGGGACTTATTGGAAAGAATTAAACGCAACTCTGAAGATTTTGGTTCCGACGATGGTAAGGAGTCAGGTATGACATCTAAGTTTGATTGTGTTAAATCTTTTATGGATACCGATGCTTTTCGTGGATTTAGCGCTAAGTATGGACTTGACTCTGAGATAGTAGCTTCTTTCTGTGAATCTTTTGCTACTCACGTTGATCTCCCTAAAGAGAAGTGGTTTAAATATAATCCTCCTGTTGAAGTGAAAGTAGTTGCACCTATTATAGTTGAAGAAAAGACTATCACCTATAATGATCCTATTGTTCCTACTACTTATGTTGAGAAACCCTCATTTCCTGTTAGGATAAAGGATCATGCTAAAACTTCGACTATTGTTCGTAAGAGTAATACTAGGACTTATACACCTCCTGAGCAAATCAATGTTGAACCTAGTATTGCTATGGTTAAAGATCTCCTGGATGATGATTTAGATGGGCATGTTATTTATTTCTGTGATGAAACTGCTAATATTGCTAGACCAGATACTAAGATACATAGACCTGGCGTAGGCATGCCTGTTATTTCTGTTAAAATAGGAGATCATTGTTATCATGGTTTATGTGATATGGGTGCTATTGCTAGTGCGATACCTTATGATCAATATAAAGAAATTATGCACGACATTGCACCCGTTGAATTAGAAGACATTGATGTTACCATTAAGCTTGCTAAGGGATACCATTAAACCAGTTGGGATTGTTAGAGATGTTGAAGTTTTGCGTGGGAAGGTTAAATACCCTGCTGTTTTTCTTGTTCTTGTCTCCCCACAAGATGATTTTTGTCCCATTATTTTTGGTAGACCCTTCTTAAATACAGCTAGTGCTAGGATTGATTGTGAAAAAGATACTGTCACCGTTGGCCTAGATGGGATGTCTCATGAGTTTAATTTTTCTAAGTTTCATAGACAACCTTGTGATAGGGAACCACCTAGTAATGATGAGATTATTGGTCTTGCTGCCATTGCCGTGCCTCCTACTGATCCATTAGAACAATATTTGCTAGACCATGAAAACAATATGTTTATGAAGGAAAGAAGGAAAATAGATGAAGTGTTCCTTAAACAGGAACCTGTGCTGAAACATAACCTTCCCGTTGAAATTCTTGGGGATCCCACTCCACCCAAGGGTGATCCCGTGTTTGAACTCAAACCATTACCTGATAATCTTAAGTATTCTTATCTTGATGAAAAGAAAATATATCCTGTTATTATTAGTGCTAACCTTTCAGAGCAAGAAGAAGAAAGATTATGGAAAACTCTGAAGGAGCACCGAGCTGCTATTGGATATACTGTGGATTATCTTAAGGGCATTAGTCCCACATTATGCCAACACAAAATTACAGTGGAGAAAGATGCCAAACCAGTTAGAGATCCTCAACGACGACTAAATCCCAAAATCAAAGAAGGGGTAAGAAAGGAGATATTAAAGCTCCTTGAGGCAGGTATAATTTATCCCGTTGCTGATAGTGATTGGGTAAGCCCTGTCCATTGTGTTCCTAAAAAGGGAGGTATTACCGTTGTTCCTAATGATAAAGATGAATTGACCCCACAAAGAATTATTACAGGTTATAGGATGGTAATTGATTTCCGTAAATTAAATAAAGCTACTAAGAAAGATCATTACCCTTTACCTTTTACTGGTAAAATGCTAGAAATATTATCCAAACACACTCATTTCTACTTTATAGATGGTTATTCTGGTTTCTCTCAAATACCTGTGTCAGCTGGGGATCAATCAAAAACTACCTTTACTTGCCCTTTTCGTACTTTTGCTTATAAACGTATGCCTTTTGGTTTATGTAATGTACTTGCTACCTTTCAAATATGCATGATGGCTATATTCTCTAATTTTTGTGAAAAGAATTGTGAGGTATTCATGGATGACTTCTCTGTTTATGGATCCTCTTTTGATGATTGTTTGAGCAACCTTGACCGAGTTTTGCAGAGATGCGAAGACACTAGTCTCGTCCTAAATTGGGAAAAGTGTCACTTTATGGTTAATGAAGGCATTGTCTTGGGGTATAAGATTTCTGAGAGAGGTATTGAAGTTGATAAAACTAAAGTTGATGCAATTGAAAAGATGCCATGTCCCAAGGACATAAAAGGTATAAGAAGTTTCCTTGCTCATGCCGGTTTTTATAGGAGGTTCATTAAGGACTTTTCTAAAATCTCTAGGCCTCTGACTAATTTATTGCAAAAAGATATTCCTTTTGTCTTTGATGATGATTGTCTAGAAGCATTTGAAATACTTAAGAAAGCTTTGATCACTACACCTATTGTTCAGCCACCTGATTGGAATTTAGCTTTTGAAATTATGTGTGAAGCTAGTGATTATGCTATAGGTGCTGTTCTAGGGCAAAGAGTTGATAAGAAATTGAATGTTATCCAGTATGCTAGTAAGATTCTTGATACTGCCCAGAGAAATTATGCTACTACTGAAAAAAAGTTCTTAGCAGTTGTGTTTGCATGTGATAAGTTTAGACCTTATATTGTTGATTCTAAAGTCACTATTCACATTGATCATGCTGCTATTAAATATCTTATGGAAAAGAAAGATGCTAAGCCTAGGCTCATTAGATGGGTTCTCTTGCTCCAAGAATTTAGTTTACATATTATTGATAGAAAGGGTGCTGAGAACCCCATTGCAGACAACTTGTCTAGGTTAGAGAATGTTCTTGATGACCCACTGCCTATTGATGATAGCTTTCCTGATGAACAATTAGCGGTCATTAATGCTTCTCGTACTGCTCCTTGGTATGCTGATTATGCTAATTACATTGTTGCTAAATTTATACCGCCTAGTTTCACATACCAGCAAAAGAAAAAGTTCTTTTATGATTTAAGACATTACTTTTGGGATGACCCACACCTTTATAAAGAAGGAGTAGATGGTGTTATTAGACGTTGTGTGCCTGAGCATGAGCAGGAACAGATCCTACGCAAGTGTCACTCTGAATCTTATGGAGGACACCACGCTGGAGATAGAACTGCTCACAAGGTACTACAATCTGGTTTTTATTGGCCTACTCTCTTCAAAGATGCTCGTAAGTTTGTCTTATCTTGTGATGAATGTCAAAGAATAGGTAATATTAGTAGACGTCAAGAAATGCCTATGAATTACTCTCTTGTTATTGAACCGTTTGATGTTTGGGGCTTTGATTATATGGGACCTTTTCCTGCCTCTAATGGTTACACACATATTTTAGTTGCTGTTGATTACCTTACTAAGTGGGTAGAAGCTATTCCAACTAGTAGTGCTGATCATAACACTTCTATTAAAATGCTTAAAGAAGTTATTTTTCCGAGGTTTGGAGTCCCTAGATATCTTATGACTGATGGTGGTTCACATTTTATTCATGGTGCTTTCCGTAAGATGCTTGCTAAGTATGATGTTAATCATAGATTCACATCTCCTTATCATCCGCAGTCTAGTGGTCAAGTAGACTTGAGCAATAGAGAGCTCATATTAATTTTGCAAAAGACTGTGAATAGATCTAGAAAGAATTGGTACAAAAAACTTGATGATGCATTATGGGCCTATAGAACTGCATACAAAAATCCTATGGGTATGTCTCCTTATAAGATGGTTTATGGAAAAGCGTGTCATTTACATCTTGAACTTGAACATAAAGCATATTAGGCTATTAAAGAGCTGAACTATGACTTCAAACTTGCCGGTGAGAAGAGGTTGTTTGATATTAGCTCACTTGATGAATGGAGAACCCAAGCCTATGAGAATGCCAAGCTATTCAAAGAAAAAGTCAAACGCTGGCATGACAAAAGGATACAAAAGCGTGAGTTTAACGTAGGAGATTATGTGTTATTATTCAACTCTCGTTTAAGATTTTTTGTAGGAAAACTTCTTTCTAAATGGGAAGGCCCCTACGTTATCGAGGAGGTCTATCGTTCTGGTGCCATAAAAATCAACAACTTCGAAGGCACAAGTCCGAGGGTGGTGAACGGTCAAAGAATTAAACATTATATTTCAGGTAATCCTATCAATGTTGAAACTGATATTATTGAAACCGTAACCACGGAGGAATACATAAGGGACACTTTCCAGAACGTTCCAGACTCCGAAAGGAATAGGTATGTGGTACGGTAAGTAAACCGACTCCAAAACAACTCCAATGGCCATTTTTATCAGTTTTGGAACATTTAAGAATTTTAGGAAGAAAGAAGTAGTCCGAAAGGGACACGAGGCCTCCACGAGAGTGGAGGGCGCGCCCTCCATTACTGGGTGCGCCCCCTATCTCGTGGGCACCTTGTGTGCCTCCCGAACTCCGTTTTCTTGCACGTTACGTATTTTGGTCGGTAAAAATTCATTATATATACTCCCGAAGGTTTTGACCACCGTACCGTATCACGCAAATATCCTCTGTTTTTGTTTCAGGCTGTTCCTATTGCAGATTAAAAGCAAGATGTCTTCTCAAGAGTCAGTCGGGGAGAGTCGGGTGTCTCACCCAACACCAGGTCCAGGAGCAGATAGCGATGCTTATGACTTTGGACCATCAACGGAGGATGAGATGGAGGCTGATTTGAAAAGGATAGATTTTTTTTTGCGGGGTTTGAAAAGGATAGATGCCATGGAGGAAGATCAAGAAGTTACCTCTCGTCTCCAAGCAGAATTCATGATGGGGTGTGACACCCCAAAATTTTGACCTTGTTTTATCAATTAAAAATTTTGCCAGGAAATTAAAACTTTTATTTTCTGGGCTCCCTTTTTATTTTTGAAACTTTTCCTCCCTTGCTATTATGGAGTTTTCCCCATAGAGAAAACTTTTCAAATATGTTATTGGACTTGTTTAACCTCTCAAGAAAAACTTTTCTTTTATTAATAGAACTAATTACATAATTAATTTTCTTGATCTTCATTTTCTTGAAAAAATGGTTTTTCAAGGTTATATGGCCCTATTTGAACTACAACCATTTGATATATTTATCTAAAAATCCCACAAAAATTTGGAGATGTCATGTGATGTTTTTAAATCACTTTTAAACAAAAAACATCTTTTATCCTTAAAATATTTTGAGTGCTACACATGCTTTTCTTCTCTGGTCCAGAGAGCAACTTTGCACTACAACCCTTTAAAATAATTTTTTCTAGCCTCCACCAAAATTATGGGATGTCAGTAGGAGCATATCATTCCACTTTGTGCAAAAACCCAGTTATGTTCTTTGAAAATTTTGAGTGAATCATCCTCATTTCCATTCTGGGCCAACTTGATGGTTTGTACAGCAACCATAATTTTTCTTACTCCTTAGCCCTTGATTATTCCTCCTACTGGTAGTACCCCTTGCCAAACCACTATGTCCAGAAGCATGCACTTATGGGATCATTTTTAGTTCATGAAAGGATACCATTCACTCCCTGCCCAGAAGTGTAGTTTTGCAAAACTTGCACTAGCAAGTTTCTCCTTTCTGCAAACTAACTTCACCACTCCCTCTTGAATCCAAAGAGACATCTACCTGGAGATTTTGGCCACTCCAAGAATTGCCTAGATGCCTTTGGCATTTTATCAAACACCCTATGTGCATGTCCAGATTTGGCATGATTTCATGTCTACACTATGAACTTGAGATCCCAACCAATCCACCATGTCCCTTAGATCCATTACTAACTCTCGACTGGAACTGTTTGTTTCCAGCCTCAACCGTGGCCTCTAGACTGCCCTGGCATTTCATCGAACATGTTCCGGGCGTGCTCTGGCGTGCCAGAGCGCAGCGTTGACACGCGCATGCGCCGAAGCCGCGTCGCGCCGCAGCGCCACCTACCCGCTTCGCCTCTGAGCTGCACCCGACCTCATCCGCCGCAAGAACGCGCTAAGCCAACTGGCAGCCTACAGCGCCGCCCAGCAGCTTTGGCGGCACTGCGACGCATCAGAAGGCCGCCACGCTGCGGTCGGCGCCGCCTAAGCCACCCGGCTCGCCACTGCCCCTGAACAGCTCAAGCTCATCCTCAACCTTGTCCGCAAGCCCTCGTCGCCGCCACGTCGCTCTGCAAGAAGATAAGAAGACGGTCGCCGGCGACCTTATCCGCGGCCACCGTCGAACCGACCCCGAGCGCCTATTTAAGGAGGCCCCCGAGCACGTTCCGTTCGAAGGAACCTCAGTACACTCGCCTAGGACCCCTTGAGGCAGCCAATCGAACCGGGGAGGTCATCTTCCCCACCTCCGGCGACTGCAGCCGCCGCCACTGCCCAGGCCCTGCCGGCGCCTCCAGAGCCTCCCCCTCTCCGTTCTCTTCGCCAAGAACCCCCTCGTGCTCCCGTGAACCATTCCCCCTACTCAATTTTGTTCGGGAGCCATCGCCGCCACAAAGTCACTTCGCCACCGGAGCCTCCCTCCGCCGCGGAGCTCGCCGCCGGCAGCTCACTTCGTCCCCGCCGACCCAACGACCACCGGAGGAACCGCCCCAGTCGTGCGGATCCATCCCGCCCTCGGGGCCTCGCGAGCCGCCGATCGCCGGGCGACGATCGCGGACTCCCGCCTCGGCTCGGGACAGAGGAAGGGGAGGGAGGGCGACTAGTCAAACCTGACTAGTGGGCCCCCCCTGGACCCACTATCAGTGACTCCCCCGCGCTCCACGCTGGATAAGTGAAAGCGTAAAACCAGGAAGTACGTTTCCTCCGCTCCGAAAACGTATCCCTGTCTGAAACGTTTTCTTTTCTATTTTATTTTTAAAAAACAGATTTGACCAGAACTTTGACTGGTTATATCTTTTTAAATACAACTCCAAATAAAATGATTCTTTTTCCCACCTCTCCAAACTTTGATCTAGTTTATTTTAAGATTTATTTGAAAAATTTTCAAAACAACTTTTGGTGCTGTTTTTATTTTGTGTGTTAATTCTCTATATTGCTAAAATAGGATTTTTGAAGAGAGGAGAAACTTTCAAAAGTTTTGAAGTGCACCCCACCTTACCACTCATTGAAGGCAAGCATTCTGAACCCCGGCATAATATTTTGGTGTGTTCGTTGACACGTTTATAACACCACCTTCTTTCGAAGGACTCGTTATTTCATGTGATATGATCATTTGCATGGATGCATATTGGTGATTTCCATGCTGTTGGAAATGAGTATACTAGTGATGGTAATCATCCTCATGTATCTTGCATGCATGCCGGAAAGGAATCCGGGAAAGCCTCTGCCTTGGGTAGGCGCGAGCTTGTCGCCGGTCTCCGTCGGGACGGGTATGTCCGGTATGGCATGGTAAGATATAATGAGTGTTGGTTGTATTGGTTGAAATATATTTGTCATACATGTCATGCAGGAAACTGTAAACCTCCTGAGTCGACCGTGGATCGAGTCTTGTTCCAGCAACCCCCACACTTGTTTCAGGTTGCCACTTGTCCCCCGCCGGGTAGGGTGCGGTTCAATAATTTGTCAACCCCTTTCTAGCACACACCGCATGAGAGGGGCGGGATGAGGGTACCATGGCCATGGATTAAAGCCAGCCATCCGGTCTGGGGGCATGGGTGATTCCGGTTGGGACCGAGAGGGGAGGCCACCCCTTAGTACGCGCGATATAAATTTGATCCCATGCTACTCGAGGTTGTAGCCTCCCCACTTAGAGTTTGCTTGACAAATGTCGTGGGTGATTCCAGACACGAGTGAGTTAAGCTGGTGTGTGCAAGTCAGGTGTGTTTTCATTTAAAAGACCGTGAGCGGAATTAGTCCCGATGGACTAAAGGAATCCGTTACTCGTGGGTAAAGAGTACAGCCTCTGCAGAGTTTAAAACCTATTCGAATAGCCATGTCCATGGTTAAGGATTACAGTCTGGGACGGGTCAAGCGTCGGTCTTAGTGTCGGTCTTCGGAGGTGAAACTGTTAACCAGAACTGGAACAACATGGACTGTGACTTGTGACTTATGATGATTATGATTATTATTATCATTGACTAACCCATGACATTATTGTTATTATCGAGTATCTCTGGGATGGTTCTACCTCCGGGATACTCACTATGATTGTTCATTTTTAAGCCCTTTATGTGGTGTCGCTCAGACGCCCGACTGTGGCATTCATTTTTAAGCCCTTTATGCGGTGTCGCTCAGACGCCCGACTGTGGCATTTCTTTTAAAGCCCTTTATGCGGTGTCGCTCAGACGCCCGACTGTGGCATTTATTTTTAAGCCCTTTATGCGGTGTCGCTCAGACGCCCGACTGTGGCATTTATTTTTAAGCCCTTTATGTGGTGTCGCTCAGACGCCCGACCGTGGCATTTATTTTAAAAGCCCTTTATGTGGTGTCGCCAGACGCCCGATCGTGGCATTTATTTTAAAAGCCCTTTATGTGGTGTCGCTCGACGCCCGATCGTGGTATTTCTTTTAAAGCCCTTTATGTGGTGTCGCCGACGCCTGATCGTGGCATTTCTTTTAAAGCCCTTTTGTGGTGTCGCCGACGCCTAACCGTGGCATGCTTGTTATTTATTTCATAATTTTTAATACTTCCGTGACATTGCATATTCATGCACCAGAGTTATATTTATCTTTGGGACTGACGTCATGAGCATAAAATATTGTCAGCACATCATTGTTATATTATACCTGTGTTCTAAATGTTTGCGAGTACATTCAAAGTACTCACTGGCTCGTCCCTGGCTATTGTCTTGGCCAGATTTTCTTGCACGAAGAGGAGCGATGCGATGACAGCCCCGGAACCTAAGCAATGGAGATAGCAGCCTCGCGAAGATAGGAGTTAACCTGGTCAGCTGTTCCTGTGGGAATTGGAGTCCCATAGATACTGATGATCCACAAACCGCTTCCGCCATCAACCACTAGAAACCTTTTGTTGTACTCACAGGCCAGATTGGTCTTGTACCACACATTTTTGTATTTTGCTTGGAATTTCAGATTGTTGGAACCTCATCAGCTAACAGTAATCCTGGGGCTGATGAGCACGACGGTCCTTTCTGGAAATTTATTACCCGGAAAACCGGTCGTGACATGGGGGAACTACCTAGCCTGGCTACTCCAGCTTCGGTCATCCCTTCCAACTTTAGATTTATTTCTTATGAAAATATGAAAAAGAGCTTCACTTGTTCTCCAGAAGCTATGCAGCATCCTTGGGTAAAGGGAGCTTTGGCCGTTACGGGCAAGCTCCATCAAGAAATTATGGACCTCAAACAACAAGTCAATACGCTCGAGGAGGAGAACTGTATCCTGAGGGGCATCATCACCAAGAAGATCATAACACCGACCGTGAAGAAGGAGACATAATCACATGGGTATGGGCACTCCCCTTGGCAACTGCCAAGCTTGGGGGAGGTGCCCCGGTATCGTATCACCATCACACTCCTATCTTTACCGTTTTATTTAGTTCGATCCTTTTAGTAGTATCTTGATCTAGTAGATTGAAGTTTTGATATCAACTAGTTTTGAGTTTTGCTTTGTGATCTCTTTTTGTAATCGAGTCTGTGATCTATCTATAATAAAGATTAGTGTTGAGTCAAGGGCTTTGCTATGTTGCTATGATCTTGAGGAAGTAGAAAGAATAAAAGAGTTCATATTGATCTTATGGTTAGTGATGACTTCACATATAGAAAGTATGAGGCATAAAAGTTGTTGAGAGTTGATAAACGTAGTTTTGGTCATCGTTGCAATTAATAGGAAGTGATAAGGAAAGAGAGGTTCACATACAAATATATTATCTTGGACACCTTTTATGATTGGGAGCACCCATTAAGTATGACATGCTAAAAGAGTTGACGTTGGACAAGGAAGACAACGTAATGGTTTATGTTTTCTCACACCTCAGTTAAAGTATATTGTCATTGACCTTCCAAACATGTTGAGCTTGCCTTTCCCCCTCATGCTAGCCAAATTCCTTGCACCAAGTAGAGATACTACTTGTGCTTCCAAATATCCTTAAACCCAGTTTTGCCATGAGAGTCCACCATACCTACCTATGGATTGAGTAAGATCCTTCAAGTAAGTTGTCATGTTGCAGGCAATAAAAATTGCTACCTAAATATGTATGACTTATTAGTGCAGAGAAAATAAGCTTTGTACGATCTTGTTGTGGAAGTAATAAAAAAGACGGACTGCATAATAAAGGTCCACATATAAGGGGCAATATAAAGTGACGTTCTTTTGCATTAAGATTTTGTGCATCCAACCCTAAACGCACATGACAACCTCTGCTTCCCTCTGCAAAGGGCCTATCTTTTACTTTATGTTTTTTACTTTATGCTTGAGTCAAGGTGATCCTCACCTTTCCCTTTTTCATTTTATCCTTTGGCAAGCTCCTCATGTTTGAAAGATCATGATATATATATCCAATTTGATGTAAGTTAGCATGGATTATTATTGTTGACATCACCTAAAGGTGAATACGTTGGGAGGCAACACAATAAGCCCCTATCTTTCTCAGTGTCTGGCTGAAACTTCATAACCACAAGTATTGCGTGAGTGTTAGCAATTATAGAAGACTACATGATAGTTGAGTATGTGGACTTGCTGAAAAGCTCTATTGTTGTCTCTTTCTGATGTTATGATAAATTGAAATTGCTTCAATGACTGAGACTATAGTTTGTTAGTTCCCGATGAAGTTTTTGAACCATACTTGACATTGTGAATTGATTGTTACTTGAGCATAAGAAATCATATGATAAAATCTATATTTGTTGCTGTTACAAGAATGATCATGATGCCCCCAGGTCCGTATTTTATTTTTATCGACACCGCTATCTCTAAACATGTGGACATATTTTTCGATATCGGCTTCCGCTTGAGGACAAGCGAGGTCTAAGCTTGGGGGAGTTGATACGTCCGTTTTGCATCATGCTTTTACAATATTTATTGCATTATGGGCTGTTATTACACATTATATCTCAATACTTATGGCTATTCTATCTTATTTTACAAGGTTTACCATGAAGAAGGGAATGCTGGCAGCTGGAATTCGGCCGAAAAGGAGCAAACATTGAAACCTATTCCTTTGCCCAAAAATCTTGAAACTCCACAAAACCAATTTTGGAATTAATAAGAATATTGAGCTAAAGAAATACATCAGGGGCCACACCTGCCCAGAGGAGGGGGGCGTGCCCACCCCTCACTGGCGCGCCCCTGTCTCCTGGGCCTCGGGGCCCCGTGTCCATCTTACGCTATATGAGGGCTTTTACCTGGAAAAAATTGTGGGCAAGCTTACGGACGATACTCCGCCGCCAGGCGCGACAACCTTGATGAACCAATCTAGGGCTCTGGCGAGCTGTTTTACCGAGGACACTTCCCTCAGGGGGGAAATCATCACCAACGTCATCACCAACGATCCTCTCATCGGGAGGGGGTCAATCTCCATCAACATCTTCACCAGCACCATCTCCTCTCAAAACCCTAGTTCATCTCTTGTATCCAATCTTGTATCAAAACCACAAATTGGTACCTTGGGTTGCTAGTAGTGTTGATTACTCCTTGTAGTTGATGCTAATTGGTTTACTTGGTGGAAGATCATATCTTCAGATACTTAATGCATATTATTACTCCTCTTATTATGAACATTAATATGCTTTGTGAGTAGTTACGTTTGTTCCTGAGGACATGGGTGAAGTCTTGCTATTTGTAGTCATGTGAATTTGGTATTCGTTCGATATTTTGATGAGATGTATGTTGTCTTTTCCTCTAGTGGTGTTATATGAACGTCGACTACATGATACTTCACCATTATTTGGGCCTAGAGGAAGGCATTGGGAAGTAATAAGTAGATGATGGGTTGCTAGAGTGACAGAAGCTTAAACCCTAGTTTATGCGTTGCTTCGGTAGGGGCTGATTTGGATCCATATGTTTAATGCTGTGGTTAGGTTTACCTTAATACTTCTTTTGTAGTTGCGGATGCTTGCAATATGGGTTAATCATAAGTGGGATGCTTGTCCAAGTAAGGGCAATACCCACCGGTCCACCCACATATCAAATTATCAAAGTACCGAACACGAATCATATGAACGTGAGGAAAACTAGCTTGACGATAATTCCCATGTGTCCTCGGGAGCTCATTATTAGAAATCCAGGCTTATCCTTTGCTACATAAAGGATTGGGCCACCTTGCTGCACTTTATTTACTTTATTTACTTGTTACTCGTTACTATTTATCTTATCACAAAACTATCTATTACCTACAATTTCAGTGCTTGCAGAGAAAACCTTACTGAAAACCGCTGATGATTTCCTTCTGCTCCTCGGTGGGTTCGACACTCTTACTTATCGAAAGGACTACGATAGATCCCCTACACTTGTGGGTCATCAGTCGACAATTTGGTTCTTTTTAGTTAGGAACCGGGTCCAAAATTTCCTGGCTGACTCTCCGGGCTGTTGGGTTATGTGACTTAAGTCATCAGCGTCCGGTGGTCGCACATAAGTGCCCTGGAAGTTGTCAAGGAATGCGTCTGCTAGGTTCTCCCAACTCCCGATGGAGTTTGCCGGCAAGCTATTTAGCCAATATCGAGCCGGTCCCTTGAGTTTTAGTGGGAGGTACTTGATAGCGTGTAGATCGTCTCCGCGGGCCATGTGAATGTGGAGGAAGAAATCTTCTAGCCATACCGCGGGGTCTGTAGTACCATCGTATGATTCAATGTTCCCGGGTTTAAACCCTTCTGGAAATTCATGATCCATTACTTCATCAGTGAAGCACTGGGGGTGTGCGGCACCGCTGTGCCAGACTCCGTTATATTCGGTACGGCTGGTCTTTTGTTTATTGTATCCGGTGTGACGGTCATCATCACGCGCGCGCCCCCGTGATCCGTAGATCGATCTTGACTGTCCTGCTTTGTTTTCCAATACATCTCGCAGGTCCTTCGTGTAGCCCCAGGCCTTAGTATTATTGTTTGATTGGCGACGGGGTGCTGTCTGGACTTCGGGCTGATACACCGCTTTGTCTCGGCCACGGGGTGGCCGATCAGTCGCTGGTAGTGTGGGCTATAACGCCTCCTCCTCGAGTTGAGGTAGCAACCTGTGCTTTGGGTAACTTTTGGTAGGGCGCTCGAGTCCCTATTCCTCGGCACCCAGGACCTCGATCCATCTATCAGTTACCAGATCTTGATCAGCTTGAAGCTGTTGCTGCTTTTTCTTCAGGCTTTTTGCAGTGGCTATAAGCTGGCGCTTGAAGCGCTCCTGCTCGACGGGACCCTCAGGCATGATGAAACTCTTCGTCGCCAAGGCTCACTTCGTCTTCAGAGAGAGGAATGTAATTATCATCCTCTGATTCTCCATCTGTTGCCTGTTCCTTAGGGCTAGCTTGCCCATCCTCTTGCTCGGCCTGCTCGAAGCCTGGCTGGGCAGGATTGTTTTCGGCTTTGGCACCATCCGGATTGTTATCTCTTGTGCCGGTATCACTATTTTTGCTATGGCGGGGCTTGGAGCGGTGCCTATGACGCCGGTGCCTAGATTGCTTCTCAAAGGGGTTATCTTCGGTTGCCTCCTCGCCATTGCTATCTTTGGGGTGTCCACTATATATATATATATATATATATATATATATATATATATATATATATATATATATATATATATATATATATCATATGATGAGGTGGCTGTCCAGCGCCCTATAGGCGGTGGTTCCTATTCTTCTCCTGTATCATCGTCCATACCGTCGATGTCTTCGGAGTTGAAGTCCAGCACGTCGGTTAAGTCATCGACAGTGGCTATTAAGTGGGTGGTGGGTGGGGTACGAATTTCTTCGTCGTCTGCTTCCCACTCAAGCCGGACATAGTTCGGCCAAGAACCTCCCGACAAGGAAAGATAGCTTAATGAGTTTAGCACATCACCCAAGGGCGAGTGCTGAAAAATATCCGCGGAGGTGAACTCCATGACCGGTGCCTAATCAGATTCGATAGGCATAGACATACACGGTTCGGATCCTGTAGCCGGAGACGAGTCCGAGGGTCCGATGACACCATCCTCACAAGAGGTGGGATCAGTGTTCGGCTCCAAAGCCGATGAGTGTGCGGCCTCTATGGCGGGGTCCATCCACCCATCCTCGGAAGGCGCAATCTACTCCGGATTGATTCCCGGGGCCGCCGCAGGTGCTATCTCCCGAACACCGTATGATGGCAGATCTAAGTCATGCTCGTCGCGACTGTTCGGCGTACCTGACATGGGCTCGTATCCATCGAAGATCAATTCTTCGCGGATATCGACAGTATAGTTCAAGCTTCTAAACCTGACCTGATGGCCAGGGGCGTAGTTACCGATCTGCTCCAGGAGGACAAGCGAGTTGGCCCGCAGTGTGAAGCCGCCGAATACGAAGATCTGTCTGGGAAGGAAAACTCCCCCCTGGACCGCGTCATTGAAGATGATTGAAGGAGCCATCAAGCCTTACCGTGACGACGCAGTGGAACTCTCAATGAAAGCACCATTGTCGGTGTCAAAACCGGCGGATCTCGGGTAGGGGGTACCGGACTGCACGTCTAAGGCTAATGGTAATAGGAGGCAAGGGACACGATGTTTTACCCAGCTTCGGGCCCTCTCGATGGAGGTAATACCCTACTTCCTGCTTGATTGGTCTTGATGATATGAGTATTACAAGAGTTGATCTACCACGAGATTGTAGAGGCTAAACCCTAGAATCTAGCCTAAGATTATGATTGTTGTCGTCCTACGGACTAAACCCTCCGGTTTATATAGACACCGGAGGGGGCTAGGGTTACACAGAGTCGGTTACAGAGAAGGAGATCTACATATCCGAATTGCCAAGCTTGCCTTGCACGCAAAGGATAGTCCTATCCGGACACGGGACGGAGTCTTCAATCCTGTATCTTCATAGTTCAACAGTCCGGCAAAAGTATATAGTCCGGCTGTCCGAGGACCCCTTAATCCAGGACTCCCTCAATGGTCAAGACATGATGTGATATACGTTATTGTATGAGATGATCATGTTTTGTAAAAGTTATCGGCAACTGGCAGGAGCCTTATGATTGTCACTTTATTGTATGAAATGCAAACGCCATGTAATTGCTTTACTTTATCACTAAGAAGTAGCGATGGTTGTGGAAGCAATAGTTGGCGAGACGACCACGACGCTACGATGGAGATCAAGGTGTCGAACCGGTGACGATGGAGATCATGACGATGCTTTTGAGATGGAGATCAAAAGCCCAAGATGATGATGGCCATATCATGTCACATATTTTGATATGATCAACATAGAGATGTTCACCATTGATGACTACTCCATCTCACGTGATGATCGGACATGGTTTACTTGATTTGGATCACTTATCATTTAGATGACTTGAGGGATGTCTATGTAAGTGGGAGTTCTTAAGTAATTTGATTAATTGAACTTTAATTTATCATGAACTCAGTCCTGATGGTATTTGCAAATTATGTTGTAGATCAATAGCTCGCGTTGTAGCTCCCCTATGTTTTTTATATGTTCCCAGAGAAAACTAAGTTGAAAGATGATAGTCGCAATGATGCGGATTGGGTCCGTGATCTGAGGATTATCCTCATTGTTGCACAGAAGTATTATGTCCTTAATGCACCGCTAGGTGACAGACCTATTGCAGGAGCAGATGAAGACGTTATGAACGTTTGGCAAAATCCATATGATGGCTACTTGATAGTTTACTGCACCATGCTTTAAGGCTTAGAACTGGGACTTCAAAAATGATTTGAACACCACAGAGCATATGAGATGTTCCAAGAGTTGAAATTGGTATTTCAGACTCATGCCCATGTCGAGAGGTATGAGACCTCTGACAAGAACTTTGCCTAAAAGATGGAGGAGAATAGCTCAGCTAGTGAGCATGTGCTCAGAATGTCTGGGTACTACAATCAGTTGAATCAAGTGGGAGTTAATCTTCCAGGTAAGATAGTGATTGGCAAAGTTCTCTAGTCACTATCACCAAGCTATTAGAACTTCATGATGAACTATAATATACAAGGGATAACGAAAACGATTCCCGAGCTTTTTGCAATGCTGAAATCGGCGAAGGTAGAAATCAAGAAAGAGCATCAAGTGTTGATGGTTAACAAGACCACTAGTTTCAAGAAAAAGGGCAAGAGAAAGAAAGGGAACTTCAAGAAGAATGGAAATAAAGTTGTCACTCCCATGAAAAAGACCAAAACTGGACCTAAGCCTGAAACTGAGTGCTTCTACTGCAAAGGAAATGATCACTGGAAGAGGAACTACCCCAAGTATTTGGCGGGTAAGAAGGATGGCAAAGTGAACAAAGGTATATTTGATATACATGTTATTGATGTGTACCTTACTAGTGCTCGTAGTAGCTGCTACCTCTTGAGCATGCATTGGTTTTCCCTTGAAGAGGAAAGGGTGATGCAGCAAAGTAGCATAAGTATTTCCCTCAGTTTTGAGAACCAAGGTATCAATCCAGTAGTTGGCTACACACAAATCCCTCGTGCCTACACAAACAAATAGGAACCTTGCAACCGACGCGATAATGGGGTTGTCAATCCCTTTACGGCCACTTGCAAAAATGAGATCTGATAGAGATAATAATAAGATAAATATTTTTGGCATTTTATGATATAGATTGGAAAGTAAAGATTGCAAAATAAAATAGATCGGAAACTTATATGATGGAAAATAGACCCGGAGGCCATAGGTTTCACTAGAGGCTTCTCTCAAGATAGCATAAGTATTATGGTGGGTGAACAAATTACCGTCGAGCAATTGATAGAAAAGTGCATAGTTATGAGAATATCTAGGCATGATCATGTATATAGGCATCACGTCTGCGACAAGTAGATCGAAACGATTCTGCATCTACTACTATTACTCCACACATCGACCGCTATCCAACATGCATCTAGAGTATTAAGTTCATAAGAATAGAGTAACACATTAGGCAAGATGACATGATGTAGAGGGATAAACTCAAGCAATATGATATAAACCCCACCTTTTTATCCTTGATGGCAACAATACAATATGTGCCTTGCCGCCCCTGCTGTCACTGGGAAAGGACACCGCAAGATTGAACACAAAGTTAAGCACTTCTCCCATTGCAAGAAAGATCTATCTAATAGGCCAAACCAAATTGATAATTCGAAGAGAATTGCAAAGATAACCAATCATACATAAAATAATTCAGAGGAGATTCAAATATTGTTCATAGATAATCTTGATCATAAATCCACAATTCATCGGATCTTGACAAACACACCGCAAAAAGAGTTACATCGAATAGATCTCCAAGAAGATCGTGGATAACTTTGTATTGAGAATCGAAGAGAGAGAAGAAGCCATCTAGCTAATAATTATGGACCCGAAGGTCTATGGTAAACTAATCACAACTCATTAGAGAGGCTATGGTGTTGATTTATAAGCCCTCCATGATCGATCCCCCTCCGGCAGAGTGCCGGAAAAGGCCCCAAGATGCGATCTCACGGGTACAGAAGGTTGCGGTGGTGAAAATAGGGTTTCGTGGTGCTCCCCGATGTTTTCAGGGTATATGAGTATATATAGGCGAAGGAAGTCGGTCAGGGGAGCCACGAGGGGCCCATGAGGGTGGGGGGCGCACCCACTGATAACCCACAAGTATAGGGGATCGCAACAGTTTTCGAGGGTAGAGTATTCAACCCAAATTTATTGATTCGACACAAGGGGAGCCGAATATTCTCAAGTATTAGCAGTTGAGTTGTCAATTCAACCACACTTGGATAACTTAGTATCTGCAGCAAAGTATTTAGTAGCAAAGTAGTATGATAGTAATGGTAACAGTAGCAAAAGTAAAGATAGCAGTTTTATAGTAATTGTAACAGTAGCAACGGAAAAGTAAATAAGCAACGCACAATATGTGAAAAGCTCGTAGGCATTGGATCAGTCATGGATAATTATGTCGGATGCGATTCCTCATGTAATAGTTATAACATAGGGTGACACAGAACTAGCTCCAGTTCATCAATGTAATGTAGGCATGTATTCCGAATATAGTCATACGTGCTTATGGAAAAGAACTTGCATGACATCTTTTGTCCTACCCTCCCGTGGCAGCGGGGTCCTAGTGGAAACTAAGGGATATTAAGGCCTCCTTTTAATAGAGTACGGGACCAAAGCATTAATACATGGTGAATACATGAACTCCTCAAACTACGGTCATCACTGAGAAGTATCCTGATTATTGTTAGTTCGGGGTTGTCGGATCATAATACATAATAGGTGACTATAGACTTGTAAGATAGGATCAAGAACTCACATATATTCATGAAAACATAATAGGTTCAGATCTAAAATCATGGCACTCAAGCCCTAGTGACAAGCATTAAGCATAGCAAAGTCATAGCAACATCAATCTCAGAACATAGTGGATACTAGGGATCAAACCGTAACAAAACTAACTTGATTACATGGTAAATCTCATCCAACCCATCACCGTCCAGCAAGCCTACGATGGAATTACTCACGCACGGCGGTGAGCATCATGAAATTGGTGATGGAGGATGGTTGATGATGAGGACGCGACGAATCCCCCTCTCCGGAGCCCCGAACGGACTCCAGATCAGCCCTCCCGAGAGAGATTAGGGCTTGGCGGCGGGTCCATGTCGTAAAACGTGATGAAACTTTCTCTTTGATTTTTTTCTCCGCAAAACAGAATATATAGAGTTGGAGTTGAGGTCGGTGGAGCAGCGGGGGGCCCACGAGACAGGGGGCACGCCCAGGGGGAGGGGGCGCGCCCCCACCCTCATGGATAGGGTGTGGGCCCCCTGCCCTTGATTCTTTCGTCAGTATTTTTATATTTTCCAAAAGTTATCTCCGTGGATTTTCAAGTCATTCTGAGAACTTTGGTTTTTGTTGGGGAACGTAGCAGAAATTCAAAAAATTTCCTACGTGTCACCAAGATCTATCTATGGAGAGACCAGCAACGAGTAGAAAGAGAGTGCATCTACATACCCTTGTAGATCGCTAAGCGGAAGCGTTCAAGTGAACGGGGTTGATGGAGTCGTACTCGTCGTGATTCAAATCACCGATGATCAAGTGCGAACGGACGGCACCTCGCGTTCAACACACGTACAGCCGGTGGCGTCTCCCTGCCTTGATCCAGCAAGGAGAGAGGGAGAGGTTGAGGAAGACTCCTCCAGCAGCAGCACAACGGCGTGGTGGTGATGGAGGAGTGTGGCAATCCAGCAGGCTTCGCTAAGCACCACGGAGAGGAGGAGTACTTGGGAGAGAGGAGAGGGCTGCAACCAAAGGCGGAGACCGAATCACGTGTATTCTGTGTGTCCCATGGGCAGCCCTATGCCTCACTATTTATAGGGGAGAGGAGGGCTGCGCCCCTTTAGGGTTTCCCACCCCAAGGCGGCCAGCCCCCAGATCCCATCTGGTGGCGGCGGAGGGAGAGAGGGGAGGCGCACCTGGGGTGGGCCTTAGGGCCCATCTCGCCCTAGGGTTTGCCCCTTCCCCACTTCCCACGCCTTGGGCCTTGGTGGGGGCGCCCCAGCCCACCTAGGGGCTGGTCCCTCCCACACTTGGCCCACGCAGCCTTCAGGGCAGGTGGCCCCACTTGGTGGACCCGGGACCCTCCGGTGGTCCCAGACGATCCGATAAACCCCAAACTTTTCCGGTGACCAAAACAGGACTTCCCATATATAAATCTTTACCTCCGGACCATTCCGAACTCCTCGTGACGTCCGGGATCTCATCCGGACTCGAACAACATTCGTAACCACATACAAGCTTCCTTTATAACCCTAGCGTCATCGAACCTTAAGTGTGTAGACCCTACGGGTTCGGGAGACATGTAGACATGACCGAGGCGTTCTCGGTCAATAACCAACAGCGGATCTGGATACCCATGTTGGCTCCTACATGTTCCACGATGATCTCATCGGATGAACCACGATGTCAAGGACTCGGTCGATCCGTATACAATTCCCTTTGTCTAGCGGTATTTTACTTGCCCGAGATTCGATCGTCGGTATACCGATACCTTGTTCAATCTCGTTACGGCAAGTCTCTTTACTCGTTCCGTAACACATCATCCCGTGATCAACCCCTTGGTCACATTGTGCACATTATGATGATGTCCTACCGAGTGGGCCCAGAGATACCTCTCCGTTTACGGAGTGACAAATCCATCTCGATCCGTGTCAACCCAACAGACACTTTCGGAGATACCTGTAGTGCACCTTTATAGTCACCCGATTCGTTGTGACGCTTGATACACCCAAAGCACTCCTACGGTATCCGGAGTTACGATCTCATGGTCTAAGGAAGAGATACTTGACATTGGAAAAGCTCTAGCAAACGAACTACACGATCTTTGTGCTATGCTTAGGATTGGGTCTTGTCCATCACATCATTCTCCTAATGATGTGATCCCGTTATCAACGACATCCAATGTCCATAGCGGAAATCATGACTATCTGTTGATCACAACGAGCTAGTCAACTAGAGGCTCACTAGG
Organism: Aegilops speltoides; assembly: GCA_021437245.1. Taxonomy (NCBI): domain Eukaryota; kingdom Viridiplantae; phylum Streptophyta; class Magnoliopsida; order Poales; family Poaceae; genus Aegilops; species Aegilops speltoides. The sequence continues at coordinate 438,266,422 of CM038142.1, forward strand.
ACATATTGTGGTCTTTGTATTCACACGTGTATTACGATTTCCGGATAATACTGCTTATAGCATGAATAAAAGACAATTATCATGAACAAGGAAATATAATAATACTTTTATTATTGCCTCTAGGGCATATTTCCAACAGTCTCCCACTTGCACTAGAGTCAATAATCTAGTTCACATCGCCATGTGATTTAACATTGACAGGTCACATCGCCATGTGACCAACATCATCAAATGAGTTCTGGGGTTTGATCAAGTTTCGCTTGTGAGAGAGGTTTTAGTCAACGGGTCTGAACCTTTCAGATCCGTGTGTGCTTTGCAAATTTCTAGGTCATATTGTAAATGCTGTTTCCATGCTCCACTTGGAGCTATTCCAAATGGTTGCTCCACTATACGTATCCGGTTTGCTACTCGAGTCACTCGGATAGGTGTTAAAGCTTGCATCGGCGTAACCCTTTACGCCGAACTCTTTATCACCTCCATAATCGAGAAACATGTCCTTATTTACTCCAAGGACAATTTTGACCATTGTCCAATGATCCATTCTGGATCATTCTTGTACCCCTAGTGACTCATGGCAAGGCACACTTCGGTGCGGTACACAAAGATAGCATACTATAGAGCCTATGTCGAAACATAGGGACGACCTTAAATCCTTTCTCTCTTTTTCGCCATGATCGAGCTTTAAGTCTTGACTTCATACCTTACAACTCAGGCAAGAACTCCTTCTTTGGTGATCCATCTTGAACACCTTCTAGATCATGTCAAGGTATGTGCTCATTTGAAAGTACTATTGAGCGTTTTGATCTATCCTCATAGATCTTGATGCTCAATGTTCAAGTAGTTTAAACCAGGTTTTATATTGAAAACACTTTTCAAATAACCATATATGCTTTCCAGAAATTCTACATCATTTACGATCAACAATATGTCAACAACATATACTTATCGAAATTCTATAGTGCTCCCACTCACTTCTTTGGAAATACAAGTTTCTCATAAACTTTGTATAAACCCAAAATCTTTGATCATCTCATCAAAACATACATTCCAACTCGAGATGCTTACTCCGGTCCTTAGAAGGATCGCTGGAGCTAGCATACCTTTTAGCATCCTTAGGATCGACAAAACCTTTCTTATTGTATCACATACAACCTTTCCTTACTTAAAACCGGTAAGGAAACTCGTTTTGACATCCATCGCCAGATTTCATAAATGCAGCTAATGCTAACATGATTCCAACGGACTTTAAGCATCGCTACGGATGAGAAAATCTCATCGTAGTCAACTCCTTGAACTTGTGAAAAACTCTTCGCCACAAGTCGAGCTTCATAGGCGGTGACATTACCGCCCACGTCCGTCTTCTTCTTAAAGATCCATTTATCTCGGATTTCATGGCTTCTAACCATTTGTCGGAATTTGGGCCCACCATCGCTTCTCCATAGCTCGTGAGGTTCATTGTTGTCTAGCAACATGACCTTCAAGACAGGATTCTTGTACCACTCTAAAGTAGTACGCATCCTTGTCACCCCACGAGGTACTGGTAGTGACTTGATCCAAGTTTCATGATCACTATCATAAGCTTCTACTACAATTTGTGTAGGTGCCACAGAACAACTTCCCCGTGCCTGCTACACACTAGTTGAAGTGATGGTTCAATAACCTCATCAAGTCTCCACCATCCTCCCACTCAACTTTTCGAGACAAACTTTTCCTCGAGAAAGGACCCGATTCAAGAAACAATCCCTATTGCTTTCCGATCTGAATTTGGAGGTATACCCAACTGTTTTGGGTGTCCTATGAAGATGCATTTTATCCGCTTTGGGTTCGAGCTTATCAACCTGAAATTTTTTCCATACAAGCATCGCAGCCCCAAACCTTTAAGAAATGGCAGCTTAGGTTTCTCTAAACCATAGTTCATACGGTGTCATCTCAACGGAATTACGTGGTGTCCTATTTAAAGTGAATGTGGTTGTTTCTAATGCCTAACCCATAAACGATAGTTGGTAATTCGATAAGAGACATCATGGCACGCACCATATCCAATAGGGTGCAACTATGATGTTCGGACACACCATCAAACAATGGTGTTCCAGGCGGTATTAATTGTGAAACAATTTCCACAATGTCTTAATTGCGTGCCAAAGCTCAGAACTCAGATACTCATCTCTATGATCATATCATAGACATTTCATCCTCTTGTCACGATGATCTTCAACTTCACTCTGAAATTACTTGAACCATTCAATAATTCAGACTTGTGTTTCATCAAGTAAATATACTCAACATCTACTCAAATCATCGTGAAGTAAGAACATAACGATATTCATTTGATGCTCGAGCACTCATTGGACTGCACACATCAAAATGTGTTACTTCCAACAAGTTGCTATCTTGTTCCATCTTCTTTGAAAAACGAGGCTTTTTAGTCATCTTGCCCATGTGGTATGATTTGCATATCTCAAGTGATTCAAAATCAAGTGAGTCCAAACGATCCATCTGCATGGAGTTTCTTCATGCGTATACACCAATAGACATGGTTCGCATGTCTCAAACTTTTCAAAATTGAATGAGTCCAAAGATCCATCAACATGGAGCTTCTTCATGCTTTTACACCAATATGACTTACATGGCGATTGCCACAAGTAAGTGGTACTATCATTACTATCTTATATCTTTTGGCATGAAAATGTGTATCACTACGATCGAGATTCAATAAACCATTCCTTTAGGTGCAAGACCATTGAAGGTATTATTCAAATAAATAGAGTAACCATTATTCTCCTTAAATGAATAACCGTATTGCGATAGACATAATCCAATCATGTCTATGCTCAACGCAAACACCAAATCTCGATGGTAGAGGGAGCGTGCGATGCTTGATCACATCAACCTTGGAAACACTTCCAACACATATCGTCAGCTCACCTTTAGCTAGTCTCCGCTTATTCCGTAGCTTTTATTTGAGTTACTAACACTTAGCAACCGAACGGTATCTAATACCACGGTGCTACTAGGAGTACTAGTAAAGTACACATTAACATAATATATATCCAATATACTTCTATCGACCTTGCCAGCCTTCTCATCTACCAAGTATCTAGGGTGGTTCTGCTTCAGTGACCGTTCCTCTTATTACAGAAGCACTTAGTCTCGGGTTTGGGTTCAACCTTGGGTTTCTTCACTAGAGCAGCAACTGATTTGCCGTTTCATGAAGTATCCCTTCTTGCCCTTGCCCTTCTTGAAACTAGTGGTTTCACCAACCATCAACAATTGATGCTCCTTCTTGATTTCTACTTTCGCGGTGTCAAACATCGCGAATACCTCAAGGATCATCATATCTATCCTTGACATGTTATAGTTCATCACGAAGCTCTAGCAGCTTGGTGGCAATGACTTTGGAGAAACATCACTATCTCATCTGGAAGATCGACTCCCACTCGATTTAAGTGATTGTTGCACTCAGACAATCTGAGCACAAGCTCAACGATTGAGCTTTTCTCCCTTAGTTTGCAGGCTAAGAAAATCGTCGGAGGTCTCACACCTCTTGACGTGGGCACGAGCCTGAAATCCCAATTTCAGCCCTCGAAAACATCTCATATGTTCCGCGACGTTTCGAAAAACGTCTTTGGTGCCTCAACTCTAAACCGTTTAACTGAACTATCACGTAGTTATCAAAACGTGTATGTCCGATGTTCGCAACATCCACAGGCGACTTTTGGGGTTCAAAGACATCGAGCGTGCATTAAGGACATAAGCTTTCTCTTCGTCCGCATAATCGCCACTGTCAACTTTCAACTATATTTTCTCTAGGAACATATCTAAACAGTGGAACTAAAGCGCGAGCTTATGACATAATTTGCAAAGGTCTTTTGACTATGTTCAGGATAATTAAGTTCATCTTATGAACTCCCACTCGAGATAGACATCCTCTCGGTCATCTAAGTGATTACATGATCCAAGTCAACTAGCCGTGTCCGATCATCACGTGAGACGGACTAGTCATCATCGGTGAACATCTTCATGTTGATCGTATCTACTATACGACTCATGCTCGACCTTTCGGTCTCCGTGTTCGAGGCCATGTCTGCACATGCTAGGCTCGTCAAGTTAACCCCAAGTGTTTTCGCTGTGTAAAACTGTCTTACACCCGTTGTATGTGAACGTAAGAATCCATCACACCCGATCATCACGTGGTGCTTAGAAGCGACGAACTGTAGCAACGGTGCACGATCGGGGAGAACACTTCTTGAAATTTTGTAAGGATCATCTTATTTACTACCGTCGTCCTAAGTAAACAAGATGCATAAACATGATAAACATCACATGCAATCAAATAGTGACATGATATGGCCAATATCATTTTGCTCCTTTTGATCTCCATCTTCGGGGCTCCATGATCATCATCGTCACCGGCATGACACCATGATCTCCATCATCATGATCTCCATCATCGTGTCTCCATGAAGTCGTCTCGCCAACTTATTACTTCTACTACTATGGCTACCGGTTAGCAATAAAGTAAAGTAATTACATGGCGTTGTTCAATGACACGCAGGTCATACAATAAATAAAGACAACTCCTATGGCTCCTGCTGGTTGTCATACTCATCGACATGCAAGTCGTGAATCCTATTACAAGAACATGATCAATCTCATACATCACATATCATTCATCACATTCATCTTGGCCATATCACATCACATAGCATACCCGCAAAAACAAGTTAGACGTCCTCTAATTGTTGTTTGCATGTTTTACGTGGCTGCTATGGGTTTCTAGCAAGAACGTTTCTTACCTACGCAAAACCACAACGTGATTTGCCAATTGCTATTTACCCTTCATAAGGACCCTTTTCATCGAATCCGTTCCGACTAAAGTGGAGAGGCGGCACCGCTAGCCACCTTATGCACGAAGTGCATGTCAATCGGTGGAACCTGTCTCACGAAGAGCGTGTAAGGTCGGTCCGGCCGCTTCATCCCACAATACCGTCGAAACAAGATTGGACTAGTAACGGTAAGCATATTGAGCAACATCAACGCCCACAACTACTTTGTGTTCTACTCGTGCAAAGAATCTACGCAATAGACCTAGCTCATGATGCCTTTGTTGGGGAACGTGGCGAGAAATTCAAAATTTTCCCACGTGTCACCAAGATCTATCTATGGAGAGACCAGCAACGAGTAGAAAGAGAGTGCATCTACATACCCTTGTAGATCGCTAAGCGAAGCGTTCAAGTGAACGGGGTTGATGGAGTCGCACTCGTCGTGATTCAAATCACCGATGATCAAGTGCCGAACGGACAGCACCTCGCGCTCAACACACGACAGCCGGTGGCGTCTCCCCGCCTTGATCCAGCAAGGAGAGAGGGAGAGGTTGAGGAAGACTCCTCCAGCAGCAGCACAACGGCGTGGTGGTGATGGAGGAGTGTGGCAATCCAGCAGGCTTCGCTAAGCACCACGGGAGAGGAGGAGTACTTGGGAGAGAGGAGAGGGCTGCAACCAAAGGCGGAGACCGAATCACGGTATTCTGTGGTGTCCCATGGGCAGCCCTATGCCTCACTATTTATAGGGGAGAGGAGGGCTGCGCCCCTTTAGGGTTTCCCACCCCAGGGGGCGGCCAGCCCCCAGATCCCATCTGGTGGCGGCGGAGGGGAGAGAGGGGAGGCGCACCTGGGGTGGGCCTTAGGGCCCATCTGCCCTAGGGTTTGCCCCTTCCCCACTTCCCACGCCTTGGGCCTTGGTGGGGGCGCCCCAGCCCACCTAGGGGCTGGTCCCTCCCACACTTGGCCCACGCAGCCTCTCGGGGCAGGTGGCCCCACTTGGTGGACCCTCGACCCTCCGGTGGTCCCAGACGTCTACCGATAAACCCCAAACTTTTCGGTGACCAAAACAGACTTCCCATATATAAATCTTTACCTCCGGACCATTCCGAACTCCTCGTGACGTCCGGGATCTCATCCAGGACTCGAACAACATTCGGTAACCACATACAAGCTTCCTTTATAACCCTAGCGCCATCGAACCTTAAGTGTGTAGACCCTACGGGTTCGGGAGACATGTAGACATGACCGAGACGTTCTCCGGTCAATAACCAACAGCGGATCTGGATACCCATGTTGGCTCCTACATGTTCCACGATGATCTCATCGGATGAACCACGATGTCAAGGACTCGATCGATCCCGTATACAATTCCCTTTGTCTAGCGGTATTTTACTTGCCCGAGATTCGATCGTCGGTATACCGATACCTTGTTCAATCTCGTTACGGCAAGTCTCTTTACTCGTTCCGTAACACATCATCCCGTGATCAACCCCTTGGTCACATTGTGCACATTATGATGATGTCCTACCGAGTGGGCCCAGAGATACCTCTCCGTTTACACGGAGTGACAAATCGAGCCTCGATCCGTGTCAACCCAACAGACACTTTCGGAGATACCGTAGTGCACCTTTATAGTCACCCGATTCGTTGTGACGTTTGATACACCCAAAGCACTCCTACGGTATCCGGAGTTACACGATCTCATGGTCTAAGGAAGAGATACTTGACATTGGAAAAGCTCTAGCAAACGAACTACACGATCTTTGTGCTATGCTTAGGATTGGGTCTTGTCCATCACATCATTCTCCTAATGATGTGATCCCGTTATCAACGACATCCAATGTCCATAGCCGGGAAATCATGACTATCTGTTGATCACAACGAGCTAGTCAACTAGAGGCTCACTAGGGACGTATTGTGGTCTTTGTATTCACACGTGTATTACGATTTCCGGATAATACAGTTATAGCATGAATAAAAGACAATTATCATGAACAAGGAAATATAATAATACTTTTATTATTGCCTCTAGGGCATATTTCCAACAGTCTCCCACTTGCACTAGAGTCAATAATCTAGTTCACATCGCCATGTGATTTAACATTGACAGGTCACATCGCCATGTGACCAACATCATCAAATGAGTTCTGGGGTTTGATCAAGTTTCGCTTGTGAGAGAGGTTTTAGTCAACGGGTCTGAACCTTTCAGATCCGTGTGTGCTTTGCAAATTTCTAGGTCATATTGTAAATGCTGTTTCCATGCTCCACTTGGAGCTATTCCAAATGGTTGCTCCACTATACGTATCCGGTTTGCTACTCAGAGTCACTCGGATAGGTGTTAAAGCTTGCATCGACGTAACCCTTTACGCCGAACTCTTTATCACCTCCATAATCGAGAAACATGTCCTTATTTACTCCAAGGACAATTTTGACCACTGTCCAATGATCCATTCCTGGATCATTCTTGTACCCTTGACTGACTCATGGCAAGGCACACTTCCGGTGCGGTACACAGATAGCATACTATAGAGCCTATGTTCGAAACATAGGGGACGACCTTCGTCCTTTCTCTCTTTTCTTGCCATGATCGAGCTTTAAGTCTTGACTTCATACCTTACAACTCGGCAAGAACTCCTTCTTTGGTCGATCCATCTTGAACACCTTCTAGATCATGTCAAGGTATGTGCTCATTTGAAAGTACTATTGAGCGTTTTTGATCTATCCTCATAGATCTTGATGCTCAATGTTCAAGTAGTTTAAACCAGGTTTTATATTGAAAAACACTTTTCAAATAACCATATATGCTTTCCAGAAATTCTACATCATTTCTGATCAACAATATGTCAACAACATATACTTATCAGAAATTCTATAGTGCTCCCACTCACTTCTTTGGAAATACAAGTTTCTCATAAACTTTGTATAAACCCAAAATCTTTGATCATCTCATCAAAACATACATTCCAACTCCGAGATGCTTACTCCAGTCCTTAGAAGGATCGCTGGAGCTAGCATACCTTTTAGCATCCTTAGGATCGACAAAACCTTTCTTATTGTATCACATACAACCTTTCCTTACGAAAACTGGTAAGGAAACTCGTTTTGACATCCATCTGCCAGATTTCATAAATGCAGCTAATGCTAACATGATTCCAACGGACTTTAAGCATCGCTACGGATGAGAAAATCTCATCGTAGTCAACTCCTTGAACTTGTGAAAAACTCTTCGCCACAAGTCGAGCTTCATAGACGGTGACATTACCGTCCACGTCCGTCTTCTTCTTAAAGATCCATTTATCTCGGATTTCATGGCTTCTAACCATTTGTCGGAATTTGGGCCCACCATCGCTTCTCCATAGCTCGTAGGTTCATTGTTGTCTAGCAACATGACCTTCAAGACAGATTCTGTACCACTCTAAAGTAGTACGCATCCTTGTCACCCTACGAGGTACGGCAGTGACTTGATCCGAAGTTTCATGATCACTATCATAAGCTTCTACTACAATTTGTGTAGGTGCCACAGGAACAACTTCCTGTGCCCTGCTACACACTAGTTGAAGTGATGGTTCAATAACCTCATCAAGTCTCCACCATCCTCCCACTCAACTTTTCGAGACAAACTTTTCCTCGAGAAAGGACCCGATTCAAGAAACAATCCCTATTGCTTTCGGATCTGAATTTGGAGGTATACCCAACTGTTTTGGGTGTCCTATGAAGATGCATTTTATCCGCTTTGGGTTCGAGCTTATCAACTGAAACTTTTCCATACAAGCGCCGCAGCCCCAAACCTTTAAGAAATGACACTTAGGTTTCTCTAAACCATAGTTCATACGGTGTCATCTCAACGGAATTACGTGGTGTCCTATTTAAAGTGAATGTGGTTGTTTCTAATGCCTAACCCATAAGCGATAGTTGGTAATTCGATAAGAGACATCATGTCACGCACCATATCCAATAGGGTGCAACTATGATGTTCGGACACACCATCAAACAATGGTGTTCCAGCGGTATTAATTGTGAAACAATTTCCACAATGTCTTAATTGCGTGCCAAAGCTCAGAACTCAGATACTCATCTCTATGATCATATCATAGACATTTCATCCTCTTGTCACGATGATCTTCAACTTCACTCTGAAATTACTTGAACCATTCAATAATTCAGACTTGTGTTTCATCAAGTAAATATACTCAACATCTACTCAAATCATCGTGAAGTAAGAACATAACGATATTCATCAGATGCCTCGGCACTCATTGGACTGCACACATCAAAATGTGTTACTTCCAACAAGTTGCTATCTTGTTCCATCTTCTTTGAAAACGAGGCTTTTTAGTCATCTTGCCCATGTGGTATGATTTGCATATCTCAAGTGATTCAAAATCAAGTGAGTCCAAACGATCCATCTGCATGGAGTTTCTTCATGCGTATACACCAATAGACATGGTTCGCATGTCTCAAACTTTTCAAAATTGAATGAGTCCAAAGATCCATCAACATGGAGCTTCTTCATGCTTTTACACCAATATGACTTACATGGCGATTGCCACAAGTAAGTGGTACTATCATTACTATCTTATATCTTTTGGCATGAAAATGTGTATCACTACGATCGAGATTCAATAAACCATTCCTTTAGGTGCAAGACCATTGAAGGTATTATTCAAATAAATAGAGTAACCATTATTCTCCTTAAATGAATAACAGTATTGCGATAGACATAATCCAATCATGTCTATGCTCAACGCAAACACCAAATCTCGATGGTAGAGGGAGCGATGCTTGATCACATCAACCTTGGAAACACTTCCAACACATATCGTCACTCACCTTTAGCTAGTCTCCGTTTATTCCGTAGCTTTTATTTGAGTTACTAACACTTAGCAACCGAACGGTATCTAATACCCGGTGCTACTAGGAGTACTAGTAAAGTACACATTAACATAATATATATCCAATATACTTCTATCGACCTTGCCAGCCTTCTCATCTACCAAGTATCTAGGGTGGTTCGCGCTCGATGACTGTTCCTCTTATTACGAAGCACTTAGTCTCGGGTTTGGGTTCAACCTTGGGTTTCTTCACTAGAGCAGCAACTGATTTGCCGTTTCATGAAGTATCCCTTCTTGCCCTTGCCCTTCTTGAAACTAGTGGTTTCACCAACCATCAACAATTGATGCTCCTTCTTGATTTCTACTTTCGCGGTGTCAAACATCGCGAATACCTCAAGGATCATCATATCTATCCTTGACATGTTATAGTTCATCACGAAGCTCTAGCAGCTTGGTGGCAATGACTTTGGAGAAACATCACTATCTCATCCGGAAGATCGACTCCACTCGATTTAAGTGATTGTTGCACTCGGACAATCTGAGCACAAGCTCAACGATTGAGCTTTTCTCCCTTAGTTTGCAGGCTAAGAAAATCGTCGGAGGTCTCACACCTCTTGGCGGGCACGAGCCCGAAATCCCAATTTCAGCCCTCGAAAACATCTCATATGTTCATGACGTTTCAAAAACGTCTTTGGTGCCTCAACTCTAAACCGTTTAAGCGAACTATCACGTAGTTATCAAAGCGTGTATGTCCGATGTTCGCAACATCCACAAGCGACTTTTGGGGTTCAAGACACCGAGCGGTGCATTAAGGACATAAGCTTTCTCGTCCGCATAATCGCTCATGTCAACTTTCAACTATATTTTCTCTAGGAACATATCTAAACAGTGGAACTAAAGCGAGCTTATGACATAATTTGCAAAGGTCTTTTGACTATGTTCAGGATAATTAAGTTCATCTTATGAACTCCCACTCGATAGACATCCCTCTGGTCATCTAAGTGATTACATGATCCAAGTCAACTAGCCCGTGTCCGATCATCACGTGAGACGGACTAGTCATCATCGGTGAACATCTTCATGTTGATCGTATCTACTATCGACTCATGCTCGACCTTTCGGTCTCCGTGTTCGAGGCCATGTGCGCACATGCTAGGCTCGTCAAGTTAACCCCAAGTGTTTTCATTGTGTAAAACTGTCTTACACCGTTGTATGTGAACGTAAGAATCCATCACACCCGATCATCACGTGGTGCTTAGAAGCGACGAACTGTAGCAACGGTGCACGCCGTGGGAGAACACTTCTTGAAATTTTGTAAGGATCATCTTATTTACTACCGTCGTCCTAAGTAAACAAGATGCATAAACATGATAAACATCACATGCAATCAAATAGTGACATGATATGGCCAATATCATTTTGCTCCTTTGATCTCCATCTTCGGGCTCCATGATCATCATCGTCACCGCATGACACCATGATCTCCATCATCATGATCTCCATCATCGTGTCTCCATGAAGTCGTCTCGCCAACTTATTACTTCTACTACTATGGCTACGGTTAGCAATAAAGTAAAGTAATTACATGGCGTTGTTCAATGACATGCAGGTCATACAATAAATAAAGACAACTCCTATGGCTCCTGCGGTTGTCATACTCATCGACATGCAAGTCGTGAATCCTATTACAAGAACATGATCAATCTCATACATCACATATCATTCATCACATTCATCTTGGCCATATCACATCACATAGCATACCCTGCAAAAACAAGTTAGACGTCCTCTAATTGTTGTTTGCATGTTTTACGTGGCTGCTATGGGTTTCTAGCAAGAACGTTTCTTACCTACGCAAAACCACAACGTGATTTGCCAATTGCTATTTACCCTTCATAAGGACCCTTTTCATCGAATCCGTTCCGACTAAAGTGGGAGGCGGCACCGCTAGCCACCTTATGCACGAAGTGCATGTCAATCGGTGGAACCTGTCTCACGTAAGAGTACGTGTAAGGTCGGTCCGGGCCGCTTCATCCCACAATACCGTCGAAACAAGATTGGACTAGTAACGGTAAGCATATTGAGCAACATCAACGCCCACAACTACTTTGTGTTCTACTCGTGCAAAGAATCTACGCAATAGACCTAGCTCATGATGCCTTTGTTGGGGAGCGTGGAGAAATTCAAAATTTTCCTACGTGTCACCAAGATCTATCTATGGAGAGACCAGCAACGAGTAGAAAGAGAGTGCATCTACATACCCTTGTAGATCGCTAAGCGGAAGCGTTCAAGTGAACGGGGTTGATGGAGTCGTACTCGTCGTGATTCAAATCACCGATGATCAAGTGCCGAACGGACAGCACCTCCGCGTTCAACACACGTACAGCCGGTGGCGTCTCCCCGCCTTGATCCAGCAAGGAGAGAGGGAGAGGTTGAGGAAGACTCCCTCCAGCAGCAGCACAACGGCGTGGTGGTGATGGAGGAGTGTGGCAATCCAGCAGGGCTTCGCTAAGCACCACGGGAGAGGAGGAGTACTTGGGAGAGAGGAGAGGGCTGCAACCAAAGGCAGAGACCGAATCACGTGTATTCTGTGTGTCCCATGGGCAGCCCTATGCCTCACTATTTATAGGGGGAGAGGAGGGCTGCGCCCCCTTTAGGGTTTCCCACCCCAAGGGGCGGCGGCCAGCCCCCCAGATCCCATCTGGTGGCGGCCAGAGGGGGAGAGAGGGGGAGGCGCACCTGGTGGGCCTTGGGCCCATCTGCCCTAGGGTTTGCCCCTTCCCCACTTCCCACGCCTTGGGCCTTGGTGGGGCGCCCCAGCCCACCTAGGGGCTGGTCCCTCCCACACTTGGCCCACGCAGCCTTCAGGGCAGGTGGCCCCACTTGGTGGACCCGGGACCCTCCGGTGGTCCCAGACGTTATCGATAAACCCGAAACTTTTCCGGTGACCAAAACAGGACTTCCCATATATAAATCTTTACCTCCGGACCATTCGGAACTCCTCGTGACGTCAGGGATCTCATCCGGACTCGAACAACATTCGGTAACCACATACAAGCTTCCTTTATAACCCTAAGCGCCATCGAACCTTAAGTGTGTAGACCCTACGGGTTCGGGAGACATGTAGACATGACCGAGACGTTCTCCGGTCAATAACCAACAGCGGATCTGGATACCCATGTTGGCTCCTACATGTTCCACGATGATCTCATCGGATGAACCACGATGTCAAGGACTCGATCGATCCGTATACAATTCCCTTTGTCTAGCGGTATTTTACTTGCCCGAGATTCGATCGTCGGTATACCGATACCTTGTTCAATCTCGTTATCGCAAGTCTCTTTACTCGTTCCATAACACATCATCCGTGATCAACCCCTTGGTCACATTGTGCACATTATGATGATGTCCTACCGAGTGGGCCCAGAGATACCTCTCCGTTTACGGAGTGACAATCCCGATCTCGATCCGTGTCAACCCAATGCAGACACTTTCGGAGATACCTGTAGTGCACCTTTATAGTCACCCGATTCGTTGTGACATTTGATACACCCAAAGCACTCCTACGGTATCCGGGAGTTACACGATCTCATGGTCTAAGGAAGAGATACTTGACATTGGAAAAGCTCTAGCAAACGAACTACACGATCTTTGTGCTATGCTTAGGATTGGGTCTTGTCCATCACATCATTCTCCTAATGATGTGATCCCGTTATCAACGACATCCAATGTCCATAGCCGGGAAATCATGACTATCTGTTGATCACAACGAGCTAGTCAACTAGAGGCTCACTAGGGACGTATTGTGGTCTTTGTATTCACACGTGTATTACGATTTCCGGATAATACAGTTATAGCATGAATAAAAGACAATTATCATGAACAAGGAAATATAATAATACTTTTATTATTGCCTCTAGGGCATATTTCCAAAAGTTTTTTGCAAAACAGCGCCATGGCAGTTCTGCTGAAAACAACGTCAGTCCGGGTTAGTTTCATTCAAATCATGCAAGTTAGAGTCCAAACAAGGGCAAAAGTGTTTGGAAAAGTAGATACGTTGGAGACGTATCAACTCCCCCAAGCTTAGACCTTTGCTTGTCCTCAAGCAATTCAGTTCATAAACTGAAAGTGATAAAGAAAAACTTTTACAAATTCAGTTTGCTCTTGTTGTTGTAAATATGTAAAGCTAGCATTCAAGTTTTCAGCAAAGATTATTGTCAGCGTTCTGGGAACGGGGGTCCCCAGACTTGCCTGCCTGCGGCCTACGGCCTGGCTCAAAGGGGGGCCCAGTGCGACCCATCTTCATCGACTCAAGCTCAAGACCCTCGCGAGGGGCCAAGCCTCGCAGGGCAGACGATAAGGGGCTTCCTCAGGCACGACCTCAACAGGTTGGCTCGCGAGGAGGCGGAGAGTTCAAGGCGGGGTACCTCGCGAGGTGCCTATGACGCAAGCCATGACGACCAGGGGCGCCAGTCGGGCGCCAGCCCGTGCAGTGTCCTCCTTTCCTCTTTGGTGCAAAGGGAGCAAGCGCAGGTGAGAGCATCAAGCAAAGGCATCCATTTCGGTGCTACAAGACCAAGATCTGCCCAACGGCAGGGAGGAAGTCATTGTGGAGCCCAAGCAGGCATCACCACCAGAGTCTTTGGCAGCCGAGGACCAACTTTAGTCAGGATAAGTGTACCAGATGTTCCCCTTTAGAATGGCCAATTGTTGACGCCCTTCCCGCTCAATATTTGGGAAGAGGCCCAGGGCCTTTGCCTATAAATAGGACTAGCCACCCCCAGGTAGAGGGGGGACCTGATCGAGAATCCAAGAGCCAGAACCAAGTAGCACCAACCAAGAACAGACCCTCGCGAGGTTGTTCTTCCTTGTATTGTTCATCATCAGCCCAAGAGGCAATCCACCACACCACACACTGGAGTAGGGTACTACACCACAGTGGTGGCCTGAACCAGTATAAACTCTGTGTCTCTTGTGTTGTTTCTTCCGTAGATTAGATCCTAGCGATTTGGCGGGGAGCAAGTAGGCAGAGGGTGAAACCTCCGCGCGCACCCCAGTGTTCGAACCTCAAGGGTCTGCCGGAACCCGAAATCCGACATTTGGCGCGCCAGGTAGGGGTGCGCCGGAATTTGCCTTCCGTCGCCTTGTTCCCCTCCGACCATCGCATCCATGTGTGACGCTCGTCGGGCTCGTGCCGAGCGCCGAGCCGCCCTCGCTTCCCGCGTCGCCCAGATGGCTCCCGTCAGCGGGCGCCCTCGTCGTTCCCCATCACCCGTCGTCAACGCCGCCACCGGCCCGGCGGGGAACAAGTAGCAAGCATCGTCCCAGCATCCATCCATGAGGCGAGACGGCCGCACTGCCACGCCCTCGCTCACCCCCGCTGGTTCTTCGTCCCGCGCGCCTCACGCGGCCATGGAGGCTCGAGCTGCGCTCATCGCGGCAAACGAGCTCCTACGCTATCGCCCAATTGACGACGTCTATGAAGAGTGGCTCGACCGAGTCGCCGAGCTCGTCCGCGCTGCTGGGGGCTCCCCCGCGCCGTCCTTCTCGCTGCACCGCGCCCCGCCCTGCGTGGGCAACGAAGCTCCTGGGGCGCCTCAGCCGCCTCCCCCTCAAGAAGGTGCCCTGGCCCCAAGGCGAGTGGCCCCTGGGCGCAACCCGCTCCGTCAGGCGCCAGCGTGGCAAGAGCGGAGCTGCCAAGAAGTCCCTCGCCCTTGAGAAGCTGCCCGAGCGCTCCCTTCTCCAGCACGTCAAGACCCTGCGCTGCCCCCAGCTGCGGCGCATGGGGACCCGCAGGACCAAGCTCTTCGTCGCCCAAGGCCTCCTGTGGCCACGGCGGGCTTCCGCGCCTTCACCTCCGAGCTACGCAGCGTCGCGTGGCCCGACAAGTTCAAGCCAGACCTGCCTCCTTGCTATGACGGCACGGCTGACACTGCAGAGTTCCTCCAGCTCTACGAGCTGGGCATCGAGGCCGCCAACGGAGACGAAAAGGTCATGGCAAACTGGTTTCCCATGGCGCTTAAGGACGGGGCCCGCACCTTGCTCCTGAATCTGGCTCCAGGCACGATCTCCTCCTGGGATGAGATGCACACCCGCTTCATCGCCAACTTCCAGGGTACTCGCGACCGGCCACCCGCCATGAGTGACATGCGCCGTATCAAGCGACAACCTGTGGGAAACCTGCGAAGTACATACGGCGCTTCAACAACGCGCGCCTCAAGATCCCCAAGGTAATGGAGGAGGCCATCATCTCAGCCTTCTTCGACGGCGTGCGCGACGTCAAGATGAAGGAGGAGCTGGCGATGCATGAAGACCTATGCACCTCTTTGGAGCTGTTCAACTTGGCGACCAAGTGCGCCAGGGCTGAGGAAGGATGCCTCTCCCTCCTCAAGCTGCCTGCTGCAGACCCAGAAGAGAAGAAGCCCAAGGCCAAGGACGTGAAGCGCAAGGGGGCTGCCGTGCTCGCGGCAGAGCCCGACACCAAGCGGGGCAGAGATCAGCCCGAATCCTCCAAGGGAAGTCGGTACTGCGTGTACCACGACCTCCACACAAACAACACCAATGAATGCCAAGAGCTCCGGGCCGTGCGTGAAGGAAGGGTCGGCAGACGTCCCGACCGCAGCGACCGGGGCTACGACCGAGGAGGAGGAAGGAACGCAGGACGCTGGGAAGACCGCGGCCCACGCTAAGGCTTGTGTGACCAACCTCGCGAGGATCGCTGGCAGGACCCGCCTCGCGAGGGAGGCTGGAGGGATCAGCCTCACGAGGATCGCCCGCAAGGGAATGCAGGCCTCCCTCCTCTGCCGCCGTAGCCAAGGATAAATGAAGACCGTCATCAGGACGAGGGGGCTAGGGGCTTCCAGGAACCACGTGCAATCGCCTGCATCCTGGGTGGAGCTCAAGCCCCAGCCTCTCAGCGCATCTTCAAGCAGTTCGCCCGTGAAGTGAATGCAGTCCTCCCCAAGCTCGAGGCCACACGCCCTCTCAGGTGGTCGGCATGCGCCATCACGTTCAGCTCAGCGGATCAGCTCAAGTGCGCGGCCACAACCGGAGTCCTCCCGATGCTTTGTTCCCCAATCATCAGCAACGTGCTAGTCACCAGAACCCTCATCGACGGCGGGGCAGGGCTCAACATCCTGTCCGTGGAAACGTTCAACAATCTCCAAGTGCCCTACAGTCAGCTTCAGCCAACCAAGCCTTTCTCAGGAGTCACCGACGGCTCCACGGTCCCGATTGGGCAGGTCCGCCTCCCTGTCACCTTCGGGGCACGCGAGAACTACCGCACCGAGCTCATTGACTTCGATGTCGCTCACATTCGCATGCCGTACAACGCCATCCTCGGGTACCCGGCGCTGGCCAAGTTCATGGCCGTAACCCACCACGGCTACAACGTCCTCAAGATGCCAGGAAGTGGCGGGGTCATCATTGTGCCCTGCGAGGAGAGAGACGCAGTGTGCTCCCTAGAGCGAGCCTTTCAGGCCGCATCACTGGAAGACCCGGATCGCGGAAGCAGGAGGCTTCCCGAGGCCGCCCCTAAGAAGAAGACATCGTCTGGCCCGACCCCTCAGGAGGCAGGCCCCTCAGGGCCCGCGCCTGCTCAGGGGGAACCTCCCTCCATCGCATAGGGAGGCACGCCCAGTGCCCTCCTCAGGCAGGGCTTGGGGGCTCTCCCCTGGAGGGCCGCCGACCTCGCCGAGGTCATGAGGGAGGCGCTTGGGCACCACGTGGAGGCGTGTTTCAAAGCACGTTTCCCTCAAGAAGGAGCAAGGCAAAGAAGGCCAAACCCTCAGGAGTTCGTCAGCAAGGCCATTCAGGAGCTGCAGGAGTCAAGAGTCATGAGAGGCAGCCGCCGCTTACCCGCTGTGGCCCCCCATCCAGGCGAGGATGGTGGGCTGCGCGTCTGCATCAACATACCAGGGCTCAACCGAGCCGCATCTCAGGAGCGCCTCTGGCCCTCGCAAGTGGGACGCTGCAAGGGTCCGCCCCACAGCTACGTTCGCATGCCTCATGGCTTGCCGAATGCGGCTGCTGCATACCAGCGCCTCATGAGGGCCATCCTGGAAGCTCAAGAGGTCAGGCGTTCCACAGCCCTGGTGGAGACGGAGATGGTCCGCGAGGAGCCACCAGCGCCTCCGGAGCCTCCCGAGGCCCCTGAGCCTGGGGGCTCATGAGGATCGGCTCCTGTAGCCCACCGAGTCTGCGACACCAACACCCCTTCGTCCCCAACATCATCAGGTGATATCTTTCAAGTTTCATTTCCAGCTAGGAGCACCCTCAGGGCCGCATTATTCCCAGGCCGCGTGGGTCCGTCCCTGTGGTGTGTATCCCTTTTATTTCCTGTTCTTAGCTTACCTTATTGGGGGCGCCCCATGGGCTGCATCATCCCCAATTCGCTCGGGTCTGACCCAGCGGCGTGTACCCTTCTTGCGTTTATCTTAGGGTCATGCTTTCGACCCATCATGCTTGTTCTTTGGTGCCCGTCCGTGGCACCTTTTCTCCCTGGATGTCGGAAGCTTGCGCGTTAAAGGGGGGGGGGGTGCCTGAGCATCACGATTCAGGTCTCCTACCGGCCCTCCAGCCCTCACCCTCTGGTCTTGTCCACGGCATCACGACCTGGCATACCAGCGACGGCTGAGACCAGCTCGAGAGCCGTGACCCGAGGACGTAGAATTTCGACATCTAACCCAGCTTGCGCGTTAAAGGGGGGGGGGTGCCCGAGCATCGCGACTCAGGGCTCCTACCGGCTCTCCAGCCCTCACCCTCTGGTCTTTTCCACGGCATCGCGACCTGGCATACCAGCGACGGCTGAGACCAGCTCGAGAGCCGGGACCCGAGGACGTAGAGCACCGGCATCTAACCAAATTTGCAGGAACACATTCCAAGGTAAGGCCCAGTGCCGGGCGCAACCCGCCCTGGGGTTGGGCCCCGTGAGTCCCGCGTTGGCTCACGGGTGCCCCAATACACCTCGCCTGGCCTTTCATGCCTCGTCGCCTCTCCAAAGCAACTAACGGCTAACTGTCAATTGCCATGACGAACTCTCGTTCCTTTTGTGATGAGCCTGCAGGGTCCCTCCAAGGAGCATTGCCAGGCGAGGCCCTCACGGTGCCTTCTTCACTCTCGTCCGCGCAACCCGCTTGCACATTAAAGGGGGGGGTGCCTGAGCATCGCAACTCAGGGCTCCTACTGGCCCTCCAGCCCTCACCCTATGGCCTTGTCCACGGCATCACGACCTGGCATACCAGCGACGGGTGAGACCAGCTCGAGAGCCGGGACCCGAGGACGTAGAGCAGAAAGGGGAGCGAAGGCGAGAGGGGAGGAGCACGCAAGGACCTCGCCAAGCAACCCCTCGCCGGCCAAGGCACGTACCTAGTGCCGCACATGGAAGCGTTTCCTGACCCTCGAGATAAGTCACTCTCCGGGAACACTAGTTATCGCAGCACCATCCCCGCACCCAATGCAATCACGCGTTAGCAATGTCACTCTGCTTTCTCACCGAATGATGGCTGATTGAGTGCTAAAGGAGACCTCCTGAGCATCATGACTCAGGGGCTCTTACCGGACCTCGGGCCGCTCACCTCCTGGCCTTGACCACGGCATCGCGACCTGGCATACCAGCGACGGCTGAAGCCGCCTGGGGACTGTGACCTGTCGGCGCAGAGCATCAAGCCCTCACGAGGTTTGAAAGGAAGAAACTAAGCTAAGATAGAATAAGCATCTCACACTGCTTCACAATAAGGATCATATTGACAAACTTAGCTACAAACATCTTACAAGCCCCCGCGGGGTACATTCTTGGCTCCTCGCAGGAACAAAAGACGCGAATCCTAAGGAGTCCTACCTACAGGGACCACCGCGGCAGACGCCATCATCAACAGTGGGCCGTCCGGCACCGGCGCCAACCCCATCCAGATCAGGGGCGGCGACGGCCTGACAAGCCCGCCCTGCTCCGGGAGCGGCGCAGGCTCGGGGGCTCGTAGCTGTCGTTGCTTGTCTCCGGGGTCGCGAGGAGCTCGGCGGAGTCGCTGGATCCTCCAGCGCTCCGGCCGCCTGAGGAGCTGCCAAGGGAGTGGAAGGCTGGCCTCTGTCCCACCGCTGCAGGGTCCTGACCACCTCTTCTGGGGCAACACTCCAGCCGGCGACCCTCCGCATCGAAGACCTTGAAGGACATCACCGAAGCACCGTCGTACTCCAGATGGATCGCGAGGGCGCCCCTTGCTCTGCAGACCCGGGCGATCTTGCCCCAGCCTCGAGTCATGAAGACCTCGCCCGGGGCAACGACCGCGACCTCTGCCCCGGTCACGAGGGTGCTGCAGCCGGCGTGCTGCAACCAAAGCCCCAGGGGTTCGCCCTGCGGGATGGTGGAGGCGAAGAAAGGGGGAGGCGAATCCAAGACTTAGGAGGCGTGGCGGCCCGAAGCACGAACTCTCGGGAGGAGCCTTCAGCATGGACTCCAGGGGAAAAGATGCACACCTTCGTGACCTGCAGGCGCCAACGGCGCCGCCGCCCGTGGCGTTCGGCATCAGCTCCTTCAGAGCCCCCGATATGGGAGTACAAGGGAAGTGGGAACCCCGGTGGTGGCCGCTCACACCAGGGCCTTGGCACTTCCTGGCGGGCGCCCTCACCCCAATAGCAGAGGGCAAGCCGTTTCTTCGGTGGAAGCGGGTCAGGATCCTCTTGGGGGCCCTTTCCCTTCTCTGTCGCAGAGAACCGGCGGATCGGAGCCATCGCAGCAAGACGGAGCAAGGAGCAGGAAGAAGGAGAAGCGAGGAGAGATAGACCCGAAGGGCGCGCGCCGTTCCGTACTTATAACCGGCGACGGCCAACCGTCGACCTCCATGATCGCAGGTAATCATAACCAGCTTTGCATGTAGGGACTTGTCGAATCCGTGCGGACACCGAGGCGTCATGGGGAAGTGGAGGCGCCCACGTCCAATCAACCGCCATGCGGCGCCCAAGGCCGTGGGCTGTTAGGGCCCGCGACACTTCGCACTTGCCCTTTCACCTCCCTGCTCAGCCAAGTCCGGGCGCGCCGTGGGCCCGGGGGCTACTGTCGGCATTCTGGGAACGGGGGTCCCCAGACTTGCCTGCCTGCGGCCTGCGGCATGGCTCAAAGGGGGGCCAGCGCGGCCCATCTTCATCGACTCAAGATCAAGACCCTCACGAGGGGCCAAGCCTCGCGGGGCGGACGACAAGGGGCTTCCTTAGGCACGGCCTCATCAGGCTGGCTCGCGAGAAGGCGGAGAGTTCTAGGCGGAGTACCTCGCGAGGTGCCTATGACGCAAGCCATGAAGACCAGGGGCGCCAGTCGGGCGCCAGCCCGCGCAGTGTCCTCCTTTCCTCTTTGGTGCAAAGGTGCGCAGGCGAGAGCATCAAGCAAAGGCATCCATTTCGGTGCTACAAGACCAAGACCCGCCCAACGGCAGGGAGTAAGTCATTGTGGAGCCCAAGCAGGCGTCACCACCAGAGCCTTTGGCAGGCGAGGACCAACTTTAGTCAGGATAAGTGTACCAGATGTTCCCCTTCAAAATGGCCAATTGTTGGCGCCCTTCCCGCTCAATATTTGGGAAGAGGCCCAGGGCCTTTTCCTATAAATAGGACTAGCCAACCCCAGGTAGAGGGGGGGGGACCTGATCGAGAATCCAAGAGCCAGAACCAAGTAGCACCAACCAAGAACAGACCCTCGCGAGGCTATTCTTCCGTGTATTGTTCATCATCAGCCCAAGAGGCAATCCACCAGACCACACACTGGAGTAGGGTATTACACCACAATGGTGGCCTGAACCAATATAAACTCTGTGTCTCTTGTGTTGTTTCTTCCATAGATTAGATCCTAGCGATTTTGCGGGGAGCAAGTAGGCAGAGGGTGAAACCTCCGCGCGCACCCCAGTGTTCGAACCTCAAGGGTCTGCCGGAACCCAAAATCCGACAATTATGAACTAACCATATTCACAATAACACTTAGGTCTCATGTTTACTCATATCAATGGCATAATCAACTAGCGAGCAATAATAATAAATCGCGGATGACAACACTTTCTCAAAACAATCATCATATGATATAACAAGATGGTATCTCGCTAGCCCTTCCTGAGACCGCAAAACATAAATGCAGAGCACCTTTAAAGATCAAGGACCGACTAAACATTGTAATTCATGGTAAAAGAGATCCAGTCAAGTCATACGCAATATAAAGTAATAGTAATGAATACAAATGACAGTGTGCTCTCCAGCGGGTGCTTTTTAATAAGAGGATGATGACTCAACATAAAAGTAAATAGATAGGCCCTTCGCAGAGGGAAGCAGGGATTTGTAGAGGTGCCAGAGCTCGATTTTAAAATAGAGATGAATAACATTTTGAGCAGTATACTTTCACTGTCAACGCAACAACTATGAGATCTCGTTATCTTCCATGCTACATACATTATAGGCGGTTCCCAAACAGAATGGTAAAATTTATACTCCCCCACCACCAACAAGCATCAATCCATGGCTTGCTCGAAACAACGAGTGCCTCGAACTAGCAACAGCCCTGGGGGAGTTTTGTTTAATTATTTCAATTTGCTTTGATCTTTTTGATCATGGGACTGGGCATCCCAGCTACCAGCCATTTTCTCGTGAATGAGGAGCGGAGTCCACTCCCTTGAGAATAACCCACCTAGCATGGAAGATACAGACAATCCTAGTTGAAACATGAGCTGCTCGAGAATACAAAACTGAATTTTATTTGAAAGTTTGGAGTTTGGCACATACAAATTTACTTGAAACGGCAGGTAAATACCGCATATAGGAAGGTATGGTGGACTCATATGGAATAACTTTGGGGTTTATGGAGTTTGGATGCACAAGCAGTATTCCCGCTTAGTACAGGTGAAGGCTAGCAAAAGACTGGGAAGCGACCAACTGAGAGAGCGACAACAGTCATAAGCATGCATTAAAATTAATCGACACTGAGTGCAAGCATGAGTAGGATATAATCCACCATGAACATAAATATCGTGAAGGCTATGTTGATTTGTTTCAACTACATGCGTGAACATGTGCCAAGTCAAGTCACTCGAATCATTCAAAGGACGATACCACCCTATCATACCACATCACAACCATTTTAATAGCATGTTGGCACGCAAGGTAAACCATTATAAACTCCTAGCTAATTAAGCATGGCATAAGCAACTAAGATCTCTAATTGTCATTGCAAACACGTTTATTCATAATAGGCTGAATCAGGAACGATGAACTCATCATATTTACAAAAACAAGAGAGGTCGAGTTCATACCAGCTTCTCTCATCTCAATCAGTCCATCGTATATCATCATTATTTCCTTTCACTTGCATGACCGAACGGTGTGTATAATAATAATAGTGCACGTGCATTGGACTAAGCTGGAATCTGCAAGCATTCAATTCAAGAGAGAAGACAAAGTAATATGGGCTCTATGTTAAATCAATAATCATGCATATGAGAGCCACTAAACGTTTTCATTATGGTCTTCTCCTCCCGACCCCCGAAGGGAAGAAAAAATAAAACTATTTACACGGGAAAGCTCCCAACAAGTAAAAGAAGAACGGGAAATCTTTTTGGGTTTTCTTTTTTACTTACTGCTACAAGCATGGAAATTAAACTAACAATTTTTTTTGTTTTTTCTTAAGGTTTATCAAACACACAAGAAGAAGGCTAGAAAAAAAAAATAAACTAGCATGGATAATACAATGAAAGAGTATGAGCACCGACAACTAGAATAGCGTGTGAACATGAATGTAAAGTCGGTGAGAAATACGTACTCCCCCAAGCTTAGGCTTTTGTCCTAAGTTGGTCTATGCCCAAGGATCGCGGCTACTCTCCCCGGTGTACCGAGGAGTGTCATCTGGATACCACTGGCTGGCGATCTCCTCCAGATCCCACTAATAACATGATGGACGATAAGGGTCCAGTGGTGGTTCCCGCTCAGGCTCTGGAGCTGATGTCTGGCCTCGGTGCGCGTACACGGCCTTCGGCAATACACGGTAATGACTGTTCGATCCGGTCGTGGAGGAAGTCGGTGAGGCTTGGCCTTTTCTTTCTCCTTAGCTTGTTCTTGGAGCTTTGGCTAGAAGAGCCCCTCAAGAACAACCTCTTCATCTTTTTCTGAAAATTTCTGAAATGTTTAGTAACTTCAAAATAAAAGTGAATCAAACTAAACAAGATTGATAGCAACTACTCCCACCAGTGCCTAGAGCCTATATCATGCATTGGAATTACTTGGGACCTCATAAATTTGACATGCAAGCTCAAGAACAGGGTCACCCTTGCAGCAAAAAATTCAATGAATAAAGTACTAGAACAAAAACTAATTGGACCAATGGAGGAGTCACATACAACGATCTCCCAAAACAGTTTTGTGAATGGAGCTTTGAGCAAGGAGATCGAAAATCGTAGCAAAATGAGCTAGAACTTGTGCTTGAGCTAGATGGGTATTTTTTGGGGAGGAAGGAGTGTGTGGGTGCAGTAATAAGTGGAGGGGGGCCACCATGGGCCCACGAGGCAGGGGGCGCGCCCCCTATAGGTGGGCACGCCCTGGACCCTCGTGGCCAGGTGCTTGCCCCCCTGCTGTGTTCTTAGTGCCTAAAATCCTCAAATATTCCATAAAAAATCATACTAAATTTGCAGGGCATTTGGAGCACTTTTATTTTCGGGGTATTTTTTATTGCATGGATAATTGAGAAAACAGATAGATAATACTATTTTTGCTTTATTTATTCTAAATAATAGAAAGTAAAAATAGGGTACAGAAGGTTGTGCCTTCTAGTTTCATCCATCTCATGATCATCAAAAGGAATTAACTAACAAGATTGATCAAGTCTTGTTAACAAACTCATTCCGAATAACATGGAACCAGAGAAATTTTGAATAAGACTAGGTTACCTCAACGAGGATATGCACATCCCCAACAATAAGAATATCATATTTTTTCTTGACATTAGGAAGAGGAAATTCATAACCTCCAGTAATGATAGTTGGAACTTTTCCAATAGAATTGATGCTATGAACTTGAGGTTGTTTCCCCGGAAAGTGTACCGTATGCTCATTACCATTAACATGAAAAGTGACATTTCCTTTGTTGCAATCAATAACAGCCCCTGCAGTATTGAAAAAGGGTCTACCAAGGATAATCGACATACTATCGTCCTCGGGAATATCAAGAATAACAAAGTCCGTTAAGATAGTGACATTTGCAACCACAACAGGCACATCCTCACAAATACCGACAGGTATAACAGTTGATTTATCGTCCATTTGCAAAGATATTTTAGTAGGTGTCAACTTATTCAATGCAAGTCTACGATATAAAGAGAGAGGCATAACACTAACACCGGCTCCAAGATCACATAAATGAGTTTTAACATAGTTTCTTTTAATGGAGCATGGTATAGTTGGTACTCCTGGATCTCCAAGTGTCTTTGGTATTCCACCTTTAAAAGTGTAATTAGCAAGCATGGTGGAAATTTCTGCTTCCTGTATCTTTCTTTTATTTGTAAGGATATCCTTCATATATTTAGCATAAGGATTTACTTTAAGCATATCAGTTAAGCGCATACGTAAGAAGATATGTTTAATCATTTCAACAAAGTGCTCAAAATCCTCATCATCCTTTGTCTTGGATGGTTTAGGAGGAAAGGGCATGAGTTTCTGAACCCATGGTTCTCTTTCTTTACCGTGCTTCCTAGCAACAAAATCTCTCTTATCATAATGTTGATTCTTTGATTGTGGGTTATCAAGATCAACAATAGGTTAAATCTCTACTTAATTATTATTGCTAGGTTGAGCCTCAACATGAACATTATCATTATCATTATCACTAGGTTCATGTTCATCACCTGATTGTGTTTCAACATCAAAAATAGAAATATCATTGGGATTCTCAGGTGTGTCTACAACAGGTTCACTGGAAGCATGCAAAGTCCTATCATTTTTCTTTTTCTTCTTTTTAGAAGGACTAGGTGCATCTACATTATTTCTCTGAGAATCCTGCTCGATTCTCTTAGGGTGGCCTTCAGGATACAAAGGTTCCTGAGTCATTCTACCAGTTCTAGTAGCCACTCTGACAGCAAAATCATGCTTATTATTTAACTCATCGAGCAAATCACTTTGAGCCTTAAGTACTTTCTTAGCTTGAGTGGTAACCATAGAAGCATATTTGCTAGTGAGTTTAAGTTCACCTTTAACTCTAGCCATATAATCACTCAAGCGTCCTATCATGAAAGCATTATTCTTTAATTCTCTACCAACATAAGCATTAAAAATTTCTTGTCTAGCCATAAAGTCATCAAATTCATCTAAACATTGGCTATGAAATTTAGTAGACGGGATTTCAACTTTATAATATCTATAGAGAGAATTTACCTTTACTGCCTATGTTGGGTTATCAAGACAATGTGTTTCTTCAACATGCGGTATATTAAGACCATGTATTTCTTCAATAGGAGGTAAATTCTTAACATCTTCGGCTTTAATACCTTTTTCTTTAATAGATTTCTTTGCCTCTTGCATATCTTCAGGACTGAGAAATAGAACACCCCTCTTCTTCAGAGTAGGTTTAGGAATAGGCTCAGGAGTGGGCTCAATTGGCTCGGGAATTGGCTCAGGAAGAGTTCAATTATTTTCATTAGTCAACATATTATTCAATAATAATTTAGCTTGGTCAACTGTTCTTTCCCTGAAAACACAACCAGCACAACTATCCAAGTGGTCCTTGGAAGCATCGGTTATTCCATTATAAAAGATATCAAGTATTCCATTTTTCTTAAGGGGATGATTAGGCAAAGCATGAAGTAATTGGAGAAGCCTCCCCCAAGCTTGTGGGAGACTCTCTTCTTTGATTTGCACAAAATTATATATTCCCCGCAAGGCAGCTTATTTGTTATGAGCAGGGAAATATTTAGCAGAGAAGTAATAAATCATATCCTGGGGACTACGCACACAACCAGGATCAAGAGAATTAAACCAAGTTTTAGCATCACCCTTTAATGAGAACAGAAATATCTTAAGTATATAATAGTAACGAGACTTCTCATCATTAGTAAACAGGGTGGCCATATCATTT
Source organism: Aegilops speltoides (assembly GCA_021437245.1). Lineage (NCBI taxonomy): Eukaryota > Viridiplantae > Streptophyta > Magnoliopsida > Poales > Poaceae > Aegilops > Aegilops speltoides. Next base: position 438,293,159 of record CM038142.1, read on the forward strand.
AACTTGGTAAGATGTGCCACAACAGTTTCGGATTCATAGCCATAAAAAGGATTAGATTCAACCAAAGTAATTATCTCAGGATCAACAGAGAATTCATAATCCTTATCAGTAACAAAGATAGGTGAAGTAGCAAAACTAGGGTCATATTTCATTCTAGCATTTAGAGTTTTCTGTTTAAGTTTAGCTAGTAATTTCTTAAGATCATATATCATTGCAAGCAAAAAGATCTCTAGCAGTTTCTTCATCCATAACATAACCCTCAGGAACAATAGGCAATTCATATTTAGGGGGAGAACCTTCATCATCACTATCATCAATAATTTCATCTTCAATAATTTCATTCTCTCTAACCCTAGCAAGTTGTTCATCAAGAAATTCACCTAAAGGCAAAGTAGTATCAAGCACATAAGTAGTTTCATCATAAGTATCATGCATAGCAGAAGTGGCATCATCAATAACATGCGACATATCAGAATTCATAGCAGTAGCAGGTTTAGGTGTCGCAATCTTACTAAAAATAGAAGGAGAATCTAGTGCAAAGCTAGATGGAAGTTCCTTACCTCCCCTCGTAGTTAAGGGAAAAATCTTAGTTCTGTCGTCTTTCAAGTTCCTCATAGTGACCAGCAGATATAAATCCCAAGTGACTCAAAGAATAGAGCTATGCTCCTCGGCAACGGCGCCAGAAAATAGTCTTGATAACCCACAAGTATCGGGGATCGCAACAGTTTTCGAGGGTAGAGTATTCAACCCAAATTTATTGATTCGACACAAGGGGAACCAAAGAATATTCTCAAGTATTAGCAGTTGAGTTGTCAATTCGACCACACCTAGATAACTTAGTATCTGCAGCAAAGTATTTAGTAGCAAAGTAGTATGATAGTAATGGTAACAGTAGCAAAAGTAAAGATAGCAGTTTTGTAGTAATTGTAACAGTAGCAACGGAAAAGTAAATAAGCAAGGCACAATATGTGAAAAGCTCGTAGGCATTGGATCAGTGATGGATAATTATGTTGGATGCGATTCCTCATGTAATAGTTATAACATAGGGTGACACAGAACTAGCTCCAGTTCATCAATGTAATGTAGGCATGTATTCCAAATATAGTCATACGTGCTTATGGGAAAGAACTTGCATGACATCTTTTGTCCTACCCTCCCGTGGCAGCGGGGTCCTAGTGGAAACTAAGGGATATTAAGGCCTCGTTTTAACAGAGTACCGGACCAAAGCATTAACACATAGTGAATACATGAACTCCTCAAACTACGGTCATCACCGAGAAGTATCCCGATTATTGTCACTTCGGGGTTGTCCGAACATAGAACATATTAGGTGACTATAGCCTTGCAAGATAGGATCAAGAACTCACATATATTCATGAAAACATAATAGGTTCAGATCTAAAATCATGGCACTCGGGCCCTAGTGACAAGCATTAAACGTAGCAAAGTCATAGCAACATCAATCTCAGAACATAGTGGATACTAGGGATCAAACCGTAACAAAACTAACTTGATTACATGGTAAATCTCATCCAACCCATCACCGTACAGCAAGCCTACGATGGAATTACTCACGCACGCCGGTGAGCATCATGAAATTGGTGATGGAGGATGGTTGATGATGATGACGGCGACGAATCCCCCTCTCCGGAGCCCCGAACGGACTCCAGATCAGCCCTCCCGAGAGAGATTAGGGCTTGGCGGCGGCTCCGTGTCGCAAAACATGATGAAACTTTCTCTCTAATCTTTTTCTCCGCGAAACAAAATATATAGAGTTGGAGTTGAGGTCGGTGGAGCAGCAGGGGGGCCACGAGACAGGGGATGCACCCAGGGGGAGGGGGCGCGCCCCCACCCTCGTGGATAGGGTGTGGGCCCCATGGCCTTGATTCTTTTGCCAGTATTTTTTAAAATTTCCAAAAGTTATCTCTGTGGATTTTCAAGTCATTCTGAGAACTTTTGTTTTGTGCACAATAAACAAGGCTATGGTAGTTCTGCTGAAAACAACGTCAGTCCGGGTTAGTTTCATTCAAATCATGCAAGTTAGAGTCCAAAACAAGGGCAAAAGTGTTTGGAAAAGTAGATACGTTGGAGACATATCACCCACCCCCTGGGGCGCGCCTCCCTGCCTCGTGGCCACCTCGTTTCTTTCTTGACGTCCACTCCAAGTCTCCTGGATTGCGTTTGTTCCAAAAATAACTCTCCCGAACGTTTCATTCCATTTGGACTCCGTTTGATATTCCTTTTCTGTGAAACACTGAAATAGGCAAAAAACATCAATTTGGGCTGGGCCTCTGGTTAATAGGTTAGTCCCAAAAATAATCTAGAAGTGCTTAGTAAAGCCCATTAAACATCCAAAATAGGTAATATAATAACATGGAACAATCAAAAATTATAGATACATTGGAGACGTATCACTAGCCCTTGGTATTTGATACCTGTTCGGTAGTTAAGATTAGTAACTCGAAACAGGAGTTGCAGAATAAAAAGAGACTAGTTGAGGGTAAAGTGACGATGTGTGTTGGAAGTGGTTCCAAGATTGATATGATCATCGTCGCACACTCCCTATACTTTAGGGATTAGTGTTGAACCTAAATAAATGTTATTTGGTGTTTTTGCTGAGCATGAACAAGATAGGATCGTGTTTATTGCAATACACTTATTCATTTAAGATAGAGAATAATTGTTATCCTGTTTACATGAATAAAACCTTCTATGGTCATATACCCAATGCTAATGGTTTATTGAATCTCGATCGTAGTGATACACATATTCATAATATTGATGACAAAAGATGCAAAGATGATAATGATAGTGCACCATACTTGTGGCACTGCCGTTTAGGTCATGTTAGTGTAAAGCGCATGAAGAAACTCCATGCTGATGGACTTTTGGAATCACTTGATTATGTATCATTTGATACTTGCGAACCATGCCTCATGGGCAAGATGACTAAAACTCTGTTCTACGGAACAATGGAGCGAGCCAATGACTTATTGGAAATAATACATATCGATGTATACAGTCCTATGAGTGTTGAGGCTCGCAACGGGTATCGTTATTTTCTGAACTTCACAGATGATTTGAGCAGATATGGGTATATCTACTTAATGAAACACAAGTCTGAAACATTTCAAAGTTCAAAGAATTTCAGAGTGAAGTGGAGAATCATCGTAACAAGAAAATAAAGTTTCTACGATCTGATCACGGAGGCGAATATCTGAGTTACAAGTTTGGCCTTCATTTAAAACAATGTGGAATAGTTTCACAACTCACACCACCTGGAACACCACAATGTAATGGTGTTTCCAAACGTCGTAACCGTACTTTATTAGATATGGTGCGATCTATGATGTCTCTTACCGATTTACCACTATCGTTTTGGGGTTGTGTATTATAGACAACTGCATTCATGTTAAATAGGGAACCGTTTAAATTCGTTGAGACGACACTGTATGAACTGTGGTTTGGCAATAAACCTAAGCTGTCATTTGTTAAATTTTGGGGTTGCGACACTTATGTCAAAAGGCTTCATCCTGATAAGCTCGGACCCAAATCGGAGAACTGAGTCTTCATAGGATACCCTAAGGAAACAATTGGGTACACCTTCTACCATAGATCTGAAGGCAATATCTTTGTTGCCAAGAATGGAACCTTCCCAGAGAAGGAGTTTCTCTTGAAAGAAGTAAGTGGGAGGAAATTAAAACTTGATGAGGTAATTGTACCTTCTCTCAATTTTAGAAAGTAGCTCATCCGAGAAATCCATTCCCGTGATGCCTATACCAACTAGAGAGGAAGCTAATGATGGTGATCATGAAACTTCAGATCAAGTTACTATCGAACCTCGTAGGTCAACCATAACACGATCAATACCAGAGTGGTACAGTAATCCTGTTCTGGAAGTCATGTTACTAGACCATGGCGAACCTACAAAGTATGAAGAAGCTATAATGAGCACATATTCTGATAAATGGCCTGAGGCCATGAAATTTGAGATAGGATCCATGTATGAGAACAAAGTGTGGACTTTGGCAGATTTGCTCGATGATCGGCAAGCCATTGAGAATAAATGGATCTTCAAGAGGAAGATGAACGCTGATGGTAGTGTTACTATCTACAAAGCTCGACTTGTCACAAAAGGTTTTCGACAAGTTCAAGGTGTTGACTATGATGAGATTTTCTCACTTGTAGCGATGCTTAAGTCTGCCCGAATCATGTTAGCAATTGCCACATTTTATGAAATCTGGCAAATGGATGTCAAAACTGCATTCCTTAATGGATTTCTTAAAAAGACGTATATGATGCAACCAGAAGGTTTTGCCAATCCTAAAGGTACTAAGAAAGTGTGCAAGCTCCAGCGATCCATCTATGGACTGGTGCAAGCATCTCGGAGTTGGAATATAAGCTTTTATGAGGTGATCAAAGCATATGGTTTTATATAGACTTACGGTGAATCCTGTGAGTGGGAGCTCTGTGGCATTTCTGATGTTATATGTGGATGACATATTATTGATTGGAAATGGTATAGAATTTCTGGATAGCATAAAAGGATACTTGAATAAGTGTTTTCAATAAAAACCTCAGTGAAGCTACTTATATATTGGACATCAAGATCTATAGGGATAGATTGAGACGTTTAATAGGACTTTAAAAAAGCACATACCTTGACAAGATTTTGAAAGAAGTTCAAAATTGATCAATCAAAGAAAGGGTTCTTGCCTGTGTTGCAAGGTGTGAAGTTGAGTAAGACTCAAAACCGGACCACGGTAGAAGATAGAGAGAAAATGAAAGTCATTCCCTATGCCTCAGCCATAGGTTCTATAAAGTATGCCATGCTGTGTATCAAACCTGTTGTGTGGCTTGCCATGATTTTGGCAAGGGGGTACAATAGTGATCCAGGAGTAGATCACTAGACAGCGGTCAAAATTATCCTTAGAGGAGTAAGGAAATGTTTCTCGGTTATGGAGGTGATAAAGAGTTTGTCATAAAGAGTTATGTCGATGCAAGCTTTTACACCAATCCAGATAACTCTGAGTCTCAATCTGGATACATATTGAAAGTGGCAGCAATTAGCTAGAGTAGCTCCATACAGAGCATTGTAGACATAGGAATTTGGAGAATACATACGGATCTGAATATGGCAGACCCGTTGACTAAACTTCTCTCACAAGAAAAACATAATCACACCTTAGTACTCTTTGGGTGTTAATCACATAGTGATGTGAACTACATTATTGAATCTAGTAAACCCTTTGGGTGTTGGTCACATGGTGATGTGAACTATGGGTGTTAATCACATAAAAATGTGCACTATTGGTGTTAAATCACATGGCAATGTGAACTAGATTATTGACTCTAGTGCAAGTGGGAGACTGAAGGAAATATGCCCTAGAGGCAATAATGAAGTTGTTGTTTTATATTTCCTTATATCATGATAAATGTTATTATTCATGCTAGAATTGTATTAACCGAAACTTGATACATGTGTGGATACATAGACAAAATACGGTGTCCCTAGTAAGCCTCTACTAGACTAGCTCGTTAATCAAAGATGGTTAAGTTTCCTAACCATAGACATGTGTTGTCATTTGATGAACGAGATCACATCATTAGGAGAATGATGTGATGGACAAGACCCATTCGTTAGCTTAGCATTATGATTGTTCAGTGTTATTCCTATTGCTTTCTTCATGTCAAATACATATTCCTCCGACTATGAGATTATGCAACTCCTGAATACCGAAGGGATACCTTGTGTGCTATCAAACGTCACAACGTAACTGGGTGATTACAAAGATGCTATACAAGTATCTCCGAAGGTGTTTTGTTGGGTTGGCATAAATCAAGATTAGGATTTGTCACTCCGAGTATCGAAGAGGTATCTCTAGGCCCTCTTGGTAATACACATCATAAGAAGCCTTGCAAGCAAAGTGAATGATGAGTTAGTTGCGGGATGATGTATTACAGAATAAGTAAAGAGAGTTGCTGGTAACGAGATTGAACTAGGTATGAAGATACCGACGATCGAATCTCGGGCAAGTAACATATCGATGGACAAAGGGAATAACGTATGTTGTCATAACGGTTCAACCAATAAAGATCTTCGTATAATATGCAGTAGCCAATATGAGCATCCAGGTTTCGCTATTGGTTATTGACCGGAGAGGTGTCTCGGTTATGTCTACATAGTTCTCGAACCCGTAGGGTCCGCACACTTAACGTTCGATGATGATATTGTATTATATGAGTGATGTGATTTGGTTACCGAATGTTGTTCGGAGTCCCGGGTCAGATCACAGACATGGTGAGGAGTCTCGAAATGGTCGAGAGGGAAAGATGGATATATAGGATGATAGTATTCTGACACCAGAAGTGTTCCGGAGGGTACCGGGTACATATCGGGTTACCGGAAAGGAGTTTCAGGCAACCCCGGCAAAGATATAGGCTTAATGGGCTAAGGGAGGGACATACCAGCCCACAAGGGGCTGGTGCGCCCCTTTCCCTGGCCACAGGCCCTATAGGAAGGAAAGAAGGGGGCGCCACCTCCTCCTACCTTTCCCCCCTTGGTGGGAGAAAGGAAAGGGGGGGGGGCACCTCCTCCTTCCTTCCCCTCATCACCAAAAGAAGGAAATGGGGGCACCGACCTACGGCAGGATCCCAAGTAGGATCCCTCCTACTTGGGGAGCCCCTAGGGATGCTTCTTCCTTCCTCCCACCTATATATACATGTTGAGGGGGCTACTAGAAGACATACGAACATCTGTTATCCGTGTGCGGCGCCTCCCTCCACAGATTACACCCTCGATCATATTCTCATAGTGCTTACGCGAAGCCCTGCACGGATCACTTTGCCATCACCGCCACCATGCATCCGTGCTGACGGAACTCATCTACTTCCTCGGCACTTTGCTGTATTAAGAGTTCGAGGGACATCATCGAGCCGAACGTGTGCAGAACTCGGAGGTACCTTACGTTCGGTGCTTGATCCATGGGAACGACAAGAAGTTCGACTACATCAATCGCATTGTCAAATGCTTCCGCTTTCGGTCTACGAGGGTACGTAGACACACTCTTCCCCTCTCGTTGCTATGCATCTCCTAGATAGATCTTGCGTGAGCGTAGGAATTTTTTTGAAATTGCATGCTACATTTCCCTACAAGATGTGTCCATCGCCACTACATTGTCCTCGAATTCTAGCAACAATGGGAGATGCTCGCGATCAAGAATATATGTGCTCGTCCCGTCTTTGGAGTTGGTGAGCAACTAAATGTGCGGGGCAAAACCACATGATCTCTTTTGGTTTATAGCAGTCCTCTTAACGGTTTCAGCGATCAAGCTCATCACCTTGAATTTTTTAGGGGTGTCAAAAAAGTGCAATAGGTTGATGGAATGACCACAGATCATCTTCATGTCCTGATTTGGGCAATAGTGTGCGCCTCAGAATAGTGTTTGTAGTGGCCAAACTAGGTAGCAAATGCTTCACAGAGCCCAACTTGTGAGTCTCAATGTCTTTCTCAGGAATGGCTTTGTACATATCCTTCATGGAGTTATGATCCATCTTGTGCTTACCATACACATAAATTTCTCTCTCTTCCTCCTCAGGAGCACCAAGAAGAGTCTCCCACTTAAAGATGGTCAATTGGTATCTTACTCCCTTAGTCATCCACACAATTCTTCCATCTGGGTAGAAGTGTGTAGTAGAGTAAAATTGTATTATCATCTCATCATTCCATGAGGTGATCTTCTTTCCAACAAAGGCATCAACTCCTGCAAGTCTGAAACTCTCATGAACATATGGGAAGTTGTCTTCATTGTCATCAATTTATTCCCAGAACACCCATTTCATATCAGTGACAATAGGCTTCTTGTCAAGCAGCATAGTTTCATGGAAATCCTATTTCTCATTGGTGTGGAAATGATAATCACAAGAAGTTTTCCTCCTGATAGAGTAAGGATCAGATAATCTCCACTAACGCAAACCCTTATCCTTCCTCAACATCATGTTCTCTACAATAGGATGAGCATTATCATGCTCTAGAATCTTGGGTCTAAGTTTCCAGAGCAATAGTGGCTCATCATCAACAGCAGATTCAGGCAACGGAGCCTTATTCTTCTTACTTGCAGAAACATCTCTTGTAGATCTCCTAGGCTTGGAGGTAGGAGCACTACACTTTGACTTGGAAGGCGTAGCCGACATCATAGCATCTGCCATGACCTTTTGTTGCTTGGCAACAGGTGGGTTAGCCCCGGGCTCTTCCTCTTCCTCAAACATAGAGGGCCTTCTGCCAACCACATGAACAAATCTCTTCCTCTCTTCCCTTTCTTATTTGGTTCCTTCTCTGGAGCATCTAAGACTTTGTCTTTCTTGGAGACAGGAATTTTCCTCACTGTTGACCTCTAAGTAGATGGCTTGGGACTTGTAGTTGTGCCATACTCTTTTGCAAGCACTATGATATGTCTCCATCGTATCTACTTTGCCTAACGTGTTTGCTCTTGTTGGACTCTAATTTGCATGATTTGAATGAAACTAACCCGGACTGATGTTGTTTTCAACAGAACTAGCATGGTGTTGTTTTTATGCAGAAATAAAAGTTCTCAGAATTGGATGAAACTTTTTGGAGAATTATTTTGAAATATATAATAATTTCTGGAACCAAGATCCCCTGGAGGGGGGAGGGCTACCCACAAGACACCAGTGCGCGCCACCCCCCTCTGGCATGCCCTGGTGGGTGGTGGGGCCCACGAGGCCCTGCTGACCCTAATTATGATGCTATAAAATCCTATTTTTCCAGAAAAAATAAGAGAGGAAGTTTCATCGCATTTCATGATACAGAGCCACCGCCACCTCCTGTTCTTCACCGGGAGGCCAGATCTGGAGCCCGTTTGGGGCTCCGGAGAGGGGAATCTCCGGTCTTCATCATCACGAACCCTCCTCCATCACCAATTCCATGATGCTCCCCACTGAGAGTGAGTAATTCCATCATAGGCTCGCTGGTCGGTGAGGAGTTGGATGAGATTCATCATGTAATCGAGTTAGTTTTGTTAGGGTTTGATCCCTAGTATCCACTATGTTTTGAGATTGATGTTGCTATGACTTTGCTATGCTTAATGCTTTTCACTAGGGCCCGAGTGCCATGATTTCAGATCTGAACCATTTATGTTTTCACCATTATATCTATGTTCTAGATCCGATCTTGCAAGTCATATGCACCTGCTACGTGTTATGATCCGTAAACCCCAGGGTAATAGTAATTGGGATACTTTTTGGTGGTGACCGTAGTTTGAGGAGTTCATGTATTCACTATGTGTTAGTGCTTTATTCTGGTTCTCTATTAAAAGGAGGCCTTCATATTCCTTAGTTTCCTTATGGACCCTGCTGCCACGGGATGGTAGGACAAAAGATGTCATGGATGTTCTTTTCCATAAGCACGTATGACTATTTACGGAATACATGCCTACATTATATTTAGGAATTGGAGCTAGTTCCGTGTTGCCCTAGGTTATGACTGGTATATGGTGAATATCATCCAACGTAATCATCGATCCAATGCCTATAAGTTCCACATATTGCTCTTGCTAAGTTACTATTACTATTGCTACTGTTACAACTGCTACAAAACTGTTACTGATGTTACCGTTACCACTGTTACTGTTACTACTACTATCAAACCACCATATTACTGTGCTATTGATCACTCTGCTGTAGATATTTAATCTCCAGGTGTGGTTGAATTGACAACTCAACTGCTAATACTTGCAAATATTCTTTGGCTCCCTTTATGTCGAATCAATAAATTTGGGTTGAATACTCTACCCTCGAAAATTGTTGAAATCACCTATACCTGTGGGTTATCAAGACCTTTTTCTGGCGCCGTTGTCGGGGAGCATAGCTATATTTGTTGAGTCACTTGGGATTTATACCTATCACTATGAAGAATCTGAAAGATACCAGAACCAAGATTGTTCCCTCTAAGACGAGGGGAGGTAAGGAACTGCCATCTAGCTCTGCACTTGATTCAGCTTCTGTTTTGAATAGACTTGCAACACCACCACATGCTATTAACCCTGATATGTCACAAGTTATAGATGATACTACTTCTGCTATGAATGATGCTTGTGATGATGCTAGTACCTTGCTTGATGACAATGTGCACTAGGTGAATTTCTTGATGAACAAATTGCTAGAGCTAAGGAAATTGAGCATGTTGAAACAGATGAAATTATTGAAACTAATGAAGTCTTTCAAACTGAGAATTATGAAACACCTATTAGACCTAGCTCTCCTAGAATTGAAATGCCTGAGATACCTGAGGGTTATGTTATGGATGGAGAGGTAGCTAGAGAATTTATTGCTTGGAATGATAGAGATGATCTTAAGAAATTACTAGTCAAGTTGAAAGAAAAATCTTTTAATGATAGAATGAAATATGATCCTAAGTTTGCTACTTCACCTATCTTTATTACTGATAAGGATTATGAATTCTTTGTCGACCCAGAGTTAATTACTCTGGTTGAATCTGATCCTTTCCATGGCTATGAAACTAAAACTGTAGTGGCACATCTTACTAAATTAAATGATATAGCCACGCTATTTGCTGATGATTAAAATTTTTGCTACTACTACATCCTCAAGTTATATCTGTTCTCGTTAAAGGGTGATGCTAATATATGGTACAACACTCTTGCTCCTGGTTGTGTGCGTAGTCCCCAGGATATGATTTACTACTTCTCTGGAAAATATTTTCCTACTCATAAGAAATAAGCTGCCTTACAGGAAATATTTAACTTTGTGCAAATTGAAGAAGAGAGTCTCCCACAAGCTTGTGGGAGGCTTCTCCAATTGCTTAATGCTTTTCCTGATCATCCTCTTAAGAAAAATGAAATACTTGATATCTTCTATAATGGACTAACCGATGCTTTTAGGGACTTCGTATATAGTTGTGATGGTTGTGTTTTCAGGGAATGAACTGTTGAACAAGCTGAGGAATTATTGAATAATATATTGAAAAATTATGATGATTGGACACATCCTAAACAACCGCCTAAAACCACTCCAAAAAATAGGGGTATCTTATTCCTCAGTCCTGAAGATATGCAAGAGGCAAAAAAAAGTATGAAGGAAAAATGTATTAAAGCTGAGGATGTTAAGAATTTATAACATATTGAAGAAATACATGGTCTTGACACACCACCACCACAGGTGGTAGAGGTAAATTCTTTATTGAAGTTTGATGAAGGTGACATCTGATACGTCTCCAACATATCTATAATTTTTGATTGTTCCATGCTATTATATTACCTGTTTTGAATGATTATGGGCTTTATTATACACTTTTATATTACTTTTGGGACTAACCTATTAACCGGAGGCCCATCCCAAATTGCTGTTTTATTGCCTGTTTCAGTATTTCGAAGAAAAGGAATATCAAACGGAGTCCAAACGGAATGAAACATTCGGCAACGTGTTTTTTTGGAAGAATATCATCCTGGAGGCTTGGAGATCAAGTCAGAAGATACTCGAGGAGCCCAGGAGATAGGGGGCGTGCCCCCCCTACAGGGCGCGCCCCCTGTCTCGTGGACCCCTCGAGCACTCCCCGACCGACTTCTTTCGCCTATATAACCCTACGTACCCTAAAACCATCAAATATCAAGATAGATCGGGAGTTCCGTCGCCGCAAGCCTCTGTAGCCACCAAAAACCTCTCAGGAGCCCGTTCCAGCACCCTTCCGGAGGGGGAACCCATCACCGGTGGCCAACTTCATCATCCCGGCGCTCTCCATGACGAGGAGGGAGTAGTTCACCCTCGGGGCTGAGGGTATGTACCAGTAGCTATGTGTTTGATCTCTCTCTCTCTCTCTCTCTCTCTCTCTCTCTCTCTCTCTGTCGTGGTCTCTCTCGTGTTCCCTCTATGGCACGATCTTGATGTATCCCGAGCTTTGCTATTATAGTTGGATCTTATGATGTTTCTCCCCCTCTACTCTCTTGTGATGAATTGAGTTTCCCTCTTGAAGTTATCTTATCGGATTGAGTCTTTACTTTGAGAACACTTGATGTATGTCTTGCCGTGTTTATCTGTGGTGACAATGGGATATCACGTGCCACTTGATGTATGTTTTGGTGACCAACTTGCGGGTTCCGCCCATGACCCTATGCATAGGGGTTGGCACATGTTTTCTTGACTCTCCGGTAGAAACTTTGGGGCACTCTTTGAAGTACTTTGTGTTGGTTGGATTAATCTGAGATTGTGTGATGCATATCGTATAATCATGCCCACGGATACTTGAGGTGACAATGGAGTATCTAGGTGACATTAGGGTTTTGGTTGATTTGTGTATTATGGTGTTATTCTAGTACGAACTCTTGAATAGATTGATCCGGAAGAATAACTTTGAGGTGGTTTCGTACCCTACCATAATCTCTACGTTTGTTCTCCGCTATTAGTGGCTTTGGAGTGACTCTTTGTTGTATGTTGAAGGCTTGTTATATGATCTATCTATGTTATTATTGTTGAGAGAACTTGCACTAGTGAAAGTATGAACCCTAGGCCTTGTTTCCTATCATTGCAATACCGTTTACGCTCACTTTTATCTTTAGTTACCTTGCTGTTTTTATATTTTCAGATTACAAAAACCTATATCTACTATCCATATTGCACTTGTATCACCATCTCTTCGCCTAACTAGTGCACCTATACAATCTACCATTGTATTGGGTGTGTTGGGGACACAAGAGACTCTTTGTTATTTGGTTGCAGGGTTGCTTGAGAGAGACCATCTTCATCCTACGCCTCCCACGGATTGATAAACCTTAGGTCATCCACTTGAGGGAAATTTGCTACTGTCCTACAAACCTGTGCACTTCCAGGCCCAACAACGTCTACAAGAAGAAGGTTGTGTAGTAGACATCAAGCTCTTTTCTGGCGCCGTTGCCGGGGAGGTGAGTGCTTGAAGGTATATCTTTAGATCTTGCAATCAAATCTTTTTGTTTCTTGTTTTATCACTAGTTTAGTTTATAAAAGAAAAACTAAAAAAATGGAATTGAGTTTGTCTCATACGCTTCATCTTTTTAATATCTTTCGTGAGTATGATGGAAAGGAAAATTGTGCTCAAGTGCTAGAAGAAGAGTGCATTAAAATGCTTGATACTAAATCTTTGTATAATGAGCATGATTACAATGTTGTTAGTATTAATTCCTTGAATATCCATGATGCTAATGATATGCAAAGTCACAAGCTTGGTGAAGCTATGTTTGATGAATATGATATGTTTAGTCCCCCAAGTTTTGATGAGCAAATTTATTATGATGAAAGCATGCCTCCTATTTATGATGATTATATTGATTAAAGTGGGTTTGTAAGAGTGTCAACTTTAGGAAGTAGTGATCCCACTATTTTGGAGGATGTTAAATCTTATTGTGATGAATATGAAAGTGGATTTGAAAGAGTGTCAACATTATTTAGTGATGATTCCACTATTTCAGAAGAGGTTTCAATTGATTATGAGAACAAAGTTGCTATCAATGATGATTATTGTGATGGCTTGTATGCTATTAGGAATAATGATAACCATGAAACTTGTCATCATGATTTTAGTTTTCAATTGGATTATGCCTCACATGATAGTTATTTTGTTGAGTTTGCTCCCACTATTCCGAATGAGAAGAATTTCGCTTATGTGGAGAGTAGTAAAAATTCTATGCTTGTAGATCATGAAAAGAATGCTTTAGGTGCTGGTTATATTGTTTAATTCATTCATGATGCTACTGAAAATTATTATGAGGGAGGAATATATGCTTGTAGGAATTGCAATAATGTCAAGTCTCCTCTCTATGTGTTGAAAATCTTGAAGCTATGCTTGTTTTACCTTCCTATGCTAGTTGATTATTGCTCCCATAAGTTGTTTGCTCACAAAATCCCTATGCATAGGAAGTGGGTTAGACTTAAATGTGCTAGTCATATGCTTCATGATGCTCCCGTTATGTTTCAATTCTTATCTTTTATGTGAGCATCAGTGTCATCTTGCCTAGCTAGAAAGGCATTAAAGAAAAGTGCTTGTTGGGAGACAACCCAATATTTATCCTTACTGTATTTGTGTGTTCACATGATTATGCTACTGTAGTAATCATGTTTTATAGCTTTTGTTTCAATAAAGTGCCAAGTAAGACCTTTAGGATGGCTTTCGGTAATAGTTGTGTTGATCCTACTGAAAATCAGAAACTTTTGCACCCAGTAGATTAGTTTTGTTAATTCACAGAAACGTGATTCTAATCTTATTCTTTTTGATCTGGATTGGTACACAAATTTCTTAGGACTTCCTAATTTGGTAGGATTTTTGGAGTTCCAGAAGTATATGTTTGATACAGATTACTGCAGACTGTTCTGTTTTTGACAGATTCTGTTTTCTAGGTGTTGTTTGCTTATTTTGATGCATCTATGGCTAGTATTAAGTAGTATGACCATAGATAAGTTGGAATAAAGTAGATATTAAGCCAATATGAATTTATAATGAGTTCATTACAGTACCTAAGTGGTGGTTTTATTTTCTTATACTAACGGAGCTTACGAGTTTTCTGTTGAGTTTTGTGTTGTGGAGTTTTCAAGTTTTGGGTAAAGATTCGATGGACTATGGAATAAGGAGTGGCAAGAGCCTAAGCTTGGGGATGCCCAAGGCACCCCAAGGTAATATTCAAGAATAGCCAAGAGCTTAAGCTTGGGGATGCCCCAGATGGCATCCCCTCTTTCGTCTTCGTTCATCGGTAACTTTACTTGGAGCTATATTTTTATTCACCACATGATATGTGTTTTGCTTGGAGCGTCATTTTCTTTTGTTAGCTTTTGCTTTCTGTTATTTAGATTAATGTTTTGCATCTTTAGTTTCAATAAATAAGTCAAGGATAGCCTTTGCCGTGCTTATTTTGCTAGTATACATGTTGCTGTTTGAAAACAGAAAGTTTACCGCTGTTGCAAAACTTCCCTAGAAAAGTCAGAGAATGGTATAATGTTGAAACTTTTTGCATATGGAGCTCTGATAAATATACTTCAGTGGCAGTTTTATTTCATAATTTTTGGTGTTAGGGAAGTATGATGAATCTTGCATTCTTTACAGACTGTACTGTTTTGGCAGATTGCTGTTATGGTTGCATTGTTTGCATATGTTTTCTTGTTTAATGATTCTATTTGAGGATAGGAATATTAAATATGCAGAGGCATTTAGTATTCAATGTTGAATAATAATTTTAGTGACTTGTTACAGTAGAAAATGATAAGGTTTTGCATTGGTTTAAACTAACCTATCTCACGAGTTCTTGTTGAGTTTGGTGTGAATGAAGCTTTTTAATAAAAAGAAGAGAAACCATGATATGAGAGGAATTCAAAAGTTCAAGCTTGGGGATGCCCAAGGCACCCCAATATAATATTTCAAGAAGTCTCAAGCTCTAAGCTTGAGGCATCCCACCTTTCTTCTTCAACAACTATCGGTTAGTATCGGTTGAGCCTAAGTTTTTGCTTCTTCACTTGAGTTGTGCTATCCTTGCATTGTCATTTTATTTTGTTTTGCTCGCTGTTTGAATACAATACCAAGATCTGAAATTCCTTAATGTTAGAGAGTCTTCACATAGTTGCACAATTATTCGGCTACTCATTGATCTTCATTTATATCTTTCTGAGTAGTTTGTCATTTCCTCTAGTGCATCACTTATATCTTTTAGAGCACAGCGGTGGATATATTTTGTAGAAATTGCTAGTCTCTCATGCTTCACTTATATTATTTTGAGTCTTAAACAACATGGTTGTTTGAATGAAAACTATCATAGGAAGTGAATTGGATGCTATGATTAGTTTGATACTTGATAATTGTTTTTAGATATGGAGGTAGTGATATTAAAGTCTTGCTAGTTGGGTGATTATGAATTTAAAGAATGCTTGTGTTGAAGTTAGCAAGTCCCGTAGCATGCACGTATGGTTAAAGTTGTGTAACAAATTTGAAACATGAAGTGTACCTGGCTTGTGCATCCTTATGAGTGGCGGTCGGGGACGAGCGATGGTCTTTTCCTACCAATCTATTCCCCTAGGAGCATGCGCGTAGTGCTTGATTGTTGATGACTTCTAAATTTTTGCAATAAGTATATGAGTTCTGTTGACTAATGTTGAGTCCATGGATTATATGCACTTTTACCTTTCCACCATTGCTACCCTCTTCGGTACCGTGCATTGCCCTTTCTCACCTTGAGAGTTGGTGCAAACTTCGCCGGTGCATCCAAACCCCGTGATATGATACGCTCTATCACACATAATCCTCCTTTTATCTTCCTCAAAACAGCCACCATACCTACCTATTATGGCATTTCCATAGCCATTCCGAGATATATTGCCATGCAACTTTCCACCGTTCCGTTTATCATCATCATGACATACATTACTTTTGTCATATTGCCATTGCATGATCATGTAGTTGACATTGTATTTGTGGCAAAGCCACCATGCATTATTTTTCATACATGTCACTCTTGATTTATTGCACCATCCTGGTACACCGCCGGAGGCATTCATATAGAGTCTTATCTTGTTCTAGTTTCGAGTTGTAATTCATATGTTGTAATCAATGAAAGTGTGATGATCATCATTATTAGAGCATTGCCCAAAAAGAAAAAAAGGAAGAAAGGCCAAAAAAAGAAAGGCCCAAAAAGAAAAAAAAAGAGAAAAAATATAAAAAGGGCAATGTTACTATCTCTTTTTCCACACTTGTGCTTCAAAGTAGCACCTTGTTCTTCATTTAGTGAGTCTCATATATTGTGCTTCAAAGTAGCATCATGTTTTTCATATAGTGAGTCTCATAAGTTGCCTTTTTCATACTAGTGGGAATTTTTCATTATAGAACTTGGCTTGTATATTCCTATGATGGGCTTCCTCAAATGCCCTAGGTCTTCGTGAGCAAGGAAGTTGGATGCACACCCACTAGTTCTTTTGTTGAGCATTCATTTATAGCTCTAGTGCATCCGTTGCATGGCAATCCCTACTCCTCATGTTGACATCAATTGATGGGCATCTCCATAGCCCGTTGATTATCCTCGTCAATGTGAGACTTTCTCCTTTTTTGTCTTCTCCACACAATCCCCATCACCATATTCTATTCCACCCATAGTGCTATATCCATGGCTCACGCTCATGTATTGCGTGAAGGTTGAAAAAGTTTGAGATTATTTAAATATGAAACAATTGGTTGGCTTGTCATCGGGGGTATAGAAGTTGGGAACATCTTTGTGTGACAAAAATGAAGCATAGCCTAACTATATGAATTTGTAGGGATGAACTTTCTTTTGCGATGATATTTTGAGAAGACATGATTGCTTTGATTAGTATGCTTGAAGTGTTACTATTTCTTTTATCAATATGAACTTTTATTTTGAATCATTTGGATCTGAATCATGCCACAATAAAGAAAATAACTTTGAGAATCATGCTAGGTAGCATTCCACATCAAAAATTCTGTTTTTATCATTTACCTATTCGAAGATGAGCAGGAATTAAGCTTGGGGATGCTTGATACGTCTCCAATGTATCTATAATTTTTGATTGTTCCATGCTATTATATTACCTGTTTTGAATGATTATGGGCTTTATTATACACTTTTATCTTACTTTTGGGACTAACCTGTTAACCGGAGGCCCAGCCCATATTGCTGTTTTATTGCGTGTTTCAGTATTTCGAAGAAAAGGAATATCAAACGGAGTCCAAACGGAATGAAACCTTCGGCAACGTGTTTTTTTTGGAAAAATATCATCCTGGAGGCTTGGAGATCAAGTCAGAAGATACTCAAGGAGCCTAGGATAAAGGGGGCCACCCCCCCTACAAGGCGCGGCCCCCTGTCTCGTGGACCCCTCGAGCACTCCACGACCGACTTCTTTCGCCTATATAACCCTACGTACCCTAAAACCATCGAATATCAAGATAGATCGGGAGTTCCGCCGCCGGAAGCCTCTGTAGCCACCAAAAACCTCTCGGGAGCCCGTTCCGGCACCCTGCCGGAGGGGGAACCCATCACCGGTGGCCGTCTTTACCATCCCGGCGCTCTCCATGACGAGGAGGGAGTAGTTCACCCTCGGGGCTGAGGGTATGTACTAGTAGCTATGTGTTTGATCTCTCTCTCTTGTGTTCTCTCTCCTGTTCCCGCTATGGCACGATCTTGATGTATCCCGAGCTTTGCTATTATAGTTGGATCTTATGATGTTTCTCCCCCTCTACTCTCTTGTGATGAATTGAGTTTCCCTCTTGAAGTTATCTTATCGGATTGAGTCTTTACTTTGAGAACACTTGATGTATGTCTTGCCGTGTTTATCTGTGGTGACAATGGGATATCACGTGCCACTTGATGTATGTTTTGGTGACCAACTTGCGGGTTCCGCCCATGAACCTATGCATAGGGGTTGGCACATGTTTTCTTGACTCTCCGGTAGAAACTTTGGGGCACTCTTTGAAGTACTTTGTGTTGGTTGGATTAATCTGAGATTGTGTGATGCATATCGTATAATCATGCCCACGGATACTTGAGGTGAAAATGGAGTATCTAGGTGACTTAGGGTTTTGGTTGATTTGTGTCTTAAGGTGTTATTCTAGTATGAACTCTTGAATAGATTGATCTGAAAGAATAACTTTGAGGTGATTTCGTACCATACCATAATCTCTATGTTTGTTCTCCGCTATTAGTGGCTTTGGAGTGACTCTTTGTTGCATGTTGAGGGCTTGTTATATGATCTATCTATGTTATTATTGTTGAGAGAACTCGCACTAGTGAAAGTATGAACCCTAGGCCTTGTTTCCTATCATTGCAATACCGTTTACGCTCACTTTTATCTTTAGTTACCTTGATGTTTTTATATTTTCAGATTACAAAAACCTATATCTACTATCCATATTGCACTTGTATCACCATCTCTTCGCCTAACTAGTGCACCTATACAATCTACCATTGTATTGGGTGTGTTGGGGACACAAGAGACTCTTTGTTATTTGGTTGCAGGGTTGCTTGAGAGAGACCATCTTCATCCTACGCCTCCCACGAATTGATAAACCTTAGCTCATCCACTTGAGGGAAATTTACTACTGTCCTACAAACATGTGCACTTGCAGGCCCAACAACGTCTACAAGAAGAAGGTTGTGTAGTAGACATCAACATCCCTTATAATAAACATCCTAGTCAATGCTTATATGAATTTGACAATTACATTACGAAGAAAGTTCACTCCAATGCAAATGTTATGAAACAACTGAAACAAAATTCTGATATGATTGCTCGCTTAAGTGACTTGTTATTTAGAATCACTTATGATGTTAGAGGTGTAAGAAAACATGCCTCTATGGTCCGAACCCAGTTAGAACAAGTTGCTAAATCCCAAAGATAATTGAGTGAAATGAATAATAATATGAATGATTGTGCTGTTAGAGTAGCAACTAGAGGAGGCAAAATGACTCAGGAACCAATTTATCCAGAGGGACGCCCTAAAAGAATTGAACAAGACTCTCAAAGAATTAATACCGATGCACCTAGTCCTTCTAAAAAGAAAAAGAAAAGGAAAAATGATAAGACTTTGCATACCTCTAGTGAACCTGAGATAGAAAAACCTTCTGAAGATAATAATGATGTTTCTATTTTTGATGTTGAAACTCAATCTGGTAATGAACATTCACCTAGTGATAATGAAAATGGTAATGTTGATTTGCATGAAGATGCTCAACCAGAAAATGATAAAGAACCAAATAATGATGTTGAAATAGAACCTGCTGTTGATCTTGATAACCCACAACCTAAAAATAAACGTTATGATAAACGAGACTTTGTGGCTAGAAAACATGGTAAAGAAACAGAGCCATGGGTTCAGAAACCCATGCCCTTTCTACCTAAACCTTTTGAGAAAATTGATGATGAAGAATGTGAATGCTTTGCTGAAATGCTTAGGCCAGTCTTTTTCCATACTCATTTGACTGGTATTTTAAAGATGGCCCCTTCTGCTAAATACATGGAAGAGATCATCACTAATAAAAGAAAAATACCTGGATCTGAAATCTCCACCATGTTTTCTAATCATTCTTTTATGGATGGAGTACCTAAAAACCTTGGAGATCCAGGAATACCAACTATACCATGCTCTATCAAAAGAAATTATCTCAAAACTGCTCCATGTGATTTGGGAGTTGGTGTTAGTGTTATGCCTTTCTCTTTATATAAAAAACTTGATTTGAATAAACTCACACCTATTGAGATAACATTGCAAATGGCTGGCAAATCATCTGCCATACCTATCCGTATTTGTGAGGATGTGCCCGTTGTTGTTGCAAATGTTACTATCTTAACAGACTTTGTTATACTTGAGATGCCCGAGGATGACAACATGTCGATTATCCTTGGTAGACCCTTTTTGAATACTGCAGGTGCTATTATTGATTGCAGTAAAAGCAAAGTCACTTTTCATATCAATGGTAATGAGCTTATGGTGCACTTTCCGAAGAAAAAATTTCAAGTGAATGGTATTAATGTTATTGAAAAGTCACCGACAATCATTATTGGAAGTTTTCAACTCCCTTTACCTACTGCCAGAAAGAAGTATGAAATACTTATTGTTGGGGATATGCATATCCCCGTTGAGATAACTTAGTGATGTACAAAAATTCTTCGGCTTCATGCTAATCGCAAGTGGTTGTTAATAAGACTTGATCAACCTTATTAATGGATTACGTTTTAGAGGCATGCCGTCGATAAATTTGGTAAGCACAACCTTCTATCCTTACTTTTAGTTTTCTGGTTTTCTTAGTTAAATAAAATAAAATGCCATGTTTAGCCCGTTTTCTGAAATTCCTATGCAATAAAAAAGTGATCAAAAAATAAAAGTGCTTAGAATGACCTGAAATTTTAACACGATTTTTTTCTAAATATTTAAGAATTTCGGGCACAAATAACATCAAGAGCGGGTGCGCCTGGTGCCCACAAGACACCAGGGCGCGCCAGCTACCCAGGCGTGCCCTAGTGGGTAGTGGGCCCCACGTGGCCCCCTCACTTATCCCTTTAGGCCATGTCATCTCATACCTCTAGAAAAGAGTCACTTGATAACCCACAAGTATAGGGGATCACAATGGTTTTTGAGGGTATAGTATTCAACCCAAATTTATTGATTCAACACAAGGGTAGCCAAAGAATATACTGAAGTATTAGCAACTGAGTTGTCAATTCAAGCACACATGAAAGACTTAATATCTGCAACAAAGTATTTAGTGGCAAAGTAGTATAGAAGTAACAGTAGCAGTTTTGTAGCAATCATAACAGTGGCAACGGAAAGTAACTAAGCAAAGATCAATAAGAAACGAACTCATAGGCAATGGATCAATGATGGATAATCATGTCGGATGGCATTCATCATGCAACAGTGATAACCTAGGGTGACATAGAACTATCTCCAATTCATCAATATAATGCAGGAATGTATTCCGAATATAGCCATACGTTCTTATGGAAAAGAACTTGCATGAAATCTTTTGTCCTACCTCCCGTGGCAGCGGGGTCCTATTGGAAACTAAGGGATATTAAGGCCTCCTTTTAATAGAGAACCTGACCAAAGCATTAGCACTTAGTGAATACATGAACTCCTCAAACTACGGTCCTAATCGGGAAGTGTCCCGACTATTGTCACTCTGGGGTTGGCGGATCATAACACGTAGTAGGTGACTATAACTTGCAAGATCGGATCAATAAAAAAATATAATCATGGAAACATAATAGGTTCAGATCTGAAATCATGGCACTCGGGCCCTAGTGACAAGCATTAAGCATAGCAAAGTCATAACAACATCAATCTTAGAACATAGTGGATACTAGGGATCAAAGCCTAACAAAACTAACTCGATTACATGATAAATCTCATCCAACCCATCACCGTCGAGCAAGCCTATGATGGAATTACTCACATACGGCAGTGAGCATCATGAAATTGGTGATGGAGGATTGTTGATGATGACGACGACAACGATTTCCCCTCTCCGGAGCCCAAAATGGATTCCTGATCTGCCCTCTAGAGGAAGAATAGGAGGTGGTGGCGTCTTCGTATCGTAAAACGCAATGAATCCTTCTCGCTGATTTTTTTCTCCCCGAACTTGAATATATGGAGTTGGAGTTGAGGTCGGTGGAGCTTCATGGGACCCACAAGATAGGGGGATGCGCCCAGGGGGGTAGGACGCGCCCCCACCCGTGTGGACAGGTGGTGGGTCCCCTCTGGTTGGTTCTTTCGCCAATATTTTTTATTAATTCCAAAAATATTCTTCGTGAAGTTTCAGGTCATTCCGAGAACTTTTATTTTTGCACAAAAATAACACGATGGCAATTCTACTAAAAACAACATAAGTCCGGGTTAGTTCCGTTCAAATCATCCAAATTAGAGTCCAAAGCAAGGGCAAAAGAGTTTGGAAAAGTAGATACGATGGAGACGTATCAACTCCCCCAAGCTTAACCTATTGCTTGTCCTCAAGCAATTAAATTGATAAACTGAAGTGATAATGAAAAACTTTTACAAACTCTGTTTGATCTTGTTGTTGCAAATATGTAAAGCTAGCAATCAAGTTTTCAGCAAAGATTATGAACTAACCATATTCATAATAACATTTTGGTCTCACGTTTACTCATATCAATGGCATAATCAACTAGCGAGCAATAATAATAAATCTCGGATGACAACACTTTTTCAAAACAATCATGATCTGATAAAACATTATGGTATCTCACTAGCCCTTTCTGAGACCGCAAAACATAAATGCAGAGCACCCCATAAGATCAAGGACTGACTAGACATTGTAATTCATGGTAAAAGAGATCCAGTCATAGTCATACTCAATATCAATTAATAGCAATGCACACAAATGACAGTGGTGCTCTCTAACTGGTGCTTTTATAAGAGGATGATGACTCAGCAATAAAAGTAAAATAGATAGGCCCTTCACCGAGGGAAGCAGGGATTTGTAGAGGTGCCAGAGCTCGAGTTTTTGAAACAGAGCGGTATGCTTTCATTGTCAACATAACAACCAAGAGGTCTCGGTATCTTCCATACTACATACATTATAGGCGGTTCCAAACAGAATGGTAAAGTTTATGCTCCCCCACCACCAACAAGCACACTCCACGGCTGGTCCGAAACAACGGGTACCATCCAACTAAGAACAATCTTGCGGGAGTTTTGTTTGCAATTATTTTGATTTGATTTGAGCATGGGACTGGGCATCCCGGTTACCAGCCATTTTGTCGTGAATGATGAGCGGAGTCCACTCATCATGAGAATAACCCACCTAGCATGGAAGATAATGACAGCCCCCAGCCGCTACATGAGCGATTCAGGCATACAAAATAGTTTTTCATTTGAAGGTTTAGAGTTTGGCACATGCAAATTTACTTGGAACGGCAGGTAAATACCGCATATAGGTAGGTATGGTGGACTCATACGGAACAACTTTATTGGGTTTAGGGAAGTGGATGCACAAGCAGAATTCCCGCTTAGTACAATTGAAGGATAGAAAAGACTAGGAAGCGACCAACTAGAGAGTGACAACAGTCATGAACATGCATTGATATTAACCAACAATGAGTGCAAGCATGAGTAGGATATAAATCACCATGAACATAAATATCACGGAGGCTATGTTGATTTTGTTTCAAGTACATGCGTGAGCATGTGCCAAGTCAAGTCACTCAAATCATTCAAAGGAGGATACCATCCTATCATACTACATCACAACCATTTTAATAGCATGTTGTCACGCAAGGTAAACCATTATAAACTCCTAGCTAATTAAGCATGGCATGAGTAACTATAATCTCTAATTGTCATTGCAAACATGTTTCATTCATAATGGGTTGAATCAGGAATGATGAACTAATCATATTTACAAAAAACAAGATAGGTGAAGTTCATACCAGCTTCTCCCCATCTCAATCATTTCATCATATATCTTCATTATTACCTTTCACTTGCATGAATAAACGGTGTGAATAATAATAATAGTGCACATGCATTGGACTAAGCTGGAATCTGCCAACATTTATTCAAAGGAGAAGACAAGGTAATATGGGCTCTTTGTTAGATCAACAGTAATGCATAGCCACTCAACATTTTCATCGTGGTCTTGTCCTCTCGACCCCCAAAGAAAAGAAAAAGAATTTCAAAGAAACACACTGAAATGTTTTTGGAGTTTTTGTTTTTCTGAAGAAAGTAAAACAGGAACGAGAAAAATTATTTACACGGGAAAGGTCCCAACAAGCAAAAGAAGAACGAGAAATCTTTTTGGGTTTTTATTTAATAGTACTACTACATAAACATGGAATGGAAACTAAACAGACAGCTACAACTAATTTTTTGGGTTTTTCTCAAAATTTTCAAACACACAAGAAGAAAGTGGGAAAAAGAAAATAAACTAGCATGGATAATACAATGAAAAAGCATGAACACCGACAACTAGAATGAGTGTGTGAACCTGAATGTAATGTCGGTGAGAAATATGTACTCCCCCAAGCTTAGGCTTTTGGCCTAAGTTGGTCTAAGGCCACAGCTGGCCTGGCGGATATCCAAAGTTGTAGTGGGGGTCATACTGGGATACAACAGCTATTGCCTGAAGGGCTGCAGCGTGGAGGCGAGTGGCCTCCACCTCTCTCTCATACTCGTTTGCCTCCTCCCTAGTTCTAAAATATCTCCCTTTTACCTAAAAGTTAAAGAAGGCATGAGTAGGAAGGGTAATATGGACATCACGATGTCTATCAAAGATTAGTCGATACAGGAGGGACTGCTCGTTTCTCACTAGAAACTGGGTAGCGTACCAAAGCATTATAATCAAGAAATTCTGATGGTAGTTCAATGTCATTCCCCTTTATGGGTACTCTAAGATAATTAGCTAAGCGGGTGGCGTAAATCCCACCAAAAAGATCTCCATCCTTAACATTAAGATGTAACCTCCTCGCAATAATTGCCCCAAGTTATATCGCTTATCACCCAACACTGCACATTTGAGGACACTGAGGTCTGGAATGCAAAGGTGGCTATGCTCATGCTTACCGTTAAGGCATCTACCTATAAAGAGAACAAAATAATGTACGGCAGGAAAATAAATGCTCCCCATGATAGCTTGTGTAATATTTCTATTTTCTCCCACAGTGATGCTAGCAAGGAAATCATTATACCCAGTCTTATGGGGTTCACTAATGATGCCCCATTGTGGGATTTTGCATGCTTCATTAAAATCTTCTAGGTCCATGGTATATGATTTATCAGAAAGATCAAACAAAATAGTATGCGTATTGCGCTGAGATGTAAACTTAAACCTTCGCACAAATGAATCGGTGAGGTGATAGTATTGCTTGTACTTATGTGAAATGAAGTCCTCAAGATCAGCATTTTATACGTATGCATCAAATTCCTCCTTGAAACTTGCATGAACCATGAATTGATCCAGCGACCATTCGCAAGGCCGTACTCGAGCTTCCCTTGGTGGTTTCAAGATCCGGCTCACATATCGCGAACCTTGGGGCTTGCTTCCTCGAGGAACCACCTTGGTGAATCTTCCTAAACATTTTTCTTCTTCTGAAAAAATTCTGAAATTTTTAGTGACTCAAAATAAAAGTGAACCAAACTCAACAAGATTTAGCAACTACTCCCACTAGTGCCTAGAGGCTATATCATGCATCAAAACTACTTTGGACCATATAAATTTGACATGCAAGCTCAAGAAAAGGGTCACCTATGCAGCAAAAAATTGCAATAAACAAAGCACTAGAACAAAAACTAATTGGACCAGAGGAGTCACATACCGAAGAAAAATCCACCAAAGCAGTTTTGCAAATGGAGCTTTGCACAAGGAAATCAAAAATGGCAACAAGATGAGCTAGAACACGTGTTTGAGCTACGGGATGATTTTTTCTGGAGGAAGACAAAGTGGATGGGTGCTGGAATAAGTGAAGGGGACCCACGTGGGACCCACAAGGCAGGAGGCGCGCCCAGGGGGTAGGGCACACCCTCCACCCTTGTGGCCCACTAGTGCGTCCCCCCTGGTGCAAGTTCAGTGCCAGAAATTTTAAAACTTTCTATAAAAAATCATACTAAATTTTCAGGGCATTTGGAGAACTTTTATTTTTGGGACATTTTTTATTCCACGGATAATTCAGAAAACAGATGGATAATACTGTTTTTGGTCTATTTCATCTAAATAACAGAAAGTAAAAGGTGGATACAGAAAGTTGTGCTTTCTAAATTCATCTATCTCATGCTCATCAAAAGGAAACCGTTAACAAGGTTGATCAAGTCTTATTAACAAACTCGTTTCGAATAACATAAAATCAGAGAATTTTCGAATTACACTAGGTTACCTCAATGGGGATATGCATGTCCCCAATGATAAGAATATCATATTTCTTTTTGACAGTAGGAAGAGGGAATTCAAAACCTCCAATAGTAATAGTTGAAAATTTTCCAATAGAATTTATACTATGAACTTGAGGTTGTTTCTTCGGAAAGTGCACCATATGCTCATTACCATTAACATGAAAAGTGATATTGCCTTTGTTGCAATCAATAATAGCCCCTGTAGTATTCAAAAAGGGTCTACCAAGGATGATCGACATATTGTCGTCCTCGGGAATATCAAGAATAACAAAATCAGTTAAGATAGTAACATTTGCAACCACAACAGGCACATCCTCACAAATACCAATGGGTATAGCAGTTGATTTATTAGCCATTTACAAAGAGATTTCAGTAGGTGTCAAATTATTCATATCAAGTCTATGATATAAAGATAAAGGCATAACACTAACACCGACTCCCAAATCACATAAAGCAATTTTAACATAGTTTCTTTTAATGGAGCATGGTATAGTTGGTATTCCTCGATCTCCAAGTTTCTTAGGTATTACACCCTTAAAAGTGTAATTAGCAAGCATGGTGGAAATTTCAGCTTCCGGTATCTTTCTTTTATTTGTAACAATATCTTTCATATACTTAGCGTAAGGATACATTTTCAACATATCGGTCAGACGCATACGCAAAAAGATAGGTCTAATCATTTCACAAAAGCGCTCAAAATCCTCATCATCCTTTTTATTGGATGGATTAGGAGGAAAGGGCATGGGTTTTTGAACCCATGGTTCTCTTTCTTTACCATGCTTTCTAGCAACAAAGTCTCTCTTATCTTAACATTGATTCTTTGATTGTGGGTTATCAAGGTCAACAGCAGGTTCAATATCTACATCATTATCATTACTAGGTTGAGCATCAACATGAACATCATCATTAACATTATCACTAGGTTCATGTTCATCACCAGATTCTGTCTCGGCATCAGGAATAGAAATATCATTTGGATTCTCAGGTGTGTCTATAACAGGTTCACTAGAAGCATGCAAAGTCCTATCAGTTTCCTTTTTCTTTTTATTAGAAGGACTAGGTGCATCAGTATTAATTCTCTGAGAATCTTGCTCAACTCTCTTAGGATGGCCCTCGGGGTACAAAGGTTCCTGGGTCATTTTACCACCTCTAGTCATAACCCTAACAATATTATCATTGTTCTTACTATTCAACTCATTGAGCAAATCATCATGTGCCTTAAGTACTTGTTCTACTTGAGTTCTAACCATGGAAGCATGTTTACTAATAAGCTTAAGATCATGAAGAGTTCTACTCATATAATCACCCAAGCAGTCAAGCATGTGAGCATTACGTTTTAATTTTCTACTAACATAAGCATTGAAGTTTTCTTGTTTAACAATAAAATTATCAAACTCATCCAAGCAATGTCTAGCATAGTTATTATGAGGGATATCACCTACATCAAATCTATAGAGAGAATTTACCTCTACTACTTGTGTAGGGTTACCAAGACTATGTATTTCTTCAATAGGTGGTAAATTCTTAATATCTTCAGCTTTAATACCTTTTTCTTTCATAGATTTCTTTGCCTCTTGCATATCTTCAGGATTGAGAAATAGAATACCTCTTTTCTTCGGAGTTGGCTTAGGAGTTGGTTCAGGAAGTGTCCAATCATTATCATTTCTCAATATATTATTGAATAGCAATTCAGCTTGCTCAACAGTTCGTTCCCTAAAAACACAACCAACACAACTATCTAGGTGGTCCCAAGAAGCATCGGTTGGTCCATTATAAAAGATATCAAGTATTTCATTTTTCTTGAGAGGATGATCAGGAAAAACATTATGTAATTGGATAAGCCTCCCCCAAGCTTGTGGGAGACTCTCTTCTTCAATTTGCACAAAGTTAAATATTTGCTGTAAGGCAGCTTGTTTCTTATGAGCAGGATTTTTTTTGTAGAGAAGTAGTAAATCATATCCTGGGGACTACACTCACAACCAGGAGCAAGAGAATTAAACCATAACTTAGCATCACCCTTTAATCAGAAAGGAAACAACTTAAGAATATAGTAATAGCGGATTTTTTCCTCATGAGCAAATAGGGTGGCTATATCATTCAATTTAGTAAGATGTGCGACAACAGTTTCAGATTCATAACCATGGAAAGGATCAGATTCAACCAAAGCAATTAACTCAGGATCGACAGAGAATTCATAATCCTTATCAGTAACACAGATAGGTGAGGTAGCAAAATTAGGGTCATATTACATTCTAGCAATCAAAGTTTTTTCTTTCAGCTTAGCAAACAGTTTCTTAAGATCATCTCTATCATTGCAAGCAAGAAAGTCTCTAGCAGTTTCTTCATCCATAATATAACCCTTAGTACAATAGGAAATTCATAACTAGGGGGAGAATCATAATCTTTAGTTTCAATAATATCATCAGTTTCAACAATTTCATTCTCTCTAACCCTAGCAAGTTGTTCATCAAGAAATTCACCTAGTGGCACAGTATTATCAAGCAAATAAGTAGTATCATCATAGGCATCATACATACTATAGGTGGCATCATCAATACCATGCGACATATCAGAATCAATAGCAGGTGTAGGTGTCACAAGTTTACTCAAAACAGAAGGTGAATCAAGTGTAGAGCTGATGGCAGTTCCTTACCTCCCCTCGTAGTAGAGGGGAAAAAATCTTGGTTCTAGTATCTTTCAAATTCCTCATAGTGATCAACATATATAAATCCCAAGTGACTTAGAGAATAGATCTATGCTTCCCAGCAACGGCGCCGGAAAAAGTTCTTGATAACCCACAAGTATAGGGGATCGCAACAGTTTTTGAGGGTAGAGTATTCAACCCAAATTTATTGATTCAACACAAGGGGAGCCAAAGAATATTTTCAAGTATTAGCAGCTGTTGTCAATTCAACCACACCTGAAAGACTTCATATCTTCAGCAAAGTATTTAGTAGCAAAGTAGTATGGAAGTAACAGTAACAATGGAAAAAGTAACAGTAGCAGTTTTGTAGCAATCGTAACAGTGGCAATGAAAGTAACTAAGCAAAGATCAATAAGAAAAGAACTCGTAGGCGATTGATCAATGATGGATAATTATGTCGGATGGCATTCATCTTGGAACGGTTATAACCTAGGGTGAAACAGAAGTAGCTCCAATTCATCAATATAATGCAGTCATGTATTCCGAATATAGTATACATGCTTATGGAAAAGAATTTGCATGACATCTTTTGTCCTCCCCTCCCATTGCAGCGGGGTCCTATTAGAAACTAAGGGATATTAAGGCCTCCTTTTAATAGAGAACCAGACCAAAGCATTAGCACTTAGTGAATACATGAACTCCTCAAACTACGGTCATCACCGGGAAGTGTCCCGACTATTGTCACTCCGGGGTTGCCGGATCATAACACGTAGTAAGTGACTATAACTTGCAAGATCGGATCAAGAACCAAATATATTCATGGAAACATAATAGGTTCAGATCTGAAATCATGGCACTCGGGCCCTAGTGACAAGCATTAAGCATAGCAAAGTTATAGCAAGACACTAGGGCACGCCAGCTACCCAGGCGCACCCTAGTGGGTAATGGGCCCCACGTGGCCCCCTTACTTATCCCTTTAGGCCATGTCATCTCATACCTCCAGAAAAGAGTCACTTGATAACCCACAAGTATAGGGGATCACAACAGTTTTTGAGGGTATAGTATTCAACCCAAATTTATTGATTCAAGACAAGGTGAGCCAAAGAATACTCTCAAGTATTAGCAACTGACTTGTCAATTCAACCACACCTGAAAGACTTAATATCTGCATCAAAGTATTTAGTAGCAAAGTAGTATAGAAGTAACAGTAGCAGTTTTGTAGCAATCATAACAGTGGCAATGGAAAGTAACTAAGCAAAGATCAATAAGAAATGAACTCATAGGCAATGGATCAATGATGGGTAATCATGTCGGATGGCATTCATCATGCAACAGTCATAACCTAGGGTGACATAGAACTATCTCCAATTCATCAATATAATGCAGGCATGTATTTCGAATATTGTCATACATGCTTATGGAAAAGAACTTGCATGAAATCTTTTGTCCTACCTCCCGTGGCAGCGGGGTCCTATTGGAAACTAAGGGATATTATGGCCTCCTTTTAATAGAGAACCGGACCAAAGCATTAGCACTTAGTGAATACATGAACTACGGTCATCACCGGGAAGTGTCCCGACTATTGTCACTCCGAGGTTGCCGGATCATAACACGTAGTAGGTGACTATAACTTGCAAGATCGGATCAATAACAAAAATATATTCATGGAAACATAATAGGTTCAGATCTGAAATCATGGCACTCGAGCCCTAGTGACAAGCATTAAGCATAGTATAGTTATAGCAACATCAATCTTAGAACATAGTGGATACTAGGGATCAAACCCTAACAAAACTAACTCGATTACATGCTAAATCTCATCCAACCCATCACCGTCCAACAAGCCTACGATGGAATTACTTACACACGGCAGTGAGCATCATGGAATTGGTGATGAGGGATGGTTGATGATGACAATGATGAAGATTTCCCCTCTCCGGAGCCCAAAACGGACTCCGGATCTGCCCTCCAAGGAAGAACAGGAGGTGGCGGCGGCTCTGTATCGTAAAACGCGATGAATGCTTCTGTATGATTTTTTTCTCCCTGAACATGAATATATGGAGTTGGAGTTGAGGTCGGTGGAGCTTCGTGGGACCCACAAGCCAGGAGGCACGCCCAGGGGGGTAGGGCACGCTGGGTCCCCTCTGGTTGATTCTTTCGCCAATATTTTTTATTAATTACAAAAATATTCTCCATGAAGTTTCAGGTCATTCCGAGAACTTTTATTTCTGCACAAAAATAAATCCATGACAATTCTGCTGAAAAAAATGTCGGTCCAGGTTAGTTCCATTCAAATCATGCAAATTAGAGTCCAAAACAAGGGCAAAAGAGTTTGGAAAAGTAGATATCATGGAGATGTATCATCACTCCTGCTCTCTCTCTCTCTCTCTCTCTCTCTCTCTCTCTCTCTCTCTCTCTCTTATTCTTGCTCTCAAACCCGCAGATTTCGATCTCTTTGCTTGAAGCTCCGTTTCCGAAACTGTTTTGGGGGATTGCTACTTGGTATGTGACTCCTCCATTGCTCCAATTAGTTTTTGTTTTAGTGGTTTGATTTTTGAGTATTTAGCTACTCTTGGTGCTGCTGAGCTTGCATGATGAATTCTTAGAGTTCCAAGTAGTTTGAATGCTTGATTTAGCCTCTAGGCATCCATACGAGTAGTTGCTGTCAATCTTGTGAAGTTTTGTTGACAAAAAAGTTTTGTGGCCAAAATTTTCAGAATCTTATTCATAGGAAAAGATGAGTATCTTATGGAAGTTTTTCTCAAAAAAGAATGGCAAGGGAGTCATTGGGGTATCATCAGCCAATGACTTCATAACTCCGAGAATGGCGGAAGTGCGGCTGTGCAAATGGCGCCACAATGCCTTCATGGACGAGGTCGAGTTCCATCAAGAGTTTGCCCAATTCGTTGCAAATGTCAGGCTAACCGACTTCCTCGCAGATGAGTGTGACCAACACCACCTCCTCACAAATTCCTTTTTGCAAAATTTTTATTTTTTGAATAGGAACAATCCTCCTGAGGTGCGGTTTAATTTATATTCTAAAACCCATCCGATACCGCTCACTAAATTTTGCGAGATATGTTTGATTCCCTCTAACGGGGAATTAAGAGAGCCTAGACCAACAAAGTTTGAGGACTTCCTCCTCACTTTAACAACGGGTGAGGAAAGAGGCCTGTCTAACGCCATCGCCACTAGTTTGCAGTTTCCTTCTGTGCATTACTTTGCTTTATTCAACGCGAAGTGTTTAACTGCTAGGGAGAAGGCTGGTGCACTGAGTGCTCCCGACCTTGTCATTTTACGCCGGGCCTTACACGATGATCACACCTTTAACCTAGGAGCTATTATTGCACACTATTTGCACCTTAACGGAACTAAGGAAAAAAATACTTGGTGG
This sequence comes from Aegilops speltoides, assembly GCA_021437245.1. NCBI lineage: Eukaryota > Viridiplantae > Streptophyta > Magnoliopsida > Poales > Poaceae > Aegilops > Aegilops speltoides. The sequence continues at coordinate 438,325,592 of CM038142.1, forward strand.
TATTTATGCCACTCGCTAAGCGAGTCACTTTAATGTTCAGATACGCCAGCATGACTATCGGTTGCCCCAAGTTTATCTAGATCACCAGGCGATGGTAGATCACCAGTTTACTAACACCGCTGATTCCCTTAACAACATTGATTACAACTTAGTTTTCAGTGAGAAAACCCGTGGTATTATCCCGTTCCCCACACCTGCTTTGTTTGATTCTGTTGCCAGGAACGGATACATGATCATGCCAGCAGACATTATTGCCCACTGGAACGCCCAGGCAGCAGAAGAGCAGGAGCCCTAGGAGTGGGACACTCAGGGCCGCCACCCCAGCAGTTCCACATGGGACCGGATGGATACTACGGATGGTGATTACCAAGCTAGGCCAAAAGCCTAAGCTTGGGGGAGTACGTATTTCCACCGACATGACATTCATGTTCACACATTTCATTCCAGTTGTCGGTGTCCACACTTTTTTCATTATATTATCCATGCTAGATTTATTTCTAGCTTTGTTCTTGTGTGTTTGAAAAACTTTGAGAAAACCCGAAAAGAATTCTTGATTCTTCTTTTTCTTGTTGGGAGCTTTCCCGTGTAAATAGTTTTTCTCCTTTTTTTTCCTTCTTTAATTTGCTTTCTTCAATAAAAACTAAAAACTTCAAAAATATTTTAGTGTGTTTCTCTAAAATTCTTTTCTTTTTATTGAGCTGTACTAAGGGGAACACCACGATGAAAATATTGAGTGGCTCTCATATGCATTGTTGTTGATCTAACAAAGAGCCCAAATTACCTTGTCTTCTCCTTTTAAATAAAATGTTTGCAGATTCCAGCTTAGTCCACAACACTCTTGCATTATTATTATTTTCATATCATTTGGTCATGCAAGTGAAAGGAAATAATGACGATATTTGATGAAGTGATTGTGGCAGAGAAAAGCGGGTATGAAGTCAACTTGTTTTTGTTTTTGTATATATGTTTAACTCAGTATCCATGATTCAGCACATTATGATCAAACATGTTTGCAATGACAATTAGAGATTATAGTTGCTCTTGCCGTGCTTAAGTAGCTAGGAGTGGATAATGATTTATCTTAGGTGTCAACATGCATCAAAATGATTGTGATATAGTATGATGATATGGTATCCTCCTCTGAATGTTTCAAGTGGCTTGACTTGGCGCATGTTCACGCATGTAGTTGAATCAAAACGAACATAGCCTCTATAATCACTACAAAAAATACACTTCCGTGATGATACGAGTTTGTCACAGTAGGTCACGTTTTCTGTGATGCATGTACATCCATGAAGATTTTATGACAGAATCAAGATAGTCATACATGTGGTGTCGTAGAAGTGTTCCATGACAATACCAAATTTATCATCACGGAAGTGCCACTTCCATGACGCTAAATCGCGCATCATGGAAGTGCTTTCTTCAAGGGTAACCGACACGTGGCTTCCACCATAACGGGTCACCGTTAAGCTATCGAGTTCCGATTTGGCTTCGATAACCCGTTAACATCCCAGACCAATGGGGATTTTCCACATGTAAAATTCTCAATGGCCAAAGGAACCACGTGTCAGCTCCGCGTTGGGACAGATGTCATCCACTCATTGGACCGGAGGCGCCTATGATATGTCAACATGTGGCAAGGACTAACAGTGGCCCATTCAGGTGAAAAGGCCGGCCTATTTGACTTGGTCAAAAGGTAGCCGGTCAGCCCATAGAAAGCCTATCAACGGCCTGTTCGCATATAGCCCATTTACTACCCGCTAACTCACGGCCCGTTATGGCCTACCCGAATTAGGCCTAGTAGCATCAGCTGGGCCGTCCAATATGATTCCAGTCCGTTGTAACTTCCGGCCCATGTATGGCCCATGACGTCTTTCGGCCCATATGAGGCCCTTTGTAACTCTTGGCCCATTAATGACCTGTGGTGAAACTGGCCCATAATGAACAGTGTATCACTTTATATCCATTAACAGCCTGTTATTCCGTTGGGCCGTTTCTAGCCCAAGTTATCTTTCGGCCTTCTCAGGGCCCATTTATTCTTGGGCTGATTTGCAGCATTCTATTACTTACGGTCTGTTACTGGCCTGTTCCAGTTGTGGGCCAAATTCAGCCTGTGGTTAAAGTTGGCCCGTTTGTGGCTCGTTAAAGCGTTGGGCCATTTTCATAACATCATCAAATATAGCCCACTAAAGACCCGTTATGCCTGTCGATAGAATCAAGCCCGTTATACTCATTGGCCTATTAACGGCCCGTTTCGGCCCATGAACGGACGATTCCCACTCTAGCCCATTTATAGCCCATAATGCGGTCCTTTTCGGCCTATGTTTGGACAAATAGATCATACGACCCGTAGAAGGCCCATTGATTCTATGGTCCGTAGAAGGCCCATTGTTTCCATGCCCCGTAGAAGGCCCATAGGAGGCCCATGGTCACTACAGTAGATATGTAGCCCATGGTTATTGTGGCCTAGTTTAAAAAATAGGTTATTGAGGCCACTAGCAAACCGTTGAAAAAGAACTGCACTGACTACAAGCAAACAAATAAACAAGACAACAAGGAAATAAATAAGAAAGCAACCTATGTTAGGCTATTACGACTATTGCACACATTACATTCACTGGGCATCAAAGTTCGCCACCAGTGCAAATATGGGGAACAAACCAACATATTACATACACTGGTTGTCAAAGTAGGCGACCAGTGCAAATAAACACCACAGCAAAACAAGTCCAGCACTGAAACCACTTCACAAGAGATCAAGAAATAATATCCTAGGTATCTACCATGCTGGCAAGACGCTTAGCAAGCTTATTAGGTTTCTCTAGTTTGGCGCTTAAATCCTCCAGCGCTTGCTGTTGCACCAGAAAGTGTGCATGACTTCCTTAGTCCTTCGGCTTCCTGTCACAGCACATCTGATCTATGTCTTTCAACTTGAAGTTGAGACTCAAGAAGTTTAACTGATTCAGCAAAGAAGTTCAAGAGCTGGTGCCAATGAGAGTGGCCAAGAACTTTCGAACACTAAAGCAAGACAGGACTTTGGAGTTGTCTCACTGTCTTCAAGATAGTTTTTATGAGCTTTCTTCGAGACCAACAGGGATGTCTCACTATCTTGAACCTTATCTACATTACATCATTTACCAACATAATGCGGTACTCTTCTCCAATATTCTTTCCGCATTCTAAAAGAGAAACAAGCAGACACATCACAAGTTTACCATGTTGTATATGAAACTCATTTTTGTTAAACCAGTTCAGTAGTAAGGTGGACACCATAACAGCATGAAACGAACATATATCTATGTAGTATGCAGGGGCGGAGCCAGGATTTAGGCATGAGGGGGGCGAGACACAATACAAAAAAATATTGGTATGGACATATGGCAACATATGTTTTGATATATAATAACATGGGTAAGAGTTATCATCTACAATAGCTTGGTCCTTGAGTGGGTTTGCATTTTCATTAATATTTGTTCTAGAAGCAATGAGCTTGAAAAATGAATTTTTATCATTCAACTCTTGCGACACTAAACAACGAGTGAAATTAGATTTCTAACTTACAGATTTACCTAATTAATAAATTAAACCATTCCTTGTAAGGTATTGTACTGGTTCAAATAGATTACTAGATTCCCGCAAAAAAGAAAGATTACTGGAGTATATTGCAGTGATATACCTTGATTCCTTGAAATTAATCTGTTCATGCATGACGCCGGTGAAGCAAACAATCAGTGTCTAGTCTCTCGCAGATTCAATTGCCGCTAAAGTGCCTTCTACCCTGGTTGTGCTTGTGCCACAACGGCGGAAGAAGGACATGCGAGAGTGCGAGAGTGCTAGAGGCGGCACCGCCACGGGAAACGGCGCAAGGTTCATATGTAGCTACCAGACCTAGAAGCCACGAATGAAATTACAGGAAGATAGGAAATTAAAACTACTTGATCTCACGGCTGCACGTAATCCTTTTTTCTTGATGTGTACGTACAGCGTCACTCAATGCTTTATGGGCTTTGGGCTAGAAAGTTGCGATTCTAGGCCATTTGCATTAAACAAAAGTATGACTGCAAGTCTACAACAGGTTACCTATATGTATAAACTACCTATACTAGAACCAAGTAACGAAACCTCGTAGGGGGGGCGAGGTGATGGGGGATGTCTGACCCCTGCTCGCACCCCCTACCTCCGCCCCTGGTAGTATGGTCACTATATGGTCTATATCATTCTAGTTTATGTTGCCAAATCAAGATAGAGACTGTTCCAATCATATCTGTTTAAGACAAAGCAACATAGATAGAATATAAGTGTGGGAAACTACACAACACTAACAACACTTGTAATGTGCATGGCATGAGAACATAACATTTTATTCAATTGAAACTGAAATTGACATAGAGAAAGTTACAACAGAAAACACATTAAAGAAACATGTTTAAAACATACCTGTTGTGCCATTGGATTTTCAGTTGCATCCATCAAATTTGAAATTAGTTGGTATGAGTAAATAAAATGATGCAAGAGCAAAGGAGTATGAACCATGGCTACAAAACCTGACTTGAGAACAATTCTTCTTCCGCTTTAAGCGTTGGCTTGGGGTTCAGAGTGGTGGTCCTCGTGCTTTCCGCACTGCAGTTGCCTTACTAACTGCTCGTGTTTGGGTGCTCTGTGGTGGAGACGGTGTTGTGTCAATTGGAACTGGGTTACTATCTGCTGGGGTTGGGGTTAGAAGGGGTGTAGCTGGTTCTCTGTCCAACTGGGTATGGGTACAATCTTAATGAGTCTGGGTTATGTGTGGTGGGGCTGGTTCTTGGGCAGGTACAACCGTGGTTCTATCTGCATCGACGGGTAGCACGATATTTTCTCAATACCGTTATTTTACTCCCATAGATACTGCCATTAGCCCCTCCAATTCAAATGGCTGATAAACAAGAAAGGTAATTGAATGTACAGACATTGTATGATAGACATGTGCAATGGATAGTAGGGAATAAAATAGGGCATGAAATAGTTCACATTTATGTTGTCTAACCAAACAGGATAGAATGACATCATTTCACATATATGATGGCTAATTAAAAAGGATAGCATGACACAATTTCACATATATGATGGCTAACTAAATAGGATAGAATGACATACTTCAAAATATGATGACTATGTAAACAAGATGACATGATATAACTATACGATGTGTCTATTAAAGTGGTTGGCATGCCATAATTCACAAACATGCCGTCGATGGAAACATGATGGCATGATATAATTCATGGATGGAATGACATAATTCAAATATGATGACTATGCAAATAGGATGAGATGATATAACTATATCATGTCTTTAGAAAATGGGTTGGCATGCCATAATTCAGATAAATGTTGTCTATGTAAACATCATGGATGATATAATTCAAATATATGATTTACATACTAAGGAAGTGAGCAGAGGGCAATCGCATATATGATGTGTCAACTAAGCAAATGGCATTCAATATTGTGTATATGATGTAAAAACTAAGCACTGCAAGACAACATATGCATGATATGAGTAATATAACCCTGCCAAGTTTGAGCATACACCTCAGGGGGAAAATAGGACTGATCATCTGTCTCTGAATCCTCCTCTGAGTAGCTATTTGTAACCAGCAAGATATCTGCTTTAGCAGGTAGCATTGTCTGCTCTAAAGACCTTGTTTTCACTTCAGATACTTCCATCACGGCTTCAAATGGCTCATGCACAGGAAGAGTAGTTGAATATACAAATGTTGTCGTTAAATGGAATACATAATGCAAAAAAGGAATGCATAATATAATTCACATATATGATGATTGGCTAAACAACATGGCATTGCATAATTCAGATATATAATGCCTTCCAACAAGATAACATTGCATAATTCACATATATAATGTCTTGCAACAAGATGCCATTGCAAAATTCACATATATGGTAATTAGACACTGAACATGTGGCATTCACACAAAGCATGTCTAAACTAAGCAAATGACATGCCAATGCAAGACACCATATGAGCAATATAACACTGCCGAGTCACGCACCTTGGGGGGGGATAGGACTGGTCATCTGTCTCTGAATCCTCCTCCGAGGAGCTATCCGTAACCAGCAAGACATGTGCTTCATCAGATAGCATTGTTTGCTCTAAAGACCTTGTTTTCACTCCATATTTTTCCATGACCGTGTCGAATGGCTGATGCACAGTAAGAGTAATTGAATGTACTAACATTGTTGACAAATTTAATACGTAATAAAAAAAGGATGGCATGATATAATTCACATATAAGATGATTGGCTAACTAGGATGGCATTGCAAAACTCACCTATATGATTCCTGGCTAAACAAGATGGCATTGCATGATTCACATATATGATATAGAAATTAAACATATGGCATTCACACAATGCATGTCTAAACTAAGCAGATGAGATATTTTATGTATAAAGTAAGCAATGCAAGGCACCATATGCATGATATGACCAACATCAGCATGCCAAGTTAGAGCAAAAGTCCTCAGGGGGTAAATGATATGAGTGGTCTGCTCCCTCTGAATCCCCCCCTGAACAGTTATCTTCCTCCTGATTATAGTCTCGAACGGGGGGAAGGGGTTGCTTTTGCACCCACCATGGAGCGACGTCTGCATGAAATTTTATTGCCATACAAGGCTCGTCTATTTTTCTCTACATGTTCAGTACCATTGTGTACAATAACTAACATGCATAGGAATAAAACATAGTGAGACTATGTAAGGAGTGCCTGCACAAATCCAGAGGAATGGTAGCAAACTGTGGATAGACCCAAAACCAATGATAGCAGGCAGATAATAGCTTTAGTTAAGAAATAAAGATAATGGCTCCTTTAATGTTTGTTTCCACCCAACATGAAACTCATAGTAGACACCCGAGATTAACCAGACAGTAGACATATATTATTGTTTGCTGCCCCAATATGTACCCCACAAACATTTATAAACTCAAGTTTGAGCATTAGTCTGGACCTGACTCAGAGTCTAATCGGTGAACTGGACGATAAAGTAGCATGTCATCCTATTAAGCGATGCATAATGTAAGCAGACATGAAAGATTGCGACCTCTCTTGCAGACCCTTGTAGTCCTCAAGGTCATCTTCTTAGTTGATGATGGTAATGCAGTTGTCATGGCTGTCGGTGGCAGGGAAGAAGATCTGAGGTGGTGAAAGACAGTCTGGAGGGCGGACCCCTGCTGTGGTGAACCCTTCTGTCGTTGGAGCAGCTGAGCTGGGGTGGACCACAGTGCAACATGAGGGGGACAAACCACACAAGGTTTTCTTTGACAGATATCTGCAACTGAAGTAATTCTATAAGGGCATGTTTGAATTGGAGGATTCTAACAATGCAGGAATAGGAAATACACTGGAATAGGATAGGTATGCACGTGCAAAACAGATAATTTAAATGGGACATTTACATTTGTGCCCCTAAGTCAAACCCACTACTTAGATTTGCCCCTAATTTCGAAGCGTGCTCAAATTTGCCCCTCCGTCATTAGTTGCACTTATAGAAATACACTTCCGTGTCGTTACCGTTCAGTTAAAGCTCTTTGACCGTTTTCTGGGCGTTTGTTTGACATTTTTGCCCCTAAAAAAATAAAAGAGAAATTGAAAGAGATGAGAGAGAGAGCGCCCTTACGTTTTGGCCCAGGACGACCCAGCCAGCTTAGCCCACTAACTAGTCTTCTTCTTCCTCCGTTGAGACCGAGGGCATGTCGCCGCGTGCTCACCTGAGAATCACCGTTCCCATGGCTAACAACGTTGACAAGCCACACAAACATGTCTCCAAGGCCCACTGTCATTCATAGAATCACCACGCTGACAATCGCGGTCTCGGGTGACCTAAAACTCCTCAACCGATGCCATCTCTATCGCATCTGCTCATCGTCCACCCTCTTCGATTCGCCGTCGTTCGAGGTCCCCGGACGCTCCCTTACCGTCACAGAGATACATCTAGTGTCGTGGATCCGCCAATCACGTAGCCGATGAGCTCCTCTTCGTCCAGCCCCCTCCCCACGACGACTCGCTCCGGCGGCTGCAGGAGAGGTCCATGCGCTTGCTATGGGCCCTCGACGGCTCCTTCTACCACTACGGCATGCTCGCGGTGAGCCCCTGATGTCAGCACACCTCTCTCCCCTCTTCCCGCGCCTTCTAGCCGCCTGCCACCAAGCTTCGACGGGCACGGCCGCTGGCCTCGGCCATGACCGACATTTCGTCTGTCCTCGCTCGACCTACCAGCTCCATTCGACGAGGAGCAACCCCAGGGGCACGTAGGACAAACTCTCGCCCGTTTGGTCGCCGGAATACAGCTCCCTGCCATGGCGTATTCTCGCCGGCGGCAGAACGCTGATGTCTTTTTTCGAGCGAGTCGGTGGTTTAATTAGGATAAGTGGGCTTCCTATGACATGTGGGGCCCATTAATTAGTTTAGGTCTAATCCTAGCTAGTGTTAACACTATGCTGATTAGTTAGACTAATCTGTGGGCCCTACCAATTAACAAAATTGCCTAATCCCGTAAAACATGCTAAGTCATTTTTAAAATAACTATACACTTACATGTGGGTCCCACATGTAAGTTCGAGAGAGGTTTTTTTAGTGGGCCCACATGTAAGTGAGTGAGAGGGTGGATAGGGTTTTTATTTTTATTTTTTTCTTCACTGGTCCCTCTTGTAAGTGAGAGAGAGAGGGTGGCAGGGATTTTATTTTTATTTCTCATCAGTTGGTCCCACTTGTAAGTGAGACTTGGACAAAGGGGCAAAAATGTCCAGTAAACGGTCAGAAAATGGTCAAAGCGCTTTGACTGGATGATAACGGCACAGAAGGGCATTTCTATAAGTGCAACTAACGACAGAGGGGCAAATTTGAGCATGCTCCAAAATTAGGGGCAAATCTGAGTAGTGGGTTCGATTTAGGGGCACACATGTAAATGTCCCAATTTAAAAACACGGGATTTCTGCCAATCTGGGTGTTTGGTTCACAAGAGTTGGAAGATCACAGGAATGCAAAGAAGCATGGTGATATTAAGTCAACCCACAAGAAAATGTATGGTTATAATGCTATTATGCTACTATCTCTTAGTCTTGTGCTTCATGAATAGGAATTTGAAAAGGAGGACAAGTGGATATTAAAATTCCTACGGTATTTGTTTCAAGGAGACACTAAAGGAACAAATCCTACAGTTTTCCTTTGCTCCATTCCTTTGAACCAAATGCATGAATAGTAGTACCATGGTAAACTTTCATATTCCTATGTTTATCCTTCACTTTTCCTTTCAAGCACTAGAGATTCTAGTAGGCAGGCTTGAACAGGGAAAAGCCTACACTCTAAAAATGTTTTTCCGCTACTTCTACTACTTTGGACCCAGGCCACTGCCCTACTAGCTCAACTCCCAGGCCCATTGTCGACGTTCTGGGAACAGGGGTACCCAGACTTGCCTGCCTATGGCCTGCGGCGTGGCTCAGGGAGTGGCCCAGTGTGGCCCATCTTCATCAACACATTCTCAAGACCCTCGCGAGGGGCCAAGCCTCGTGGGGCGGACGACAGGAGGCTTCCTCAGGCACAGCCTCGTCAGCAGGCCGCGAGGAGGCAGAGAGATCAAGGCGGGGTACCTCACGAGGTGCCCATCATGCAAGCCATGACGACCGAGTCCTTGTTTCCTCTTTGGTGCAAAGGGGGGCAAGCGCATGCAAGAGTATCTAGCAAAGGCAACCATTTTGATGCGACAAGACCAAGACCAGCAGGACGGCAGGATGAAGGTCATCGTGGAGCCCAAGCCGGCGTCACCGTCAGGGTCTTTGGCAGGCGAGGACCGACTTTAGTCAGGATAAGTGTACTAGATGTTCCCCTTCAAAATGGCCAATTGTTGGCGCCCTTCCCGCTCAATATTTGGGAAGAGGTCCAGGGCCTCCCTCTGTAAATAGAGCTAGCCACCGCAGAGTAGCGGGGGGAGAGAGATTTTGGGTAGACTAGAGAGGAGAGATTTTTGGTAGACTAGAGAGAGAGAGAGAGGCGACTGAACTCACCCAAGCAGTTCATCGCACCAGCCAAGAACAGCCCCTCGCGAGGCTGTTCTTCCTTGTACTATTCATCATCAGCCCCAGAGGCAATCCACCACACCACAAACTGGAGTAGGGTATTACACCACAATGGTGGCCTGAACCAGTATAAATCTCGTGTCCCTTGTGTCGTTCTTCGTGTAGTTTTAGATCCTTGCGAGGCGCCGAGACGTGGGTAGGCGAGAGGTGTGATCTCCGCGTGCACCCCAGAGTTCGAACCTTGAGGGTCTGCCGGAACCCGAAATCCGACACCCATCTACAACTGCACAACCCAAACGCGTAGAAATAAATAATGATGGCGTTCGAGAGAGTCCATCACGGATAGCTAAGTTGCCTGGTACCTCACTGCTTGGCATATAGTAGGATAAACTAATTGTATTTCACTTTATATGTGTGCTCAATGGACAATATATATATAACATGTAGAGTAAAAAAGTGATGCAACCAATGTACAACCTCTTTGGCGAAGCCATGTCGATCTCGGCATGATTGGGTTGGTCGGTGAGGATGCTCCAGCTGATGTGGCTGCCGGAGGAAGGGAAGAAAGATCTTAGGCGTCTGGAGATGGAGCCGAGGGTACCGCTCTGCTATGATGGAGGGTTTCGTCGTTGGAGCAGCTCTAATGAGTTGTACGACGGTGAGGCTGAAGCAGCACAAGAGAGACAACGTTAACCTGAATGGAATTCTAATAGCATCTCCAATAGATGATGTAAAATACATAACCACAAAGTGCTAGATGTAAAATACATCAGCCGCTCATCTCTGAACATAACTTTTGAAACTGAATTAAACTATCAAAACTGAATTTTATTGTCGAAACTGAATTTTACTGTTGAAACTGAATGCACTAGTAGCAGAAAAGCAGTAGCAGCAGCAGCTGCGCCCGGAGCAGGAGCGCCTGCAAGAGCTGGGGCAGCTGATCATGTAGCAGCTATAGGGGCTCGAGCGAGAGCAGGATCCACTGCTCGTGCAACAGCAACATGAGCAAGAGTAGAGCAGCAGCGCAAGCAAGAGAAAAAGCAGCAGCGCGAGCAAGAGCAAGAGCAGACCAGGCAGGGGACCGAGAGCAAGAGCAGAGAAGAAGTGCGAGCGAGAGCCAAAGCAATAATAGCTCCTACTGATGTGGACGTCGCCACCGAGGGAGCAACGCCATGGAGGAAGTGGCTGGCGCTGTAGATGGAGCCGCGCCATGCCGGCTCGGGACCGAGCATCGGCAGCACCATGAGATCGAATTAAGAAGAAAATGCAGCGATTAGTGTAGAACCTCTTCAGTGGCGCCGGTTAGGATTTAACCGTCGTTGATGATCTCTAACTAGTTTGAAGCCTTCGTCTAATTTAATTTTGTGTTGGCATAGAGTGGGACTAATGCCCTTAAGATCATCGAGAGTATATCCAGTAGCAGAACGGTGCTTCTTCAGAGTTTTCAATAATCTTTCCTCTTCCTGCTCTGAAAGGTTAGCACTAATAATAACAGGATATATCTTATTTTCATCAAGATAAGCATATTTAAGATTATCAGGTAATGGTTTAAGCTCAAACACGGGATCACCCTTGGGTGGAGGGGGGTCCCCTAGGATTTCAACAGGCAAGTTGTGTTTCAGAATAGGACCCTGTTTAAGAAATACTTCATCTATTTCCCTTCTTTCATTCATAAACATATCATTTTCATGGTCTAGCAAATATTGTTCTAACGGATCAGTAGGAGGCACGGCAATAGAAGCAAGACGAATAATTTCATCCTTACTAGGCAATTCTTTATCATGGGGTTGTCTACGAAACTTAGCAAAATTAAATTCATGAGACATATCCCCTAGGCCAATTGTAACAACATCCTTTTTGCAATCAATCCTAGCATTAACAGTATTCAAGAAGGGTCTACCAAATATAATGGGACAAAAGCTATCTTGCGGGGAACCAAGAACATGAAAATCAGCAGGATATTTAACTTTCCCACACAGGACTTCAACATCTCTAACAATCCCAACTGGTGAAATAGTATCTCTATTGGCAAGCTTAATAGTAACATGAATATCTTCTATTTCAGCAGGTGCAATATCATGCATAATTTCATTATATAAGGAAATAGGTATTGCACTAGCACTAGCACCCATATCACATAAGCCATGATAACAATGATATCCTATTTTAACAGAAATAACAGGCATGCCTATGATGACCCACAAGTGTAGGAGATCTATCATAGTCCTTTCTATAAGTAAGAGTGTCAAACCCAACGAGGAGCAGAAGGAAATGATAATTGGTTTTCAGTAAGGTTTTCTCTGCAAGCACTGAAATTGTAGGTGATAGATAGTTTTGTGATAAGATAAATAGTAACGAGTAAAAAGTAAATAAAGTAAATAAAGTGCAGCAAGGTGGACCAATCCTTTATGTAGCAAAGGATAAGCCTTGACAATTTCTAATAATGAGAAAGGAGCTCCTGAGGACACATTGGGAATTATCGTCAAGCTAGTTTTCATCACGTTCATATGATTCGCGTTCGGTACTTTGATAATTTGATATGTGGGTGGACCGGTACTTGGGTACTGCCCTAACTTGGAAAAGCATCCAACTTATGATTAACCCCTATTGCAAGCATCTGCAACTACAAAAAGAAGTATTAAGGTAAACCTAACCACAACATTAAGCATATGGATCCATATCAGCCCCTAACGAAGCAACGCATAAACTAGGGTTTCAGCTTTTGTCACTCTAGCGACCCGTCATCTACTTATTATTTCCCCATGCCTTCCTCTGTGCCCAAATAATGGTGAAGTGTCATGTAGTCGACGTTCACATAACACCACTAGAGGAAAAGACAACATACATCTCATCAAAATATCGAACGAATACCAAATTCACATGACTACTAATAGCAAGACTTCACCCATGTCCTCAGGAACAAACATAACTACTCAAAAAGCATATTCATGTTCATAATCAGAGAGGTAATAATATGCATAAAGGATCTGAACATATGATCTTCCACCAAGTAAACGAATTAGCATCAACTACAAGGAGTAATCAACACTACTAGCAACCCAGAGGTACCAATTTGTGGTTTTGATACAAGATTGGATACAAGAGATGAACTAGGGTTTTGAGAGGAGATGGTGCTGGTGAAGATGTTGATGGAGATTGACCCCCTGCCGATGAGAGGATCATTGGTGATGACGTTGGTGATGATTTCCCCCTCCCGGAGGGAAGTGTCCCCGGCAGAACAGCTCCGCCAGAGCCCTAGATTGATTCCGCCAAGGTTCCGCCTAGTGGCGGCGGAGTTTCGTCCCGTAAGCTTGCCCACGATTTTTCAAGGTAAAAGCGATGATATAGCATAAGATGGACGGAGGCCCACTAGGGGCCCAGGAGATAGAGGCGGCATACGTGGGGGCACGCCTGTCTCTGGACAGGTGTGGGCCCCTAGCATATTTCTTTCGCTCAGAAATTTTATTAATTCCAAAAAGTTGTTTCGTGGAGTTTCAGGACTTTTGGAGCTGTGCAGAATAGGTTTCCAACGTTTGCTCCTTTTCCAGTCAGAATTCCAGCTACCGGCATTTCCCCCTCTTCATGGTAAACCTTGTAAAATAAGAGAGAATAGCCATAAGTATTGAGATATAATGTGTAATAACAGCCGATAATGCAATAAATATTGATATAAAAGCATGATGCAAAATGGACGTATCAGCCTACAACAGGTCTATGTATCTTAGCATCAGGTTTAGCAATATTAGCAGCTTCCTCACAGAAATAAATAACATGCCCATCAATATTGTCAGCCAAGAGATCTTTAACCATAGCAATACTAGGTTCAACTTTAATTTGCTCAGGAGGTGTATATGTTCTAGAATTACTCTTCCGAACAACAGTTGAAGCTTTAGCATGATCCTTTATCCTAACAGGGAAAGGTGGTTTCTCAACATAAGTAGTAGGAACAATAGGATCATTATAAGTGATAGTCTTTTCTTCAACTGTAATAGGTGCAACTACTTTTACTTCAGTGGGAAGATTATATTTAAACCACTTCTCCGAGTCAAGTACATATTTAACGCTAAATCCACGAAAAGCATTGGTATCCATAAAAGATTTAACACAATCAAACTTAGGTGTCATACCTGACTCCATACCATCGTCGGATCCCCAATCTTCAGAGTTGCGTTTAATTCTTTCCAATAAGTCCCACTTGAATTCAATAGTCTTCAGCATATAAGAACCAGCACAGGAAGTATCGAGCATGGTGCAATCATTGAGAGAAAGCCCAGCATAAAAAATTTGAATAATCATTTCTCTTGAGAGCTCATGATTGGGGCATGAATATAACATTGACTTAAGCCTCCCCCAAGCTTGAGCGGTGCTTTCTCCTTCGCAAGGCCAAAAATTATATATATAACTACGATCACGATGAACAAGATGCATAGGATAGAACTTCTTGTGAAATTCCAGGTTCAATCGTTTATAGTCCCAAGATCCCGTATCATCACATAGCCTATACCATGTCAATGCATCTCCCTTCAATCGTTTATAGTCCCAAGACCTTCCTCTTAACAACATCATCAGGTATACCTGCAAGCTTAAATAATCCACAAACTTCATCCACATAGATAAGGTGTAAGTCGGGATGCAATGTTCCATCTCCTGCAAAGGGATTAGCTAGCAGTTTCTCTATCATACCAAGGAATTTCAAAGTAAACATTTTCAGAGGTTCAGAGGTTGAGGAGAAACTCTTTGCTTTCTTGGTCGGGCGAAGATGCCCGAACAAGCCCTCAAAGGATTAGTTTCATAGTAACAAGTGACAGTAAATTTCAGCACACTATATAAATGTTTCCTTACCAAGTTCCACTCACCAAAGGCGCTTCACCCCCCGGCAACGGCGCCAGAAAAGAGTCTTGATGACCCACAAGTATAGGGGATCTATCGTAGTCCTTTCGATAAGTAAGAGTGTCGAACCCAACGAGGAGCAGAAGGAAATGACAAGCGGTTTTCAGTAAGGTATTCTCTGCAAGCACTGAAATTGTAGGTAACAGATAGTTTTGTGATAAGATAATTGGTAACAGGTAACAAGCAATGAAAGTAAATAAGGTGCAACAAGGTGGCCCAATCCATTTTGTAGCAAAGGACAAGCCTGTACAATTACTTATAATGATAAAAGCGTTCCCGAGGACACATGAGAATTATCGTCAAGCTAGTTTTCATCACGCTCATATGATTTGCGTTCGGTACTTTGATAATTTGATATGTGGGTGGACTGGTGCTTGGGTGCTGTCATTTCTTGGACAAGCATCCTACTTATGATTAACCCCTATTGCAAGCATCCACAACTACAAAAGAAGTATTAAGGTAACCTAACCACAGCATGAGACATATAGATCCAAATTAGCCCCTTACGAAGCAACGCATAAACTAGGGTTTAAGCTTCTGTCACTCTAGCAACCCATCATCTACTTATTACTTCCCAATGCCTTCCTCTAGGCCCAAATAATGGTGAAGTGTCATGTAGTCAACGTTCACATAACACCACTATAGGAGAGACAACATACATCTCATCAAAATGTCGAACGAATACCAAATTCACATGACTACTAATAGCAAGACTTCACCCATGTCCTCAAGAACAAACCTAACTACTCACAAAGCATATTCATGTTCATGATCAGAGGAGTATTAATATGCATTAAGGATTTGAACATATGATCTTCCACCAAATAAACCAACTAGCATCAACTACAAGGAGTAATCAACACTACTAGTAACCCACACGTACCAATCTGAGGTTTTGGTACAAAGATTGGATACAATAGATGAACTAGGGTTTCATAGGAGATGGTGCTGGTGAAGATGTTGATGGAGATTGACCCCCTCCCGATGAGAGGATCGTTGGTGATGACGATGGTGATGATTTCCCCCTCCCGGAGGGAAGTTTCCCCGGCAGAATAGCTCCGCTGGAGCCCTTGATTGGTTCCGCCTCGTGGCGGCGGAGTTTCATCCCGTAAGCTTGCTTATGATTTTTTTTCCAGGGTAAAAGCCTTCATATAGCAGAAGATGAGCACTGGAGGGCCACCAGGGAGCCCACGAGGCGGGGGGCGCGCCCCCCATCCTCGTGGCCAGGGTGTGGGCCCCCTCTAGTACTTTCTTCACTCAATAATTCTTGTTAATTCCAAAAATGACTTTCGTGGAGTTTCAGGACTTTTGGAGCTGTGCAGAATAGGTTTCCAATATTTGCTCCTTTTTCAGCCCAGAATCCCAGCTGCCGGCATTCTCCCTCTTCATGTTAAACCTTGTAAAATAAGAGAGAATACCATAAGTATTGTAACACAACGTGCAATAATAGACCATAATGCAATAAATATCGATATAAAAGCATGATGCAGAATGGTCGTATCAGCAAGGCACAGGTTGCAATGGACGGAGTTTTTGGAGCACAATGAGACAAAGATATATCTTAAAATTTCGGGGTAACAAGGCGCGGTTGAAGAGGCAGGAGTTTCGCAGCACGATAGACAGAGATGCTCGCTTGAAATTTTGGCATAACAAGGTGCGGCTTGAAATTTCGGGAGAACAAGCTTAACGCGTACGAAAAAAAGACAATTCGCACCCCCACTAGAGAGAGCCATGTCCCGTTTTACTATATTACTAGAAATGCATTCAAATACAACAACAACAAACTAAAAAAATCGGGACAACAAGCTTAACGTGTACAATACGAAATTAGTTTGCACTTCCCTCAAAAAAAAAAACAATTCGTGTTGTCTAGCATATGGACTAAATTTGATTACATTTTCCCTGTTTGAATGGGATTGTACTCGGGTTAGTACAACCATCTAAATATTATCTTCACAACGCGACATGAATATACGAGTAGTAAGTTCCCACATAAATATGAACTACATGTACATACGATCTCGAATTCAAATATATGTATCCATTTTATGTTGAATTCAAATCATAGTACATGTATGCTCTAGCTAGATATTCGGAATCTAGACCATGTATGATACTATGTACGATGTGTTTAACATGCACAACACACACACACACACACACACACACACACACACACACACACACACACACACACATCATTTAGACTATTAAGGTACACGTGCATTGCACGCATGAGATTTGGCAACCAAATTATGAATAAATACCACACTATAGCATGTAAGCTTTGAGTCATATATGCATGATGTAGATGTTCGTTTAATTCTTATAGTTCATCTCATTCAAAATCAATTAGTTTTTTATAAAAAATCTAATATATTTTAAGATTCATGGAATTGTGCGTTGTAAAGCATAAAGTAAAAACAAATAATGGAAATTCATCTAGAAAAAAATTTGGGCAATCATGATACGGAAGATTATAGAACAAGGAGAAGTGCTTGTGTTTTGAGGTTTGTGCAATATGCTTAAGTTCAACCATGGAGTCTTCTAGATTGTACATGTGTAAGAATTTGGTAGAATGTAGCTGATATCCAACGACCAGTACTGCTTGGATTTGCCATCTCTGCACCGTCGGATTGGCTTCATCCAACGACCATCTTTCAAAGTGGGGTATAGATATAGATATGTGATGCGAAAACCACCCATCATCTCCAATTTGAATAGTGTGTCCATGCTTGGATGCAATGTGGTCAAACGATGGCTGCCATCGATATCTCAAATTCAAATCAGTCTGACCTTGTTCGATGTGTATACAGTATAGCATGCTCGTTTCCAAACCACACCACGCATATCTCAGTTATATTCATGCATGCATGGGTTTCAAACATCATGATCTCTTATTCAAATATTTGAATTCAATTTTACATTGATTATGACCTCACCTAGTCTTTTACACCCACATAATCGTCTTCTCTTTATAGTTGTATCACTAACTTTCTCTCGTGCATGCATCGCACACATGCAATATTTTTCCACACACACACACACACACCTCCCCCTCTTCATCACTTCGGGCATTCTTTATCTCTCACATGCATGCACAACGGTCGATGTTCCTCTCTCTCTCTCTCTCTGTGTGTGTGTGTGTGTGTGTGTATAGCTAGGTCTTTCCTAGTTTTCCACACAAACTGATCGATCTATATATCTAGTCAGGTCTCACCCTCTTTCCCACGTACACATCGATCAATCTACCTCTCTCTATATAGGACTACATAGCTAATACACCCGCATTATCTATCCATCGTCTCCCTCTCATCATCCATGTTGTCCGCTTCATCTCTCAGACACACGCATAGTGGCGAAGACAGAGGCAGCAAGGGCCCTGGGCCCCCTAACATCACTGTATTGAGGCTAATATGAATGTGATCAGTATATCAATTGCTGGTAAAATGGTTTAACTTGATGAATTAGCCCTCCCAATAAATAAAGGATTAGCAATGCTTGGCCCCCTAGCTCATTTAATTTTCATGGCTCCGCCACTGTGCGCAACCACGCACGTTCTCGCCCCCTCTCTTTAAATATCAATCTCGCACTTGTGCACTCCTTCGTAGTCTCCCTCCACTTGGCCCCTCACACCATCTTCTAGCCCCCCATATCCCAGTGTTTGTACGCTCGTTGAGCTCTTTCCTCTATCTGTCTCTATCGATATCTCATGGGGTCGACCCCTCCCCTCCCTTCTCGTATATCACCCCGGCCCCATGCACATACAAGTATGTATTTAGGCCTCTCCTTCACACAAATTGCATTGACACGCATTCCCTCACCATATCTTAGTATCTCTCACACACACAGGCTACGTGTCCAAAAGGGGAGAAGTGTACACACGCACTCGTTCCCATGTACAAACGCGTGGGTGCATGGTGGAGCACATTTGTACAAAAAATGAGCGTGTAGAAAGGCTTTAGATGATGTGCCACTAGTCTATATCTATATCTATATCTACTAGCAAGATGCCCGTGCATTGCACGGAACATCAAGATGCATTTGTATGAGTAGTTTATCTTGTGAGAGAAAAGGATGAATGAGGGAAGGCCTTATTTGCAAATGTGGAGAGGGGTGTGGGTATCTTTTTGCAAAATTGCCATAGTTTCCTTCCTATCGGTTAGATATAAATCAGACGGCCTATATTGCAGGATGGCAGGCACACCATCATCACCAACTCTGTTTTTCACTAGCAAGATGCCCGTGCATTGCACAGAACATCAAGATGCATTTGTATGAGTTGCTTATCCTATGAGAGAAAAGGATGAATGAGGGAAGGCCTTATTTGCAAATGTGGATAGGGGTGTGGGTATCTTTTTGCAAAATTTCCATAGTTTCCTTCCTATCCTTCAGATATAAATCAAACGGCCTATATTGTAGGATGGTAGGCACACCATCATCACCAACTCTGTTTTTTATAAGAGTAGAGATATTTATAGCCCTATATAGTGTGCCAATAACTTTGAAAGATGGTCATTGGATGAAGCCAATCCGACGGTGCAGAGATGGCAAAACCGAGCACTACCGGGCCATTGGATATCATCTACATTCGACTAGATTTTGCCACATGTACAATCAAGAAGACTCCATGGTTGAACTTAAGCATAATGCATAGACCTCAAAACACAAGTACTTCTCCTCTGTTCTAGAACCTTCCGTATCATAATTTCCCGAACTTCTTTTTCTAGTTGAATTGCCATTATTTGTTTTTTACTTTAATCTTTACAACGCACAATTCCATGAATCATAGAATAGATTAAATTTTTTAGTAAAAACTAATTGATTTTGAATGAGATGAACTACAAGAATTAAATGAATGTCTACATCAGGCATATATGACTCAAGCTTACATGCTATAGTGTGGTATTTATTCATAATTTAGTTGCCAAATCTCATGCGTGCAATGCACGTGTACCTTACTAGTACTTCTAGTATGCGCAAAACATGTAAATTATAATTCCAATGGCACGCTGCATAGTGCCTCTCCCTTTTTCAGTTAATATATTATGATTAAAATGATGTGGGGGCATCCATGAAGCCACATGGCCCATGTGGAGGCGTTGTCACGACCTCCTTGTATGGATTGATCACAGTGACGTGCTACTAGTTCTAGAAGAATGTACTCGTCCTCTCTCACGCACACTGGCAGTACGTGCACAAAGCGAAGATGTGCACGCACTCACTCATTCACTCGCACGCACAGGCGGGTACACGGTGGGACGCATTTTTGTACGAATATCCACCCCATGTGATAATTTGACGCGTGTAAAGTCGTGGTCAATCAATACAGCGCATGCAAATTGAGTGGGCGTGAGAGAGAAAGTAGTTGAGAATGACATTACTACTCCACTGCGTGCATGCGAATAGTTAAATCATGAGTTGCTACTTCCATTGGTCTCCTTTGTATTTTGTGCCAATTTTTTACCATAATTTAAAGTAACACAATATTTATGTATGTCATAAAAAGTAATGTCATCGAAAACTATGTTCAAATGTGATTCCAATGATATAATTTTTGGTAACATGCATTAACATTTTCTTAGTTAAATTTTTGGTCAAAAATTGCCACAAAATAAGAAGGGGGGCAATAAACCAGGACGCAGGCAGCATGATCAATTTTTCCTGGGTTACTGTTGGTGGCCTTTGTATTTAAATATGGACGGAATGGAGTAGTACTATCTTTATCTTAGCCTCGTAGGGCTCACCTAGCGCCTACACTTGCCTCCCCGCCTCGCCCACCGGATCCCGCCATGGATAATCCCTTAGATCCCAGGATCCTGCGGGCTGCCCTCTCGCTGCGGCCCACGGCACTGCCGCCTTTGAGATAAACCCACATGTGTTTCAGAGGGGATCCATTGCTCTGGAATCATAGATCGGTGGCGCCGGAGGACATGCCATGGCTGCGTTTTAGGTGGTGGGCAGCAAGGGAAAATCGGATCAAGGAAGCGTCGCATCGATTGGAGACAAGTTCGAAGGAGCTGCACCTGGCAAAACACAAGGCGGAGGCACAAGTCGATCTCAGGGGTGAGATGCTGAGGGATGTCAGCATCTGGCAACATTGCGTTGATTTTGAGCTGGGCTAATGGATTGGTGCAGAGGTCGGGGGTCATCCCCCCTTTTGAAAAAAAGATAGCATTTTTATCATGGCATTTTTCTTCTTCTTTGTTAACATGGCAACTCAAATTACAGGACCATGACAAGTTTAAATACATTTTTTTGTCCTTTTCTTCTATGTTTTCTTAGTGTAACATGACAAACTTATTATGTTTTCTTTTAATCCTTAAATCTACCATGCATGACTTATATGTGAGCATTTTTATTTTTTGTGTTCTAGCCATGTGATGTGGTAGTTTATTTTTTTTCTTCATTTTTTCTGTGTAATGAGGCCGCAACGTCTAGAAAAAAGGCTTGATTGGGCTGGTTAGACTCGCCCTAGAAACGGGCCTGCGGAACTCCAAATGCCCTCTCGGCATCCTTTCTAGTTGCTTCTTGTCTTTGGGCAAAGTGAGCCTTTTTTTGGCCAACTGGGTTAGAGATGGTGCTGACAAAGGTAGCCCACGGAGGATAGATACCGTCAACGAAATAGTAGCCCATGTTGTACTCATGTTTATTTATATTGTAGTGGCAAGGAGGAGTTTTTCCTTCAGTCATCCTCGCAAACAATGGTGATCGCTGCAGCACACTAATGTCATTGTGAGACCCGGGCATGGCATAGAAAGCGTGCCAAATCCACAAATCATGTGATGCAACTGCTTCCAGAATGATAGTGGACATCTTAACATGACTCTGCAATAAGCCTTCAGACAGTTCTTCCATTTCCAATGATGTAGTCAAGAAATCCAAGCAAACCTGGTCACCCTCTTGCTTTTGACATTGCCAAGAGCCTCTCGGTGTCTGACACAATTGGTTCTCTCAGGTATTGAGCTCTGAACACCTCGACCATGGCAGTTGCAAACCTGACCATGGCATCACGGCATGTGTTCTTAGACATTCCTAGGTACTTGTCCCATGAATCAACGGCCATGTCATATGCAAGCATCTGTAGTGCGCCCCTGCACTTCTGATAACCAGAGAAGCCAATCGTTCCCACAACGTCCTTCTTCAAGATGAAGTAGTCATCATAGGACCAGACACCATGGTACAAACGATCGAAAACAGTCTCGCACATCCGAATACGCGGCAAGAAAGTTCAGCGAAGAGTGCATTCGAGGCAAAGTAGTCAGCCATCAGTGTCAAGTGGTCCCGCACCCTGTTGCAGTTGAGAACTTGGTGATTCTTGATCGAGCCCTTGAAATTGAGAACATGCTCCTCCGCACGCCCCGCGTCTTCAAGGAACGCCTGCATCATCGCCGTGTCATTCGAGTACTCTTCCTTGTCAGACGATCCTTCAGACGACTCAACATAGTGCTCATATATGTACTCTAAATCGAAATCCATTGCTAGAAAGAAGAAGGGACAACTTTTTTAGCTCTGGCAATTCATCGAACAAGTGTCGGACATGGTAGTATAGCAGTAGCGGATGGTACCTGGCAAGACGGTCGGAGGAGAGGGGTTGAACGGCAATGGAGAAGAAGTGGGGTGGAGCCCAACTGAAACCCTGGAGGTGACGGAGACGTAGAGTTCCGGCAGGGGTGTGGTATGGCATGGCGGCCGGGGTGGTGGAGCGGCGGTGAAGGCAAGAGAGAAAGAAGGAAGGAGAGAAAATGGGGAGGATGGAGGCGCGGGGTTCGGGAAGTGTTTTGGGCAGACCGGGGGTGTTGGAGTCCTACGTGCCTGTTGTCCGGAATCCCGCAAGCTGCCCCATGTTTGTCTCCGGTTTGCGGCAGAAAATGTTTCCAGATCGCCCCGCAGACCGATTCAAGACTACTTTGGATGGCTTCCACGGTATGGACAGCATGATCTGGACGTATGCGGGTGGTTTGCGATTTCGCTTTGAAGATGCCCTTAATAATGGAAGTTACATGCACAAATATAAATGTGGCAAATTTTAGTAGAGTTAGATGAAGATTGTATGACGATTGTGTGTGCCAGTTTGATCAAGTAAATACTGTAGTTAATCATTACTATATTTGCATATATAATATGTTACGGCAAAGTAAAATCTAAAGACATATTCTCATGCTTTTATTGCCGTGGAGGTGTGAAGTAACTAGGTTACTTACCCTGCGCCATAGGAGCAAACACAGACGAGGTTTATGGACAAGCACAACTCGATCGATTGATAACCTTCTCCGAAATTGATATGCACAACTTAATCATCTTACGGTCAATTTTGAGAACGATTGCCAATCCAACGCGAACCTTTTCCAGCCTAAAAAGACATACCGCTTCAAATCCTACATGAACTCCACACGGAACGTGATCGATCCGGGCTTTCTGGGTTATATATATAGCGTAATGTACTTGAGGACGGGAAACAAGGCATCCTTAATTAACTCACTCCAGCCGTGCGCGTGTATACATCGAACCACCATGGACGCAAAACTCCTACACTACGACCGGAGCGACGAACAACCTTCGATGGAGCGCCGGGATAAGCAGCCAACGGGTAACTGCCATGGATATGCTAATCCTGGTCTTCGTTCTGTGTATGGTTGGCCTACTTTTTTGGGTTCTTGCTCTGGGTCTCGTCGGCTTGGAGGCATCCCAGCGACCGGAGTTCTCTGTGGTCATGGACGGATTCTCCGACCTCGAGGACCACGTCGCGCGGACGTTCAATCTCACCATCGTCATCAACAACTTTAGGGGCAAGTCCGAGGCCTGCGTGGGCGGCGAGGCAGTGGTCTTATACGGAGGAGTACCACTCGCCGGCTGCGGCGAGCAGGATCTGTGCGTGCCGCCCAAGTGCTCCACGAAGTTTCATATCGTCGCCGCGAGCGGAGGGGTGGGCCTACCGAGGGAGCTGGCCGACCGCATGGCCGAGGAGAAGCGCGCTGGCGGCGCGGTGCAGGTAGAGGTTCGCGTCGTCTCGCCGAAGCACCGCTCGTTCGTGTCGTGCATGGCGGCGCTGGCTCGTGGGGCAGCGGCGCCGCCGTCCCCATGCCAGGGCGTGTTTCTCTCCGATGAATCCGGCGGCGTTAGGCGTACGGATGACCCGCCCAGCTTTCTGTTCTGACTTCAGAGAAAGCTTGCATGCCTTTGCCAGTTTGTCTGCATTTTCCTTTTATTTTCTGGTTGGTACATAATTCGTGCATGTTAATGTACAAGAGTTCTTGTTTTGTAAAATATGCTCTGGCCTATATGTACTTGGATTTAGCGATGAACACGCTCCATCCTTTTCCTTCCTTTCCTTGAGGCATCGCCGTTCAGAACCTCTTTCGCAGTCAGGGTGTTGCCAAAAGGCCAACGGCGATGATAGTTGTTGATGTTTTTCTTCAGGCGGATGTACACCTTGCCTTGACCTCTGTGGACCCTTTTTTTTTTCCCGATGTGTCAATCCTAATGGCTTGGCCTGTTCTCAATTTTGACATTGCAGAGGCACTTAGGCAAGTCTTAGTCAAGTGGCAGAATATATAGGGAAGAAGAAAGAAAAAGTATAAATAAAATTTTGCGTGGATCTCCATATAAGATCTCACAAATTTAACATCGACTGAGATTTAGCAGTCCTGATTATCATTTAGAAAATAAAATGTGGATGGCATATGGCAAAACAAACCCGAATGATGAAGCGATAAAGAGACAAGTCCATCATGAAGCAATGTTGTTCATAAATATATACCGAGGGAGGGTCAAAGGGGAGGTGTTGTTAAGATTAAGTTCGACAGATGGGCTACCGAACGAATGCATAGGGTTAGCCAAGTGTAAATTGTACCAATGAATTCCTTGAATATATTTTTTCTTTGATGGCGGATCTGTCTTCCATGTAGTGTGCGCAGACAAAAACCTTAAGGCTTTAAATAATCCCTTGCCCAAGTACACCATCCGAAATGCTTTCTCAGATGCGCATCTATTAGATATTCTGGATGATTATGGTGTGGCTGTCGATTACTCACATAATGGGATTTTATCACTAGTTAGAGGGGATGCAACAGAGGTGGTTGTTGCATCTCTCTCTCTCTCTCTCTCGTTGCCGCGTCTAGGCAGCGAGGCGAGTGGCCAAAGCGGTGGGCTCCAGGGGAGTTCGCCTTTGTAATCAAAAATTATAATGCATTTTCTTGGAACCTCCCTCGCTTTGCCTATTCTGGTAGGCGTACACAGTTTAAGGAGTACATTTTGCATGGAGCAAATTGACGTGGTAGCACTTCAGGAAATGATTAAGTCAGATTTTTTACTTTTCACGATTTGCTTGCATTGGATCCTATGTAGCGTTTCAACGGGTGTTGGGCGGCGTCCGTAGGTCATTCTGGGAGGATCTTATTAGGATGTAGCCACAATTGTTGCGACGTGGTTAGTTGTGATCAAGGTTCCTTTTTCTATCGGCAATCATTAGACACCGCGCGAGGCTCAAGGAGTGGGTGGTGGTGGCTGTGTATGGCCCCGCTGACTACACGCGCTCTAGGTTTCTTGGGGGCAATCCAATACCTGATTGGGTTGATCTCCACGCGTAATCTTTCCGTGGTTGTAGGTGGCTAATTTAATTTGATCCGCTAAGGGGTGGACAAAACAACGCAATCGTTGATTGGCCTCGTGTGCATCTATTTAACATTGTTATCGCTTTGATTGCACTCAGGAAAGTAGCCAGATGGGGTGCGAGATACACTTGGACAAACAAACAACTCCCTTCAATTCGTAGTGTTCTAGACACGGTTTTCATCTCCTCGGAGAGGGAGGTGCTTTTCCTTTATGTTTTTTTATCGCCGAAACACAAATTGGCTCTGGTCATGTGCCGCTTGTCCTCTCCTCCGGGGAGGAGTGTATTAGGCGTAGTCCAAGGTTCTTAGTACCAGCTTGGTTCGAGATTGAGGGCTTCTGCTAATTGGTGACCGTGCGCGGTTGCGGCGGCTAGACAACAGCAAGGCCCCATAGAGTTGTGGACGATGGTTGCTACCAATATTAGGGCCTTCCTACTGGGGAGCCAGTCTGGATCACAATAATAAACTTATGAGAGCTAGGTTGGTCGATGAGCTTGCCAACATTTGATGCGCGGGCTAATCAACTTGTCTTCTCAGAGGCAAAGTGGGCCCGTAGGTACGCACTAGAAAACCAAGTCGTGGCTATCTTGCATGCCGAAGGGGAGTACTGGCGGCGTCGAGGCAGCGTTAAGTGGGTCACTCAGGGCGATGTGAATACAACCTACTTTCATGCTTACGCGAACAGGCGTAGGTGTGAGTGTTCTATTTTGCGGTTACAATCGGAGCAAGAGCTCCTGATACGTCAAGAACTCAAGATTATATCGTTGATCACATTTATGAATTTTATATTAACATGATGGGCATAGCTGAGCCCAAGTTGTTAAGCGTGCGTCATAATTTTGTGAGATCATGCAGGCGGAGTATCGCAACACAAAAACGATGTGCTCGATGTTGTGGTCTATGAAAATACACACCGCCTCAGGTCCGGATAGTTGGCCTATTGCTTTCTTTCATAAATTTTGTCTCATCTTAAAGGATGCAATGTTTGCTATTTTCAACGGTTTTGCGATGTCTATGGTCGACATATCTCACCTCTTTTTGGGTCGATCTCTCTTATTCCCAAGGGGTTGATTCTATCAAACTCTTCCATCTCATTTAGGACAGTATAACCGAGCCTAATCCTAGCTCTCTCACGCCCTCTCCTTTTCTGGCCGTATGATCTCACACCAGCACTACTGTAGGATGCTGCTAACACGACACTATGATCAGAGACCCTTCGAGAAACTGTGTGCGATGCAATAATCGCAAACGGTGATGTCAGAGAACCGTCTAAAATGTGCAAAACGTTTGTGATGACGGATGCATCAAACACGGTACAGATTTTAGTTGCGTGTGTGATGCAGGATATACGGTTCAGTTCAATTAACTGTTTACGATGAGGAGAAACAAAAGAAATGGGCAGCCAGATTAAGGCGTGTGCGATACACAACATACGGTCCACTCGGATGAACTATTTGTGATTATGCAACACAAAAGAAACAGTCAGCCAGATCAAGGTGTGTGTGTGTGATATACAACATGCGTTTCACTCGGATGAACTGTTTGTGTTGAGACAAGAGAACAAAAACAGTTTAATATAACAAGATGTGTGTGATACGCGGCAAACATGTCTGTAATCAGAAATGTGTGGGTAGATCGATAACAACACAGACGATTCCTGTTAACAAGCCGTGTGTGTTGTGAGCAAACGATTGTTGGTATACAATTGTCAGTGATTGATGAAATCATCACCGACGGGTTCCCTTGTTTAGTCTATGTGCGATGTGATTTGCTCTGTCGATAGAGTATCAACAAATATACTTAAAAAAACAACATTGCATAACCAAATTAAGCATACAATTAGACAAGTGACTACACAGATAATATTTTTGCACACCAAAGTAAGCAATTACATGCATACTAAATTAGGAGAAACGAGGATCTAATCATCTACTTCTTGTTGCGACGACGCTTGCCATTGCTCTGCTTCCGGCTAGATCCCTCACCATTTTGAGGAAGGAGACACTTCCTCATGTCAACGATCCGCCTGTACATGTCGTAGCACGTGTACGCCTCCTTGGCCGCATACACGACGTGATCTTTGTCGAGTTTCTCCATCCAGGCCGAGTGCCAGGCACGCTTGTCGTTGTTGCAGGAATCATTTATGTCTCTGTAGTAGGGGTCGATGATGGCCTCGACAAGGTGAACCAGTGAGTCCTTCTCATGCTCCTTGCTTCCCCAGATCTTGTATTGGCCCTGGATGTCGACAAGATTCCAGCAGGCGATGCCCGAATTCTTGAGCACCTTGACATCGTTGGTGATGTCGACCGTAGCGAACATGTAGTGGGGGTTGTTGACAAACCTGGCGAAACGCGCGCAAGGCCTTGTAGCCAGGCAGTAGTGGTAGACGAGGACGTGGTGGCCCACGCACATCTGGGCAACAACGATCTTGGGACGAGACCCGGCACAAGTGCGGGTGTGCTCGATGTCGAACCCGACCACCTTGTACTTCTCGTCGGCAAGCAACAACTCCATGATGCGGATGGAGTGCTCCACCCAGACCGGGTGGTTGGTGTACACCACCGAGAGCTCCTCGAACCTTCGGTGGGTGTCCACCACGGCATGGATGGTGAACTGCTGCTCGTCGTCGGCAGCCGCTCGGAGCGCCATTGGAGCCGCACATGATACTCTCTAAGAATTTGTCATGGTGGGTGTGCTTCTTGCAATGGTGGGGCGCGATCGTAAGGTTGAAGAGACACAAGGGTTAAATAGCCGCTATAACAAATGGGGGCCAGCCGTCCTATAATCATCATGTCTTGTCACGGCGTTCATAGCGGAGGATTCCAGTGCACGCTTGACAACACCGCACCGCAGTGAGAATTCCAATGCACGCTTGACAACACCGCACTGTAGTTTGACCATGCGTGGGCTCGAAGAGGCGCCAAATGTATCGTTGGTGAGCCTGTTCCCGCGCTACCGCGCAAGCTTCCCACCCGGCTTGGTTTGCCACGCATCGGCTAGAAGAGGGACAAATCGTGGGCGTTTATTGGCAAAAGGCTTTGTTAAAAAATGTGTGTGGAATGACTTCGGTCATAAGTTTACCCGTGGGTGATGAGCTCAAATTTACACATAAGGGTGATGATGGACACTCAATTGCGATAATTAATTCTGCGCTCTACATGGCACACGGTGGAAGAAACCAACTGTGTGCAATAATGTCCAAGATCATAGTCGAGTTAGTTATATAGATCATGTGCTGTGAGATCGACAAGGTAAACAGATTCGAGAATGGTTAATAAAATCAAATCTAGGACCATTGCATATTAAGTTCAAAATAGTGCTACCAATATACGAGTCTCATACGATGTCATTTCAATGACTGTACCACAAAGGCTCGAAATATTACAAGGTTCAAATTCCAGAGTTATATGGCTCAAATTAAAAGATTTCAAGGTTTAAACTAATATTATAAATGAAATTCAGCTTATCAGCTGCAAACGCTCGCGCTGATTCGCTGAACATGGATATCAGAGAGGTTCAAACTAATATTACCACTTCTAAGTCTTGTTTCGAAACCTCACAACTTTTGCAAAGGGGTCAGCCACTGAGAAGTCATGTATGCGGTTGACACGATGAGTTTCGATTACTCTGTCATCCGAAGTTCCAAAATGAAATTCAGCATTTTTGGAGCCTAATCCATTCTGACGCAGGCGCCAGCGCTAATCAACAAACCATTCATTTTTCTGAAATAAATGTAGGGCAAACCTCATTACCTTCAGTACCCTTGCTCTGACAACAAAGAACCTGGCGAATATAATCTTCGGTAAGGTCCCTCGGTAGGAGTTCAAAGTAATTTATGAGAGATGCAGATCTAGGCATTCGACGTGATTGTTATATTGTATCACATTATCCACCACTAGGCCTAATCTCATCTACAAAAGAAGAAAACATGTTAGTGCCTTGGTGCAGTTTTGAACACTACTACCAGCCTATTTGATTTGCAGGATTTGTAAAATGCACTAACATGCCATCTTCGATCTGACATGATTAACATGAACATTAACATGCCATCTTCCATCTTCACAAGATGTAGGAATGGATGAAAAGTTCCCTAAGAAAACTAGTACAGATGAATCCAAAGGAGAAATGCATATGGATTGTAACCATATGGATCAAGCATTGTCATTGTAAACTTGGAAAAGGAGACATGTATGTACTGAAATCCTCCAAAAGAACCCTTCAGAAATTGTAGTAAATTTTCATTGTAAACTTGGAAAAAGGTGTCACAAATTGAACTCCCTTATGGTTAACATTTAACAGGAAAGGAACGTCACCTCGATATATAGCTTCTCCAGGCGCAGAAAGCATATCAGGAAAGTGACAACTTGCTCCAGGTTGGGGCCGATAGATTCTAGTTCCAAGACCTTCACTGTGCGCAGTTTCGCGGTCAGGCTTGTCGAAATCATTTTCTGAATGACAGACAAACAAACATCTTCAAAATTAGAAATAATGTTAATTTGTAGAAGGAGAGGTAGAAGGCGGCTGTTGTACCTGAACTAGTGTGGATCGAATAACAAGTTTGGAGTATTTGTCAGACAAGTAGCCCATCACTGTCAATTTTGGCGCAGAAATGACATTGATTCTTGTTGGACCTACTTGATCAAGTACAAGTAATCTCTCAAGTGCAGGTGTGTCCTCAATGACCATACCGTGGTACACATCTTGTGATGTCTTCCTGCCGAACCAGCAACACACATAAATAGTCCGGAGAGTCATGGAGGTGATGTGGAATGTACTCAATCCATTGATCGTCTGAAGACGAAGGTACTCGACTGCAGTACAGCCATGGAGCAGGCGCTCCATGTCACCATTTGAGAGGCAGACAGAGACGAGCTCGAGGTGCTTCAGTCATGGAAGAATAAGAGCGGGCGCGTCATTAAGGGGGGGAAACGACAGTTCCTGAACATGGCGATGCGCAGTGTGGGTGCGAGGTGGAGCACGGACGTTGGCAGCGAGCGCATATGCCCATCATCAAAAGTGAGCTCCTCGAGCTGATCTAGGGCGGGGGTTCCGAACCAGTCATCAAGCTTGGCTCGACCCCTACCGTTGGAACGGAACTTGCCCATTCTAAGGCCTCTGGTTGGGCCAGGGTGACTGTCGAGGATCTTGGAGAATGCATCCAAGCTTTTGCGATAGCCATGGCAGAGCTCGTGGGTGTCTATGAGGTAGAGAGGGGTGAAGTTCCATAGGGGAGCCACCGCCGGGAAAGGACGGTTGTTCGCGCCCCACATTTGATTGGGAGGAGGGAGATGATGACTGTCAACATATCATCAGGGAGGCTGCTGATGAAGTCTATGCCTGCTGGAGTCGCTTGCGGTTCTAGCTTGCCCCGCCTCCGCTTGTTGGCAGGCCCGTTCTCCACCTCCGGAGTCTCCTTGTCAGCAGTGCTCTCTGATAGAAATGAGAGTATAGGGAATATTTAGTTAAACATGGCAATAGAAAAGTGTATTGGTAACTAAAAGTTTTTAGGTAGGAATATAGTAAGAAAAGGGAATAACAATTGGTTGCTTAAATACTACACAATTCATTTAACATTGCTGGGTAAGTCAACATGCAGATAGTTGAAAAGAAAACTTACTTCGAACAAACTCAGGACAAATGATTTTGTCGGGGAAGTTAGCATATATCTCATGACCATGCCCTTTATGTGCAGTCCAATTTTAGTGCCAGCTTTCAGTACATAAAACTTAGAAATTTCTTTCCAAAAGCCAGCGCCAAAATAGGAGTCACCACGTCATCAAGTAATAGGGTAGCAATGATTGTAAATACATGGTTTGTGTGCAGTATGACATCCGTGCAACCTTGATCTATGTAAAGGGAAAAATTGTGCACTACATAATCTATTGCATAGCAAGGGATGCGCTGCAGAAAGTGGTAGGATTGTTAAAGAAAATATGGTAACATGCAAATATGGGCCCAAATTGAAAGAACTGTACAACAGTTGAAATCGAAGGACAAAAATCTATAATTAAACAGACAGGGTAAACATGATGTCATGGAAATATGAGAGTAATCGAAAGAACAATGCATCATTAATTTGCCTAATATAGAAAAAAGAGGGGGGGAAATCCCCTTTGACGTATATGGTGCATGTGGCACCTTTTATCCAAATGTAGCAATATTTAGAATATCTTCAGCGAAGTAGGCCATGCCAACCGATTTAGGGTGAGATTGAACATATTGTGCACATGCTCAAGTCATCTGGTACGGTGAGATGAAATCTTTGGTGGAGGTCGCAAGGTCCTGATGTGTTGGTGCACTGTACACTCTATGAATAAAAGAAAACCCTCAAATCAGCATGAATAAAAATGAATTCACGGCGATTTCCGCCGGGTGATTAAAGAAGGAGATGAACTGGGATGAGAGATGAGATAATATCTCATTAAATTAGTTACCTTGTCGTCCATGAGAAAAAACCCTCAGTACGGCAGATTCCCCACTGAGCGGAGCTGGGACGACCGCGAGCAGCGTCGAGAAAGTCGATGGCGATAGGCGGCGGCAAGCGGAAGTGGCGAAATGCGGTGGGGTTTGCCGGCAGCCTGGCGGCGGCGGCAGGCATCGAGCTAAGTGGTTACCGGCGCGATAGGCAGTGCCATGCATAGACACGGAGGAGCATGTGCAGGTGTGAACAGGGACTGGAGGCATGAGGTGGCAGGAGGGGATGAGGGTTTTTCTGACGTGGGGATGGCGAGGGTTTTCTTTTTTCTTTTTTGAATTGGGTGGTGAGGGTTTTCTGTCTCATAAAGAATTTCGGAGGCAACGGTTTGCTAGAGCCAACCAGGTGTGATTGACGCAAGAAGCAAAACGAAAGCCATTGCACACGGTTCCAATTTTGGGAACCGTGTGTGATTGATGCAACAGGCAAAATGAAAGTCGTTGCACACGGTTCCAATTTTATTGGTCCCCTCTGTAATTTGTATCAAATTTCGACCAAATATTTGACTAAGGAATGTTTATGGATGTCACCTAAAATTATATCATTGAACACTATGTTCAAATACGCATCTAACGATATAATTTATGCTGACATGCACAAACATTTTGTCAGTTAAATCTTTGGTCAACATTTAACACAAATTACAAAGGGGACCAATAAACGAGGACGAAGGTAGAATCCATCAACCGAACTGATTGCATCCATATTCCATAGTTAGACATAAGTAAACATAGATTAAACATACTCAGACATAGATAATAAATGTAAACGTACACAAGCATAGTTCAACCGTCATTAAGCATGCTCAAGCGACATAGTTCGATCCCACATCTCATCTCACAAGCCGGCATGATCCCGAAGCTTCTCCAGGTACTCAGCGTACGCGCCATGCTCCACCCTGCGAGCATACTTCTGCTTGAAGGAGCCAACGGCCCGTCCTCTTGCATGTGCCAGAACACTTTGATACGCATCATGAAGCTCGTGGTTGTAGAATGGGCATCGATAGCCGCCATTCTAGGTCCTAATACGCCTGTTATGCATTCCCGCATACAGCTGCCTAGATTTGCCTGTTGTACCTCCTCTGGACATCTTCATCCTCGCTGTCCACATCGTCAGACAACACCTATACAAACAGTAAAAAAATGTGGCGTCAAATTAATGGTTACAAACTAATCTCTAGCGAACATTTGGCAGTTGCCAAAAATTGGCATCAAATCAATGATTACATGTCGTGAAGTAGGATTAAGAATTTATGGCTATTTATTTATACATATGCAGATATTATGGTTAGATTTTTAAGCACATTCGTCTATGTACATACCAATCTTGAAGAAAATAATGGCACAAACATATGTAGGTCATTCAAAATCACTTGTCAAGTCCTGACTAGGAATTATTAGCATGAACACTAACCCTAGTCGGATTACTAGCAGAAATCATTTCACAGATGAAACAACTAATCACTTATCACTTGTGCCATTCAAACAATCAATACACTACACGGATCTAACGAAACGTACTCAGGTTTCATGGATTGGGAGAACATAACCATAAGATTTCTATTCAAAAAGGGGGAGGCATGAGTAAGCAGAGAAACCCTGGGAACTATTTGACACATAAATAGGTATAGATGACTAACCAGTTGTCCGTCGTCGTCGGAGTCGTCGCCGGAGTGGTCATCGGAGTCGTCACCAGAGTCGGTGTGGAATTCTGCCTCCGGCTGGCTCGATGCCATCGACGATGCCAGGTTGCAGAAATAACTTGCCGGCGGTGAAGGCAACATCTGTCTCCATCTTCACGCCGTGCTCCGGTGCTTTAGCAGCCCCGGCATCGCCACTCCCTCCGATGGGGCGCTTCGGCGGCATCCTCATACACTGACGGCTTTGTTGATTGAGAGTGGTGTCGAGGATGCAAGCGGAGAGAGGTGATTGTGTGTGTGGCGAGGATGGGGGGTCCGACCGCTCGGGCGCACCATTAATATGGAGTAGTGGGAGTAGTGGAAGAGAGGCGGGCGGCGGTCAAACCGTTGGCTCGCCTCCTGGTGAGCCTGCACATCGGACTGCTGGCATGCCTACCATCGTTTCACACAACTACTCGCACGCCTCCCGATGACACTACGCAGCGAGCACGCCTCCGTCAATTCACACACCTGCACGCATGCCTCCCGGTCTGCCTGCGCGGCCGACTACTCGCATGCGTCCCGTCAACTCACGCCTGCTTGCACGGTACACGGGTCGTGTGGCGACATGTATATTGTTTTTCTATTTGAGTGATTAATGATGCCGCTTTATTTTTTGCTTAACCGAGGCATGGCACGTATCCATTGTTGGTCTAACGCTCACAGTTCGAATAAATACTCCGTTTGAGATATTGGTTCCCAATTATTATTAATCTCTCGTTTGTAATTAGATAAAGATTACATCAAAACTGGTCTCAAATTTGACCAAAAAAAGCACAGTGCAACTTTGTATTGGTGTCCCTCCTTTGGTAGCATATATATGTTCACTGGGATAATTAATTTAACATGCATCGTAGTTGCGGTGGATTCGCGGTGTGTGTGGGTGTGTGCGTCTGGGGGTGGCAAGTGGCTCGCAGTACACTATAAGTTGTGAGCCACCGTGTGGGTTGGCTGTTTTGTTAGGCAAGCCGGTGCCACATCAGAGTCATGAATTCGTAATTTAAAACATTACACAACCCTTTTCATACATACATGTTTTGGCCACATGCAGTCGATGGTTGTCCTACATGACACTTGATACTCGCGTATGCCGCTTTTTGTGGGCCCGCGAGGTCGTCATCCATCACTTTAACGAACAACCGGCAGTGAGGTTAGTTTGACCAGTAAGGTAGAATTTTTTTGTTTGTGTTATGGTGGTATATAGTATGCGTCGAAGAGGTGGGAGGGGACTAGCATATATATACTATGTGTGCGCGTTCATGAACAAGTACACCTCACTCAGTGTCAGGACTTTTCGGTTTCCGAGGCACGTGCCACATCAAAATTATGAAAATGGCTATTCAAACATCACACAACACCTCTTTGCGCCACATGCATGCAGGCGGTGGTTATCCTAGCTAGAACACTCACTTGTGATGCTTCCATCTGTGGGCCCACGAGGCCATCATCGATGCATGAGCATCACTTTGACCTACATCGGGAGAGGTTAATTAATGTCACCATCGATGAGGATTCTTTTTGGGTTGTATTATGGTAGGAGCATATAGTATGCGTCGAAGAGGGGGAAGGGGACCATCATATGTAGTACGCTTCATGAACCTCGCTCTGTGTGGGTGCATGGTTTACGGTTTTTGAGGCATGTGTGGTTCCTTGAGGGTCCTTGATCTTTCACACACCAGCATCACAACTCTTCCACCCTGTGAAACATTGTCCAAGCTTAAGTATCTCAATTTGTCCCATACATGCATTGAGAGGCTTCCTGAGGAGTTTTGGGCGCTCAAAGAACTAACTCATTTAGATTTAAGTGTTACCAAGGCCCTTAAAGAGACATTTGACAATTGTTCCAAGCTACACAAGCTAAGGGTCCTAAACCTCTTCCAAAGCAACTATGGGATTCGTGATGTCAACGGTCTGAACATTGATTCCCTAAAGGAACTCAAGTTCCTTGGTATCACAATTTATGCCGAGGATGTGCTAAAGAAGTTGACCAAGACACATCCGCTGGCAAAGTTGACACAGCGCCTTAGCCTCAAACACTGCGATCAAATGCAGTCGATCCAAATATCAGACTTCACACATATAGTGCAACTTGGAGAGCTCTATGTTGAATCATGTCCTGACTTGAAACAGCTTATTACTGACCCTGACAAGCGAAGATCTTGTCTGCAAGTGCTTACCCTTGCTGAACTTCTTGCCCTAGAAACAGTTCTTATTGGATCTTCGCCTCATCACTTTCGGAACCTCCTAGAAATTACAATCTCCCACTGCCAAAAATTGCACCATGTTACCTGGGTTCTGAAGCTGGAGGCACTTGAGAAGCTTTCTATCTATCACTGTCATGAATTAGAGCAAGTTGTTGAAGAAACAACCGACGAGGCGGTAAGCAAGAGTTCGGGAATTGAACAGGGTAGTACTCAGAGATGCAGGAGAAAAAATGGTTTCTCTGAAGAACAAGAGATACATGGTATGGTAGATGACGCATGGAATGAATATGCCAAATATTACCAGAATATGACCAAGAGTGGGCGGATCAATGGAACAGAGCACCAGGTAGACTTCCCAAAACTGAGATCATTGGTACTGACTGACCTACCAAAGCTGAGAAGGGTATGCATCCCAAGAGACTTTCCTTGTCTTGAAAGTATTAGGGTGGAGGACTGCCTGAATCTGAAAAAAATTCCATTGGGTCAGACATATGATTACCAGGGGTTAAATAGGATTTGTGGATCATATGCCTGGTGGGAAAAGCTAGAATTGAGTGGCAAGGACATAATGGAGAGCAAGTATTTCATTCCCATCCAAGACAAAGACTAGCACATTACTGCAACATGATGATACAACACGCATTGCTGATATGTTATGTTTACCTCAAAGTATGAGGAATGTTCTGCATTACCTTTAATTTCATCTGCCACACTCAAGCATAAGCAACAATATTTGCTTCCTCAGTCAAAACCTCTTGGGCGGTCTAGGATCCCTCTCCTAGGCCTGTGAAGATCCTCTGCAATAGGTGCATCATGAATTGCAATGATGTCAATCTATGTACATATTAATTACATTTATACGTTCAGATTCATAAATAAGTGGCTTTGTATTAGCCTATCTGTATTATATTATGTTCATGATGTAAATACCAATCTCTTAAGAGCATGGTTTTTCCTAGCTCGGCCTACGTGGAACCCATTATCACAACCATCCATTCTTGCCTCTGTGTTCATGTCGATGTGTGTACCCCATGTTCGATCCATGTGCCCTCGGTTGGTTTGCAGCCAGCCTGAACTCAATTAGCAGCGTTTTACACATTAGTAATTGGATGGGGTAGGCCCTGGCGAGGTTATCTAGGTTGCTTTTGCAGATTCTGGCACTGTTCCTTGGCAGCTTGCGCTACTGTTCATGAGAGGTACCGTGTGAGCGAGAGAAGAGGTGTGGACGAAGGAAAAAGTAGTTTTCCAGTAGTTTTTTCCTGTGATTTAAGTGAGAGAGAGAAAGAGAGTGATTTTTGTTATGACCGGTTTGGTCTATACAAGGAAGAGGCCCACCGGGCATTAGTATTAGGGGCTTGACCCACAAGTTATCTTAGGCAAGTTATCTTAGGCTAAAGTTATAAATACTACTTGTAAGACATCGTTTGAGATCAAGCAATAAAGATATTATCATCTTCTGTTGCCCGGCTCCCTGAGGAGCCGGAACCCTAGCCGACACCAGCCAACCGCCGCCGCCCCTAAACCCTAGCCGCGATGGCGCCTACTCGCCGGCGCGCTCGCTCCAGCCCTCGTCCACCTCCACCTCATCCCTATAACCTACGTAGCCGTGCTGGTAGGAACCCTAGTCCTACCAATTTGGTATCAGGTACCCGGGTTTTGACCATGTCTTCGCCACCTCCAATTCCGCCACCGCCGCCACCACCGCTGCTGCCCATCAACTCCACCACCGCCGCTGCCGCCAACTCCTCCACCGCCGCCGCTTCCACACCGGGCGTCACGGCCTCGCTCTCGGCGGGCGCTACGGCGTCGCTCTCGGCGCCGACCCTCCGGCGCCGCACACGCTGGCCACGGGCGGCCACCGACCCCCGTACAACATACGCCGCCGCCGTCACCTCCCCCGCAGCCACAGCAGTTCAAACAGGAGGCAGTGGCCGGCGTCCTTAACGACCTAGTCGCCGCGGTCCAGGGCATCCGCCTCTACCTGGCAAGTCCGTACGGGCCGCCTCCACCACTACATCCCGCCATGGCCGCGGGTCCGCAGGCGCTGCCATGGTACTCGGTACCGGGGGCCATCACCGGCGGCTACCGGCGCTCCCCCCGGCCGCACTGCGTCGCCGTGCGGGTTGGCCGCCGCCGCCGCTCGCGACGGCAATCGCGCCACTCGCCGCCACCACAAGGCCGAGTGGCCCACCTGGACCGCGCCATCCACGCCGTCTCTCGCCGTGCCGTCACTTCCAGCAGCCACGGAGCAGGGTCCTCCACCGCCCCATCCTAGCCCTAACTTGGGCCAGTCGTCGCCGAGCGGGCTTCCGATCCAGGAGGTCCGCTTTCCGTCATCGCCATCACCACTTCCCAACTGGCTTCACGGGCCGCCATCGGCCTACCCGGGGGCCCGTCCGTCGTCCGGTTTCCCGTTGCAGCTCGAGGCGTCGGGCGCCACCGGGAACTACGCCGGGCCTTCCACCATGGACCGCGCACCATCATCCGCCCTACACATCGCCGAGGCAGTGGGCTAGGGCGGGCCGCACCAGCAGCCGCCCCGGTTCGCCAAGATCGACTTCGCCACATACGACGGCTCCGACGACCCGCTTAACTGGCTCAACCAGTGTGACTAGTTCTTCCGCGGACAGCGCACACCCACGTCGGAGCGTACTTGGCTGGCTTCCTACCATCTCCGCGGGGCCGCCCAAACATGGTACTACGCCCTCGAGCAGGACGAGGGCGGCATGCCCCCGTGGGATCGTTTCTGAGAGCTGTGCCTTCTTCGTTTCGGGCCACCGGTCTGCGGGAGCCGCTTGGCCGAGTTGGGCCGCTTGCCGTTCACCCCCACGGTGCAGGACTTCGCCGACCACTTCCAGGCCCTAGCGTGCCACGCGCCCGGTGTGACGGCCTTACAGCGGGCGGAGCTTTTCATCGGTGGCCTTCCCGACCACATCCGCGTGGATGTCGAGATGAAGGGGCCCCAAGACCTTCAGACGACCATGTACTATGCCCGGGCGTTCGAGCAGCGCGCCCAGGCCTTAACGCATCCATCCGCGCCACGTGGGGGCCGACAGCTTCCCCGGCCGTCTCCGGCAGCACCGACGTCGTCCAGAGCCGCCCCGGCACCCACCCCGGCACCGACGCGGCCATTCAGGCGCCTCACTCAGGCGGAACAGCTGGAACGCCGGCGCCTGGGCTTGTGTTTCAACTGTGATGCGCCCTATGCACCGGGCCATGTCTGTCCCCGCCTCTTCTACCTGGAGACAACAGACGAGAATGAGGAGGAGACACTGGAGGATGGCCTCGGCGCTCCAGCCCTTGCGGAGCTCGCAGCGGCACCCGCGCCCGCCCCGGCCACCGCCCTCGTGGTGTCCCTACACGCGCTGGCCGGCATCCGTGATGAACGGACGATGCTCTTATCGGTCATGATCCATGGCGAGCGCCTGGTGGCCCTAGTGGATACAGGGTCCACGCATAACTTCCTGCCAGAGACCACCATGCGGCGCCTTGCATTACAGCCAACCGGCGGTGAGCAGTTGCGAGTCACAGTCGCTAATGGCGACCGTCTCCGCTGCCACGGGCTCGCCCGCGACATGCCCATCACTATCGGCGATGAGCACTTCACCATCAACTGCGCCGGCATTGACTTGGGCTGCTTCGACTTCATCCTCGGCGTCGACTTCATGTGCACTCTTGGTCCTATTCTATGGGATTTCGACGCGCTGATGATGACCTTCTGGCGGTTGGGCCGCTGCACTCAGTGGGACGGCATTGGGGGTGCCGCTCCAACCACTCAACTCCAGCTGGCCGCGACCACCGCCACGGCCGAGCACCCACTATTTGAGAGCCTCCTCCAGTAGCACGCGGACATCTTCACCGAGCCACAGGGGCTGCCGCCCGCCCGCACGTACAATCACCGTATACATCTTCTGCCAGGCTCCACGCCGGTGGCGGTACGGCCTTACCGCTACCCACAGTTGCAGAAGGATGAGTTCGAGCGGCAGTGTGCGCTCATGCTCGCGGCAGGCATCATCCGGCTCTCCACTTTGCCATTTACCGCGCCGGTGCTTCTCGTCCGCAAGTCAGACGGCACATGGCGTTTCTACATCAACTACCGTGCCCTTAATGCTGTCACACTTAAGGACAAGTTCCCTATTCCGGTGGTCGACGAGCTCCTCGATGAGCTCCACGGGGCGCGCTTCTTCACCAAACTTGACCTCCGGTCGGGGTACCACCAGGTGCGCATGCACCCGGATGACATCGCCAAGACGGCGTTTCAGACTCATCACGGCCACTTCGAGTTCTTGGTGATGCCCTTTGGCCTCACCAACGCCCCGGCGACCTTCCAGGCATTGATGAACGACGTCCTCAGGCCCTACTTACGCCGGTTTGTGCTTGTTTTCTTTGATGATATTCTAATGTACAGTGCGTCTTGGGCTGAGCACCTCCAGCACGTCGCCATCGTCTTCAACGAGCTTCGAGCGCACCACCACCACCTTAAGCGCTCGAAGTGCTCGTTCGGGATGCCTTCGGTGGCCTACTTGGGCCACGTCATCTCGGCCGACGGGGTGGCTATGGACGCCGACAAGGTGGCAGCCGTCTCCGCATGGCCGACGCCTCACTCGCCGCGGGCTCTCCGCGGGTTCCTCGGCCTCGCCGGCTACTACCGGAAATTTATCCGGGAGTTCGGGCTTATCGCGGCGCCCCTCACGCGGTTGCTTCGCTGCGACGCTTTCGCCTGGGACGACGAGGCGACGATGGTGTTCGAGGCTCTCAAGGGGGCCCTCACGACGGGCCCCGTCCTCCATATGCCCGACTTCGACCGCCCGTTCGTGGTGGACTGTATTGCCTCGGGCGCAGGGTTCGGTGTCGTGCTTCATCAGGGCGATGGGCCCCTCGCCTTCTTCAGTCGGCCTTTCGCTCCGCATCATCTTAAGCTGGCAGCATATGAGCGGGAGCTCATTGGCCTTGTACAGGTCGTTCGTCATTGGCGGCCGTACTTGTGGGGATGGTCCTTCCAGATTCGCACCGACCACTATAGCCTGAAGTTTTTGCTGGACCAACGGCTGTCGACCGTGCCGCAACACCAGTGGATCAGCAAGCTCTTCGGCTTCGACTTCTCCGTCGAGTATCAGCCGGGCCGCCTTAACACCGTGGCTGACGCGCTGTCCCGTCGCGACTCCGACCTTGCTTCCTCCGCCGACGAGTCCGCCCGGGCGGCCCTGTGCATCCGCTCCGGGCCGACGTTCGGCCTCTTCGCCGACATTCGCTGCGCCACTGCGACGGCCGACGACGCCGTCCGTCTTCAGCAGCAGCTCACGGCCGGCGACCTGGAGGAGCCTTGGCGCTCCTCTGACGGACTGCTCCTCCATGGGCGCCGGGTCTTTGTTCCGGCGTAGGATGATCTCCGTCACCAGGTGTTACTGTTGGGGAACGTAGTAATTTCAAAAAAAATCCTACGCACACGCAAGATCATGGTGATGATATAGCAACGAGGGGAGAGTGTTGTCTACGTACCCTCGTAGACCGAAGCGGAAGCGTTGACGCAGCATAGAGGAAGTAGTCGTACGTCCTCCCGGTTCGACCAATCCAAGCACCGTTACTCCAGCACCTCCGAGTTCTTGACACGCGTACAGCTCGATGACGCACCCTCAATCTTCGATCCAGCAGAGGCGCCGAGGGGAGTTCCACAAGACGACGGCGTGGCAGGACGATCTTGATGTTCACTGTCGCAGGGCTTCGCCTAAGCACCGCTACAATATGACCGAGGTGTAATATCGTGGAGGGGGCACCGCACACGGCTAAGGAACGATCAATGATCAACTTGTGTCCTCTAGGGTGCCGCCCTACCCCCGTATATAAAGGAGGGAGGGAGGAGGTGGCCGGCCCAAGGGGGCACGCCATAGGGAGGGGGAAACCTACTCCAAGTAGGTTTCCCTCTCTTTTCCTTATCTTATTTGGAGGGGGAAGGAAGGAGTACTAGTATTAGGAAGTAGTACTAGTAGTAGGAAGGAAGAGAGGGGGAAGGAGAAAGGAAAGGGGGGGCCGGCCCCCCTCCCCAATTCGGATTGGGCTTGGGGGGGCGCGCCCCCCTCCCTTGCTCCTTCTCTCTTCCTCCTACATGGGCCCAATAAGGCCCATATACCTCCCGGGGGGTTCCAATAACCTCCCGGAGCTCCAAACTTCTCCGGAGCCTTTCCGGTGTCCAAATATATCCGTCCAATATATCAATCTTTATGTCTCGACCATTTCGAGACTCCTCGTCATGTCCGTGATCATATCCGGGACTCCGAACAAACTTCGGTACATCAAAATACATAAACTCATAATATAATTGTCATCGAAACCTTAAGCGTGCGGACCCTACGGTTCGAGAACGATGTAGACATGACCGAGACACGTCTATGGTCAATAACCAATAGTGGGACCTGGATGCCCATATTGGTTCCTACATATTTTACGAAGATCTTTATCGGTCAAACCGCATAACAACATACGTTGTTCCCTTTGTCATCGGTATGTTACTTGTCCGAGATTCGATCGTCGGTATCCAATACCTAGTTCAATCTCGTTACCGACAAGTCTCTTTACTCGTTCTGAAATACTTCATCTCATAACTAACTCATTAGTTATATGCTTGCAAGGCTTAGGTGATGAGCATTACCGAGAGGGCCCAGAGATACCTCTCCGACAATCGGAGTGACAAAACCTAATCTCGAATTATGCTAACTCAACATGTGCCTTCGGAGACACCTGTAGTACTCCTTTATAATCACCCGATTCGTTGCCAGACGCTTGGTAGTACCCAAAGTGTTCCTCCGTAAACGGAGTTACATAATTCTCATAGTTACTGGAACATGTATAAGTCATGAAGGAAGCAATAGCAGAATACTAAACGATCAAGTGCTAAGCTAACGGGATGGGTCATGTCAATCACCTCATTATCCTAATGATGTGATCCCATTAATCAAATGACAACACATGTCTATGGTTAGGAAACATAACCATCTTTGATTAATGAGCTAGTCAAGTAGAGGCATACTAGTGACTATATGTTTGTCTATGTATTCACACATGTATCATGTTTCCGGTTAATACAATTCTAGCATGAATAATAAACA
Source organism: Aegilops speltoides (assembly GCA_021437245.1). Classification (NCBI taxonomy): domain Eukaryota; kingdom Viridiplantae; phylum Streptophyta; class Magnoliopsida; order Poales; family Poaceae; genus Aegilops; species Aegilops speltoides. The sequence goes on from CM038142.1 coordinate 438,368,627, forward strand.
TTTATCATGATATGAGGAAATAAATAATAACTTTATTATTGCCTCTAGGGCATATTTCCTTCAGCCTCCCACTTGCACTAGAGTCAATAATCTAGATTACACAGTAATGATTCTAACACCCATGGAGTCTTGGTGCTGATCATGTTTTGCTCGTGAGAGAGGCTTAGTCAATGGGTCTGCAACATTCAGATCCGTATGTATCTTGCAAATCTCTATGTCTCCCACCTGGACTTGGTCCCGGATGGAATTGAAGCGTCTCTTGATGTGCTTGGTCCTCTTGTGAAATCTGGATTCCTTTGCCAAGGCAATTGCACCAGTATTGTCACAGAAGATCTTCATTGGTCCCGATGCACTAGGTATGACACCTAGATCGGAAATGAACTCCTTCATCCAGACTCCTTCATTTGCTGCTTCTGAAGCAGCTATGTACTCCGCTTCACATGTAGATCCCGCCACGACGCTTTGTTTAGAACTGCACCAACTTACAGCTCCACCGTTTAATATAAACACGATCCGGTCTGCGATTTAGAATCGTCCGGATCGGTGTCAAAGCTTGCATCGACGTAACCATTTACGACTAGCTCTTTGTCACCTCCATATACGAGAAACATATCCTTAGTCCTTTTCGTATTTCAGATGTTCTTGACCGTTGTCCGATGATCCACTCTGGATTACTTTGGTACCTACCGCCAAGCTTATTGCTAAGCATACGCCAGTCCGTACACAACATTGCATACATGATAGAGCCTATGGCTGAAGCATAGGAACATCTTTCATTTCTCTCTATCTTCTGCTGTGGTCGGGCATTGAGTTTGACTCAACTTCACACCTTGTAGCATGTGCAAGAATCCTTTCTTTGCTCGATCCATTTTGAACTTTTTCAAAATTTTGTCAAGGTATGTGCTTTGTGAAAGTCCTATTAAGCGTCTTGATCTATCTCTATAGATCTTGATGCCCAATATGTAAGCAGCTTCACCGAGGTCTTTCATTGAAAAACTTTTATTCAAATATCCCTTTATGCTATCCAGAAATTCTATATCATTTCCAATTAATAATATGTCATCAACATATAAAACTAGAAATGCTACAGAGCTCCCACTCACTTTCTTGTAAATACAGGCTTCTCCAAAAGTCTGCATAAAACCATATGCTTTGATCACACTGTCAAAGCATTTATTCCAACTCCAAGATGCTTGCACCAGTCCATAAATGGAACGTTGGAGCTTGCACACTTTGTCAAGACCTTTTGGATCAACAAAACCTTCAGCTGCATCATATACAACTCTTCTTCTAGAAATCCATTCAAGAATGCAGTCTTGACATCCATTTGCCAAATTTCATAATCATGAAATGCAGCAATAGCCAACATGATTCGGACAGACTTAAGCATCGCCACGGGTGAGAAAGTCTCATCGTAGTCAACCCCTTGAACTTGTCGAAAACCTTTTGCAACAAGTCGAGCTTTGTAGATGATGAACATTACCATCGCGTCAGTCTTCTTCTTAAAGATCCATTTATTCTCAATGGCTTGCCGATCATCGGGCAAGTCAACCAAAGTCCACACTTTGTTTCCATACATGGATCCTATCTCAGATTTCATGGCCTCTAGCCATTTTGCGAATCTGGGCTCATCATCGCTTCCTCATAGTTCGTAGGTTCATCATGGTCAAGTAACATGACTTCCGAATAGGATTTACGCACCACTCAGTGCAGATCTTACTCGTAGACCCACGAGGTTCAAGAGAAACTTGATCTAAAGTTTCATGATCAATATCATTAGCTTCCTCACTAATTGGTGTAGTTGTCACAGAACCGGTTCTTGTGATGAGCTACTTTCCAATAAGGGAGTAGATCTGATTATCTCATCAAGTTCTACTTTCCTCCCACTCACTTCTTTCGAGAGAAACTCCTTCTCTAGAAAGGACCCGAATTTAGCAACGAAAATCTTGCCTTGGATCTGTGATAGAAGGTGTACCCAATAGTCTCCTTTGGGTATCCTATGAAGACACATTTCTCGATTTGGGTTCGAGCTTATCCGTTGAAGTTTCTTCACATAAGCATCGCAGCCCCAAACTTTGAGAAACGACAACTTTGGTTTCTTGCCAAACCACAGTTCATAAGGCGTCATTTCAACGGATTTTGATGGTGCCCTATTTAACGTGAATGCGGTCCTCTCTAAAGCATAACCCCAAACGATAGCGGTAAATCAGTAAGAGACATCATAGATCGCACCATATCAAGTAAAGTACGATTCGACGTTCGGACACACCATTTCGCTGTGGTGTTCGGTGGCGTGAGTTGCTTAAACTATTCCACATTGTTTCAAATCTAAACCAAACTCGTAACTCAAATATTCTCCTCCACGATCGATCGTAGAAACTTTATTTTCTTGTTACGATGATTTTCTACTTCACTCTGAAATTCTTTGAACTTTTCAAATGTTTCAGACTTGTGCTTCATCAAGTAGATATACCCATATCTGCTCAAATCATCTGTGAAGGTGAGAAAATAACGATATCCGCCACGAGCCTCAACATTCATCGGGCCACATACATCTGTATGTATGATTTCCAACAAATCTGTTGCTCTCTCCATAGATCCGGAGAACGGTGTTTTGGTCATCTTGCCCATGAGGCACGGTTCGCAAGTACCAAGTGATTCATAATCAAGTGATTCCAGAAGTCCATCAATATGGAGTTTCTTCATGCATTTTACACTGATATGACCTAAACGGCAGTGCCACAAATATGTTGCACTATCATTATCAACTCTGCATCTTTTGGCTTCAACATTATGAATATGTGTATCACTACTATCGAGATTCAATAAAAATAGACCACTCTTCAAGGGTGCATGACCATAAAAGATATTACTCATATAAATAGAACAACCATTATTCTCTGATTTAAATGAATAACCGTCTCGCATCAAACAAGATCCAGATATAATGTTCATGCTCAACGCATGCACCAAATAACAATTATTCAGGTCTAAAACTAATCCCGATGGTAGATGTAGAGGTAGCGTGTCGATCGCGATCACATCGACTTTGGAACCATTTCCCACGCGCATCGTCACCTCATCCTTAGCTAATCTTTGCTTAATCCGTAGTCCCCTGCTTTGAGTTGCAAATGTTAGCAAGTAACCGAGATCAAATACCCAGTCCTATCATGCGAGCATTAGTAAGGTACACATCAATAACATGTATATCACATATACCTTTGTTCACTTTGCCATCCTTCTTATCCGCCAAATACTTGGGGCAGTTCCGCTCCAAATGTCGATCGCTTGCAGAGAAGCACTCGATTTCGTGCTTAGGTCCGAATTGGGTTTCTTCTCTTGAGTAGCAACTTGTTTGCTGTTCTTTTGAAGTTCTCCTTCTTCTTCCTTTGCCCTTTTCTTGAAACTAGTGGTCTTGTTGACCATCAACACTTGATGCTCCTTTTGATTTCTACCTCCATGCTTTCAAAGATGGCGAAGAGCTCGGGAATAGTCTTGTTCATCCCTTGCATATTATAGTTCATCACAAAGCTCTTGTAGCTTGGTGGCGTGATTGGAGAATTCTGTCAATGACGCTATCATCCGGAAGATTAACTCCCAGTTGAATCAAGTGATTATTATACCCGGACATTTTGAGTATATGCTCACCGTGAACTGTTCTCCTCCATCTTGCAGCTGTAGAACTTATTGGAGACTTCATATCTCTCAATCCGGCATTTGCTTGAAATATTAACTTCAACTCTGGAACATCTCATATGCTCCATGACGCTCAAAACGTCGTTGAAGACCCGGTTCTAAGCCGTAAAGCATGGCACATCGAACTATAGAGTAGTCATCACTTTGCTCGCCAGACGTTCTTAACGTCGTTAGTTGCATCAAGAAGAGGTTCGGCACCCAGCGGTGCTTCCAGACGTAACTCTTCTGTGAGCAATGAGGATAATCCTCGAGTTACGGACCCGATCCGTGTAATTGCTACCATCATCTTTCAACTTTGCTTTCTCAAGGAACGCATTAAAATTCAACGGAACAACAAAGACGAGCCATCTATCTACAAACAAACATAGACAAGCAAAATACTATCAGGTACTAAGTTCATGATAAATTTAAGTTCAATTAATCATATTACTAAAGAACTCCCACTTAGACAGACATCTCTCTAGTCATCTAAGTGATTACGTGACCCAAATCAACTAAACCATGTCCGATCATCACGTGAGATGGAGTAGTTTCAACGGTGAACATCTCTATGTTGATCATATCTACTATATGATTCACGCTCCACCTTTCGGTCTCCGTGTTCCGAGGCCATATCTGTATATGCTAGGTTCGTCAAGTATAACTTTGAGTATTCGCGTGTGCAACTGTTTTGCACCCGTTGTATTTGAACGTAGAGCCTATCACACCCGATCATCACGTGGTGTCTCAGCACGAAGAACTTTCGCAACGGTGCATACTCAGGGAGAACACTTCTTGATAATTAGTGAGAGATCATCTTAAAATGCTACCGTCAATCAAAGCAAGATAAGATGCATAAAGGATAAACATCACATGCAATCAATATAAGTGATATGATATGGCCATCATCATCTTGTGCTTGTGATCTCCATCTTCGAAGCACCGTCGTGATCACCATCGTCACCGGTGCGACACCTTGATCTCCATCGTAGCATCGTTGTCGTTACGCCATCTATTGCTTCTACGACTATCGCTACCGCTTAGTGATAAAGTAAAGCAATTACGTATGCTTGCATTTCATACAATAAAGCGACAACCATATGGCTCTCGCCGATTGCCGATAACTTTGGTTACAAAACATGATCATCTCATACAATAAAATATAGCATCACGTCTTGGCCATATCACATCACAACATGCCCTGCAAAAACAAGTTAGACGTCCTCTACTTTGTTGTTGCAAATTTTACGTGGCTGCTACGGGCTTAAGCAAGAACCAATCTCACCTACGCATCAAAACCACAACGATAGTTTGTCAAGTTGATGTTGTTTTAACCTTTGCAAGGACCGGGCGTAGCCACACTCGGTTCAACTAAAGTTAGAGAAACAGACACCCGCTAGTCACCTATGTGCAAAGCACGGCGGTAAAACCAGTCTCGCGTAAGCGTCTGGCGTAATGTCGGTCCGGGCCGCTTCATCCAACAATACCGCCGAACCAAAGTATGACATGCTGGTAAGCAGTATGACTTATATCGCCCACAACTCACTTGTGTTCTACTCGTGCAAATAACATCCAACCATAAAAACCTAGGCTCGGATGCCACTGTTGGGGAATGTAGTAATTTCAAAAAATTTCCTACGCACACGCAAGATCATGGTGATGATATAGCAATGAGGGGAGAGTGTTGTCTACGTACCCTCGTAGACCGAAGCGGAAGCGTTGACGCAGCATAGAGGAAGTAGTCGTACGTCCTCCCAGTTCGACCGATCCAAGCACCGTTACTCCGGCACCTCCGAGTTCTTGACACGCGAACAGCTCGATGACGCACCCTCGATCTCCGATCCAGCAGAGGCGCCGAGGGGAGTTCCACAAGACAACGGCGTGCAGGACGATCTTGATGTTCTCTGTCGCGCAGGCTTTGCCTAAGCACCGCTACAATATTACCGAGGTGTAATATTGTGGAGGGGGCACCGACACGGCTAAGGAACGATCAATGATCAACTTGTGTCCTCTAGGGTGCCCCCCTACCCCCGTTTATAAAGGAGGGAGGGTGGAGGTGGCCGGCCCAAGGGGGGGCGCGCCATAGGGAGGGGGAAACCTACTCCAAGTAGGTTTCCCTCTCTTTTCCTTATCTTATTTGGAGGGGGAAGGAAGGAGTACTAGTATTAGGAAGTAGTACTAGTAGTAGGAAGGAAGAGAGGGGGAAGGAGAAAGGAAAGGGGGGGCCAGCCCCCTCCCCAATTCGGATTGGGCTTGGGGGGGGCACCCCCCTCCCTTGCTCCTTGTCTCTTCCTCCTACATGGGCCCAATAAGGCCCATATACCTCCCGGGGTTCCAGAACCTCCTGAGCTCCAAACTTCTCCGGAACCTTTCCGGTGTCCAAATATATCCGTCCAATATATCAATCTTTATGTCTCGACCATTTTGAGACTCCTCGTCATGTCCATGATCATATTCGGGACTCCGAACAAACTTCGGTACATCAAAATACATAAACTCATAATATAATTGTCATCGAAACCTTAAGCGTGCGGACCCTACGGTTCGAGAACGATGTAGACATGACTGAGACACGTCTCTGGTCAATAACCAATAGCGGGACCTGGATGCCCATATTGGTTCCTACATATTTTACGAAGATCTTTATCGGTCAAACCGCATAACAACATACGTTGTTCCCTTTGTCATTGGTATGTTACTTGTCCGAGATTCGATCGTCGGTATCCAATACCTAGTTCAATCTCGTTACCGACAAGTCTCTTTACTCGTTCTGTAATACTTCATCTCATAACTAACTCATTAGTTATATGCTTGCAAGGCTTAGGTGATGAGCATTACCGAGAGGGCCCAGAGATACCTCTCCGACAATTGGAGTGACAAAACCTAATCTCGAATTATGCTAACTCAACATGTACCTTCGGAGACACCTGTAGTACTCCTTTATAATCACACAGTTACGTTGTGACGTTTGGTAGTACCCAAAGTGTTCCTCTGGTAAACGGGAGTTACACAATTCTCATAGTTACTGTAACATGTATAAGTCATGAAGGAAGCAATAGCAAGATACTAAACGATCCAAGTGCTAAGCTAACGGATGGGTCATGTCAATCACCTCATTCTCCTAATGATGTGATCCCATTAATCAAATGACAACACATGTCTATGGTTAGGAAACATAACCATCTTTGATTAATGAGCTAGTCAAGTAGAGGCATACTAGTGACTATATGTTTGTCTATGTATTCACACGTGTATCATGTTTCCGGTTAATACAATTCTAGCATGAATAATAAACATTTATCATGATATGAGGAAATAAATAATAACTTTATTATTGCCTCTAGGGCATATTTCCTTCAGTTACAGCTCGCCCACTCGGCGGGTCATGAGGGTATGTAGAAAACCCTTCGTCGTCTTCGTGCCGACTTCTACATCCCTGGCGATCGCGCCCTGGTCCGCGACTGGGTTCGGTCTTGTCATACATGCCAGCGCAACAAGACTGAGACTCTCAGGCCGACCGGGTTACTCCAGCCCTTGGAGGTGCCATCTCAGGTCTGTGCGGATATATCCATGGACTTCATTGAGGGCCTTCCCAAGGTGGGCGGCAAGTCGGCCATCCTCATGGTGGTCGACCGCTTCTCCAAGTACGCCCACTTCATAGCGCTCGGCCATCCATACACGGCGGCGTCTGTGGCCCAGGCCTTCTTTGACGGCATCATCCGTCTACACGGGTTCCCTGCTTCGATCGTTAGTGATCGAGACCCCATGTTCACGGGCCATGTCTGGCGCGACCTCTTCAGGATGGCGGGTGTCCAGCTCCGCCTGAGTACGGCGTTCCATCCTCAGACGGACGGTCAGTCCGAGGTGGTTAACAAGGTCATTGCCATGTATTTGCGTTGTGTGACAGGTGATCGGCCTCGCGCTTGGGTGGACTGGCTCTCTTGGGCGGAGTACTGCTACAACACCTCTTATCACTCTGCCCTGCGCGCTACGCCATTTTAGGTGGTCTATGGTCGACCACCCCCGCCTATACTTCCGGTGGATCCGGAGACAACTCGGACGGAGGTTGCGGGTGACCTCATCCGCACTCGTGACGAGATGCTTGCTGAGGTTTGTCAGCGTCTCCTTCAGGCCCAGCAGCTGGCCAAGCACTACTACGACGATCATCATCGCGAGGCGGAGTTCGCGGTGGGTGATTGGGTGTGGCTGCGTCTTCTCCATCGCTCTACGCAGTCCCTCGACCCGCGCGCGAAGCGCAAGCTCGGCCCTCGCTACGCCGGGCCCTTCCCTATCTTGGAGCGCATTGGGAAGGTGGCCTATCGTCTTCAGCTTCCAGCCCGCGCTCGCATCCACGACGTTTTCCATGTGGGGCTGCTCAAGCCTTTCCGTGGCGAGCCACCGGCGGCTCCACCGGCGCTTCCTCCCATCGCCAATGGTCGCATTCTTCCAGAGCCGGCAAAGGTATTGCAGGCGCAGCTCCATCGTGGCGTCTGGTTCATCCTCGTTCAGTGGGCAGGCCTTCCGGAGGAGGAGGCTACTTGGGAGCAGTGTGAAGAATTCCGCCAACACTATCCAGACTTTCAGCTCGAGGACGAGCTGTTTGCGCAGGCGGGGAGAGATGTTATGACCGGTTTGGTCTACAAGGAAGAGGCCCACCGAGCATTAGTATTAGGGGCTTGACCCACAAGTTATCTTAGGCAAGTTATTTTAGGCAAGTTATCTTAGGCTAAAGTTATAAATACTAGTTGTAAGACATCGTTTGAGATCAAGCAATAAAGATATTATCATCTTCTGTTGCCCGGCTCCCTGAGGAGCCGGAACACTAGCCGACACCAGCCAACCGCCGCCGCCCCTAAACCCTAGCCGCGACGGCGCCTACTCGCCAGCGTGCTCCCTCCAGCCCTCGTCCACCTCCACCTCATCCCTATAACCTACGTAGCTGTGCTGGTAGGAACCCTAGTCCTACCAATTTTTCTAGTAAAAAAATTTCTGGGATTTAAGAGAGAGGAAGTCTCTTCTGCATGAGGGTCTTGTGAGAGAGAAAAGTGAGGAGACAGAGAGAGAGGAGGTTTAAGATGTTTTCTCCTTGGATTTAAGAGAGAGAGGATGAAGAGAGAGAAATAATTTTCTGTACGTTGACAGAGGTGTTGTGTGAGAGAGCTAGCTAGCCCTGCATAGTTTTCCGACAGATTTTCTTGAGAGGTTTTCTCACAAACTGAATGCATTTTAAAAGAGAGAAAGAGAGAGAACGCACAGTTTTAGGAAAGAGAGAGAGACGTTGAGCTGTTCTACAGAATTCTAGAGTTGACAGGTGAGGGGATTACTAATACATGGCCTGATGCACATGTCGGCAACAGTAGCCTGCTACCTATGCACTGTAGATAGCAGAAAGTATTCGCAAGCATATAGAGGTGTTGTGCCCACGTGAGGGTCAAATCACTGCTAACCTCTGCTAACCTCTGGCTGTAGCACTGCTAGTGGCACATATCCCATAGAACATGAACGGCTAAGATAATGGGTACCGTGTAGCTCGTCCTCCACAACAACTTTGCGATCTTAATTACACTTATACTACGTTCAGATTCATAGATAAGTGACTGTTGTAAAAGCCTATCTGTGTTCTGTACATACAAACTGAATTGTATAAAGCTATATATTGTGCTCACCATGTATTCACAAAGTATATATTTCCTGTAAGTGCTTAAACCCAAATATCAGTACAGTTAGCTCATGCCTGATTGGCTTTCCTCCAATGGTCACGCTTGTAGCATGCCAGAGGGACCCAACTCTGCAGCTGCACTTGCTTCGTTTGCCACGCAACACCTCCCAAGGAAGCAACGAAATATCAGTCTCCAGATTCCACCATATATTCTTTTCAACATGAAGTCAGAAGGCCCAAAGCTAACCCTACCTTGAAGAAGATGATTGCTATATGCATAGCAAAACCGGTCAAAGCGTGCAACGGTACAAGATCACAAACACGATGGATGACTTCCTGCCGTTGAGAACATCAAGTGCCGCTCACGCATTTCATCAAACACCTTGCACCCAAAGACATGGTGGAGATCAGTTCTTTCTCACGGAAACCCTCCGTGGGCACACTCCAGAAACCCTGATTACTCCTGCAGGCCCCTTCTGACCAAAGGTCGCTCTCTTGTCGGGCTTGCACTGGGCACCAACCTGCCGGCCAGGTGCATTGCTGCTCCGGGTACGCCTGCGGAGAGGCAACCACTAAGAGCAGGTATAATAGGACACATCCCTTTTGGGGCTGAGAAGATTCAGCAATATAGGCCTATATGCTTATTGAGATGCCCATACAAGTTAATCACGAAAGTCCTTGATCGTAGAGTTGCTGTATATGCAAACAAACTCATTAGTCCTACTCAAAACGTCTTCATTAAAGGGAGAAATACCATGGACGGAGTCCTGTCCTTACATGAGCTTCTTAACTACACATATGTTAAGAAGAGAGTAGGAATTGTTCTTAAACTGGACTTTGAGAAAGCATATGACAAGGTAAACTGGGACTTTCTTCTGGAGTGCCACAAGATGCGAGGTTTTGATGATAAGTGGTGCAACTGGATTGAACAAATCTTGCGGAATGGGACAGTCAGCATTAAACTAAACGATAGTGTTGGGCCATACTTTCAAAGCAAAAAAGGGGTGAGGCAGGGTGACCCGCACTCCCCCTTTCTGTTCAACTTAGCTGTGGAATGTCTCGCTAAAATGATTAAAAATGCCCAAAAAGGTAAACTGATTGTTGGTCTGGCGGCCGACTTGATTCCTGATGGGGTAGCAATTCTGCAATATGCGGACGATACAATCATATGTATCGAGGATGATGTGGATAAGGCAGTCAACCTGAAGTTGCTGTTATATATGTTCGAAATGATGTCCGGTTTGAAAGTTAGTTTCCAGAAAAGTGAGATCCTCACTGTGGGAGGAGACGATAATGTGGTAGAAAAATATTCAGAAATTTTTAACTGTGAGGTTGTCAGTTTCCCACTTAAATATTTGGGGATGCCTGTGAGTTATGCCAATCTTAAAACTTCGAACTGGGAGTTCATTGTTAACAAGTATCTAAAAAATTTTGATGCCTGGATTGGAAACGCTGCCTCAATGGGAGGGAGACACACTCTGCTTGATTCTGTTGTCACCCAACTCTCGCTTTATCATATGTCTATGTGGCTTATGAACAAGACCTTCATCGAGAAGTTGGATAAACACAGGCGCAGATTCTTTTGGCAAGGATGTAACAAAAAAAAGGAGATACTATCTTGTCAAGTGGAACAAGATTTGTAGATCCAAAAACAAAGGGGGTTTGGGCATTAAAGACCTTAGAAAACAAAACATCAGTCTTATGGTCAAGTGGTGGTGGAAATTAGAGACACAAAAAGGACTCTGGCAGGATATAGTCCGTGCCAGATATCTTCGCAACACATCTGTTGCTGAAGTCTCCCCCAAATTCTCTGACTCGCCCTGTTGGAAGGCCCTACTCAAAATCAAAAACATTTATATGATGGCCAGGAAGATCGAAACTGGTGCTGGAAACCTAATTAGGTTGTGGAAAGATCCAATCAATGGGATGACCCCGTTTCAGGACCAATACCCTCGTCTGTTTGAGATATGCAACTATCCTACGTGGACTCTGAATAGGAAAGATAGGCTTGAGGACACCGACATGTTCAGACGTAGACTTACCCCTAAGCTGTTCAAGCAATGGGAGGATATGCGTACTGCAGCTTGTAGTATCCCCCTCGTCGAGAGGAGTGGTCGTGTATTCTGGGGTCTTAACCAGAATGGCAAGTTCACCACCAAATCGGTATATAAGATGCTGGAGGAACCTCTTAGCGGTTGCCATTATAGATGGATTTGGAAAGCCAAAATCCCTCTTAAAATTAAAATCTTCCTATGGCAGATGTCGCAAGACGCTATTCTCACTAGACATGTCATGAGGAAAAAGAAATGGCCAGGGAACCCCTGTTGCTCCTTCTGCAAACAAGTTGAAACGATGCAACACCTATTCTTCAATTGCCCTGTGGCTAGAATTGTATGGCGGTCGATTGGAGTTGCTCTTGGTACTGATAGATGTCCGTCGAGTTACTGGCAATACTTTGTGTGGTGCAAAAAATTCCTTCCTGGGAGACAAAATTTTTACACAGTAGGTCTGGCGGCTGTGTGTTGGGCGATTTGGTTGGCGCGCAACCGAGCTACCTTTGAAAAAAAGCAAATCAAGACTCCTTTTGAGATTGTGTTTTCTCTGTGTTCCTTTCTTCTTTACTGGGCAGGGCTTCAGCAAGGGGAGGACGCCAAGGATCTTCGTTCCGGAGCCGAGATGATCAGAACTGGTACGATGAAGCTGATGAAGGTGTGCGGCGCTATCAAGCAACCAATCCAGGGTGTTTGAAAGAAGAAGACAGGCGCGCAACCCCGATGCTGGTTTCTCTCGGCGAGATTACTATATAAATGCTAGACTTTGCTGCTGGGTTCTGATACTTGTTCTTGAGCTTTTGTGATTGTAATAGGTTAGATGTTATGATGTGCTACCAGGTTTTTGCCCCATGGTACTCGTTTCGATGGCGAGCGAGTACGGTGGGTTTCCTGGTAGTGCTTGAACTCGCTTTACTTCTTTCCCTCCTCCTGACATTCTCGCTCGAACTGGTTGTATTTCCGTTCTTGGCAATGGAAAGGGGTAAAGCCCGGTTCAAAAAAAAAGGTATAATAGGACACACTCAGCAGGCTATAAGCCATCACACGTCACCAGAATCCCAGCTGGAGGAGAGAGAACGGAGGAAAGAGAAGGGAGCGGGCGTCTCACTAGTCGCCCGGCTACAGCGCAACAACCAAGAAAAAGTGACCTGCATGCAGCCGCATGAGAGCTAAAAAGCAGGCGGTACTTCGTCTGTTCCAATCACATGTGTTTCCTTGCCTTTCTTTATATGCAAGCATTAAATACTATATCCAATCTAATAGCTAGCTTAGAGTCAATCTATTATACTAATGGATTTTTATGAAGGCTATAAGTGACATGGCATCGGTATATAGCCAGCAGCGGGCTTTTTTATTAGCCATGCTCTAAAGCACGTCGAACCTTGGTGAATCATGAGTAGTACCAGCTCATTCCGTGTGCGGAAAGGCACTGGGTGGCACTCACGGCGAGCCTGTGATAGTGTGCTTACAGCTCTTTGCCGCTCTTCCCCGCCTCCGGCCTCCCGTCTCGAAGGCGGCAAAGGACGGAACCTTTTTTTTTTTTTGTTTTTTTTTTAGAACAGAGAAGGTCACGGAACTAGCCGGACCTCGCGAGGAAAGTTGTGGGCTGAATCCTAGCAGCCGAGCGCCGGTGTTAGCCCAATAATACCGACCAGCCGGGCCGTCGTGGTTTGCTGGGAAAAAAATTACTGCGGCCGTTGGGAATTTTTTATGGGTCTATCTATATAACATCTAGATGTGAGATAATATCTCACATCTAATATGATGTCACATCCTGTTTGTGGCCTTTTCATTGACAATTTTCTACTGCTGGTTCGTTGTTTTTTTGTTTGTTGGTTGTCCAGCCAAGTTACTCCCGTTGGTGCTAAACAAGTTAAGTGCGTCTACTTAAGTGCGAAACAAGCTCACATTTTTACGACTGGGCATAGTGTGTTGGTTTGTAGCACACGGGAAAAATTCCTAAGTGCGTTGTTTCGTCTTAGAAAAAAACGAGAAAAAGTTGCAAGATAAAGGCAGTTAAAAAGGAATCGAACTACCAAGCTCCGACTACTTAGGTTTCTTCTAGCCACTAGAACAAATGGATGTTCATGATAATTGATCAGCGCGGATATTTAAGAACTCACTGCGCGTCAGAATTGAGACTTTTTTGAACATTTATTAAAAAACTGGGAACAATCTATAAATGCAGAATATTTTTGTAAAAAATGTGAACACTATTTGTAAAAAAGCCCCCCTCCTAACCAGTTGCGTGCCGAGGGTGCCCTTGTAACTAGGAAAAAAATAGGTCGGGTCGAGTTGCCTGTCGATAGTGGACTTGGAACCGAGACAAAATGGGTAGGGCCGAGTTGCGTATCAAGGGTCGACTTGCAACTGGGGCGAAACAAGCTATGAGCCCAGTTGCGAGTCAAGGGTGGACTTGCAACTGGGATGAAAAACAAAAACACCTGCTCCAGTTGCAGGTCGAGGGTGGGCTTGCAACTCTGACAACTACGAGCCTAGTTGTGAGTCATTGATCGACTTGCAACTAGGATGAGACAAACTACACGCCCACCATGCGTGTCAATGATGGACCTGCAACTGGGGCGAAACAAGCTATGAGCCTAGTTGCGAGTCGAGGGTGGACTTGCAACTGGGATGAAAAACAAAAACACCTGCCCCAGTTGCAGGTCGAGGGTGGGCTTGCAAGTCTGACAACTATGAGCCTAGTTGCGAGTCATTGATCGACTTGCAACTAGGATGAGACAAACTACACGCCCAGTTGCGTGTCAATGATGGACCTGCAACTGGGATGAAAAAAAATGCTCCGGTTGTGAGTCAAGGGTGGGCTTGCAACTCGGACAACTATGAGCCAAGTTGCGAGTCAACGGTGGACTTGCACCTAGGGCAACTACGAAACTACGAGCCCAATTGCGAGTCAATGACCGACTTGCAACTAGGATGAGACAACATACACGCCCAGTTGCGTGTCAATGATGGACTTGCAGCTGGGATAGAAAAACAAAAACACATGCTCCGGTTGCGAGTCGAGGGTGGGCTTGCAACTCGGACAACTATGAGCCCAGTTGCGAGTCAATGATGGACTTGCACCTGGGACAACTACGAAACTGCGAGCCCAGTTGCGAGTCAAGGGTTGATTTGTAACTAGGATGAGAAAACATACACGCCCAGTTGCGTGTCAATGATGGACTTGCAACTGGGATGAAAAATAAAAACACATGCTCCGGTTGTGAGTCGAGGGTGCGCTTGCAACTCGGATAACTATGAGCCCAGTTGCAAGTCAAGGGTGGACTTGCAACCGGGACAACTACGAAACTACGAGACCAGTTGGGAGTTAAGGGTCGACTTGCAACTAGGATGGGGCCCGATTATGCGTCAATGATGGACTCAAGAATCGAATAAAAAATACATACTCCATTGCGAGTCGAGGGCATACTTGCACAGGACAACTACAAAACTATGAACCGGTTGTGAATCAATGATCGACTTGTAACTAGGATGAAACAAACTACAGGCCAGTTGCATGTCAAGGGTGGACCTATAACTGAGATGAAAAATAAAACACATGCAAAATAATAGGGATCAAAGGTCGATCAGTGAGAATATGGGAGATAAGCTTCATAATCAAGCTCCCCAAACAACGACATATATGGGCCCGTGTAAAAATAAATGCGAGAACACGACGACACAAAACAAACGAGACAAGAGGACGCGCCACAAAAACGAACAAGTTGACACGGCATGCATGATCGAGTCTGTGTGAACATGATCGAAATGCGACCCAAGACCGCACCGCGAAAACGGCCCAACAAAAGACACACGTGCAAGCAAAGTCAACAAGTAGATACCAAACACACAACGCGACACAGAGCACGTGTAATAAAGTAACCCGCAATCAAGATTTGCATGAAATTTAAAGCGAACATATGACAGAGTGAAAACAATTTCATGAATTTTAAACGAATAAATGAAGAATAAAAAATTAAAATGTGAAAATAGAAAATATAAATATAAACAAAAAATGATGAATTTAAATTATCCATAACTTAAAACAAATAATGAAACAGAAAAATAAAAGAAAAAACAAAACAAAAATGAACAAAAAACGAATACTAGAAGTCAAATGGGAGTTTAGAAAAAAAAAAGAACAACCAGAACTGAGTGATGGAACATACTTGTGAAAAGAAAATAGAAAAACGCACACGACCGCAAGACTAGCAACAACCTTCAGGAGGACAGACTTGCAAAAAAAGAAAAGGAGCACAGACTTGTGCAACCCAACAACGGCCCGACCGTGCACTAAGCAACGACCTGGACATAGGTTGCACGCGAGACAAGGCGCGGCCAGCGAGCGCAGTAGACAGACCATCATGTTTTTGCACGAATATTAAAGACAGACAATCCAATGGCTCTGCACTTAGATGTGGTATAGTTATTTCACATCTAGATGTGAAATAGCAAATCTGATTTTTTATCTGCGGTGTTCCCTGCCGACGCCGTCGGCGACTTTTGTCATCCATCCATCGTCCACCTCCGAATTTCTAACCGCAACTCCGACGTCCAGCCACCAGATAAAAACCGCCGCCCGCCGGCCGAAATTCCCATATGGACTACTACCAGGCCTTCCAGAGCCCCGCGGGTGGAGAAGCCAAGGTAAATTATCCGGACGCGCGCTCCCTAGCTCGTCGCCGCACGCAACGTGTTCGACGGATTGACTCTTCCACACGCAGTTTCACCGCGAACGCAGCCGTTGCTTCGCTTGCAGTCGCGCCGCTCCTCTTCCCGAAACAACGAGGAAACAGCACCGCGGGGAGTGGTTTTCGTCCCCCGCACTCGGTTTCGGCTGGAAGAGTATGCCATCCATAATTTCCCTTCTTGAATGATGACTTCTTCGTGCCTCCCACTACGCAGCTGCGCGTGGACATTTTCTCCAAGCACGCCAGTCACCATCAGCAGAACCATCGCCGCGCCTTCGCCGTACATTCTCGCGGTTCAACCACGGGACCGCGTGGCGTCTCGCAGTTGCATTGGGTTGTTCTTTATAAGCTTTACCTTTTCCCCACTATTGGCATCTTTCCATGCCTACCCCGCCTGGCTGCCACTTCAAAATCATTGATCCCAATGGCTGACGCGATCAGTGCCGCCGGTTCTTGCCTACAGCCCCTCTGCGAATGCTTGGATGGCACAGGCATGCTGGACGCGGCGGCCCGGGAGGTCGCCTCGTTCCTTCACCTCAAATCCAACTGGGCCGATCTCGACAAGGCCAAGAAACTACTGCTGGCTGTCGAGACGACGGTGAGGGCGAGAGTCACCGCAGAGGTGGACAAGCTGAACATCTGTGACCCTCAGGTGCAGGTCTGGCTGAGGCGTGTCGAAGAGCTACAGCTGGATGCCATCGATGAGGACTACAGCCAGTTGAGGAAGTATTCTTGCCTCGGCCAGTGCACCATCCATGCTCACCGGCGTGCATCGATCGGCAGGCGTGTTCTCGAGGCTCTTGACGAGGCAAATAAACTTATTGAAGAAGGGAGGCGGTTCAAGAAATTTGGATTCAAGCCCCTGCCCAAGATTGTTGATCCCTTGCCTCAAATCGAGACGTTTGGTTTGGAGACCATGCTGAGTCAGCTCCATGATCTGTTTGAGAAGGGCGACTCAAATATAATTGGTGTGTGGGGTCAAGGAGGTGTTGGCAAGACAACGCTTCTACATGTTTTCAACAATGATCTTGAAAAGAAGGCCCATGACTATCAGGTATGTGGATTTCTCCAAGACTGCAATTTATCCCTTAGAGTACATGTTTATCTGTACATTAATACTTCTATTTAACTTAAGAGAGTACTTATTTCAGTGACCATGCTTCTTTTTGTAACGATACTCAAAGAAAGTTAATGTACAAACAGAAAAGAGAAAATTTGTGCTGCCATGCATTTTAGAGAAGGCAGAAAATTTCATTGTAGAACAGCTACACAGTGCACTGAAGTAGTTAAGTCTGAAGTAATGTTGATCTTCTTGTACAGGCATAAGAAATTTAACATGGTTTTCACACGGAGAGACAGTAACCATTCAGCATGAGAATTTGACTAGTTCATAGATATTGTAGGTACACATTATCTACTCCCTCCATTCCCAAATATTTGTCTTTCTAGAAATTTCAATAAGTGACTACATACGAACCAAAATGAGTGAATCTACACTCTAAAATATGCCTACATACATCCGTATGTTGTAGTCCATTTGAAATGTCTAGAAAGAAAAATATTTAGGAACGGAGGGAGTAGTAGATATGGACATGAAAAATGCGTTGTTATTTGATGCAATTAGTGTGTGTCAATTTGCTCTTTTCCACATAATCCTTAAAAGGTTTGCTCTTTTAAGCATATTTTACGTAAACCAAGTAAATGTGCATAAAATGCAGCTGTGTAAATTTGAATTATTGCCTTTTTGTGTAAAAAAAATTGGCACATACATGCATCTCTTTTTTGGCACATCCTTCCCTGACGCTATCTCATCATTTGTAATTTTCAGGTTATTTCTATTCATATTTTAAAATTACCTTCTAGCTATAATTGATGGTCCCATTTTCCGTAATTTGCTTGTGCCAGGTTGTTATCTTTATTGAAGTATCCAATTCAGAGACGCTGAACACAGTGGAGATACAACAGACTATCTCTGAAAGGCTCAACTTGCCATGGAATGATGCAGAGCCAATTGCCAAACGGGCCAGATTCTTGATAAAGGCACTTGCTAGGAAAAGATTTGTAATCCTGCTTGATGATGTAAGGAAGAAATTCCGACTGGAGGATGTTGGTATCCCAACTCCAGATACCAAAAGTCAGAGCAAGCTGATCCTCACATCACGTTACCAAGAAGTATGCTTCCAGATGAATGCACAAAGAAGCTTGATTAAGATGCAGATTTTGGGTAACGATGCTTCATGGGAACTGTTCTTGAGCAAGCTGAGCAAGGAGGCTAGTGCAGCAGTTGAATCGCTTGGTTCCCAGAATACTTCTAGAGAGCATGCTATGGCAATAGCCCGAAGTTGTGGAGGACTGCCACTTGCACTCAATGTCATTGGGACCGCTGTGGCAGGCTTGGAAGAGGGTGAGTGGAAATCAGCTGCAGATGCAATTGATACTAATATGGAGAATATTGATGGTGTGGATGAAATGTTTGGTCGGTTGAAATACAGCTACGACAGGCTCACAACCACTCAACAACAGTGTTTCTTATACTGCACTCTTTTCCCAGAATATGGATCTATCAGTAAAGAGCAGCTTGTTGATTATTGGTTAGCTGAAGGTTTGCTATTACATGATCGTGAGAATGGTTATCTGATATTCCGGAGTCTCGTTTCAGCCTGCTTGTTGCAGGCCAGTGGCTCAATGTCTTCAAAGGTAAAAATGCACCATGTAATCAGGCAACTGGGGCTTTGGTTGGTCAACAAGTCAGATACAAAGTTTCTTGTTCAACCAGGGATGGCCTTGGATAATGCTCCATCAGCTGGAGAATGGAATGAGGCTACAAGGATCTCCATCATGTCTAATAACATCACTGAGCTTTCTTTCTCGCCAAAGTGCAAAAATGTCA
Source organism: Aegilops speltoides (assembly GCA_021437245.1). Lineage (NCBI taxonomy): Eukaryota > Viridiplantae > Streptophyta > Magnoliopsida > Poales > Poaceae > Aegilops > Aegilops speltoides. The sequence goes on from CM038142.1 coordinate 438,387,596, forward strand.
CCACTTTGTTGATGCAGAACAACCCAAATTTGAACAAGATGAGCTATGGATTTTTCAGAACTATGTCATCCTTGAAAGTTCTAGATCTTTCTCATACTGCAATAACATCACTTCCAGAATGTGATGCATTGGTTGCATTGGAGCATCTGAATTTGTCTCACACACACATTAGGAGATTACCTGAGCGCCTATGGTTACTGAAAGAGTTGAGGCATTTGGATCTGAGTGTGACTGTTGCACTTGAAGATACCATGAACAACTGCTCAAAGTTGCACAAGTTGAAAGTGCTCAATCTCTTCCGCAGCCACTATGGTATCCGTGATGTTGACAACCTGAATCTGGATTCTCTGAAGGAACTACTGTTCCTTGGAATCACTATTTATGCAGAGGATGTGCTAAAGAAATTGAACATGCCTCGTCCTTTGGCAAAGTCAACACATCGCTTAAACTTGAAGTATTGTGCAGATATGCAATCAATCAAAATCTCTGACCTCAGCCACATGGAGCACCTTGAGGAGCTGTATGTTGAATCATGCTATGACCTGAACACAGTGGTTGCTGATGCTGAGCTTACAACTTCACAGTTGCAGTTCCTGACCCTGTCAGTTCTTCCCTCGTTGGAAAGTGTCCTTGTTGCACCAATGTCCCATAATTTTCAGTACATCCGCAAATTGATCATTTCACACTGCCCCAAGTTGTTGAACATCACATGGGTCCGAAGACTTCAGCTTCTTGAGAGGCTTGTCATATCTCATTGTGATGGGGTGCTCGAAATTGTTGAAGATGAGGAGCAGTATGGAGAACAAATGAAAATGCAGAATCATGCTTCAGATGAAGAAGAAGATCATGCTATGGTAGAAACTTCACGGAATGACACAGGGCAGAGTGACTTCCCAAAGTTGAGATTGATCGTATTGACAGGACTTAAGAAGCTGAGAAGTATTTGTAAAGCAAGAGAATTCCCATGCCTTGAGACCCTTCGGGTGGAGGATTGCCCAAAACTGAGAAGCATCCCACTGAGCTGCACGCATAACTATGGGAAACTGAAGCAGATATGTGGTTCAGTTGAATGGTGGGAGAAACTGCAGTGGGAAAATAGGGAGGAGGTGGCATGTCTGGACAGCAAGTACTTCATTCCAATCTGACAGAACCCCAATCTCAATGGCTTTTGCATGGCACGCAGGTGACTTAGTTCTGTCTTCAGTCTTCACGCAAATAAGAGGTCTCCTCTTAAATTGTTTAAAATTTGTATATGTGACAGGCATAGCTTCTGTACATTGTTAGTATTGTATTCATGTATACAATATGATATACTCTGTAATTTTCTGGTATTGCATTCGTGTAATATGAATTGTTCATTTAAATCATAGTCCAATAAGGCTCTGCGACTTTGTGTCCTATCAATTGTGAAATATCTCCATAAAATAGTTTCAGGGCATTATTAACTCAGTTACATGTAATACCCCTTCTCAAGATTTACAAGCCAAACCTTGCTGTGGCATGAACATCAGGCATGGCATTGGATGCACCACTTTGTTACAATAGAGTGATTGACTGATGTGATGATACGGGGAGAAATGTTTCACTGATTGGATTGTACCCGAAGTAAAAAATGCCTTGAACATTTCTACTATGTACAGGTACCTTTCTAGATTCTCTTTCCCGATGATTTATTTTGTACTTTAGCTATAAGACCTTGAGTGCTCACTACATTCTTGTGAAGTGCCTCCGAAAGGGAAAGGCTTTGGGATTGGCGAATGATCTGAGTTCTAGTAGCAGAAGCAAACACTACAACAGGCTGCTATTTCTTATCTGGTAGAGGTATCTCCTGCCTCTTGCTAGAATAAGGTACTGCATTATCCCAATCTCCGTTCCTTCTCTGTTTTGAATTCAGAAACAGCATATTTAATAATTTTACTTAGTATAGTCGAACGATGTGTTATTTCATTATTTTTCCAAAAGAACATTTGTCAGAAACAGCCAGCAATTGTCTTTTAGCCGAAATAGCTTGGTCAACTCCGTAGATATGTTGTATGTTCATAGTTCTATGTGGTGTTTGCAAAATCCTGTCATCGGGAGATCTGCATCTGTTCTCAGTAGTTTTCTCATTGTTGGTCATACCTCGCACGCAATGTTCATCCTTCTGCTGGCAGCAAAGGAGAAGCAAGGAGTACAAGTATGCCAAGAGCCTCATTTCAAAAGTTCTATTCTACGACGTAGAACTATGTTTCCTCTCAATCTCTCATGGTAGCTAACTTGTAGAAGCCTAGCAGCTACTAGTATTTTTCATGCATTCTTCCAATGTAAACTGCATGGGGAAAATCAATTCACGTTCTGAAATTTTTGATATTCCAAGTATAGGAAAAACAACCAACCACCATAGCCTTGCAGAAGATCACATACTCGCTGACAGATATAAATATGTTTTCCTGTAAATATTATGAATGGTGAAAATATTATGAATTACTCCCTCCGTCCCATAATGTAAGACGTTTTTTGACACTAGTGTCAAAAAACGTCTTACATTATGGGACGGAGGGAGTAGTATTTAATATCAGCCAGCTAAGCTGTGTCCACATGATTTGAGTCGAAGTCTGAAAATGACAACAATTTCGGACATTGTTAAACGGAGGATTAGGCAATGATAGAGCCAGGTCAGACAATGATTCGTCAGCAGTTTTAGATATTGTTAAACGGAGGATTAGGCAGAGTGGCAGACCACTTGCAAGACCAGGTTGTGAGAGAAGACTAAAGGGACATACGTAGTACCTAGCTACTCCCTTAAGGTTAGTATAAAGTTGAGTCATCTATTTTGGAACGGAGGGAGTAGTAATGAAAATGGAATACATTATGACAGCAACTTGAGAAGGGATACGCGGTACCTACTTCCAGCATCTCCAGTAGATCATCACTAAATTATGGTTGGAGTAAAATATGTACCCCTCCGTTCCCAAATATTTGTCTTTCTAGATATTTCAACAAGTGACTACATACGAAGCAAAATGAGTGAATCTACATTCTAAAATATGTCTACATACATCCGTATGTTGTAGTCCATTTGAAATGTCTAGAAAGACAAATATTTGGGAACGGAGGGAGTACATCACTAAAAAGAGATTTTTTTTTTCATCACCAAAAATCTTCAACTCTAACAAATGATGTAAAAAAGGTGTTGCAAAATACATCACGGTTTGTGTTCTTGTGAGTGCCCTATTTTACATTATCAGTTGGAACACTTGGTGATGTAAAAATAACACTTCACTATGCAAAATTTGCTTCAGCCGCACGGTCCCCTGGTGATGTAAAATATGCTCTAGAGCATCAAGTGATGCAAATGCCCTATTTTACATCTAGAGCAAAGCTGTAATAAAAATATTTGCATCTACTCAACCATGGCCGCCCTTCGGTTACTGAGCTGCTCATGAAGATCAAGGAGGAGGCCGCCCTTTGGGCTGCCGCCGGTGCGTTAGGACTTAGAGCTATCATCCCGCAAACCTGAGACATCCATTGACTACCATCCAGAGGTGTAACCGCCTCCTAGGAGGATTGTCACTATTAACCCCACTTTTCAATACAAAGAAACGCAAGCTCTTTTGCGTTTTCTCGAAAAAACTCCCCCCGTTCCTAAACATATGTCTTTGTAGAGATTTCACTATGGACCACATACAGATGTATATAGATGCATTTTAACATGTAGATTCACTCATTTTGCTCCGTGGAATCTCTACAAAGACTTATATTTAGAAACGGAGGGAGTACATCATTATCAGAGTGTCGTCTTTTGCTCTTCGTGATGTAAAAGTGGTCCCAATCTGTTTTACATCATCTATTTGAAGCCTTTTTTTTTGTTGGCAACATCACCACTGTTCTGCTTAAAAATCATACTACTCCACAAGATGCATGCTTAATTATTACTCCCTCTACCCTGAATTACTTGTTGCATAGATGGTTGTATCTAGAGGTATGTTTAGTTCTAGACACATTTATGGCTCCTTTGATTCAAAGAAATTTTATAGGATTTCTGGAGGATTAAAATCCTTAGGATTTTTTCCTATGTTGGTCCTTTGATTCATAGGATTGAATCCTACGGGATTTTTTTCCTATGGAATCATTTGTACTACATTTCACAGAAAATCTAACATCCACTCTAACCTCTTTTTACAATTCCTCTCTTTTTCCCATGCCATCAAACACTCATTGCTAATTCTATAGGATTCAAATGGGCATGCCATTCCAACCCTATATTTTTCATATTACTATGTTTCTAAAATCCTACGAATCAAAGAGGCCCTTATTTCTATCAATTAATAAGTAAGTAACCCCGGCCGGCTGCCGTGTCTGACTAATCGTGGTGTTCAGACATCAGAAAGCGTGCCAAGTCCAACTTGAGGCCGCCAGTGGATGAGAAGAAGTACTTGGGGAAATGGTGATGGGCCCCACGCAATGAATAAATGCGTCCACGTTCCCTGGCTCTCTATCCTCCTGAGCCGAGTCAAACGCTCCTACCTACCTCCTGCCCTGCTCTCCATCCACACCAGATCAGGGAGGGCGCTGCGGGGTGCTCGCCGGAGCGCAGAGAGGAGAGGAGGTGACGGCCGATGATTTGCTTGCTTCGTTGAGCAGCGGTTGGTTTGCTTCATCACATCTTTCCATTCTTGGATAGCCACACCGACCCGGCGACCACCTCTCTGCTGGTACGATATCCCATCCACATCCCCTCCTCAACTCTCCTCCATATGCCCCGTAGCTTCACAAGAGTAACCAGGCAACATCTAAAATAATTCACTACTCACGCAGGAGCTAGCTGCAGGCCTTGCATTTCCAGGTAATTAGTTACTGATTAACATCTTTTTATTGAACCTCTGCTAGCTTAACCATGTTTAACTCAGCTTTTTGCATGCTTACTGTCGATTTGCTGCCAACATGCTACACTTACCTCTCGGTCTAGTACAACTAGTTGACAGGGATTCATGCAAACAGCAATACTAATGTTGGGTTTATTTTTATTTTTATCTATTTATGTTTTTCGAAAAGGAGGATGCATGAAAGAGATATATGCTTGCTTGTTTTGTTTCGTAGCAACTTATTCAGAAATAGTACTGCTTCATAGTATATATAATGCTACGCCTCAAGGAAAAAAAAACAGAAACAGTCTAACTAGTTTTAGAAGTTTATGTTAGGGGTCAAAGTTTTTCAATATATTCGCAAAACAGATGATGGTCTCTTGATCTGCTCTAACAACAAATAGTAGTGTCTCATAAGAAATTATGTGCTTCATCTTGTTTCAAGCTAGGTTATAAGAACTCACATTACATATAACTGGAGTATCAATGGATCCCCAAGCTAGTAGTAGTAGGAGTATTACACAAAGTGACCTGGAGCGCATGCTAATTGATGAAGCCGCAGAGCCCAGGGCCCTTCCATTCTCACTTTTGGAGAAGATCACAAACAATTTCTATTATAAGAACGTAATTGGTAGAGGTGGTTTTGCGGTGGTTTATAAGGTATGGTGACCATTCCCTATTTTATTTTTACTGCTCAAAATAACTTTACATCAAATGAACGCTAAATCTATCCATGCATATATCACGGCTGCAGGGAAAGCTTGAGAATGGGGAGGTCGCCGTAAAGAGGTTAGACGATGCGTATAAGTATGAGAAAGAATTCCTCCGAGAGGTTGAATCTCTCATGAAGGTGAAGCATAAAAATATAGTACGGTTCCTAGGGTATTGTGTTGACATACAAGGGGAGGTGGATAGGTACAATGGAAAATTTGTTATGGCCGATGTACAAGAAAGATTGCTCTGCTTTGTGTATCAACCTAACGGCAGTCTGGATAAGCATATCAAAGGTAGGATCATGTGCCACCTAATATTTCTCTTCACTTTTATTATCTCCATTCAAGGTGACTTGGTTCAAGCAGCACATGCATATGACTGAAATCATTTACCTTGTTGTACGCTATGGTGCCTTAGAAATTAAAGAGGTGAAGTGTCTCAGTTACGCACTAAACCCCCTAACCCATTTCTCATATGTAGACACATCTTGTTGGATTGAATGGAAAACATGTTATCGTATAATCAAGGGGATATGTGCAGGGCTACATTATCTACACAGTATAAATATTATGCACCTCGACTTGAAACCTTCAAATATATGTATGGATGATAATATGATACCAAAAATAACTGACTTTGGTGTCTCGAGGAACTTTAAGGAAATGCAAACCCGAACCACATTGATACAAACATTATTGGAACGATGTAAGCAATCTAAAGCATATTGTAAGCTAAACTTTTATCTTTTACAAGTATGATTGTATCAACTAATTGGTCTATTCGTTTCCATGCAGTGGATATTTAGCACCAGAATTCCGCACCAATGTAATCACACGCAAGTTTGACTTGTATAGTCTTGGTATTATAGTCATGGAGATATTGACCGGAAAGAGGGAGTCTCAACCTGTTGAGAGTGTAAGAACAAATATGTCACCATTCAAGATAAATTCTCAATTGATAATAGCTCAATCAGCTTAGGCTTGAACATTGCATGATATTAGTATATCCTAATTTCTTACAATTTTCATTGTAGTATCATTTGTGGAAGTGTACATCTGAAAGTGCAAAGTAGCATAGACGGAAAATATAATTTGACATGGGAAGAAAGTTAGCATTCTTGGTAAGGAAACTTGACAGAAACTAACATGGTACATAAATTATGAAGAAGATTTGAAAGTAAAAGATCGAGAACGTAGTCAATTTCTCCAAAGTCTGGTAGTCCATATATATAGTGACACTTTTCATCTTGGACCATTTGGGCTCCTGCTTCTTTTCAAAGAAAAAATGTATGCACATTGATCACTACTAAAAAGACTAAAAGGAGCAATGTAGAATTCAAAATACATACAAATACATTGTCGCCTAAGTTACTATTATCTGAAAGGAGTAGCGTACCATTTGTTTCTAGATTTTTAATAAAATATAAAGGTGCAATTTTCATGGTGCTAGATCACACTAGAAACTATGAGAGTGCATCATCTTTGTTGTAGTTTGAGTTGATGTGGTTTACGACTTTACGTGTCAACATCGGGTGTGGAGTTCGCTTATAGAATACATATGTGCTTTAATATCTGTGTAAGGAGATGTTTCTGATCCATTTCATATACCATATGGCTATTTCTTAGGTGCTTGAAAGTTGGAACAATAGGTTGGAGCTATCACAGGGAGACCAGCATTATGAACAAATACGAGTATGCGCTGAGATTGGGATTGAGTGCATACAAGACGATCCAACAAAGAGACCCGCTAATATGACACATATAATGGATAGGCTGGCTGTAACAGAAAGAACAGAGGTATGTTTAAAAATCCCCTTCCAAAATTGAGATTGATCGTTCAACTCTGCTATGTATACACAAGATAAAATCTGGTAGAATGGTTGATGCCTTATCTAGAACTATTGCATGTGCTGTAGCTCTATTTTTTTATATTGTGCAGGGATCTGCTTACATTCTTTTAAATACATATGCTTGGGAATTGGGATCTGCTCAAAATGTTTATTGCACAACACTGTGAAACACATCCTAAAATAATCAATAGTTGCTAAGCTTCTTATTAGTTGATGACTAAGGCCTCGGTTGCACGGGTAGAAACTTTTTTCCGACCCCATCTGATGATCCAAGCAATGTGTGTGCGTGACTTGAAACACATTATCGTCCATTCCATGGATCCTTCATCCTCGCAGCTCTCTGCCCTCCACCTGCTCTCGATCACCGCAGCCGGATGAACACACACGGGTACGAGTTGTTTTCATGAGATTAGTGGTTAGGGTCGTTGGGCCTGATGCTGCAAGGGTTTCCTGAATCTCTCCTTTTGGCGAAATCACTTAGGTACCCCTTGCAAAGATCACTCCCACTTTCTCAAGGACTGACAAGTGACAACCTGGGAGTTTGTTCGTAGATTTATTTTTCAAAACGTGTTTTTCTTTTCTTTTTTGAGAGACGTAGGCGTGCCTCTCACAAAAGCAAACATGTGCCTCTCATGGAAGGAGGCACAACCGTGTCTCTAGCAGTAGCAAATCTATGCCTCCACGAGAAAAAAAATATGTGCCTCTTATGGAGGCAAAAAAAACACGGGTGTGTCCGGGGCGTGCTACTTGTGAGCTGCATTGAGTTTTTTCCCGAAGAGGAAGGGAGATGCAATATATTAGCGGATAGTATTTCCTTAGTTGAGAACCAAGGTTATCGAATCCAGTAGGAGATTCACGCAAACAACCGTCGGCACCACCTACACACAAAAGAGCAAATACCTGAACCCAACGCTGGCAAGAGGGTCATCAATCCTCTTGTACTCATTAATTGCAAGGATTAAATCTGATAGTTGTAGATAGATAAAATTCAAACTAAAATAAAAGTAATAAAATTGCATCAAGGTATTTTTGGTTTTTGTAATATAATTAAAGTAGACCGGGGGGGGGGGGCATAGTTTTCACTAGAGACATCTCTTTCATAAGCATGGCATACGGTGGGTAGACAAATTACTGTTGGACAATTGATAGGAAAGCACATAGTTATGATGTTATTCATGGCATGATCATGTATATAGGCATTACGTCCATGACAAGTAGACCGACTCCTACTGCATCTACTACTATTACTCCACCAATCAACCGCTATCCAGCATGCATCTATAGTATTAAGTTCATAACAAACAGAGTAACGCTTTACGTATGATGACATAATGTAGACCCAATAAAATCAAGCAATATAATTGAACCGCGTTGTTTTTCCCTTAGTAGCAACAATGCAATACGCGCCTCGCTACCCCATCTGTCACTAGGTGAGGACACCGCAAAATTGAACCCACTACCATGCACCACTTTCACTTAAGACCTAATGTCAACTTGGCCAAAGAAAACTCATAGAGCGGAGAGCATTACATAGCTACAACAATCATACATACTAAGGTTCGTAATATAACTCAATTACTTTCAATGAATAATCTTATCATAAACTCACAATTCATCGGATCCCAGCAAACACACCACACAAAAATATTACATCATATCGATATTTGAAGAGAACGATGTATTGAAGATCAGAGAGAGAGAGAGAGAGAGAGAGAGAGGGAGGGAGGGAGAGGGAGAGAGAGGGAGAGAGAGAGAGAGAGAGTCATCTAGCTAATCACTATGAACTCATAATTCCTATAGGAACTACTCACACATCATTGGAAGGGCAGCAATGTTGATGTAGAAGCTCTCCGTGGTCGATTCCCCCTCCGGCAGAGTACTGGCGGAGGCCTTCAAATGAGATCGTGAAAGAACAGGGCCTTGTGGCGGCGGAATAATTGTTTCGGGACTCTGTGTGGTGTTTTTGGGATTTTAGAGAATTTATAGAAGTGGAATTAGGTTAGGAGGAGTTACGAGGGGCCCACAAGCTCAGGTGGTGCCCCCACCCCCCGACGCGCAGGGTGAGCTTGTGGATCCCTCGTAAGGATTCTGGCCTCCGCCCAAAGCTTCCTGTGTGTCTTCTGGTCCAAAAAAATCACCGTAAATTTTTATCCCGTTTGGACTTCGTTTGGTATAGTTTTTCTCTGAAACAATAAAATAGACAAAAACAGGAAACTGTCACTGGGAACTAGGTTAAAAGGTTCGTTTTAAAAAATGATATAAAATTGCATATAAAGGATGTAAGATTGATATAGTAATAGCATGAAACAATCAAAAATTATAGATACATCGGAGATGTATCAGCATCCCCAAGCGCCTACAATTTTAGTTTAATCCAACAGTGTATGTACGTAAAAGGCCGTCTCTCTATCTTGTGATAAATCACGGCAGCGCGTACGGGCTACACAATGTGTAGAGCAACATTAAGTGAATGAATGATTCAATCGACAAGTTGAGCAAGGAGAAGCAAAACTTATGATTCCCTCCTGTGCGGCGCGCAATGGTCACCTTGCTTCTAGCCGACAAACGGCGTCACATAACTTAGTGACAGAGATCTGGATGGCGTACCATCGATACGTCAACGACCACATTGGATTGTTGGATGATGTGCATGTTGTATGGGAGCAATGTACTCTCGTGCGTGAAACGAATCATGCACGCGCTGCCAAAAGCGACCCCCTCTGCTCCTGCCTAAGAAATCCATGGATACAGCCAACCACGCATCGTACAACAACTCATCCTCCATGAATGAGTACCCCACCATCCTTCGTACTCTAGAAAATGACATGTCGTTCGAAAATAAGCTCAATGTCATTTGACCGAACACATGCTGGGCGTGGTGACCGCCATGGACGTAATCGACAGGGGGGAGTGTACCCGCCTACGGACATGTCATGGGTGGACGACGCCGTCACAAAAGGCGAGCGGGCACGTCAATGATGGTTGCGGAGGTCCGGCAATGCCCGTGTGTCGGCCGGAGAGGAACCGTGACGGAGGAGGATGGCGACAGGGGTTTTGGGTGGGCCAGGGTAGTCAGAAGCGGGCATAGGTGCTGTCCGAACTCCCGCAAAGCCCCACTAGTTTGTCTCTCTTTTGCGGAAAAAAGGTGCGTCCGGACCGCTCAACGGACTGATACAAGATGACATTGGATGGCACAACATGTCCAGACCGGCGTGGTGGAGAGTACATAGACAGTTTGAGGGTCGTCGTTGGAGATGTCCTAAGGAAGAGCAAGTTGCGAAAATTGCTTTTGGAGGCCGAGCTCCATGGAGAGGCCTCCTTTTGCAAAATTCAAAATTCATAGTTTTACATTTTAAAAAATTCTCAAAAAATAAAGATATACATGGGAGTGTAATGTACATGTGTGTACATTTTCAGAACAAAATATGTTGAAATGAGGGCTATGTAAAAAAACAAATCTGAGGCTTTTTAACACATGGTACTATTCATCCTCAAAGTCCAGAATTTTGTCTTTTTATTACAGGTCGCATTTCAATGTATTTCGTCCTAAATTTTTACACACAAATACATTTCATCCTTGTATACTCGCATAATTTTTTTTCAATTTTTTCCGAAACCTGGAAGTTTGAATTTTGATTTTTTTTTTTCAAAAATAAAGGGCTCCATGGAGCTTGGTCACCAAAACGTCTTTCTCAAATAATTGCAACTATACAATTTTATGTGCACAAAAGCCCCACTTCTATTATCTGGCACCGGGGCCCCTCATATATCAGGGCCGGCCCTGTTCCTAGTGTCTGAAGTGACCAGTGCCGCCGGTTCTTGCCTGCAGCCCCTCTGCGAATGCTTGGATGGCACAGGCATGCTGGACGCGTCCAACTGGGCAGATCTCGACAAGGCCAAGAAGCTACTGCTTGCTGTCGAGACGACGGTGAGAGCGCGAGTCACCGCAGAGGTGGACAAGCTGAACATCTGTGACCCTCAGGTGCAGGTCTGGCTGAGGCATGTCGAAGAGCTACAGCTGGATGCCATCGATGAGGACTACAGCCAGTTGAGGAAGTATTCTTGCCTCGGCCAGTGCACCATCCATGCTCACCGGCGTACATCGATCGGTAGGCGTGTTCTTAAGGCTCTTGATGAGGCAAATAAACTTATTGAAGAAGGGAGGCGGTTCAAGAAATTTGGATTAAAGCCCCTGCCCAAGATTGTTGATCCCTTGCCACAAATCGAAACATGTGGTTTGGAGACCATGCTGAGTCAGCTCCATGATCTGTTTGAGAAGGGCGACTCGAACATAATTGGTGTGTGGGGTCAAGGAGGTGTTGGCAAGACGACGCTTCTACATGTTTTCAACAATGATCTTGGAAAGAAGGTCCATGATTATCAGGTATGCTGCTTTCTCCAAGACTGCAATTTATCCCTCGGAGTGCATATTTATCTGTACATTAATGTTGCTATTTAACTTAAGAGAATACTTATTTCAGTGACCATGCTTACATTTGGAATGATACTCAAAGAAATGTTATGTACAAACAGCAAAAAAAAAATTTGGCTGCCATGAATTTTAGTGAAGACAGCAAGTTTCATTGTAGAGCAGCTACACAGTGCACTGAAGTAGTTAAGTCTGAAGTAAATGCTGGTGTTCTTGTACAGGCATAAGAAATTTAACACGGTTTTCACACGGAGAGACAGTTATCAACCATTTCAGCATGAAAATTTGACTGGTTCATAGATAGGTACACATTAGCCAGTAGATATAGACATGAAAAATGCATTGTTATTTGATGCAGTTAGTGTGTGTCATTACCTTCTAGCTATAATAGATGGTCTCATTTTACTTAATTTGCTTGTGCCAGGTTGTTATCTTTATTGAAGTGTCCAATTCAGAGACGCTGAACACAGTGGAGATACAACAGACTATCTCCGAAAGGCTCAACTTGCGATGGAATGATGCAGAGCCAATTGCCAAACGGGCCAGATTCTTGATAAAGGCACTTGCTAGGAAAAGATTTGCAATCCTGCTTGATGATGTAAGGAAGAAATTCCGACTGGAGGATGTTGGTATCCCAACTCCAGATACCAAAAGTCAGAGCAAGCTGATCCTCACATCACGTTACCAAGAAGTATGCTTCCAGATGAATGCACAAAGAAGCTTGATTAAGATGCAGATTTTGGGTAACGATGCTTCATGGGAACTTTTTTTGAGCAAGCTGAGCAAGGAGGCTAGTGCAACAATTAAATCGCTTGGTTCCCAGAATACTTCTAGAGAGCATGCTATGGCAATAGCCCGAAGTTGTGGAGGCCTGCCCCTTGCACTCAATGTCATTGGGACCGCTGTGGCAGGCTTGGAAGAGAGCGACTGGAAATATGCTGCGGATGCAATTACTACTAACATGGAGAATATTGATGGTGTGGATGAAATGTTTAGTCAGTTGAAATACAGCTATGACAGGCTAACACCCACTCAACAACAGTGTTTCCTATACTGCACTCTTTTCCCTGAATATGGATCTATTAGTAAAGAGAAACTTGTTGATTATTGGTTAGCTGAAGGTTTGCTATTAAATGACTATCAAAAGGGTTATCAGATAATCCGCAGTCTTGTTTCAGCCTGCTTGTTGCAGGCCAGTGGCTCAATGTCAACAAAGGTAAAAATGCACCATGTAATTAGGCAACTGGCGCTTTGGTTGGTCAACAAGTCAGATACAAAGTTTCTTGTTCAACCAGGGATGGCCTTGGATAATGCTCCATCAGCTGGAGAATGGAATGAGGCTACAAGGATCTCCATCATGTCTAATAACATCACCGAGCTTTCTTTCTCGCCAAATTGCAAAAATGTCACCACTTTGTTGATGCAGAACAACCCAAATTTGAACAAGATGAGCTATGGATTTTTCAGAACTATGTCGTTATTGAAAGTGCTGGATCTTTCTCATACTGCAATAACTTCACTTCCAGAATGTGATACATTGGTTGCATTGGAGCATCTGAATTTGTCTCACACACACATTGTGAGGTTACCTGAGCGCCTATGGTTACTAAAAGAGTTGAGGCATTTGGATCTGAGTGTGACTATTGCACTTGAAGATACCCTGAACAACTGCTCAAAGTTGCACAAGTTGAAAGTTCTCAATCTCTTTCGCAGCCGCTATGGTATCCGTGATGTTGACAACCTGAATCTGGATTCCCTGAAGGAACTACTGTTCCTCGGAATCACTATTTATGCAGAGGATGTGCTAACGAAATTGAACATGCCTGGTCCTTTGGCAAAGTCAACACATCGCTTAAACTTGAAGTATTGTGCAGATATGCAATCGATCAAAATCTCTGACCTCAGCCACATGGAGCACCTTGAGGAGCTGTATGTAGAATCATGCTATCACCTGAAGACAGTGGTTGCTGCTGCTGAGCTTACAACTTCACACTTGCAGTTCCTGACCCTGTCAGTTCTTCCCTCGTTGGAAAGTGTCCTTGTTGCACCAATGTCCCATAATTTTCAGTACATTCGCAAATTGATCATTTCGCACTGCCCCAAGTTGTTGAACATCACATGGGTCCGTAGACTCCGGCTTCTTGAGAAGCTTGTCATGTCTCATTGTGATGGGATGCTCGAAATTGTTGAAGATGAGGAGGACGAGGAGCAGTATGGAGAACAAATGAAAATGCAGGATCACGCTACAGGGCACTGTGACTTTCCAAAGTTGAGATTGATGGTATTGACGGAACTTAAGAAGCTGAGACATATTTGTAAATCAAAAGAATTCCCATGCCTTGAGACCCTTCGGGTGGAGGATTGCCCAAATCTGACAAGCATCATGCTGAGCTACACGCATAACTATGGGAAACTGAAGCAGGTTGTGTGGCTCCGCTGATTGGTGGGGGGAACTGGAGTGGGAAATAGGAAAGAGGCGGCATGTCTGGACAGCAAGTACTTCATTCAAATCTGACAGAACCCCAATTTCAATGGCTTTTGTATGACATGCAGGTGGCTTAGTTCTATCTTCTGTCTTCCCACAAATAAGAGGTCTCCTCTTAAATTGTTTAAAATTTGTATATGTGACGGCGTAGCTTCTATACATTTTTTGAACTACATTCGTGTATATGGTATACTCTGCAATATGCTGATATTGCATTCATGTAATACGATTTGTTTATTTAAATCACAGTCAATAAGGGTCTGTGACCTTGTGTCTTATCACTTGTGCAATCTCTTCATAAACAAGTTTCAGGGTCATTATTAACCCAGTTACATAGGATCATTACCCTTCTCAAGATTTGAGCCAAACCTTAGACCTGGCATGAACATCAAGCATATGGCATGGGATGCACCACTTTGTTACAATATAGGGATTGACTGATTTGATGAGATCAGGCGAAATGTTTCACTGATTGGATCATATCTGAAGTAAAAAATGGCTTCAACATTTCTAGTTTATAGAGGTACCTTTTGTAGATTCTTTTTCTCGATAATATTATTTCGTACTTTGCCTATGAGCCCTTCATTCCCACAGCATTCAGAATCTAAGATGGCATGTGAAGTGCATCTGAAAGGGAAAGGCATTTGGATTGGCAAATGATCTTAGTTCCAGTTGCAGAGGTAAACACTACAACAGGCCTGCTACTTCTTATTCGGTAGGGGTATCTCCCTGCCTCTCTTTTTTGGGACATCCCTGCCTCTTGTTAGAACAAGGTATTGTTGTTGTCCCAATTTCTGTTCCTTCTCTGCTTTAAAGTCAGAAACAGCAGATTATATATTTTTACCTAGTATAGTCAAACAATGTACAGTATTATTTAAAAAGGAAAATTGAAAAGAACATTTGTGAGAAGCAGCCAGCGTTTTTCTTTAGCAGTAATCGGTTGGTTAACTCCATTGATGTGTTGTATGTTCTATCTCCTGTTACCAGAATTATCATCAGGAAATCAGTGTTGGATAAGTGAGCAACTAAGTTTCCTGAGGGCCAAAGGCCATTACATATACATGTGTGTCAAAGTGCAGAAAACCCCTTATACAACGGGGATATACCGAAAAGGGACTACCCCTCAAACTCATGGTGGATCAACAACACTGAGTTTGGAGAGGAAAAAGGTATGCTGTGCTCGAGTCTGTGCCTTCGTGAAGAAGTCAGCCAACTGTAACTCGAGGGCACATAGTGAAGGGCGAGAGTCCGATCTCGCCTGCAAAGACGCACAAAGTGGGCATCCACACCGATGTGCTTGGTGAGCTCATGCTTCACCGGTCGCGCAATATCTTGATAGCACCAAGATCTTGTCGACAAGAAGGGAGTTGAGGTAGTAGCCATGACACCAAAATCCTCAAGTAACCATCGCAACCAGATCACCTCACCCGTCAACATAGCCATGGCTCGCAACTCACCTCTCAGACTCGAGCGAGCTGCGATCTGTTTCTTTGTCTTCCGTGCAATCGAGAGCCACCAAGAAAGACACAAGATGGCAGACAAAGGCCGATCGAGGGATCACTAGCCTGTAGCATCGAGTAAGCCGGAGCTCAAGAGAACTGGAGCGAGGAAAGAAAAGGCGCTGAGAGATCGTGCCACGAAGATATCGTAGAACACGGAGGAGGTGACTATAGTGGACAGAGGTGGGGCTGAAACAAACCGACTCAGATGTGAACGGATAGGAGATGTCGGGACGTGTAAAGAAGATAGACAAGGCTACCGACGAGGTGACGATAGCGAGTGGGATTAGGAAGAGGGTCACCATCGAGGCATCGGTTGAATGTTGAGCTCCATAGGAGTCACAACAAGGCGGTCATCACTAAGAGCAGCTCGAGCAAGAAGATCCTGAATGTATTTCTCTTGAGAGATGTAGAAGCCATCAGAGGTGGAGGAGATCTCAATCCCAAGAAAATAGCGAAGAGGACCAAGATCAGTCATAAGGAACTGCTCATGAAGGCGGGCCTTAACAAAGGCAATGTAATCACTGTCGTCACCAGTGATGATCATGTCATCAACATAGAGAAGGAGAAGAGTCCGACCACGAGGAGACGTGTGAATAAACAGCGCGGGATCATGGTCACTGGGCAAGAAACCAGCCGCGGTCACCACAGATGCGAAGCGCTCAAACCAGGCGCGAGGGGCCTGTTTGAGACCATATAGAGAGCGGCGAAGTCTACAGACCATACCATCAGGAGCATAGTACCCCTGTGGTGGCTGCATATAAACCTCCTCATGAACGAAATATGCCCTAGAGGCAATAATAAAGTTATTATTTATTTCCTTATATCATGATAAATGTTTATTATTCATGCTAGAATTGTATTAACCGGAAACATAATACATGTGTGAATATATAGACAAACAGAGTGTCACTAGTATGCCTCTACTTGACTAGCTTGTTAATCAAAGATGGTTATGTTTCCTAACCATGAACAAGGAGTTGTTATTTGATTAACAAGGTCACATCATTAGTTGAATGATCTGATTGACATGACCCATTCCGTTAGCTTAGCACCCGATCGTTTTAGTATGTTGCTATTGCTTCCTTCATGACTTATACATGTTCCTGTGACTATGAGATTATGCAACTCCCGTTTACCGGAGGAACACTTTGTGTGCTACCAAACGTCACAACGAATCGGGTGATTATAAAGGTGCTCTCTGTGTGTCTCCAAAGGTACTTGTTGAGTTGGCATATTTCGAGATTAGGATTTGTCACTCCGAATGTCGGAGAGGTATCTCTGGGCCCTCTCGGTAATACACATCACTTAAGCCTTGCAAGCATTTCAGCTAATGAGTTAGTTGCGAGATGATGTATTACAGAACGAGTAAAGAGACTTGCCAGTAACGAGATTGAACTAGGTATTGGATACCGACGATCGAATCTCGGGCAAGTAACATACCGATGACAAAGGGAACAACGTATGTTGTTATGCGGTTTGACCGATAAAGATCTTCGTAGAATATGTAGGAACCAATATGGGCATCCAGGTCCCACTATTGGTTATTGACCAGAGACGTGTCTCGGTCATGTCTACATTGTTCTCGAACCGTAGGGTCCGCACGCTTAAGGTTTCGATGACAATTATATTATGAGTTTATGTATTTTGATGTACCAAGGTTGTTCGAGTCCGGATGTGATCACGGACATGACGAGGAGTCTTGAAATGGTCGAGACATAAAGATTGATATATTGGACGGATATATTTGGACACGGAAAGGTTCCAGATGAGATTGGGATTATACTAGGAGTTCCGGAGGTTACCGAACCCCCAGTAAGTATATGGGCCTTATTGGGCCTTAGTGGAAGGAAGGAGAAGGAGCAAGGAGGCGCCCCCAAGCCCAATCTGAATTGGGAGGGGGGCCGGCCCCCCCTTTCCTTCTCTCCTCCCCCCTCTTCCTTCCTTCTCCTACTCCGAATAGGAAAGGGGGGCCAAACCTACTTGGAGTAGGTTTTCCCCCCCTAGGGCGCGCCTCCCCCTTGGGCTGGCCTCCTCCTCCTCCCTCCTTTATATACGGGGCGGGGGCACCCCATAGACACACAAGTTGATCATTGAGATCGTTCCTTAGCGTGTGCGGTGCCCCTCCACAAGATTACACCTCGGTCATATTGTAGCGGTGCTTAGGCGAAGCCTGCGCGAAGAGAACATCAAGATCGCCACCACGCCGTCATGCTAACGGAACTCCTCCCCGCCTCTGCTGGATCGGAGATCGGGTGCGCCATCGAGCTGTACGTGTGTCAAGAACTCGGAGGTGCCGAGTAACGGTGCTTGGATGGGTTGAATCGGGAGGACGACGACTACTTCCTCTACGTTGCGCCAACGCTTCGCTCGGTCACGAGGGTACGTGAGACAACACTCTCCCTCTCGTTGCTATGCATCACCATGATCTTGCGTGTGCGAGGGAAATTTTTGAAATTACTACGTTCCCCAATAGTGGCATCCGAGCCTAGGTTTTATGGTTTGATGTTATATGCACGAGTAGAACACAAGTGAGTTGTGGGCGATATAAGTCATACCGCTTACCAGCATGTCATACTTTGGTTGGCGGTATTGTTGGATGAAGCGGCCGGACCGACATTACGCCAGACGCTTACGCGAGACTGGTTTTACCGCCGTGCTTTGCACACAGTGACTAGCGGGTGTCGGTTTCTCCAACTTTAGTTGAACTGAAAGTGCTACGCCCGGTCCTTGCGAAGGTTAAAACAGCATCAACTTGACAAACTATTGTTGTGGTTTTGATGCGTAGGTGAGATTGGTTCTTGCTTAAGCCCGTAGCAGCCACGTAAAACTTGCAACAACAAAGTAGAGGACGCCTAACTTGTTTTTGCGGGGCATGTTGTGATGTGATATGGCCAAGACATGATGCTATATTTTATTGTATGAGATGATCATGTTTTGTAACCGGTTATCGGCAATCGGCAGAGCCATATGGTTGTCGCTTATTGTATGAAATGCAACGCTACGTAATTGCTTTACTTTATCTCTAAGCGGTAGCGATAGTCGAGAAGCAATAGATGGCGAAACGACAACGATGCTACGATGGAGATCAAGGTGTCGCACGGTGACGATGGTGATCATGATGGTGCTTCGAGATGGAGATCACAAGCACAAGATGATGATGGCCATATCATATCACTTATATTGATTGCATGTGATGTTTATCCTTTATGCATCTTATCTTGCTTTGATCGACGGTAGCATTTTAAGATGATCTCTCACTAAAATTATCAAGAAGTGTTCTCCTGAGTGCACCGTTGCCAAAGTTCGTCGTGCCCGGACACCACGTGATGATCGGTGTGATAAGCTCCACGCTCATCTACAACGGTGCAAGCCAGTTTTGCACACGCAGAATACTCGAGTTAAACTTGACGAGCCTAGCATATGCAGATATGGCCTCGAACACGGAGACCGAAAGGTCGAGCGTGAATCATATAGTAGATATGATCAACATAAGATGTTCACCATTGAAAACTACTCCATCTCACATGATGATCGGTTATGGTTTAGTTGATTTGGATCACGTGATCACTTAGATGACTAGAGAGATGTCTGTCTAAGTGGGAGTTCTTAAGTAATATGATTAATTGAACTTAAATTTATCATGAACTTAGTACCTGATAGTATCTTGCTTGTCTATGTTGATTGTAGATAGATGGCCCGTCTTTGTTGTTCCGTTGAATTTTAATGCGTTCCTTGAGAAAGCTAAGTTGAAAGATGATGGTAGCAACTACGCGGACTGGGTCCGAATTTGAGGATTATCCTCATTGCTGCACGAGAAAAATTACGCCCCGAAGCACCGCTGGGTGCCGAAGCTCTCTGCGATGCAACCGACGATGTTAAGAACGTCTGGTAGAGCAAAGTCGATGACTACTCGATAGTTCAATGTGCCATGCTTTACGGCTTAGAACCGGGACTTCAACGACGTTTTGAACGTCATGGAGCATATGAGATGTTCCAGAGTTGAAGTTAATATTCGTAAGAATGCCCGGATTGAGAGATATGAAGTCTCCAATAAGTTCTATAGCTGCAAGATGGAGGAGAATAGTTCGTCGGTGAGCACATACTCAAGATGTCCGGGTATTGTAATCACTTGATTCAACCGGGAGTTACTCTTCCGGATGATAGCGCCATTGATGAATTCTCCAATCACTTCCACCAAGCTACAAGAGCTTCGTGATGAACTATAATATGCAAGGGATGGATAAGACGATTCCGAGCTCTTCGCAATGCTAAAGGCTGCGGAGGTAGAAATCAAGAAGGAGCATCAAGTGTTGATGGTTAACAAGACCACTAGTTTCAAGAAAAGGGCAAAGGGAAGAAGAAGGAACTTCAAGAAGAACAGCAAACAAGTTGCTGCTCAAGAGAAGAAGCCCAAGTCTGGACCTAAGCCTGAAATCGAGTGCTTCTACCGCAAGCGGTAGTCCTTTGAAGCGGAACTGCCCCAAGTATTTGGCGGATAAGAAGGATGGCAAGGTGAACAAAGGTATATGTGATATACATGTTATTGATGTGTACCTTACTAGAGCTCGCAGTAGCACTGGTATTTGATCTTTGGTTCATTGCTAATATTTGCAACTCAAACAGGACTACGGATTGCTTAACACCGGCAAAGGACGAGGTGACGATGCTGGCGTGGGAAATGGTTCCAAAGTCGATGTGATCACGGTCGGCACGCTACCTCTACATCTACCTTTGGGATTAGTATTAGACCTAAATAATTGTTATTTGGTGCCGCGTTGAGCATGAACATTATATCTGGATCTTGTTTGATGCGAGACGATTATTCATTTAAATCGAGAGAATAATGGTTGTTCTATTTATATGAGTAATATCTTTTATGGTCATGCACCCTTGAGGAGTGGTCTATTTTGATGAATCTCGATAGTAGTGATACACATATTCATAGTGTTGAAGCCAAAAGATGCAGAGTTGATAATGATAGTGCAACTTATTTGTGGTAATCGCCGTTTAGGTCATATCGGTGTAAAGCGCATGAAGAAACTCCATCTTGATGGTCTTTTGGAACCGCTTGATTATGAATCACTTGGTACTTATGAACCGTGCCTTATGGGCAAGATTACTAAAACGCCGTTCTCGGTACTATGGAGAGAGCAACAGATTTGTTGGAAATCATACATACAGATGTATGTGGTCCGATGAATGTTGAGGCTCGTGGCGGATATCGTTATTTTCTCACCTTCACAGATGATTCAAGCAGATATGGGTATATCTACTTAATGAAGCATAAGTCTGAAACATTTGAAAAGTTCAAAGAATTTCAGAGTGAAGTTGAAAATCATCGTAACAAGAAAATAAAGTTTCTGCGATCTGATCGTGGAGGATAATATTTGAGTTATGAGTTTGGTCTACACTTAAAACAATGTGGAATAGTTTCGCAACTCACGCCACCCGGAACACCACAACGTAATGGTGTGTCCGAACGTCGTAATCGTACTTTACTTGATATGGTGCGATCTATGATGTCTCTTACAGATTTACCGCTATCGTTTTGGGGCTATGCTTTAGAGACGGCCACATTCACGTTAAATAGGGCACCGTCGAAACTGTTGAGGCGACACCTTATGAACTATGGTTTGGCAAGAAACCAAAGTTCTCGTTTCTTAAAGTTTGGGGATGCGATGCTTATGTGAAAAAGCTTCAACCCGATAAGCTCGAACCCAAATCGAGAAATGTGTCTTCATAGGATACCCAAAGGAGACAGTTGGGTACACCTTCTATCACAAACCAAGGCAAGACATTCGTTGTTAAGAATGGATCCTTTCTAGAGAAGGAGTTTCTCTCGAAAGAAGTGAGTGGGAGGAAAGTAGAACTTGATGAGGTAACTGTACCTACTCCCTTGTTGGAAAATAATACATCACAGGAACCGGTTTCTGTGACGTCAAAACCAACTAGTGAGGTGTAACGCCCGGATAATCGTGCTATAGTAATCCCACGCTAAACGTGCCTTGACACCTCGGTTACTGTTGCTATCCTCGCAATAATTCGAAACCGTTCGAAATTCAAATTCAAATTAATGATAACAATAAAAGTTTTCAAAAATTAAAACTAAAATGTTCGGTGGTTGCCAAATATTACAAAGGTAATTGTGGTGAAGTAAACACATTTTTAGAAAATGTCTAAATAATTTAAACTAATTTAAAACAGAAAAGAAAATAAATAAAAACAAAACAGAAAAGCTAAAACCTAAGACTAACAGAAAAAAAAGAAGAAGACAAACCCCAAGCCGCCCGGTGACCACAGCCCAATCGGGCCACCACGAACCCCGCCGCCACCACGCCCCATCCTTATCCACTCCCACTCCCCCCACGCCACCGACACTTCCCCTCTCCCCAAAATATCTCCCCTCTCCCGATCGATCGGGATCGAGAGGAGCCCTCCTCGCCGCCCCGAACGAACCCGTCGCCGCCGCCCCCACGCTGCTGGGCGCGCGCACGACGACCCGCCGCCTCGTCAACGACGCCGCCAGAGCCCTCTCCGCCCGCCGCCTCCTCCTCACCGACGCCGCTCAGCGCCACCCCGCCGCCAGACGCCGCCACCTCGCCAGACTCCTCACCACGCCGACGTCGTCCCCGTCCTCCTCCACAACGGACCTCCCCGACCTTCGTCGAGCCCGCTGCCATTCCTCATACGGCCCCAGTGAGCCCCTCCTCCCTCCCTCCCTCTCCCTCGCGCGCTCGCGCTCATCGCTGTGTCCCGCCGATCTCGCCATGATTGACGCGCGCCGGCTGCGTCCGTCTTGCGCAAGGCCACCGCCTCCTCCTTGCCCAAGCACCACGCGTCGTCGCTCTACTCCCGACCGCGCTCCCGTGTAGCCCCTATCGCCGCCCGACCACCACCGCCTCCATCATGGCGCCTTGCGCGCGCCTTGCCAGGCGTCGCCGTCCGGGGCTCCTCTGTTCCTCGCCTCCTGCCATTGCCGAGCGAGGCTGCCGACGCAGCCAACCGGCGCTCATTGCTGCGGTGGCCTCGCACGGGGCGCAGATGCTCAAACCGCCACGCCGCACCCAGCCAGCGCCCACTAGCGCCGAACCCACCAAGGCCCCAGGGCCTATGATGATGGGCCCCACGCCTGAACGTTTTTATTAAAAGAAATAATTAAAATAAGTAAATAAATAAATAGATAATAAATAAATAATTAGTAATAAAAATAATTAATTGTTTATTAATTAACTAAATTAATTAAGTTAATTAATCCTAATTAATTAATCTAATTAACTGTTAGCTTAATTAAATAGTAATTAGTTTAACTAAACCCTAATTAACTCAGATGATGTGGGTCCCATAGGCCCACATCGTCGGGTTGACCATCAACCTTGTTGACTGCCGACGTCGAGATGACATCATGCTTGATGTCATAAATACATTTTCAATTAAATTAAATAATTAATTAAATTCGTAAATTATTAAAATCTTTAGAAAATCATATCTTTTAATCCGTAACTCGGATTAAATTATTTTCAACATGAAAGTTGCTCGAACGGCGAGACGGATCGAGATCGTAGCCCGCTCATCCGCCACGCGTCCCTAGCATAGTGAACCTGCAACATTTCACCTCGGTTCATCTCTCAAAACACTAACACCGGGATACTTTCCGGATGTTTCCTTCACCCAGTATCACCTCATACCGCGATAGAACACGTCTAGCTCTGCTTGTTGTCCTGTTATGCACTTGCTTGCTATGTGTTTACTGTTTCTCCCCCCTCTTCTCTCTGGTAGACCCTGTGACGATGCTGATGCCCCTGTGGTCGACTACGTCACCGACGACCCCTCCTTGTCTAAGAAACTAGGCAAGCCCCCCCCTTGATCACCAGATATCGCCTATTCTCCTCTATACTGCTTGCATTAGAGTAGTGTAGCATGTTACTGCTTTCCGTTGATCCTATTCTGATGCATAGCCTGACATTGTTGCTACATCTGTTGATACCTTACCTGCAATCCTAAATGCTTAGTATAGGATGCTAGTTTATCATCATTGGCCCTACATTCTTGTCAGTCTGCCTTGCTATACTATCGGGCCAAGATCACTTGGGAGGTGATCACGGGTATATACTATAAATACATACTATACATATGGTGACTAAAGTCGGGTCACTCATTGAGTACCCGCAAGTGATTCTCGATGAGGGAAATTTGAAAGGACGGTGGCTCCATCCGGTAGAGGTGGGCCTGGGTTCCCGACGGCCCCGATCGTTACTTTGTGGCGGAGGCGGCAGGCAGGTTGAGACCACCTAGGAGGCAGTGGGCTGGCCTGTTCGGCGTTCGCGGATACTTAACATGCTTAACGAGATCTGGGTATTTGATCCGAAGTCCGCCATTTGGTCTATACGCACTAACCATCTACGCGGGAGTAGTTATGGGTATCCGGCGTCGTGGTATCACCGAAGCCTTCTAGGCGTCACGACCGAAGCGCGCTACCGGATTGGAACGTAAGCCCGCTCTTGTATTAAGGGGCTAGTTACGCTTTGGCCGCCCTCGCAACGCTTGGTGTGCAATGGGCGATGGGCCTGCCCTGCGCCATAGGAGTTAGACCGGCGTGCTGACCTCTCTGTTAGGCCTAGGTGGGGCTGCGACGTGTTGATCTTCCGAGGCCGGGCATGACCCAGGAAAGTGTGTCCGGCCAAATGGGATCAAGCGTGTTGGGTTATGTGGTGCACCCCTGCAGGGAAGTTAATCTATTCGAATAGCCGTGTCCCTCGGTAAAAGGATGACCCGGAGTTGTACCTTGACCTTATGACAACTAGAACCAGATACTTAATAAAACACACCCTCCCAAGTGCCAGATACAACCCGGTGATCGCTCTCTAAGAGGGCGACGAGGAGAGGATTGCCGGGTAGGATTATGCTATGCGATGCTACTGGAGATGCTACTTGGAGATGCTACTTGGAGGTGCTACTTGGAGGACTTCAATCTACTCTCTTCTACATCTTTGCAAGGCGGAGGCTGCGAGCGTAGTCTTCGATAGGACTAGCTATCCCCTCTTATTACGGCATTCTGCGATTCGGTCCTTGATATGGCCTCCTACACATATACCCATGCATATGTAGTGTAGTTCCTTGCTTGCAGTACTTTGGATGAGTACTCACGGTTGCTTTCTTCCCCCTTTCCCCCCTTTCCTTTCTTTACGGTTGGCGCAACCAGATGCAGGAGTCCAGAGAGACGCCCCGTTTACGGCGACCCTACTACTAACTCGGAGGTGCCTACTATTACGTGCGGCCAGCGGCGACGACTGTGAGTAGTTAGGAGGATCGAGCGGGAGGCCTGCGCCTCTTCGTCTGTATCCCGGTTTGTGCTAGCCTTCTTAAGGCAAACTTGTTTAACTTATGTTTGTACTCGAGATATTGTTGCTTCGCTGACTTGTCTATGATCGAGCACTTGTATTCGAGCCCTCGAGGCCCCTGGCTTGTATTATGATGCTTGTATGACTTATTTATGTTTTAGAGTTGTGTTGTGATATCTTCCCGTGAGTCCCTGATCTTGATCGTACACGTTTGCGTGCATGATTAGTGTACGATTAAATCGGGGGTGTCACATGAGGAAGATGATGATGACGATCATAGAACTTCAGATCAAGTTATCTGAGAACCTCGTGGGTCGAGCAGTAAGATCCGCGCAGTGATGCGGTAATCCTATGCGGAAGTCTTGCTACTAGATCATGATGAACCTCGAACTATGAAGAAGCGATGGTGAGCCCAGATTCCGCAAAATGGCTTGAAGCCATGAAATCTAAGATGGGATCCATGTATGAGAACAAAGTATGGACTTTGGTTGACTTGCCCGATGGTCGGCAAGCAATTGAGAATAAATGGATCTTCAAGAAGAAGACTAACGCTGACGGTAATGTTACAGTCTACAAAGCTCGACGTGTTGCAAAAGGTTTTCGACAAGTTCAAGGGGTTGACTATGATGAGACCTTCTCACCCGTAGAGATGCTTAAGTGTGTCCGAATCATGTTAGCAATTGCCGCATTTTATGATTATGAAATTTGGCAAATGGATGTAAAATTGCATTCTGAATGGATTTACGGAAGAAGAGTTGTATATGATGCAACGAGAAGGTTTTATCGATCCAAAGGAGCTAACAAAGTGTGCAAGCTCCGGCGATCCATTTATGGACTGGTGCAAGCCTCTCGGAGTTGGAATAAGCGTTTTGATAGTGTGATCAAAGCATTTGGGTTTATCTGAGACTTTTGGAGAAGCTTTGTATTTACAAGAAAGTGAGTGGGAGCTCTGTAGCATTTCTAATATTATATGTGGATGACATATTATTGATTGGAAATGATATAGAATTCTGGATAGCATAAAGGGATACTTGAATAAAAGTTTTTCAATGAAAGACCTTGGTGAAGCTGCTTACATATTGGGCATTAAGATCTATAGAGATAGATCAAAAGCGCTTAATTGGACTTTCACAAAGCACATACCTTGACAAAGTTTTGAAGAAGTTCAAAATGGATCAAGCAAAGAAAGGGTTCTTGCACTGTAATGCAAGGTGTGAAGTTGAGTAAGACTCAAAGCCCGACCACTGCAGAAGATAGAGAAAATGAAAAATGTTCCTATGCTTCAGCCATAGGCTCTATCATGTATGCAATCTGTGTACCAGACTGATGTGTGCCTTGCTATAAGTCTAGCGAGGAGGTACCAAAGTAATCCAGAGTGGATCATGGACAGCGGTCAAGAACATCTGAAATACGAAAAGGACTAAGGATATGTTTCGTATATGGAGGTGACCAAGAGCTCATCGTAAATGGTTACATTGATGCAAGCTTTGACACACGATCCGGACGATTCTAAATCACAAACCGGATCGTGTTTACATTAAGCGGTGGAGCTGTCGGTTAGTGCGGTTCAAAGCAAAGCGTCGTGGCGGGATCTACGTGTGAAGCGGAATACATAGCTGCTTGAAGCAGCCAATGAAGGAGTGCGGATGAAGGAGTTCATATCCGATCTAGGTGTCATACCTAGTGCATCGGGTCCAATGAAAATCTTTTGTGACAATCTTTGGAGCGATTGCCTTAGCGAAGGAATCCAGATTTCACAAGAGAACCAAGCACATCAAGAGGCGCTTCAATTCCATCTAGGATCTAGTCCAGGTGGGAGACATAGAGATTTGCAAGATACATACGGATCTGAATGTTGCAGACCGTTGACTAAGCCTCTTCCACGAGCAAAACATGATCAACACCAAGACTCCATGGGTGTTAGAATCATTCTTGTGTAATCTAGATTATTGACTCTAGTGCAAGTGGGAGATGAAGGAAATATTCCTAGAGGCAATAATAAAGTTATTATTTATTTCCTTATATCATGATAAATGTTTATTATTCATGCTAGAATTGTATTAACCGGAAACATAATATATGTGTGAATATATAGACAAACAGAGTGTCACTAGTATGCCTCTACTTGACTAGCTTGTTAATCAAAGATGGTTATGTTTCCTAACCATGAACAAGGAGTTGTTATTTGATTAACAAGGTCACATCATTAGTTGAATGATCTGATTGACATGACCCATTCCGTTAGCTTAGCACCCGATCATTTTAGTATGTTGCTATTGCTTCCTTCATGACTTATTGTTGGGGAACATAGTAATTTCAAAAAATTTCCTACGCACACGCAAGATCATGGTGATGTATAGCAACGAGAGGGGAGAGTGCTGTCTACGTACCCTCGTAGACCGAAGCGGAAGCGATCACAATGTAGAGGAAGTAGTCGTACGTTCTCCTCGCGATCCAACCGATCCCGACGTTACTCGGCGCCCGAGTTCTTGACACACGACAGCTCGATGACGTCCCTCGAACTCCGATCCAGCCGAGTGTCGAGGGAGAGTTCTGTCAAGACGACGGCGTGGTGACGATCTTGATGTTCTACGGCGCGAGAAGCCGCCTAAGCTTGACGATATGACCGAGGTGGAATATGGTGGAAGGGGCACCGCACACGGCTAAGGAACGATCCGTAGATCAAACTTATGTGTCCTAGGGTGCCCCCTGCCCTCAGATATAAAGGAGCAAGGGGAGGTGCGGCCGCCCAAGGGAGGCTGGGAGGAGTCCTACTCCCACCGGAGTAGGACTCCCCCTTCCTAGTTGGAGTAGGATTGGGGAGGGAAGAGGGAAGGGCGCCGCCTCCTTGTCCTATTCGGACTAGGGGAGGGGCGTGGCCTGCCCTGGCCGCCCCTCCTCTTCTCCCTCGTGGCCCACTAAGGCCCAATAACCCCGGGAGGGTTCAGTAACCCCTGTTAGGTAAAATCGATTTACCTTGAGCCATTCGAACTCCAAATATAGGCTTCCAATATATCAATCTTTATGTCTCGACCATTTGAGACTCCTCGTCATGTCCGTGATCACATCCGGGACTCGAACTCCTTGGTACATCAAAATACATAAACTCATAATATAAGCGTCATCGAAACCTTAAGCGTGCGGACCCTACGGTTCGAGAACAATGTAGACATGACCGAGACACGTCTTGGTCAATAACCAACAGCGGACCTGGATGCCCATATTGGCTCCTACATATTCTACGAAGATCTTTATCGGTCGACCGCATAACAACATACGTTGTTCCTTTGTCATCGGTATGTTACTTGCCCGAGATTCGATCGTCGTTATCCAATACCTAGTTCAATCTCGTTACCGCAAGTCTCTTTACTCGTTCCGTAATACATCATCTCACAGCTAACTCATTAGTTGTAATGCTTGCAAGGCTTAAGTGATGTGTATTACCGAGAGGGCCCAGAGATACCTCTCCGACAATCGGAGTGACAAAACCTAATCTCAAATACGCCAACCCAACATCCGCCTTTGGAGACACTGTAGTACTCCTTTATAATCACCCGCCACGTTGTGACGCTTGGTAGTACCAAAGTGTTCCTCCGTAAACGGAGTTGCATAATCTCATAGTTACAGGAACATGTATAAGTCATGGATAAAAGCAGAGCAACATACTAAACGATCGTGTGCTAAGCTAATGGAATGGGTCATGTCAATCGATCATTCTTCTAATGATGTGACCTTGTTAATCAAATAACAACTCTTTGTTCATGGTTAGGAAACATAACCATCTTTGATTAACAAGCTAGTCTAGTAGAGGCACACTAGTGACATATTATTTTGTCTATGCATTCACACATGTATCATGTTTCCGGTTAATACAATTCTAGCATGAATGATAAACATTTATCATGAAATAAGGAAATAAATAATAACTTTATTATTGCCTCTAGGGCATATTTCCTTGATCTCCCACTTGCACTAGAGTCAATAATCTAGATTACATAGTAATGATTCTAACACCCATGGAGTCTTGGTGTTGATCATGTTTTGCTCGTGGAAGAGGCTTAGTCAACGGTCCGCTACATTCAGATCCGTGTGTATCTTGCAAATCTCTATGTTTCCCACCGACTAAATCCGGATGGAATTGAAGCGTCTCTTGATGTGCTTGGTCCTCTTGTGAAATCTGGATTCCTTTGCCAAGGCAATTGCTCCAAGATTGTCACGAAGATTTTCATTGACCCGATGCACTAGGTATGACACCTAGATCGGATATGAACTCCTTCATCCGCACTCCTTCATTAGCTGCTTCGAAGCTGCTATGTATTCCGCTTCACATGTAGATCCCGCCTAACGCTTTGTTTAGAATCGCACCAACCGACAGCTCCTCCGCTTAGTGTAAATACGATCCGGTTTGCGATTTAGAATCGTCGGATCGGTGTCAAAGCTTGCATCAACGTAACTGCCACGATGAGCTCTTTGTCACCTCCATATACGAGAAACATATCCTTAGTCCTTTTCGTATTTCAGATGTTCTTGACCGCTGTCCAAATGATCCACTCTGGATTACTTTGGTACCTCCTGCTAGGCTTATAGCAAGGCACACATCAGGTCGGTACACAGCATTGCATACATGATAGAGCCTATGGTTGAAGCATAGGAACATCTTTCATTTTCTCTATCTTCTGCAGTGGTCGGGCATTGAGTCTTACTCAACTTCACACCTTGTAACACGTGCAAGAACCCTTTCTTTGCTTGATCTATTTTGAACTTCTTCAAAATTTTGTCAAGGTATGTGCTTTGTGAAAGTCCAATTAAGCGCCTTGATCTATCTCTATAGATTTTGATGCCCAATATGTAAGCAGCTTCACCGAGGTCTTTCATTGAAAAACTCTTATTCAAGTATCCCTTTATGCTATCCAGAATTCTATATCATTTCCGATCAGTAATATGTCATCTACATATAATATCGTAAATGCTACAGAGCTCCCACTCACTTTCTTGTAAATACAAAGCTTCTCCAAAAGTCTCAGATGAACCCAAATGCTTTGATCACACTATCAAAGCGCTTATTCCAACTCCGAGATGCTTGCACCAGTCCATAAATGGATCATTGGAGCTTGCACATTTTGTTAGCTCCTTTGGATCGATAAAACCTTCCGTTGCATCATATACAACTCTTCTTCCGTAAATCCATTCAGAATGCGTCTTTACATCCATTTGCCAAATTTCATAATCATAAAATGCGCAATTGCTAACATGATTTGGACAGACTTAAGCATCGCCACGGGTGAGAAGGTCTCATCGTAGTCAACCCTTGAACTTGTCGAAAACCCTTTGCATAAGTCAAGCTTTGTAGACGAGAATATTACCGTCGGCGTCGGTCTTCTTCTTGAAGATCCACTTGTTTTCTATTGCTTGCCTACCCTCGGGCAAGTCAACCAAAGTCCATACTTTCTTTTCATACATGGATCCCATCTCGATTTCATGGCCTCAAGCCATTTTTGAATCTGGGCTCACCATCGCTTCTTCATAGTTCGTAGGTTCATCATGATCTAGTAGCATGATTTCCGAACAGGATTACCGTACCACTCAGTGCGGATCTTACTCTGGTTGATCTACGAGGTTCTCAGAGTAACTTGATCTGAAGTTTCATGATCAACATCATCAACTTCCTCGCTACTTGGTGTAGATGTCTCGTAAACCGGTTTCGTGACAAACTACTTTCAAGTAAGGGAGAAGGTACAATTACCTCATCAAGTTCTACTTTCCTCCCACTCACTTCTTTCGAGAGAAACTCCTTCTCTAGAAAGGATCCATTCTTGGCAACAAATGTCTTGCCTTGGATCTTTGATAGAAGGTGTACCCAACTGTCTCCTTTGGGTATCCTATGAAGACACATTTCTCGATTTGGGTTCGAGCTTATCAGGTTGAAGCTTTTTCACATAAGCATCGCATCCCCAAACTTTAAGAAACGACAACTTTGGTTTCTTGCTAAACCATAGTTCATAAGGTGTCGCCTCAACGGATTTTGACGGTGTTCTATTCAAGGTGAATGCGGCCGTCTCTAGAGCATAACCCCAAAACGATAGCGGTAAATCTGTAAGAGACATCATAGATCGCACCATATCTAGTAAAGTACGATTCTGACGCTCGGACACACCATTACGCTGTGGTGTTCCGGTGGCGGAGTTGCTGAAACTATTCCGCATTGTTTCAAATGTAGACCAAACTCGAACTCAAATATTCACTTCCACGATCGATCGTAGAAATTTAATTTTCTTATTACGATGATTTTCAACTTCACTCTGAAATTCTTTGAACTTTTCAAATGTTTCAGACTTATGTTTCATTAAGTAGATATACCCATATCTGCTTAAATCATCTGTGAAGGTGAGAAAATAACGATATCCGCCACGAGCCTTAACATTCATCGGACCACATACATCTCGTATGTATGATTTCTAACAAATCTGTTGCTCTCTCCATAGTACCGAGAACGGGTTCTAGTCATCTTGCCCATGAGGCACGGTTCGCAAGTGCCAAGTGATTCATAATCAAGTGACTCCAAAAGTCCATCAAGATGGAGTTTCTTCATGCGCTTTACACCGATATGACCTAAACGGCAAGTGCCACAAATAAGTTGCACTATCATTATCAACTCTGCATCTTTTGGTTTCAACATTATGAATATGTGTATCACTACTATCGAGATTCATCAAAATAGACCACTCTTCAAGGGTGCATGACCATAAAAGATATTACTCATATAAATAGAACAACCATTATTCTCGATTTAAATGAATAACCGCCTCGCATCAAACAAGATCCAGATATAATGTTCATGCTCAACGCAGCACCAAATAACAATTATTTAGGTCTAAAACTAATCCGAAGGTAGATGTAGAGGTAGCGTGTCGACCGCGATCACATCGACTTTGGAACCATTTCCCACGCGATCGTCACCTCGTCCTTTGCCGTTGTTCGCTAATCCGTAGTCCCTGCTTCGAGTTGCAAATATTAGCAATGTAACCAAGATCAAATACCAGTGCTATCTGCGAGCTCTAGTAAGGTACACATCAATAACATGTATATCACATATACCTTTGTTCACCTTGCCATCCTTCTTATCCGCCAAATACTTGGGGCAGTTCCGCTTCAAAGGACCGATCGCTTGCGAGAGAAGCACTCGATTTGTGTTTAGGGCCGACTTGGGTTTCTTCTCTGAGCAAACAACTTGCTTGCTGTTCTTCTTGAAGTTCCTTCTTCTTCCCTTTGCCTTTCTTCTTGAAACTAGTGGTCTTATTGACCATCAACACTTGATGCTCCTTTTTGATTTCTACCTCCGCAGCCTTTAGCATTGCGAAGAGCTCGGTATAGTCTTTACTAACCCTTGCATATTATAGTTCATCACGAAGCCTTTGTAGCTTGGTGGCGGTGATTGAAGAATTCTGTCAATGACACAATCATCCGGAAGATTAACTCCCAGTTGAGTCAAGTGATTGTAATACCCGGACATTTTGAGTATGTGCTCACCGATGTAACTATTCTCCTCCATCTTGCAGCTATAGAACTTATTGGAGACTTCATATCTCTCAATCCGCATTCTGTTGAATATCAACTTCAACTCTGGAACATCTCATATGCTCCATGACGCTCAAAACGTCGTTGAAGTCCCGGTTCTAAGCCGTAAAGCATGGCACATCGAACTATAGAGTAGTCATCAGCTTTGCTCGCCAGACGCTCATAACATCGGTGTTGCTCTGCAGAAGAGTCTGCACCTAGCGGTGCATCCAGACGTAACTCTTACGTGCAGCAATGAGGATAATCCTCGAGTTACGGACCCAATCCGTGTAGTTGCTACCATCATCTTTCAACTTTGCTTTCTCAAGGAACGCATTAAAATTCAACGAACAACAAAGACGAGCCATCTATCTACAATCAAACATAAACAAGCAAGATACTATCAGTACTAAGTTCATGATAAATTTAAGTTCAATTAATCATATTACTTAAGAACTCCCACTTAGACAGACATCCTCTAGTCATCTAAGTGATCACGTGATCCAAATCAACTAAACCATAACCGATCATCACGTGAAATGGAGTAGTTTTCAATGGTGAACATCTTATGTTGATCATATCTACTATATGATTCACGCCGACCTTTCGGTCTCCGTGTTCCGAGGCCATATCCGCATATGCTAGGCTCGTCAAGTATAACTCGAGTATTCTGCGTGTGCAAAACTGGCTTGCACCCGTTGTAGATGGACGAGAGCTTATCACACCCGATCATCACATGGTGTCCGGGCACGATTTAACTTTGGCAACGGTGCATACTGTGGAGAACACTTCTTGATAATTTAGTGAGAGATCATCTTATAATGCTACCGTCAATCAAAGCAAGATAAGATGCATAAAAGATAAACATCACATGCAAATCAATATAAGTGATATGATATGGTCATCATCGTCTTGTGCTTTGTGATCTCCATCTCCGCAGCACCATCATGATCACCATCGTCACCGGCGCGACACCTTGACCTCCATCGTAGCATCGTTGTCGTCTCGCCAATCTTATGCTTGTACGACTATCGCTACCGCTTAGTGATAAAGTAAAGCATTACAGGGCGATTGCATTTCATACAATAAAGCGACAACCATATGGCTCCGCCATTGCCGATAACTTCGTTACAAAACATGATCATCTCATACAATAAAATATAGCATCACGCCTTGACCATATCACATCACAACATGCCCTGCAAAAACAAGTTAGACGCCCTCTACTTTGTTGTTGCAAATTTTACGTGGCTGCTACGGGCTTAAGCAAGAACCAATCTCACCTACCCATCAAAACCACAACGATATTTCGTCAAATAGACTCCGTTTAACCTTCTCAAGGACGGGCGTAGCCACACTCGGTTCAACTAAAGTGAGAGAGACAGACACCCACGGTCACCTTTAAGCAACGAGTGCTCGAGCGGTGAAACCAGTCTCGCGAAGCGCACGCGTAATGTCGGTCTGGGCCGCTTCATCTCACAATACCGCTGAACCAAAGTATGACATGCTGGTAGGTAGTATGACTTGTATCGCCAACAACTCGCTTGTGTTCTACTCGTGCAAAACATCAAACCATAAAAACCTAGGCTCGGATGCCACTGTTGGGGAACGTAGTAATTTCAAAAAATTTCCTACGCCCACGCAAGATCATGGTGATGTATAGCAACGAGAGGGGAGAGTGCTGTCTACGTACCCTTGTAGACCGAAGCGGAAGCGATCACAATGTAGAGGAAGTAGTCGTACGTTCTCCTCGCGATCCAACCGATCCCGATGCCGTTACTCCGGCGCCCCCGAGTTCTTGACACACGTACAGCTCGATGACGTCCCTCGAACTCCGATCCAGCCGAGTGTCGAGGGAGAGTTCCGTCAGCACGACGGCGTGGTGACGATCTTGATGTTCTATCGGCGCAGAGCCGCTTAAGCTTCGCGACGATATGACCGAGGTGGAATATGGTGGAAGGGGCACCGACACGGCTAAGGAACGATCCGTAGATCAAACTTATGTGTCCTAGGGTGCCCCCTGCCCCGTGATATAAAGGAGCAAGGGGAGGTGCGGCCGCCCAAGGGAGGCGTTGCCGGAGGAGTCCTACTCCCACCGAGTAGGACTCCCTTCCTAGTTGGAGTAGGATTGGGGAGGGAAGAGGGAAGGGGCGCCGCCTCCTTGTCCTATTCGGACTAGGGGGGGGCGCGGCCTGCCCTGGCGGCCCTTCCTCTTCTCCCTCATGGCCCACTAAGGCCCATTAACCCCGGAGGGTTCCAGTAACCCCGGTGTTTGGTAAAATCCGATTTCACCGGAACCATTCGAACTCAAACATAGGCTTCAATATATCAATCTTTATGTCTCGACCATTTGAGACTCCTCGTCATGTCCGTGATCACATCCGGGACTCGAACTTCTTGGTACATCAAAATACACAAACTCATAATATAACCGTCATCGAAACCTTAAGCGTGCGGACCCTACGGTTCGAGAACAATGTAGACATGACCGAGACACGTCTCGGTCAATAACCAATAGCGGGACCTGGATGCCCATATTGGCTCCTACATATTCTCGAAGATCTTTATCGGTCGGACCGCATAACAACATACGTTGTTCCTTTGTCATCGGTATGTTACTTGCGAGATTCGATCGTCGGTATCCAATACCTAGTTCAATCTCGTTTCGCAAGTCTCTTTACTCGTTCCGTAATACATCATCTCACAGCTAACTCATTAGTTGTAATGCTTGCAAGGCTTAAGTGATGTGTATTACCGAGAGGGCCCGATGATACCTCTCGGACAATCAAAGTGACAAAACCTAATCTCGAAATACGCCAACCCAACATCCGCCTTTGGAGACACTGTAGTACTCCTTTATAATCACCCGATTCGTTGTGACGATTGGTAGTACCAAAGTGTTCCTCCGTAAACGGAGTTGCATAATCTCATAGTTACGGGAACATGTATAAGTCATGGATAAAAGCAAGAGCAACATACTAAACGATCGTGTGCTAAGCTAATGGAATGGGTCATGTCAATCGATCATTCTTCTAATGATGTGACCTTGTTAATCAAATAACAACTCTTTGTTCATGGTTAGGAAACATAACCATCTTTGATTAACAAGCTAGTCTAGTAGAGGCACACTAGTGACATATTGTTTTGTCTATGCATTCACACATGTATCATGTTTCCGGTTAATACAATTCTAGCATGAATGATAAACATTTATCATGAAATAAGGAAATAAATAATAACTTTATTATTGCCTCTAGGGCATATTTCCTTCACTTATACATGTTCCTGTGACTATGAGATTATGCAACTCCGCTTCGGAGGAACACTTTGTGTGCTACCAAACGTCACAACGAATCGGGTGATTATAAAGGTGCTCTACATGTGTCTCCAAAGGTACTTGTTGAGTTGGCGATTTCGAGATTAGGATTTGTCACTCCAATGTCGGAGAGGTATCTCTGGTTTCTCTCGTAATACACATCACTTAAGCCTTGCAAGCATTTCAGCTAATGAGTTAGTTGTAGATGATGTATTACGTAATCTAGTAAAGAGACTTGCCAAGAACTAGATTGAACTAGGTATTGATACCGATGATCGAATCTCGGCAAGTAACATACCGATGACAAAGGAACAATGTATGTTGTTATGTGGTTCGACCGATAAAGATCTTCAGAGAATATGTAGGAACCAATATGGGCATCTAGGTCCTGTTATTGGTTATTGACCGTAGACGGTCTTGGTCATGTCTACATTGTTCTCGAACCGTAGGGTCCGCACGCTTAAGGTTTCATGACAATTATATTATGAGTTTATGTATTTTGATGTACCAAGGTTGTTCGAGTCCCTGATGTGATCAATGACATGACGAGGAGTCTCAAATGGTCGAGACATAAAGATTGATATATTGACGGATATATTTGGACACCGAAAGGTTCCGGATGAGATTGGGATTATACCGAGTTCTGGGAGGTTACCGAACCCCCGGTAAGTATATGGGCCTTATTGGGCCTTAGTGGAAGGGAGGAGAAGGAGCAAGGAGGGGCGCCCCCAAGCCCAATCCGACTGGGAGGGCGGCCCCCTTTCCTTCTCTCCTCCCCTCTTCCTTCCTTCTCCTACTCCGAATAGGAAGGGGGCCAAACCTACTTGGAGTAGGTTTGCCCCTAGGGCGCTCCCCTTGGGCGGCCTACTCCTCCTCCCTCCTTTATATACGGGGCGGGGGCACCCCATAGACACACAAGTTGATCATTGAGATCGTTCCTTAGCTGTGTGCGTGCCCCTCCACAAGATTACACCTCGGTCATATTGTAGCGGTGCTTAGGCGAAGCCTCGCGACAAGAGAACATCAAGGTCGCCACCACGCCGTCAGGCCGACGGAACTCCTCCCCGCGCCTCGCTGGATCGGAGATCGGGTGCGCCATCGAAGCAGACGGTGTCAAGAACTCGGAGGTGCCGAGTAACGGTGCTTGGATCGGTTGAACCGGAGGACGACGACTACTTCCTCTACGTTGCGCCAATGCTTCCGCTTGGTCTCCACGAGGGTACGAGGCAACACTCTCCCTCTCGCTGCTATGCATCACCATGATCTTGCGTGTGCGTAGGAAATTTTTTGAAATTACTACGTTCCCCAACACCTCACGCAACTCGCCATTGAGAAAAGCGTTCTAAACATCAAGTTGAGAGATAGACCACTAACGAACAGAAGCCACAGCAAGAAGAGTGCGGACAGTGGTCATGTGGGCCACAAGAGCGAAAGTCTCATCATAATCATGCCCCTGCTCCTGCTGAAAACCACGGGCCACAAGACGAGCTTTGTAGCGCTCAAGAGAACCATCAGAGCGAGTCTTAAGTTTGTAGACCCACTTGCGGTGATGGGACAGACACAGGAAGGAGGGAACGAGATCCCATGTGCCAGAGCGCCAAGGGCAGCAAGCTCTCACCATCACAAGCCGCCATTCAGCCGAGTCATGGCAAGGCGATAGGAAGTGGGCTCAGGCAAGACAGAGAGACCGTACCGATCAGGGGAGTAGCGATCAGGCGGAGGGCGAAGCCGAGCACGGAGGTTATGAACCGGAGGGGGTGTGGGAGGAGGTGCACCCGAGGTGGAAGGCTCGTCAGAGGCAATATCCTCAGGACGAGAACGTCGAGTATAGTGGAGAGGAAACGTGAGAGAGGGCGAATTTGGAGAGGATGGGGAGAGGTGGGGAGGAGGAGGAGAAGACGGGCCTGAGGTGAATGAGAAGGAAGGAGAGGTGCCGTAGGAGGAGGTGACACATGAGGCACATAGCAGGGTGTATCGGGAAGAAGAAGGAAAGAAAGGTCGTCCACAGAGAAGCTCGAGGAAGAAGAACGTGGGTAGTAAGAGCGAGACTCATCAAAAGTCACATCACGCGAGATGCGCAAGCGACGACCCACTGGATCCCAACACCGATAGCCCTTGTCACTACAACAAAACCCCCCTACACCAACGCATTTGTACCAACGATATTTTAGGATCTGTTGTTTCTCCCACCTCCCACCTCCCGCACTTCACCCTTAGAGATAACCTCCTTCGTCCCTAAAAAAAAAAAAATCAAACCTCTCCATTCCCACGCCTCCATCAGTAATACTCATCCACCCAAACCACGCAGCCAAATTTTCTATCTGCCATCTCCTCTCCCCCGATTCCCCTCTCTCCACCAGATCCGGCGCTGTCCCGCGCCGTCGCTCATAGGCCAGTCTCCCCCTCAGTGCTCTCCTCCTATATTTCTCCATGGCGACGTCCTCGACGCCCTGCAGTAACCCTAGTCGACACGGATTGCCGGCGCAGCTCGCTCGCCTCTGTTTTGGAGGCCACTACCCCGCGTTGTTGCTGCCGACTCGGTGGTGGCCGGCAGTGGAGACGGGCCCGAGATTGGAGGAGCATGGGGTGGAGCTCCGCTAATGTTCCTCAACTGCCAATTGGATCCGGCGCGTGCGGGTGGTTCTTGCGGCTCGGAAAGCCTTCGGCGGCGAAGGTGCTCTTTTTGGCCTTATTTTGGCGCCCCGCATCGTCTTGCTCTGGTCGCCCTGCGTGCGTGCTTGGCTCATGTGCATGTGTCTGTATGGCCTGTGCGTGCTGATGGAACGTACAGCTCTTGGTGACACTGATTGTTTGCTACTGCGATGATTGCTATTGCCGCGGCTGCTATTTTGCTGCTCCTTAGTACCTGTACATAGAGTATATAGAAGATGATTGCAGCTGACGTTGATTGTTTTGCTACTGCCGCTGGTTGCTATTGCTGCTGCCACTGAAAGCTATTGCCGCCGCTACTGATTTTGCTGATCCTTGTAGTACCTATACAGTAGATAGAAGATAATATGCGTTCCCAAATATAAAATATAGAAGATAATATGCATTCCCAAATAAAAATGTAGAAGATCTGTATGTTTTACAATGCGTACAATAATAATCATGGAACCTTCTAGCTCCTTATTGATTCCATGGTCTCTTTTACTTACAATTGTTTGTATTATTTGTTCCACCTGTATCTCATCATGTGTTTATTTCCCTTGCATTTTTTGTGCCTTCAAGATGTCAACTAACAATCTGTTTGTCTCTAATACTTGCAGTAGCCGTGATGTTGGTATGAAACTGTCCTACAAGTGAGGTTTCGAACTGTTGACAATAGATGCACAAATAGATAAGATTGTGTTAAAATCTTTAACTTGCCTTGGATGATTGCGTAAGGGATTAACTTGCTTTAATGGCGCGCAGCTTCAGGGGCACATGGAAATGTCGAGCTCACGACATCATCGCAGAAAGTGGGGGAACCCATTCTCTTACTTGATAAACTCTCCCCTGGTTCAGGCCACTAAGGTGTCCATTTCCTTATCTTCTCCTCATGACGTAGCATTCTTATTTACTCCATCTCCTTAATTTTTACACTAACTGGTCCAACAAGTCTTCGTTAGTTAAGCGTGTCGATATATGTCTATTTTTCCGGTCTTAACTTTTTTTTCAGGCCCGTATTTTGTAGATTCATATAGGTATTGATATTCAGTTATCCGATGGCATGGCAAATGATACATGATTATGGAGCCGAGTTGTGACAAAGATCAAATTCTCTTGGTTCTGTGATATGCTACAATGACAGCAAAGGCAAATGGTAGCATTTCTTAAAACTGGGTATGTACTAATATAAAATTGTTCATCCATTACTTAGGTTTGCTTGGATTCAGATTTTCTTAAATATGTATTCAGCTTTAGTGCTAGGTTGGTCTTCATGTTGTTTCTTCTACTGATTTTAAGAATCTTATTCTTGAATTGAGAACTTCTAATGTGACATTGTAGTTCCTACGAGGTTTTTGTGATGTAGATTAGTTACTGATTTTTTAGCTGTTGCCATAGAGTTTTTTTCTCCTAACAAATCATACCAAGCATGAGCAGTACGTGAGTACTGGTGACACAAAACTATTTAATGCCGAGACCTTTGGTAAACGGGAGTATCCAATTTTGTATAATTGCTATTATTGCTTACCAACTCATCATTTAGTTTGTTACTGAATTCATCTCGTTGTTCATATAATATAATCTTTGGACAATTGTTAGTAGTAAATACGTGTTGTTGGTTGTTCGCAATGAACATGCACATCTGGTTGGTCACAGATAATCAATGTTTTAACATGTACCCCTACTAAGTTATTTGTTAGACGTACACAAGATTAATCCCCCACACACACACACTTTCTTGCACACCTGGTAATTTTTATGTGGATCCTTTTAGTATAGCGTATACTATGTATTTTTTTAAACTTCATTTCGAATTTATGCCTAAATAGTATTGTGATCTTTTTGTAGGTTGAGAATTTCAATACTCGATGATTACTTGGATCTTGGAGAACGTATGACGATTCATGATACTTGGAGGAGAAACAACACAGTTCTTTGAATGTTTAGAAATTTTATATTTTATATATTTTTGTAAGGAAATGGTGTACTCCTAAATGATGATACTTGCATTGTAATGTACCAGATTGTTCCATTGAATCAATATAGCACTTTCATTTCGACTCATCTAATTTTACTATAGTTGTACCTTGTACTGCCATTCACACTACATATTGTTATAAATGATTATATATGGAGGTTATTCTATTTTGCAAGCACTAGTGCAGAGAACAACAGTGTTATGAATGACCATATGGAGGTATTCTATTTTGCAACACCAACGCATGGAAGCGTTGCATGAATCTGTTGTTGCCTTGCAACAAATTATTTTTCAGATTACCAACGGATCTATATACGTTGTTGTAGACCCTTGCAACGCCACCAACGGCAACGCATATGAATCCGTTGGTGTAGACCTTAGCAACGCTTATAGGGACAAACGACAACGCATCCATGCATTGCTAAAGGGGGGTTCTTGTTGTAGTGCTCATCACTGTAGCCAAGGAAAACACACTCGACCGACTGAGCAGTCAGTTTGGTGCGTTCATGGGGGGCAAGAAGAACATAGCAGACGCATCCAAACATACGAAGAGCTGAGTAGTCAGGAGAGCGACCGGTGAGACACTCCATAGGAATGCCACCCTGCAGAGCACTCGATGGCTGAATGTTGATGAGATAGGTGGATGCGGAAACAGCCTCAGCCCAAAAATGGGGTGGAAGTGAAGCAGCAATCATCAGCGCACGAGCCGTCTCAAGCAAATGACGATGCTTTCGCTCGGCAACACCATTCTGAGCATGAGCACCCGGACAGGAGAACTAGGCAAGAGTACCCTGTTCCGCGAGAAAACCACGCAACAGCTGAGAGATATACACTCCAGTAGTCAGACTTAAAAGTACGAATGGGCGTGGTAAAGCGGGTGTGAACCATGGCAGCAAAACGTTTGTATATAGGGAGAACCTCGCTATGAGATTTCATAAAGTAGAGCCAAGTGTAGCGAGAGAAATCATCAATAAACAAAACATAGTAGCGATGACCACCTTTCGAATCAAAGGGAGCAGGACCCCAGACATCAGAATGAACTAAGTCAAAAGGACGCTGAGATACCGACTCACTGGTAGGATAAGGCAACTGAGTCTGTTTTCCAAGTCTACAACCAGTACAATGTAAAGAAACATCTCGATCTGCACCCCAAGAGGCCCCGATTTAACTAAGGAAGACAAGCGAGAGCCACAGATGTGACTAAGGCGATGATGCCTTTGCTAGAAGGACGCAGACGAAGAGGCAAAGAAGAGCATGGGAGCTGGCAGGAGTGGTGGCAGCGGAAGGAACATGAAGCCAGTCAACCTCCCAAAGGCCCTCTGACTCATGGCGCCGGGGGCCAGCACCAACCAAAGCCTTGGTGTGACGATCCTGGATGGAGCAAGAGTCGGTATCAAGGATGACACGACAACCAGAATCAGTAAGTTGAGCAGCGGAAAACAGATTCATGGTAAGACGAGGAACATGCGAGACACTAGGAACATAAAAGGAGGGAGTGGAAAGAATGCCACGACTAGCAACAGGAAGAGGTGTGCCATCAGCGGTAA
Source organism: Aegilops speltoides (assembly GCA_021437245.1). Taxonomy (NCBI): domain Eukaryota; kingdom Viridiplantae; phylum Streptophyta; class Magnoliopsida; order Poales; family Poaceae; genus Aegilops; species Aegilops speltoides. The sequence continues at coordinate 438,429,801 of CM038142.1, forward strand.
GAACATTAACAGGCGAATCAAGAGGTCGGAGAGAAGACAACACAGAAGAATCAGAAGACATGTGGAAGGAGGCTCCAGAATCCAAAACCCACAAAGATGTACTGATGTGGCAGATGCTCATGGTGGAGAAGTGGCTGCATCACAAGCAGCGGTGAACCAATCGATTTAAGAGCCTGAGGAAGCCAGGAGGCGTTTGAGCCTCACAATGTCCTGGTCGATGAGTGACGGAGTCGAGGAAGATCCAGGAGTCCCACTGGACGAGGTAGTCCCACTGGACGAGGAGCGACGCTGGTCTTGCTTCTTCTCACGGCAATCAGACTCTGGGTGACCGGGCCGAGAGCAGTAGCCACAGAAGGTGTCACAGCGCGACCGGCCCCTTTCAGTATAAGCAGAGCGAGTCACCCCCCCTGAAGGTGTGGGGAGGAGCGGTGGAGCGTTGAGCCGAGCAGACGACACATGAGCCCGAGCGCCCGGCACAGACGGGACCACCAGCAAACCAGCAGAGCGAAGGCGGGTCTCCTCAGCACGAAGCTCAGCAAGCACCTCCGAGATTGGAACACGACCACGAGCAAGCAAGTGAGCACATCTGGGCTCAAACTCAGAGCGGAGACGAGATAAGAACTCATGGACCCGCTGAAACTCCAGATCAGACCGAGTAGTCTGACAGCAACGACAGGTGCCACAAAAAACTGTCTGAAGAGAGTCAAGCTGACGCCAGATGGCAGAGCACTGTGAATAGAACTCATCAACAGAGGAATCACCTTGCTGGAGGGCGTGCTCCTGAAGTACCACAGAGAGATAGAGAGCATCACCAGAGGGCTGATAGCGCTGACAAAGGTAAGACCACATCGCTGCAACTGTGCCAAGTCCCATGAACTCCGAAGCAAACTGAGGGAGGACACTGGCAGTAAGAACAGCAGCAGCACGAGCATCGTCATTGCACCACTGAGTGTAAGCAGAGAGATCATCCCGGTACGCCGAAAGTGTTGGGGAACGTAGTAATTTCAAAAAAATTCCTAGGCACACGCAAGATCATGGTGATGCATAGCAACGAGAGGGAGAGTGTTGTCTACGCACCCTCGTGAGACCAAGCGAAGCGATCACAACGTAGAGGAAGTAGTCGACGTTCTCCTCGCGATCCAACCGATCCAGCGCTGTTACTCCGGCGCCCCGAGTTCTTGACACACGTACAGCTCGGTGACGCTCCTCAGCTCGATCCAAAGAAAGCTCGGGAGAGAGAGTTCCACAAGACGACGGCGTGGGACGATCTTGATGTTCTATCGACGCAGGCTTCGCCTAAGCACCGCTATGATATGACCGAGGTGGAATATGGTGGAGGGGGCACCGACACGGCTAAGGAACGATCTCAAGGATCAACTTGTGTGTCCTAGGGTGCCCCCTGCCCCGTATATAAAGGAGCAAGGGGGTGTGGCCGGCCCTAGGAGGAGGCGGGCGAGGAGTCCTACTCCCACCGGAGTAGGACTCCCCTTTTCCTAGTTGGATTAGGACTTGGGGGAGGGAAAGAGGGAAGGGGCGCCCCCTCTCCTTGTCCTATTCGGACTAGGGGAGGGGCGCGCCTGCCCTGGGCGGCCCTTCCTCTTCTCCCTCATGGCCCACTAAGGCCCATTAACCCCGGAGGGTTCCAGTAACCCCGGTGTTTGGTAAAATCCCGATTTCACCGGAACCATTCAACTCCAAACATAGGCTTCCAATATATCAATCTTTATGTCTCGACCATTTCGAGACTCCTCGTCATGTCCGTGATCACATCCGGGACTCAACTTCTTGGTACATCAAAATACACAAACTCATAATATAACCGTCATCGAAACCTTAAGCGTGCGGACCCTACGGTTCGAGAACAATGTAGACATGACCGAGACACGCCTCCGGTCAATAACCAATAGCGGGACCTGGATGCCCATATTGGCTCCTACATATTCTACGAAGATCTTTATCGGTCAGACCGCATAACAACATACGTTGTTCCTTTGTCATCGGTATGTTACTTGCCCGAGATTCGATCGTCGGTATCCAATACCTAGTTCAATCTCGCTATCGCAAGTCTCTTTACTCGTTCCGTAATACATCATCTCACAGCTAACTCATTAGTTGTAATGCTTGCAAGGCTTAAGTGATGTGTATTACCGAGAGGGCCCATAGATACCTCTCCGACAATCGGAGTGACAAAACCTAATCTCGAAATACGCCAACCCAACATCTGCCTTTGGATACACCTGTAGTACTCCTTTATAATCACCCAGTTACGTTGTGACGTTTGGTAGCACCCAAAGTGTTCCTCTGGTAAACGGGAGTTGCATAATCTCATAGTTATAGGAACATGTATAAGTCATGAAGAAAGCAGTAGCAACATACTAAACGATCGGGTGCTAAGCTAACTAAATGGGTCATGTCAATCAGATCATTCAACCAATGATGTGATCCCGTTAATCAAATAACAACTCTTTGTCCATGGTTAGGAAACATAACCATCTTTGATTAACAAGCTAGTCAAGTAGAGGCATACTAGTGACACTCTGTTTGTCTATATATTCACACATGTATTATGTTTCCGGTTAATACAATTCTAGCATGAATAATAGACATTTATCATGATATAAGGAAATAAATAATAACTTTATTATTGCCTCTAGGGCATATTTCCTTCAGTCTCCCACTTGCACTAGAGTCAATAATCTAGATCACATCACCATGTGATTAACATCGATAGTTCACATCATCATGTGATTAACACCCATAGTTCACATCGCCATGTGACCAACACCCAAAGGGTTTACTAGATTCAGTAATCTAGTTCACATCGCTATGTGATTAACACCCAAAGAGTACTAAGGTGTGATCATGTTTTTCTTGTGAGAGAATCTTAGTCAATGGGTCTTTCAGATCCGTTTTGTATTTTGCAATTTTTATGTCTACAATGCTCTGCACGGAGCTACTCTAGCTAATTGCTCCCACTTTCAATATGCATCTAGATCGAGACTTAGAGTCATCCAGATTGGTGTCAAAACTTGCATCGACGTAACCCTTTACTTATTTAACCTTTTGTCACTTCCATAATCGAGAAATATATCCTTATTCCACTAAGGATAATTTTGACCATTGTCGATGATCTACTCCTAGATCACTATTGTACTCCTTGCCAAACTCAATTGTAGGGTATACAATAGATCTGGTACACAACATGGCATACTTTATAGAACCTATGGCCAAGGCATAGGGAATGACTTTCATTCTCTTTCTATATTCTACCGTGGTCGGGTTTTGAGTCTTACTCAATTTCACACCTTGTAACACAGGCAAGAACTCTTTCTTTGACTGTTCCATTTTGAACTAGTTCAAAATATTGTCAAGGTATGTACTCATTGAAAAAAACTTATCAAGCGTATTGATCTATCTCTATAGATCTTGATGCTCAATATGTAAGCTGCTTCACCGAGGTCTTTCTTTGAAAAACTCCTTTAAAACACTCCTTTATGCTTTGCAGAATAATTCTACATTATTTCCGATCTATAATATGTCATTCACATATACTTATCGAAATGTGTAGTGCTCCCACTCACTTTCTAGTAAATCTGAGCTTCACCGCAAGTCTCAGATAAACTATATGCTTTGATCAACTTATCAAAGCGTATATTCCAACTCCGAGATGCTTGCACCAGTCCATAGATGCACATTTTGTTAACACCTTTAGGATCGACAAAACCTCTTGGTTGCATCACATACAACTCTTCTTTAATAACTCCATTAAGGAATGCAGTTTTGTTTATCCATTTGCCGATTTCATAAAATGCGGAATTGCTAACATGATTCGGACAGACTTTTAAGCATCGATACGAGTGAGAAAATCTCATTGTATTCAACATCTTGAACTTTTCAAAACCTTTTCGACAAGTCTAGCTTTGTAGATAGTAACACTACTATCAGCGTCCGTCTTCCTCTTGAAGATCCATTTATACAATATGGCTTGCCGATCATCGGGCAACTCCACCAAAGTCCACACTTTGTTCTCATACATGGATCTCATCTCAGATTTCATGGCTTCAAACCATTTTGCGGAATCTGGGCTCACCATCGCTTCCTCATAGTTCGTAGGTTCATCATGGTCTAGTTACATGACTTCCAGAACAGGATTACCGTACCACTCTGGTGCGGATCTCACTCTGGTTTACCTACGAGATTCGGTAGTAACTTGATCTGAAGTTACATGATCATCATCATTAGCTTCCTCACTAATTGGTGTAGTAGTCACAGGAACAAATTTCTATGATGAACTACTTTCCAATAAGGGAGAAGGTACAATTACCTCATCAAGTTCTACTTTCCTCCCACTCACTTCTTTCGAGAGAAACTCCTTCTCTAGAAAGGATCCATTTTCAGCAACGAAAATCTTGCTTTAGGATCTGTGATAGAAGGTGTACCCAACAGTTTCCTTTGGGTATTCTATGAAGACGCACTTCTCCGATTTGGGTTTGAGCTTATCAGGATGAAACTTTTTCACATAAGCATTGCAGCCCCAAACTTTAAGAAACGACAACTTTGGTTTCTTGCTAAACCACAGTTCATATAGTGTCGTCTCAATGGATTTAGATGGTGCCCTATTTAACGTGAATGCAGCTGTCTCTAATGCATGATCCCAAAACGATATTGGTAAATCGGTAAGAAACATCATAGATTGTACTATATCCAATAAAGTACGGTTATGACGTTCGGACACACCATTATGATGTGGTGTTCGGTGGCATGAATTTGTGAAACTATTCCACATTGTTTTAATTGAAGACCAAACTCAGAACTCAAATATTTGTCTCCGCGATCGATCGTAGAAATCTTATTTTCTTGTCACGATGATTTTTCCACTTCACTCTAAAATTCTTTGAACCTTTCAACTATTTCGGACTTATGTTTCATCAAGTAGATATACCCATATCTGCTCAAATCATCTGTGAAGGTCGAAAATAACGATACCCGCCGTGAGCCTTAACACTCATTGGATCGCATACATCAAGATGTATTATTTCCAATAAGTCGGTTGCTCGCTCCATCGTTCGGAGAACGGAGTCTTAGTCATCTTGCCCATGAGGCATGGTTCGCAAGCATCAAGTGATTCATAATCAAGTGATTCCAAAATCCCATCAAGATGGAGTTTCTTCATGCGCTTTACACCGATATGATATGTGGCGATTGCCACAAATAAGTTGCACTATCATTATTAACTTTGCATCTTTTGGTTTCAATATTATGAATATGTGTATCATTACGATTGAGATCCAATGAACCATTTTCATTGGGTGTGTAACCATATAAGGTTTTATTCATGTAAACAGAACAACAGTTTATTCTCTTACTTAAATGAATAACCGTATTGCAATAAACATGATCAAATCATATTCATGCTCAACGCAAACACCGAATAATATTTATTTAGGTTCAACACTAATCCCGAAAGTATAGGGAGTGTGCGATGATGATCATATCAATCTTGAAACTACTTTCAACACACATCGTCTCTTCACCCTTAACTAGTTTCTGTTTATTCTGCAACTCCCGTTTCGAGTTACTACTCTTAGCAACTGAACCAGTACCAAATACCGAGGATTTGCTATAAACACTAGTAAAGTACACATCAATAACATGTATATCAAATATACCTTTGTTCACTTTGCCATCCTTCTTATCCGCCAAATACTTGGGGTAGTTCTGCTTCCAGTGACCAGTCCCTTTGCAATAGAAGCACTTAGTTTCAGGCTTAGGTCCAGACTTGGGTTTCTTCACTTGAGCAGCAACTTGCTTGCCGTTCTTCTTGAAGTTCCCTTCAATCCCTTTGCCCTTTTCTTGAAACTAGTGGTCTTGTTAACCATCAACACTTGATGTTCTTTCTTGATTTCTACCTTCATCGATTTCATCATCATGAAAAAACTCGGGAATCATTTTCATCATCCCTTGCATACTATAGTTCATCACGAAGTTCTACTAACTTGGTGATGGTGACTAGAGAATTTCATCAATCACTATCTTATCGGAAGATTAACTCCCACTTGATTCAAGCAATTGAAGTACCTGCATAATCTGAGCACATGCTCACTAGTTGAGCGATTCTCCTCCATCTTTTAGCTATAGAACTTGTTGAAGACTTCATATCTCTCAACTCGGTATTTGCTTGAAATATTAACTTCAACTCTGGAACATCTCATATGGTCCATGACGTTCAAAATGTCTTTGAAGTCCCGATTCTAAGCTGTTAAGCATGGTGCACTTAAACTATCAAGTAGTCATCATATTGAGCCAGCCAAACGCTCATAACGTTTGCATCCGCTCTGCAATAGGTCTCATCACCTAGCGGTGCATTAAGGACATAATTCTTACGTGCAGCAATGAGGATAAACCTCCGACCACGGATCGAATCCGCATCATTGCTACTAACATTTTTCAACACAATTTTTCTAGGAACATATCAAAACAAACATATGAAAGCAACAACGCGAGCTATTGATCTACAACATAATTTGCAAAATACTACGGGACTAAGTTCATGATAAATTTAAGTTCAATTAATCATATTACTTAAGAACTCCCACTTAGATAGACATCTCTCTAGTCATCTAAGTGATCACGTGATCCAAATCAACTAAACCATAACCGATCATCACGTGAGATGGAGTAGTTTTCAATGGTGAACATCTTATGTTGATCATATCTACTATATGATTCACGCCGACCTTTCGGTCTCCGTGTTCCGAGGCCATATCTGCATAAGCTAGGCTCGTCAAGTATAACTCGAGTATTCTGCGTGTGCAAAACTGGCTTGCACCCGTTGTAGATGGACGAGAGCTTATCACACCCGATCATCACGTGGTGTCTGGGCACGACGAACTTTGGCAACGGTGCATACTCAGGGAGAACACTTCTTGATAATTTTAGTGAGAGATCATCTTAAAATGCTACCGTCAATCAAAGCAAGATAAGATGCATAAAGGATAAACATCACATGCAATCAATATAAGTGATATGATATGGCCATCATCATCTTGTGCTTGTGATCTCCATCTTCAAGCACCATTGTGATCACCATCGCCACCGCGCGACACCTTGATCTCCATCGTAGCATCGTTGTCGTTTACGCCATCTATTGCTTCTACGACTATCGCTACCGCTTAGTGATAAAGTAAAGCAATTACTGTATGCTTGCATTTCATACAATAAAGCGACAACCATATGGCTCTCGCCGATTGCCGATAACTTCGTTACAAAACATGATCATCTCATACAATAAAATATAGCATCACGCCTTGACCATATCACATCACAACATGCCCTGCAAAAACAAGTTAGACGTCCTCTACTTTGTTGTTGCAAATTTTACGTGGCTGCTACGGGCTTAGCAAGAACCGTTCTTACCTACGCATCAAAAACCACAACGATAGTTTGTCAAATAGACTCGCTTTTAACCTTCACAAGGACCGGCGGCGTACACTCAGTTCAACTAAAGTGAGAGAGACAGACACCCGCGGTCACCTTTAAGCACTAGTGCTCGTAACGGTGAAACCAGTCTCGCGAAGCGCACGCGTAATGTCGGTCGGGCCGCTTCATCTCACAATACCGCTGAACCAAAGTATGACATCTTTGGTAGGTAGTATGACTTGTATCGCCCACAACTCACTTGTGTTCTACTCGTGCAAAACATCAAACCATAAAAACCTAGGCTCGGATGCCACTTTGTTGGGGAACGAGTAATTTCAAAAATTTCCTACGCACACGCAAGATCATGGTGATGCATAGCAACGAGAGGGAGAGTGTTGTCTACGCTCGTGAGACCCAAGCGAAGCGATCACAACGTAGAGGAAGTAGTCGACGTTCTCCTCGCGATCCAACCGATCCCGGTACACATTACTCGGCGCCCGAAGTTCTTGACACACGTACAGCTCGGTGACGCTCCTCGGGCTCCGATCCAGCAAAGCTCGGAGAGAGAGTTCCGTCGACGACGACGGCGTGGTGACGATCTTGATGTTCTATCGACGCAGGCTTCGCCTAAGCACCGCCACGATATGACCGAGGTGGAATATGGTGGAGGGGCACCGCACACGGCTAAGGAACGATCTCAAGGATCAACTTGTGTGTCCTAGGGTGCCCCCTGCCTCATATATAAAGGAGCAGGGGGTGCGGCCGGCCCTAGGAGGAGGCGGGGAGGAGTCCTACTCCCACCGAGTAGGACTCCCCTTTCCTAGTTGGATTAGGACTTGGGGGAGGAAAGAGGAAGGGGCGCCGCCTCTCCTTGTCCTATTCGGACTAGGGGAAGGGCACGGCCTGCCCTGGCCGGCATTCCTCTTCTCCTCATGGCCCACTAAGGCCCATTAACCCCGGAGGGTTCGGTAACCCGGTGTTAAATAAAATCCGATTTCACCCGAACCATTCAACTCCAAACATAGGCTTCAATATATCAATCTTTATGTCTCGACCATTTCGAGACTCCTCGTCATGTCCGTGATCACATCCGGACTCGAACTTCTTCGGTACATCAAAATACACAAACTCATAATATAACCGCCATCGAAACCTTAAGCGTGCACGGACCCTACGGTTCGAGAACAATGTAGACATGACCGAGACACGTCTCCGGTCAATAACCAATAGCGGGACCTGGATGCCCATATTGGCTCCTACATATTCTACGAAGATCTTTATCGGTCGACCGCATAACAACATACGTTGTTCCTTTGTCATCGGTATGTTACTTGCCCGAGATTCGATCGTCGGTATCCAATACCTAGTTCAATCTCGTTACACGCAAGTCTCTTTACTCATTCCGTAATACATCATCTCACAGCTAACTCATTAGTTGTAATGCTTGCAAGGCTTAATTGATGTGTATTACCGAGAGGGCCCAGAGATACCTCTCCGACAATCGGAGTGACAAAACCTAATCTCAAATACGCCAACCCAACATCCGCCTTTGGATACACCTGTAGTACTCCTTTATAATCACCCGATTCGTTGTGACGTTTGGTAGCACCAAAGTGTTCCTCCGTAAACGGAGTTGCATAATCTCATAGTTATAGGAACATGTATAAGTCATGAAGAAAGCAGAGCAACATACTAAACGATCGGTGCTAAGCTAAGCTGAATGGGTCATGTCAATCGATCATTCAACCAATGATGTGATCCCGTTAATCAAATAACAACTCTTTGTCCATGGTTAGGAAACATAACCATCTTTGATTAACAAGCTAGTCAAGTAGAGGCATACTAGTGACACTCTGTTTGTCTATATATTCACACATGTATTATGTTTCCAGTTAATACAATTCTAGCATGAATAATAGACAATTATCATGATATAAGGAAATAAATAATAACTTTATTATTGCCTCTAGGGCATATTTCCTTCAGAAAGAGCATCGGAGTAAGCAGATACCTGCTGATCATAGGCATCAACAGCAGCATCATCAAGGGCCTTGGCTGCATCCCGGTCAGCCTGGGAAGCCTCAGGAGCAATTACCGACGGCACCGGTGGGATTGGGGCCACAGGCGCAACAGGACATGGCGGACAGGGAACCTCGCCAGAAAGAACACCCCAGAGAAGAAGACCACGCATATGGATGCGCATGAAGCCCACAAACTCAGCATAGTTGGTGCCATCGAAGATCACTGAGCACCGAGGAACAGCAACATAGCCCGAAGAAGACATCAGGGAACTCTGTTTTCTCCTCTGTGTTTTTTTGGTCAATTCTCCCCGATCTGGATCGGGGCTGAGAGCCTCACGCTAGCCCGATGCAGCCCCAAGTGGGGAATCGGGAGGAAGTGAGAGGCCACGGGGAGGGCCGGCCCTGGGCTGCTCCTGCCGCAGCAGAGGAGCCAGCAGCAGCCAGCCAGACGGGACGAGGGCCGCTGGTATGCTGCCAGAGGCGGCCGGGCAGATGGAAGAAGCAGCAGAGCCAAGGGCACGCCCGGTGCTGGTTGGTCATGGCCGGGCAGAGAGAGAGCCTGGCGGGCGCTGCTGTAGAGTAGAAACTCGGCCGAGTGCGGCGGCGAGTATGCAATGCAAGGAAGAGCACGGTAGGGGCTGGCCTGGCACACCACCAGATAGTCATGTCATGTGTGCGAGCAGCGGCGCGGAGAAAAGGTGGCCGATGATGGGGAGGTGGCGTGACGAGAAAGCTAGGCACTGAGTCTGCAACGCGGGAGAGGAAGAGGAACCTAGCTCTGATACCATGTTGGATAAGTGAGCAACTAAGTTTCCTGAGGGCCAAAGGCCATTACATATACATGTGTGTCAAAGTGCAGAAAACCCCTTATACAACGGGGATATACCGAAAAGGGACTATACACATCTAACACATCTGTTCTCGGTAGTTTTCTCATTGTTGGACATACTTTGCAGGCAATGTTCATCCTTGTGCTGTGCTGGCAGCAAAGGATTACAAGTCGTCTAGGTGCCACATTTCAAATGTTCTATTCTACGAGGTAGAACTATGTTCACTCTCAATCTCTCATGGTAGCAACTTGATGACCTGTAGTATGTTTAATGCATGCTTCCCATGTAAACTGCATGGCAAAATCAACCAAGTTGGAAATACCACCAGTCCACCATAGCCTTGCTGAAGATCAAATACTTGCTGACAGATATAAATGCGTTTTCCTGGAAATATGTTGAATGCTGAAAATATTCTAAGGCATGACAATTTTATAAGCTTGATTGACAAAGCAATCGCTTCATTCCTTATTTTCCCCATCTTCTATTGTACATAATAAAAGGTATTACCTATGTCTCTATGCATCTATTTTCGTAGTGTAGTATGACAATGTGATTATATTACTGAAAACATATTGTGACAAAACTGGAATAGTTAGTTAACATCTATATAAGCTGCTATAGATGTTCAACTAAGGCTGGATGTTGCTGATAAGTCCTTTGCTTTAGCTTTGCACTGTTTTAATCCCTTGACAAACATCACATATAGTGTATCCAAGGCCTTCACAGTATGCGCACTTTGTGTCTTCGCCAACCCACTCCAAGAACTGCATTTTTTTTTTAAAGTTAACGATTAAATGCGTGTTTGAGAAGAAATAACAAGGTTCAATTACCAATGTGGTGCACTTCTGCAACCGGAACTCCAGCGTACCTGTGGTTCAATGTTGGGCTCACCTGTTCCATCGCATTCTGCAGGAATGAAGAAGGATCACATCAATAGTCACAACATCGCAGAAGATTAACAGTAATAGCACATAACTCAAGCCAATGGCAGTGGCTTATGGTACACCGGAGGCCCAGTGTAGAGGATAAGCAGCAGTAACTTCAGTTACCTAGGCACAGGAGGCGGCCTTCGCCTCGGCAGGTGATGCACTGCTTTGTCGGCGCGGCAGTAGAACCGCTGATCGGCTTATCCTTCTTGGTCAGCCTGGACGGATCTTCCCACCTGTTCTCGCCGAGAAGGTACACTCTGTGTTTGTTGTAGTCAATTTTTTCCACCACAGGTTGCTGAACCTCTGCGGTTTCTGTTATAGGTGGAACAAGTGCTCCGTTTACGCCTTCCTGCAAGTAAAACAGAAGTATAATCTCAGATTTGTGCATCAGGATGTCAGTGGGACGCCATGGCCACATCACTGAAATACTGACTGTGGCTTGGAGTTGGAGTTTCTAAGCTTGCCTTTTTGAGATCGTCCTGGGTCCGTCCTGTGAATAGCATCTCGAGTAGCTCCGATGTCATCAGGCCATCCTCGGTAGTCCCTATCGATGCCTGCAAAGAAGGAGGTGCAATGTGGCACATGTTTATACTGGCTTACGTAGCAGGTAGCACAGCTGTATCAGCGAATGTGTGATGGGGCGGACATTATATTGACCTGCCATGTCTTCACAGCTCGTTCAGTACCGGTCGAGAAGCTGGAGAACTCCGTGTCTTCTTCGCCCGAGTAAAATCCAAGCTTTTCCAAGGCTTCCTGCATGATGTATGGTACACTTGGATTTATATACAATCATGTACGCACAAAGTTCTAGCTCACATATACAAATTGGTACTATCCCGTAAGTGCATTAGTTCACAGCCACGTTCTTGACAATGTAGCGTAAAGCAACAGCAGATTGCAGAACTTGCAGTGAGTATATCTAGCTTTTTTTTTAGGCAAAGTGAGTATATCTAGCTGGAAGAAACAGAGCATTGCCAACAGAACAGAGCATGTCTGTACAGTCTCGAACCGCTGTCATGTTCGGCCCAAGCCCAACAACAGGTCATGCATGGCGAATCCTAGCCAAAACGAGAGGTGCGCGACCGTGGCTACGCTCACCTGCATCGCCCGTACTTCCTCGCCTTCGCTCCCTACCCTCAGCGCCCGCTTCTTGCCGCTGCCGGCCCCCGCCTTCGGTTTCGCCTTCGCCTTGGCCTTCTCCTCGACCACCACCACCTCCTTCCTCACCTCGACCTCCTCCACCGGCGCCGGCGCGGGCGGCGGAGGTGGCGCCACGCGTGCCGCAGGCGCGGGCGGAGGCGGAGGCGGAGCAACGCGCGCAGCCGGTGCGGTGGGAGGCGGAGGCGGAGCGACGCGCGCAGCCGCCGGTGCGGGAGGAGGCACGGGCGCGGCAGCAGGCTCGAGCGCGCGGAGGCGCAGACGGAGCGCCGTGATCTCGGAGAGGAGGGCCTCGCGCTCGGCGCGCCAGCGCGACTCCTCGCGGAGCCACCGCTGCTCCTCCCGCAGCCAGCGCTGCTCCTCGCGGAGCCACCGCGTTTCCTCGCGCTCCTCCCACGACGACGAGGAGGAGGAGGAGGCGGCCGACCGGACGAGGTGGAGGACGGCGCGGCGCGGGCAGGGCCTGAGGCGCGGGCGGTGGAAGGAGGACACGGACGGGAAGGCGGCGGCGGTGATGATCATGGCTGGGGGCGAAGGGTAGTGGCGGAGCTCAGTGAGGAGATTGGCAGTGGCCTCTGGCCAGTGGCCAGTGGATATCTCTCGGCTTCATCCGTTGATATTTCGGGCGCGCCGGTACGGTACCGCAATTGCAGTTGGCGCCGGCGGCCCGATTTGTGAACATTTGGCCAATGGCCTGTAATAAGAAGGCTGGGCCTACCCGGAGCATTTGCCCGATGGCCTGTAGCTGAAGCAGGCCCATGAAGAAAATTCAGACCAGTGGCTATGAGCAAAGCACCTCTTTTTCTTGTTTGCCTCAAAAAATAAAACTTATTTTTCTTCTTCTTTCTATTTTCTCTTTGGCTAGCAAAGTGACCATGCCTTGCAACAGATCAAATAGATTAATACATATTCACAAAATTGAAAATGTACTATTTATACTAGTATTTATCTTTAAAATGTGATAGCTTTGACCCAAAATTTATATTCTTCTTATTTGTTTGGATGAGGGGAGGGATGAACTTGTCTGAAGAGACGAATGGATTTTCTGCAAACGAGGAGCAGACTGCCTGTGGTCTTTATGCAAAAATATCATAGCCTGTTACCTCACATGCATATGCAGTGCAAGCGATCAAAAATATCCGATGATGGACACACTATCATCACTAGTTGAGTTTCGAGTAGAGATATGTTAGCAAACGTGGCGTTTTGGCTTCTAGGTGTAGATACGCCTATTATGAAATATGTATAACAAACACATTTCAAAAAAATTAAAAAATTTGAGAAAAAAAATCCCACGTGTACATCCGGACATCCTATGTTCGTACACAAAATTTCGGTGAAAAAGGACATTTTTTTGGCATGTATACAAAAGATAAAAAAAAATACCTCGTGAATAGCTGTAATCAAGCATCGAAATTTTTCTTTTTACACAAGACACAAAAAAAGTCATTTTTCATCAAAACTTGGTGCACGCACATATAATATCCGAATTTACACGTGCGATTTTTCTTGAATTTTTTTAACTTTTATTTTTTTTAACTTTTTAAAATGTGTATTTAGACAATGGATGCATATACACATGTGAGTCAAAGTAAATTTCTGTATGTTAGCTACACACCGTGTCTACATTTACGTATCTTGTTTTTCTTTCTCTCCCTCTACATCCGTCCATTTTCTTTCACTTCTCCCCCAACCGGGTCCGGGTATCCCCATTTCAATTACTTGCTCAACGGAAATAACAGTATTTTCGATTACTTACAACCACACCAACACACCAGCAGCGAAGAAGAAGAAAGGAAAGAGCGAGCCAGTTGGAGCATTACGGAGAAACCCATCACAAATGATCGGCCTCAAACCGGGCACTTGCCGGAGGAGAAAACCCGAGAACACCGATCACATTTAAACTGCAAAACACAACACCATTGCTGCCTCCAACTACGGTCAACACAATATCCAGGAACACATCAGCACGAACAGTTATTTCACTTTTATCTCACTCAAGGCGCAACACGAACGCAACCAGCTCCATCGACTTTGACTGAAGAACATTGCTGCCGTGCCGTGTGTGTGTGTGCGCATGCATAATGTTCCTACGATAGAACAGGAGCATAGCAACGCAATCGCTCCAAGGCAACACTCGTCGGATCCATGTCAGTAACGTGAGGGAGGACCGGACCCTGCTGTGTTTACCGTGTCGCTGAAGTTGCACGACGTTCACAAAATCTCGCGATCCGGTCCTGTACTCAGTTAGCGAGCACGCACGCACGCACGCGCGTACGGCGACTCGGCGATACGTTCCCGTAATCGGCCGGTCCTTTCGTACTCTTGGATGCGACGGCTCTCTCTGATTTGTCCAACTTTGGTTCGTGGCTGTCTGCATCGTGTAGATATACTATCTCAAAGATTATTAAACGGATCACGAGGAAATGTGCAAGTAATGTCAGAAACATATCAACCGTGACTGAATCCGCATGCTGCAGAACTCTGCTTGCACAATTAAATTTCAGGAATCCAATGGACTTCTACACAAGAAAAAACAGTCCGCTTGGAAATTCATGTATAAGTTGCTCATTCTACTTTCAAGAAACTTAGAATACTAAATGGAAAATACTCCCTCCGTTCCAAATTACTTGTCTTGAATTTGTCTAGATACGGATGTATCTAGACTCATTTTAGTGCTAGATACATCCGTATCTAGACAAATCTAAGACAAGTAATTCGGAAGGGAGGGAGTATTTGGAAATGTCTTGGATAGTCTAGCTTCTTGTGATACGATTTGCTTCATATAATCAACGGCCATTCTGGTACCCAAGTGAATCGATCAGCTGCAGTGAATAAATACTAAACAGTGCATTTTTGCTGCTTGCTTACCCTTTTGGCTCCCTTGCAGTTACAGCACCATCGGTGAAATACAGTTCAATTATACCGCTCCAGTACACATAAGATGTGCAGCTAGCGACCATCCATTTTGCCTGATTGGCTTCGTGGCCATTGGCCACGTGCTCACGCATGACAATGTTTGATCCGACAGGGGCACAGGGCCGAACCACATAGGAGTACGATCGTCGCTTCCCAGCTACAACTCCCGCTGCTACGGGCCCTCTTACCAACAGAGGGAACAAGACGAACTTGGGAGCCAACGACACCCTCTCTCCAGTGCACGCCATGAGTCACGTCACGCTGCTGCATCGAGATCGCGATCGCTCGGCGATAAGATAAGCAATATGTTCCGGTGGTGGTTGGCGGCTCGCCGTGGCCACGGCTTCTCTGTTGCATCTACACGCACGCCACTTTGCTGAGACCCCCGCACACGACACACGTCGCCACCGCGGCCGGCCGGCGCAGATGATAAGAAACGCGGCGCCACACCAACTCCCATCGGCCGTGCCAATTAAGCAGCTCCGTGGTTACGTGTGTGATTTTTACATGACGACCGTGTCAGGCTGCTTTCGATAGTTTTGGTAGAGCTGCGTTTGTTTCTCGGGAGCGGGCGCCATTCGTTGCAGATCATGAGTATCTTGCGTCCATTATTCCCCCCTTCACATGCGACAACGCCTCTTTGGATATCGGCTCAGAGTGAGCGCGGGTTTTCAGAAAAACAATTGAAGTGTCAAAACGAAAATCTCCCCTCATCAGGAGCTATCATCCTCTTATCATCTCCTCCCCTAACCCTTGACGGCCAGGGTAAACTATTACCTCGAGACTTCACCGGCAAGCCCGTGGATCTACCTCCTCTCTGTCTACCACTCCAGCGGCCAGTGGCGGGGAGGAGAGTCCCAGTGCCTCCACTCCGGCTAGCAGTTTAGGTTAGGTTTCTTTAGTCCTCACAGGTGCGGCATTCGGACGGATGGAGCGCTTCTTCTTCGAGTTTGTCTTCCGGGTTTCGATCCTCCTCAAGTTCGTCCATGTGGACATAGTCGACGGAGCTCCGGCATATATTCCTGTCGTCTCTTTGGGTGGTGAGGTTAGGGTGTTCGTCGTGTGGCAAGATTTAGTGTCAGATGTTTCAGATCTATTTAAGGGTTCAACGGCGACGATTGCAGCTCTAGGGCGCTGGTCCTTAGGGGCACGTGCACAAAGACTTTCCGGTTGTTATCGACAAGGTCAAGACAACTCCTATAGAGGAGCAGGATAGCACCGCGTTAGCGGCTCGTTATGGCAGTGATAGTGGTCGCTCGGTGGTCTTGGAATCTTGATGTAATTTTTATTATGTTTGAGGTGCTTTGTACTTCCAGTGAACTTTGATGGTAGATCTGAATCATTTTTCGCAATAAAAAACTGAAACTGAGATATCGATGATATATGTATGGAAGGGATCCCTCCGGGTATGAATGACATGAAACTCTTTGAATTTCAATTTTTCTTCTGACCATGAAATTTTGATGTCTTTTTAAACAGGTTCGTCTTCTTCGGCAAAGGGTGACGGCAAGACACGATATTCTCGGCTCGATGGTTCTCTTTGAGCACCAGAGCTCGAGCTCTAGGGTGATAACGTTAGGTCCAACCTTCGATGGTTGCACCAGGCAATGGTGGTGATAACGTCTTCTTCAACATTTAAAATTTGTTGTCCAAAGAGAAACACTGGCCACTTGTTCATTTTAGGCGTAGTTTTGATCACTGCTGCACAAGAAAAATTCAGAGCTAAAGCAAGGGCCGTCAGCGCAATTCTTTCTGGAGACAAATTATCTTCTTCCCGAACGAATTGCCGGTGTTTCCATCAAAGGTACCAACACACTGTAGCTATGAGCTTCGGAAACTCTAGCTATCCATAATACAATTTCCCTTGGGATACGTCGCATAGGATAAACTCCATGACCGCTGCTCCTGGTCGATCGGTCATACTAGCGAAATTAATATCTGGTGGGATCCCAAGAGCATCCTAAACTGCTTTTGATCTAGTATAATTAAACAACATATCCGAAAGATGGTTATAGGTTTAAGGACACAAGGTCAAAAATGTTCCTGTTAGGACCGAGAGTATATCGACCAGAGAGCACTATTAGGAAAAAGCCTACTAATGGCGCACCGATTTTCCTACTAATGGCACACTACCGGTGCGCCATTAGTATCACGCCACTAGTATTTTTTTACTAATGGCGCACCACTGGTGCGCCATTAGTATCTGGTGTACTAATGGCGCACCACGCAGTGCGCCATTAGTTTTGCCCATAGTGTGCCACTAGTGTCTGCTATACTAATGACGCACCACATGGTAGTGCGTCATTAGTAACAATTTTTTTATTTTTTTCTTAATGTCAGGTCACTATTTCACATATGAGAAATCCAACACATATATATACAACAAGCATCCATATAACAATCATAGCCAACACACAAGTTCCATCATATATACATACATAGCCAACACATAGTTCCATCGTTACATATTACAAAAGTTTCACATTGTTCATCCAACACCGTTATCCATCAATTCACAAAAGTTTCACATTGATACAAAATAAAAACACAAATGGAAAAAAGTACTCCATCCATGCAAGCTTCCGTGAATTAAATCAAATCTGCAAAATGATAAACAAGTTAGAAGAAGAAGAAGAAGAAGACTAGAAGAATACTAGAAGAAGAAGAACACTAGAAGAAGAATAAGAAGAATTTTGGAAAAGAAGAAGAATAAGAAGAAGACTATAAGCTTATTATAGAAGAAGAAGAAGAAGACTAGAAGAATACTAGAAGAAGAAGAACACTAGAAGAAGAATAAGAAGAATTTTGGAAAAGAAGAAAAATAAGAAGAAGACTATAAGCTTATTATGTAAACTTGATCATTTTGTGCTAACATAAGTTATTTTGGAGCTAACCTATAGGAAACTAAGCATATAAGCTCTAAGTTAGCATATTAGAGCCAACTTAGGTAAAATGAAGCTAACCTATGTCATTTTGGAAAAGAAGAAGAATAAGAAGAAGACTATAAGCTTATTATGTAAACTTGATCATTTTGTGCTAACATAAGTTATTTTGGAGCTAACCTATAGGAAACTAAGCATATAAGCTCTAAGTTAGTATATTAGAGCCAACTTAGGTAAAATGAAGCTAACCTATGTCATTTTGGAAAAGAAGAAGAATAAGAAAAAGACTATAAGCTTATTATGTAAACTTGATCATTTTGTGCTAACATAAGTTATTTTGAAGCTAACCTATAGGAAACTAAGCATATAATTAAGCTCTAAGTTAGCATATTAGAGCCAACTTAGGTAAAATGAAGCTAACCTATAGGAAACTAAACATATTAGAGATAACATAGGTAACTAATATATATATATATATATATATATATATATATATATATATATATATATATATATATATATATATATATATATATATTTTGGAGATCGACATACCTGACAAAGTTCAGTTCTCATGCATTGTTCTTCTCCTTCTCCTTCTCCTTCCTCAGCCTGATGCACCAAGAGCGGCGAGGCGGTGGAGACAGTGCAGGCAGTGGGATGTAGTCTTCTACCACAATTGGCGTGGTCATGTCGCCCAGCTGTGGGATCGCCGGCGCCACCACCGGTGCGTGGTCATTATCAGGCACCACCATCATCGCGAGGCCACCTTCAGCACACCACCATCGCTAGGTCATCCTCACCACCTCCATCTCTTGCCCATGGTCACCACCACCATCTCTTGCCCATGGTCACCACCACCATCTCTTGCCCTTGTTCAGCCACCACCACCGCTAGGTCATCCTCACCGATGCCCATCGTCATCCTGCAGCTCCTCATCCCCACTCTGCTCCTCTTCTCCGCACTCCGGTCTGGATCATCCTTCTTGTTGTCTATCTTGCTGCAGAATCATTCTTGCTTTCGCTCTGACCAGAATCATTTCTTGCTTCGCTATAGCCGAATCGCCGCTGCCGAATCATTCTCGCCGCTCCCATTACCTATCCAAAATGCAACAATGACCGTTAACAATCGATGTGAGACAAAGCCAAATGTAGAGGAATAAGAAGAGGCGAACGCATCGGCATCATCATCGTCAACAGAAGCGCATGCACACATAGTCGTGTTGAACACCTTCACGATGAGCATGGTGGTGTCGCCGTCATACTCAAGAGAAGGAAGTACCTCACCGCAGTCGTCGAGGCACGGCGAACTTCTCCCACCCACGAGACAATTACATGTGGCCCTCCTTGATCACCAACTCCACATCCCATCGCTGCTAAACTCATTGCCGACTGTCGCAGCTTCACATTATTTGGTGGATCTTCACCCATCAAGATGTTCATAAATCGGCGGGCAGCCTCTGCTGTTTGGGAGAATGAGTGATGTAGCAAACAATGATATCATAATGAGATGGGTGAAGGGAGATCTCTCGTTTTATATACTGCGTCATGGATGATAATGAAGTCTCAAGTATGATAGTGAAGAACTCGGAAGCATCTAACTCAGATCATGCGGTGTCGCAGAGCGGCGGTGGCTGCTTCCGCCATCTCGATAAGCGTAAGAAGAGACCAATTAGTACCCTTACAACAGATCATAAAACATGCATGATAACAGTATTAGTCATAAGTACCCCATATGTCCTATTTTTAGCAAAGTCATGCTAAATTCACGGAAAATTTCAGCATGACCTTTGCTGAAAATAGGACATATGGAGTACCAAAAATTTGCGGAACGGAAGTTAATCGACATTCCGACAAACTCAAGGGCCTCTCGGGTGCTCGCAAAATCATTATCCTGTGGACAAGGCAATGTGCTACTTGCTTAAATCTCTGTCCAATATTTACATGACAAACAACGGTGGCAAAGCCGGTGTTAAAAAAAAGGCCTCCATCACAACATGGAAAATACGTTGGCCTCAAGAGGTGAAACAATATATGCATCTCCAGCAGTATCATTCAACATTTTGGACAAACCACTACAAGCAATCTTTGGATCGATACAAGAAGAATGTGAGAAAATGCGACAAATACTAATAGATTGAGGTGTTTAACTTTTGGTGCTCTCTGTGCTATATAGACATGTATTCTTGACAAACTAGTACAAGCAATGGTGGATCAGATATAGAAGCAATATGATATAATATAAATAAATGCACCCAATAAAAAAAGTACCCATCAATGAGCCTTGTCAAAATGGATTGTTTAACGCATAAAACCCAACTCAGTGCATAAGCAACCAGTGTCCCTTGCCATCATAGAAAAAAGACAGAACCATACAAAGAATTGAACAGTTTATCATAACATCAGAACACTGATGGTCTGGTATGGCAAGCATGCAAGTTGTAAAGTGACAACACTATAACTGTGAAAAGAGCATAGTCCAGCCAAACATATCACACAAATTCCACTAAAATATAACGTAGGCCACACAAAACAAGTAATGAAACCTCCACCAAGAACAGAGCCATACTATAGCAGCAAGACTGTAGTAAGAAAGAACCAATTCCCATGTCCCAAAATTAACCCTGAAGTTCGCTTGCTTACAGTAAATTAACCCTGAAGTTTGCTGGCATTTGCTTGTGTGCCCTAATCAAGCAGCCTCTTGATAAAACGCATGGAAGCTGAATGTGCTTCTCATGATTTGGCTTGAGGGAAGTGTTTTACCGAAAAACGACAAGATGCCACACGTTTATTTGCATTTTGACACAAATGACACATTTACAGGTGGCCCCAAACCCCACATGTCAGAGAAAGGCGTGTCACTTTGTCAAATTCCTCGTTCTTCACATAACAAAATCAATTAACACTTTGACTCCAAAAAAATCAATTAACCCTTTTTACCCAGCCAAGGAAAAGGCAACTTTGGCCCTTCTTTCCGTTGTTCCAGCACATAGCATAGACAGATAGGAGGCGGAGAGCTTTTGCTCTTTGCAGTTTGCACGCACACGACGCTCCCTGGGATAATGGCTTGACCGATGCTACCAGAAATCGATTAGTCCACACATAATGTGGCCCATTATGCCTCTCCTCTCCCAAATCCCCCCTCAACAGCAACCCTATTTCATCTCACGAACAAAACCTAGGGTTCGCTCGTACGACGCAAACTGGGGGCCAAAACCTAGGATCTAGCAAGCGGATGGGACGAGCGACGAGGTGGTGCGGGAGTAACCTCGCTGGCACCCGCCGCCGCCTTGAATCACCGTCGGTCGCCGGGCTGGAGGGGTCCTGCAGCGAAAAGGGGGAGCGGGTGGGTGCGGCGAACAGGGAGGGAGCGGGAGAAGAATGCAGAGGGGGTGGGGCAAAGGGAAGCACCTCGCTGTAGGACGCCACGTGGTCGCCGGCCAGAGTGGCCGCAGTGGTGGAGCAGGCTGCCCCGCTCTCCCTGGCGATGGCGAGGCTGCACTGGGAGCAGTCTCCTCGTCCTCCTCGTCCTCCTCCTGGTCCTCCTCCTTCGGTTCGGGGCGGGGGGGCGTGGGGCGGCGGCACGGGGGAGCTGCAGTGGTGGGAGTGTGGGGAGGCAGCAGTGGGAGCTGCAGTGGTGGGGGGCACGAGGGCACGGGGTGGCGGGGTGGATTCCGCGGAGGAGTCGAGGCGGCGGGCGGGGACGAAGGGGACGGATGGGCGTGCAAGTAGTGGCAGCGTCTGGTTGGGGAGGAAGGAGGAGGGAATAGGTGGAGTGGGGGGGGGGAAGCTTACTAATGGCGCACCTAGCGGCGGTGCGCCATTAGTAGTTTTGCAAAAAAAGAATAAAAAAATTCAGTACTGGCGACTCCTTGTATGGTGCGCCATTACTAGTTAGAACTAGTAATGGCGCACTTCGGTCTGATGCGCCATTAGTATGTAAAAATGAAAAAAAAATTATAACTAGTGGCGCACGTTTTGTGTGGTGCGCCATTAGTGTCTTCCACACTAATGGCGCATCACCAACTGGTGCACCATTAGTATATAGTAGTGGTGCACTATTTCTCTGGTGCGCCATTAGTGTCAATCCTATCTATAGCCATTTTCCTAGTAGTGGGGGGTGAATGGGAGATTCAGAATTTCTTCTGAAGATTTTGAAACAAATCCCGTTCACAACAGCGAAATAGAGTATCGAAGGAATTAAGCTAAATCAATCTTCTTTGTTAGATGCATATTCATCGATGAAAGCATTGATAACAGTACAAGCTTGGGAAATCACAGGTTTAACTATAATGAGGGTAGTACAACATGGAAACAGATGTAGTAGAATGAGACATAACATGATGTGCACTGAGAAAAATACAATAGAATGATTTCACAAGTAATTCCAAGGAATATGGTGGTAACATATGAAAACAGGCAATGAGAAAGAGACATGATGAACACAGATTCATAGGATGAAGACAACATAATGAAATGATCACATAAATAGTCGGCACAGTGCATGAATATGAACTACTGAAGGAAATGCAGTAGATTAGATTTAACCAGTGGAGCACAATGGCGACAGAGAGATTTGGTAGACCAGTTCACCCTTCTGCCAAAGGGCTACGTCTGGTTGGAGGGGCTGTGACTTAACACGGAAGATAAACTCTCTTCACCCTATTCTCCTTCAACGCGGAGCTGATCACACTCAGGTTGATTTCACTCGTGGTAGATCCTTGTCGACGATCTCCAAACCTTCTGTCGACCTTCACGAACCACAATCACTCTTGTTTGCTGAAGATCTGGCTTGGTGAAGACAACAACTCTTCAACACTCGAAGCCGAAACATATCCGTCTAGAGAGTGTCCAGCTCTCAAGAGTAATAGATACAAGAACTCCGACTTAGAACTACTATGATACTAAACCACTGTCTAAGTTTGGGCTCTTGATTTTCTCTCGGCAAATTTTAAACTCAAATCACTCGGAGAGAGGTTGCTCAAATCAATCTTATCAGAAATCTCAAGCGGAGCAGCCAACAGACAATATTGGAGCGGGGTGGCTATTTATAGCCGCAGCCTTCCTTGATGGGAAAAGACCAAATTAGACATCGGGTTCAATGACACGAGTCCAACGGTCGGATTTGAGCACAACGGTAACATTTCTTGCGAAGGAAGCAATGCTAACTCCTCGGTCCGAGGCAAATCTCTTGCAACGAAGAAGATCATGGTCTCTTGCTTGCAACTATTTGCTTGGAGCACAAAGAGATTTCTCTCGCAACTTTCATAGGTTTTGGCTAAGCATCACAGTGGATCTAAGCATCGAGAACCTATAACTCTCTTAATAGTACGGAAGTCCTATGAATCAAAAGAATGAAAGAAGAACAACAAAATGAATACTGAGTCTTCACTTTGTTTCTGACTTCCATCGCTGCAGTCAATTTCTTTGGACGATAGTACCGAATCAAAAGCTTTGCTTCAACAGTAAACTTTCGAGGGGTCAATTTCTTCACATGAAACTTCTCGACTATATGACTTCAACACATATAGCTCATTCCTCTCTTCAGCACAAATATGTTTTGGTAAAGTTCCTCAAGCTCAGCACCGGAGACAATATTCTCTTCGGTTGTGTATGGACTTTTTCTCTCTGTATGCACTAGCAAACAAATCAGTCCATACCTGTTTCTGTCAACAATCTCCAAAACAAAAGGTAAGCAGATATTGCACCAACGATCTCCCCCTTTTTGAACGATTGTTGATAAAACATATCACATCAAAGGATAGATAATGAGTGGAATGTAATGTGAAGAATAATGAAAGACGAGAGATAATTACGAAGATAGAATATTCTCCCCCTTAAGTCATGCTTCAGATCATGACGAACTAGAGGGAAACAATATTATTCTTCGTATGAGTGTTATTGACAAAAGATCTTATACTTGAGTTCTTTCAATGCACTCGACGATGTATGAGGTGGTTCCTGTCACAAAATCTTTGAAGAAGGTTAGACATAAGATAAGCTTTGAGAGATTTATGACAAATGGATATATCATGAAGGTTTTCTCGGAGCACAATTTGAATCCACCTGAGATGTAGTTTCCTTTGGGTTAGGTATATGATGTAATCAGAGCAAGAATAGAATATAAGAAAGTTGCTCAGAATGGATATGTTTCAGATGTGGTTTCCCTGCAATACATAAGATAATACAAGAGTTACTTGCGAGGGAAAGACACTTTGTCAGTGGATCATATGGCCTTCTCGTAGGGCATAAAAGTCATGGAAGGTTAGATAAAAGGAGATAATAATCGGCGCATATCCAACCCCAATATTTATAGTTCATTTAGTGCTCGATGAACTTTTCCAAATTGGTATCATCACATGATGATTCTCTGTTCTTCTTCGAGGAGCAAATATGTTTCGCTGCAAGATAGATGATGCCTACAGACATGTAGTGCAGAGCAAATAATATTGCAGGCTAGGGGTCATTAACATTACCTGACGTCCGAGTGTTTCAACACCACATGCAGTGCAATAAGTTCATGAAGCAAATTGTTCGAGGGAAAACCAAAAAGCGAATGAAAACACCCTTCAAACCCCGATAAACTATCACTCGATGTAATTATCCCCCTTTTGTCAACAAGTGTCAAAAAGGAATGATAAAACATAGGAGGAACTACTCCGTGGGAGAATCCTCATAATCAGAATTGAAACCACTCAATGAATCAGTGTCTGGAGAATGAGGAATGTTTGAGGCGGAAGCAGGAGTAGCAGCCTTGGCTTGGAAGACTTGGAGCAATGAACATCTGCCTTGTAGACACGAGTACCGGTTGTATCTGCAATTTCATCATCATGAATGACAAACAACAGATCCGCTGAACCAGAATGCTGTGGGAGCACTAAAGTTTGTCTTCGAATGCGCGGGATAGCGAGCAACTCCAGTTAGTCATACTCTTTCATGATGCCCTTTTTAGCTAAGTCCTTGCGAGAGTAATGCTTCCTTAGCAGAGTCCATGTACGATTCCTTGCTTCCTTTTAATGCAAAAGAATTTGGTGAGTGTGATTATGAATCAGATTCAGCTCAGTCATTAACTCTACCTTTTCTTTTCTACCCATCTTACTGTGTCTTTCTAGAGTCATCTGAATACAATTCTCATAGAGAGATGGATTTTCCTCACGAGGGATTTCAACACTGACTTCCTTGACCTTCAGATCATTTTCAGGCGCAGAAGCATTTGCAACAATATCAACAGGTTCCTTCCCTTTTCCATTATCTTTCACAATGTGTAGAATGTCATGAACTAGCGGCATGAATACTTTTGGAATGTAAGCCCAGAAGAATTTCTCATTAGTGAGATACTCGATCGCAAACATGATCCATGGAGCATAAGGCTTCAATGACTGATGGCTATGTGCTGCACATGCGAGGTTTCAAATGAAAAGATCAGGAATGTCAAACTTGATTCCTTGAGTCATGTCCACAAGAGCATTCCCCACGATGCCTTTGATGGAGTTGGGCCTTTTTGTTGGCGTGATAGTGATACGTCCATTGTGCATCATGCTTTTATATCGATATTTATTGCATTATGGGCTATTACTACACTTTATGTCACAATACTTATGCCTTTTCTCTCTTATTTTATAAAGTTTACACGAAGAGGGAGAATGCCAGCAGCTGGAATTCTGGGCTGGAAAAGGAGCAAATATTAGAGATCTATTCTGCACAACTCCAAAAGTCCTAAAACTCCATGAAAGTAAGTTTTGGAATATATTAAAAATATTGGGCGAAGAAAGCACCAGAGGGGGCCCGCCCACCAGCCATGAGGGTGGAGGGCGCGCCCTACCCCCTGGGCACGCCCCCTGCCTCGTTGGCCACCTGGCAGGCCCCTGACATCCATCTTCTGCTATATGGTGTCTTTTGCCTTGGATAAAATCATAAGGAAGCTTTCGGGACGAAGCGTCGCCGTCTCGAGATGGAACCTGGGCAGGACCAATCTAGGGCTCTGATGGAGGAAACATCCCTCCGGGAGGGGGAAATCATCCCCGTCGTCATCACCATCGATTCTCTCATCGAGAGGGGGTCAATCTCCATCAACATCTTCACCAGCACCATCTCCTCCCAAACCCTGGTTCATCTCTTGTATCCGGTCTTTGTCTCAAAACCTCAGATTGGTACCTATGGGTTGCTACTAGTGTTGATTACTCCTTGTAGTTGATGCTAGTTGGTTTATTCGGTGGTAGATCATATATTTATATCCTTAATTCATATTAATACCCCTCTGATTATGAACATGAATATGATTTTTGAGTAGTTATGTTTGTTCCTGAGGACATGGGAGAAGTCTCTTGTTATACGTAATCATGTGAATTTGGTATTCTTTCGATATTTTGATGAGATGTATGTTGTCTCTCCTCTAGTGGTGTTATGTGAACGTCGACTACATGGCACTTCACCATGATTGGGGCCAACTTGACAGTAATTCCCATGTGTCCTCGGGAGCGCTTTGCTTTATATAAGAGTTTGTCCAGGGTTGTCCTTTGCTACAAAAAGGATTGGGCCACCTTGCTGCACCTTGTTTACTATTGTTACGTGTTACCCATTACGAATTACCTTATCACAAAACTTTCTGTTACCGGTAATTTCAGTGTTTGCAGAGAATACCTTATTGAAAACCGCTTGTCATTTCCTTCTACTCCTCGTTGGGTTCGACATTCTTACTTATTAAAAGGACTACGACAGACCCCCTATACTTGTGGGTCATCAAGACTCTTTTCTAGCACCGTTGCCGGGGAGCGAAGCGCCTTTGGTAGGCGGAATTTGGTAAGGAAACATTTATATAGTGTGCTGAAATTTACTGTCACTTGTTACTATGGTAAAGAATCCTTTGATGGGCTTGTTCGGGGTATCTTCACGCTGACCAAAAGTGCAAAGAGTTGCTCCTCAACCCGCTGAACCTACTGAAAATATTTACTTTGAAATTCTTTCGGGTATGATAGAGAAACTGCTAGCTAATTCCTATACAGGCGATGGAACATTACATCCCGATATGCACGTAATCTATGTGGATGAAGTTTGTGGATTATTTAAGCTTGCAGGTATGCCCGAGGACGTTGTCAATAAGAAGGTCTTCCCTTTATCTTTGAAGGGAAAGGCATTGACATGGTTTAGGCTATGTGATGATATTGGATCATGGAAATACAACCAATTGAAATTGGAATTTCATCAGAAGTTTTATCCTATGCATCTGGTTCATCGTGATCGTAATTATGTAATATATATATATATATATATATATATATATATATATATATATATATATATATATATATATAGGAAAATGCATCCTACTACCGGGTGTAGTTACACCCATTTCTCATATACTACTATGTGGTAGTATATACTCTACTTTACTATTTTATTATGTTCATATACTATATCTAAGATATTACAAAGCGAGTTATGTGAAAAAATTGCATGTGAACCCATGCTTTTATAATATTTATCAAATACGTACATATTTGTGCGTAAAAAGGAGTATGCTCAAAATATACTACATACTACCTAAAAAAATATATATACTACCTAAACATTCTTACATACTACATACATACTCTCGATATGATAGATACTACTTAGAACGTATGAAACAAAAGTGGGAGTAACTACACCCGGTAGTAGGAAAAATTTACCTATATATATATATATATATATATATATATATATATATATATATATATATATATATATAGGATTCGTGAAGGAGAAAGTATAGCTCAAGCTTGGGGGAGGCTTAAGTCAATGTTATATTCATGCCCCAATCATGAGCTCTCAAGAGAAATTATTATTCAAAAGTTTTATGCTCGGCTTTCTCATAATGATCACTCCATGCTCGATACTTCTTGTACTGGTTCTTTTATGATGAAGACTATTGAATTCAAATGGGATTTATTGGAAAGAATTAAACGCAACTCTGAAGATTGGGAACTCGACGAAGCTAAGGAGTTAGGTATAACCCCTAAGTTTGATTGTGTTAAATCTTTTATGGATGCCGATGCTTTTCGTGAAATTAGCACTAAAGATGGAGTTGACTCTAAGATAGTAGCTTCTTTCTGTGAATCTTTTGCTACTCATGTTGATCTCCCTAAGGAAAATTGGTTTAAATATCATCCTCCCATTGAAGTAAAGGTAGTAAAACCTATTAAAGTTGAAGAAAAAACTATTACTTATAGTGTTGATCCTGTTGTTCCTACAGCTTATATTGAGAAACCACCCTTTCCTGTTAGAATAAAGGATCATGCTAAAGCTTCAACTGTGGTTTGTAAGAGTTATGCTAGAACACCTACACCCCCTGAGCATATTTAATTTGAACCTAGTATTGTTATGGTTAAAGATCTCTTGTTCGATAATATTGATGGGCATGTTTTTTTTGATGAAGCTGCTAGAATTGCTAGACCCGATACTAAAAATAAACATAGACCTGTTGTTGGCATGCCTGTTGTTTCTGTTAAAATAGGAGATCATTGTTATCATGGCTTATGTGATATGGGTGCTAGTGTGAGTGTAGTACCTCATTACTTAAACAAAGGAATTATGCATGATATTGCACCTGCTGAAATAGAAGGTATTGATGTTACAATTAAGCTTGCCAATAGAGACACTATTTCACCAATTGGGATTGTTAGAGATGTTCAAGTCTTGTGTGGGAAAATTAAATATCCTACTAATTTTCTTGTCCTTGGCTCCCCGCAAGATGACTTTTGTCCCATTATATCTGGTAGACCCTTCTTGAATACTGTTAATGCTAAGATAGACTGCGAAAAGGATATTGTTATTGTTGGCTTAGGGGATATGTCTCATGACTTTAATTTTGCTAAATTTCGTAGACAACCCCATGATAAAGAATTGCCTAGTCAAGATGAAATTATTGGTCTTGCTTATATTGTCGTGCCTCCTAAGGATCCTTTATAGAAATATTTGCTAGACCATAAAAATGATATGTTTATGAATGAATAAGGGAAATAGATGAAGTATTCTTTAAGCAAGGACCTATTTTGAAACACAACTTGCTTGTTGAAATCCTAGGGGATCCTCCTCCGCCCAAGGGTGATCCCGTGTTTGAGATTAAACAATTACTTGATACTCTTAAATATGCTTATCTTGATGAAAATAAGATATATCATGTTATTATTTGTGCTAACCTTTCAGAGCATGATGAAGAGAAATTATTGAAAACTCTGAAGAAGCACCGTGCTGCTATTGGATATACTCTTGATGATCTTAAGGGCATTAGTCCCACTCTATGCCAGCACAAAATAAAATTGGAGAAAGATGCTAAACCAGTTGTTGATCACCAACGACGGTTGAATCCTAAGACGAAAGAAGTGATAAGAAATGAAGTACTAAAGCTTCTGGAGGCAGGTATATTTATCCTGTTGCTGATAGTCAGTGGGTAGTCATGTCCATTTGTCCCTAAGAAGGGAGGTATCACTGTTGTTCCTAATGATAAGGATGAATTGATCCCACAAAGAATTGTTATAGGTTATAGAATGGTAATTGATTCCGCAAATTAAATAAAGCTACTAGAAAAGATCATTACCCTCTACCTTTTATTGATCAAAAGTTAGAAAGACTATCCAAACATACACATTTTTTCTTTCTAGATGGTTATTCTGGTTTCTCTCAAATACCTGTGTCACAAGAGGATTAGGAAAAGACCACTTTTACTTGCCCTTTCAGTACTTTTGCTTATAGACGTATGCCTTTTGGTTTATGCAATGCACCTGCTACCTTTCAAAGATGTATGACTGCTATATTCTCTGACTTTTGTGAAAAGATTGTTGAGGTTTTCATGGATGATTTCTCCGTTTATGGAACTTCTTTTGATGATTTCTTAAGCAATCTTGATTGAGTTTTGCAGAGATGTGAAGAAACTAATCTTGTCTTGAATTGGGAGAAGTGCCACTTTATGGTTAATGAAGGTATTGTCTTGGGGCATAAAATTTCTGAAAGAGGTATTGAAGTTGATAAAGCTAAAGTAGATGCTATTGAAAAGATGTCGTGTCCTAAAGATATCAAAGGTATAAGAAGTCTCCTTGGTCATGCTAGTTTCTATAGGAGTTTTATTAAAGACATCTCTAAAATTTCTAGACCTATGACTAATCTCTTGCAAAAAGATGTTCCGTTTGTCTTTGATGATGATTTTGTAGAAGCATTTGAAATACTAAAAAAGCCTTGATTTATGCACCTATTGTTCAGCCACCTGATTGGAATTTACCCTTTGAAATTATGTGTGATGCTAGTGATTATGCTGTAGGTGCTGTTCTGGGACAAAGAGTTGATAAGAAATTAAATGTTATCCAATATGCTAGTAAGACTCTAGACAGTTCCCAGAGAAATTATGTTACTACTGAAAAAGAATTTTTAGCAATTGTATTTGCTTGTGATAAGCTCATACCCTATAGTGTTGATTCCAAAGTAACAGTTCACACTGATCATGCTGCTATTAAATATCGTATGGAAAATAAAGATGCTAAACCTAGACTTATTAGATGGGTTCTCTTGCTAGAAGAATTAGATTTGCATATTGTTGATAGAAAGGGGGCTGAGAACCACGTTGCAGACAACTTGTCTAGGTTAGAGAATGTTCTTGATGACCCACTACCTATTGATAATAGCTTTCCTGATGAACAATTAGCTGTCATAAATGCTTCTCGTACTGCTCCATGGTATGCTGATAATGCTAATTACATTGTTGCTAAATTTATACCACCTAGTTTCACATAACAGCAAAAAAAGTTTTTCTATGATTTAAGACATTACTTTTGGGATGACCCACACCTTTATAAATAAGGAGTAGATGGTGTTATTAGACGTTGTATACCTACGCAAGATTCACTCCGAGGCTTACGGAGGACACCACACTGGAGATAGAACTGCACATAAGTTATTGCAATCCGATTTTTGTTGGCCTACTCTTTTTAAAGATGCACGTAAGTTTTTCTTGTCTTGCGATGAATGTAAAAGAATTGGTAATACCAGTAGACATCAAGAAATGCCTATGAATCATTCACTTGTTATTGAACCATTTGATGTTTGGGGCTTTGGTTATATGGGACCTTTTCCTTCCTCTAATGGGTATACACATATTTTAGTTGCTGTTGATTACGTTACTAAGTGGGTAGAAGCTATTCCAACTAGTAGTGCTGATAATAACACCTCTATTATGATGCTTAAAGAAGTTATTTTTCCGAGGTTTGGAGTCCCAAGATATTTAATGGCTGATGGTGGTTCACATTTTATTCATGGTGCTTTTCATAAAATGATTGCTAAGTATGATGTTAATCATAGAATTGCATCTCCATACCATCCTCAGTCTAGTGGTCAAGTAGAATTGAGTAATAGAGAGATTAATTTGATCTTGCAAAAGACTATTAATTGATCTAGGAAGAATTGGTCCAAGAAACTTGATGATGCATTATGGGCGTATAGAACTGCATATAAGAATCCTATGAGTATGTCTTCGTATAAAAGGTTTATGGAAAAGCATGTCACTTACCTCTCGAACTAGAACATAAGGCATATTGGGCTATTAAAGAGCTCAATTATGATTTTAAACTTGCCGGTGAGAAGAGGCTATTTGACATTAGCTCACTTGATGAATGGACAACCCAGGCCTATGAGAGCCAAATTGTTTAAGGAAAAAGTTAAAAGATGGCATGACAAAGGGATACAAAAGCGTATGTAGGTGATTATGTTTTTCTATACAACTCTCGTTTAAGATTTTTTGCAGGAAAACTTCTCTCTAAATGGGAAGGTCCTTACATTATGGAGAAGGTCTATCGTTTCGGTGCCATCAGAATCAACAACGCCGAAGGCACAAATCCGAGGTGGTGAACAGTTAAAGAATCCAACATTATATATCGGGTAATCCCATAAATGTTTAAACCAATGTTATTGACACCGTAACCCCGGAGGAGTACATAAGGGACACTATCCAGAATGTTTCAGACTCCGAAAAGGAATAGGTATGTGGTACGGTAAGTAAACTGACTCCAAAACTGCACAATAGCAAATTTTCTTGTTTTGGAATATTTAAAAAATTAGGAAAATTAAAAGTAGTCTGAAAGAGACACGAGGCATCCACGAGGGTGGAGGGCGCGCCCTACCCCCTGGGCGCGCCCCTAGCCTCGTGTCCACCTCGTGTGCCCTCCGGACTCCGTTTTCTTGCACGATACTTCTTATGGTCATTAAAAATTAATTATATAATCTCCCGAAGGTTTTGACCACCATACCACGGCAAAATACTCTGCTTTTGTTTCGAGCTGTTTTCCTGACAGATCTAGATCACCATGACGTCTCCCAGCGCCCCCAAGGACAAGTTTTTCGAGAAGGTCATCAACCCTTATCTCGCGGAGCTGCTGCAACACCCTCAAACCATTGAGATGCGTGAGGGGGTGCTGCACATCCGTGATGTTGAGGGGCCGAGGAGGACCAGAAGCGTGGAGGAAAGACTCGAAGCAATCGAGCAACAAGTTTTCAAGTGACAAGGGATGGTGGAACGCGGACTCAACGCCAATCACAAGCACAAGCTGGATGCCAAGAACATCGGGGAGACCATCTTCAAGCTTCACGAGAAAATCGAGCACCTCCAAGCCTAGATCTACGACCTACAAAACCAAAACTGTGAGTATGAATATAGATTCAAGAGGATGCATTTTGCTGCAGATTTGAGGATCCCGAAGACTCGTTCATCCTTCTATGTTGGCGAGCCTATGCCTTGGAAGATGGACGACAAGCCTACATCATCAACAACTCCATCATCATCACTTCCGGAGAAAGAGACATAAATACATTGGTATGGGCACTCCCCTTGGCAGCTGCCAAGCTTGGGGGAGGTGCCCCGGTATCGTATCACCATCACACTTCTATCTTTATCGTTTTTCTTAGTTCGATCCTTTTGGTTATATCTTGATCTAGTAGAATAAAGTTTTAGTATGATCTCGCTTTCAGTTTGGTTTTGATTTATATCTATGTAACCTAGTCCGTGAGTTATATATATAATAAAGATTAGTTTTGAGTTGAGGGCTTTGCTATCTTTCTATGATCTTGAGGGAATAAAAGAAAAAACAAAAAGAAATAAAAGATCATATTGATCTTATGGAGAGTAATGACTTCACACATAAAGAGTATGATGAATAAAAGTTGTTGAGAGTTGGCAAACATAGTTTAGGTCACAGTTGCAATTAATAGGAAGTAATAAAGAAAGAGAGGTTTTCACATATAAACATACTATCTTGGACATCTTTTATGATTGTGAGCACTCATTAAAATAAGACATGCTAAAAAGTTGATGTTGGACAAGGAAGACAACGTAATGGGTTATGTTTTTATTATATCTGAACAAGTTATATTGTCATGGATCATCCACCATATTGAGCTTGCCTTTACCCCTCATGCTAGACAAATTCTTTGCACCAAGTAGAGATACTACTTGTGCTTCCAAACATCCCTAAACCCAGTTTTGCCATGAGAGTCCACCATACCTACCTATGGATTGAGTAAGATCCTTCAAGTAAGTTGTCATCGGTGCAAGCAATAAAAATTACTCTCTAAATATGTATGATCTATTAGTGTGAAGAAAATAAGCTTTATATGAGCTTGTGATATGGAAGAAATAAACGCGACAGACTGCATAATAAAGGTCCCTATCACAAGTGGCAATATAAAGTGACATTCTTTTGCATTAAGATTTTGTGCATCCAACCATAAAAGCGCATGACAACCTCTGCTTGTCTCTGTGAAGGGCCTATGTTTTTTACCTTCTACCTTAATACAAGAGTCATGGTGATCTTCACCTTTCCTTTTTACACTTTATCCTTTGGCAAGCACTATGTGTTGGAAAGATCTTGATATATATATGAAGGAAATATGCCCTAGAGGCAATAATAAAGTTATTATTTATTTCCTTATTTCATGATAAATGTTTATCATTCATGCTAGAATTGTATTAACCGGAAACATGATACATGTGTGAATACATAGACAAACAAAGATGTCACTAGTATGCCTCTACTAGACTAGCTTGTTAATCAAAGATGGTTATGTTTCCTGACCATGAACAAGGAGTTGTTATTTGATTAACAAGGTCACATCATTAGTAGAATGATCTGATTGACATGACCCAATCCATTAGCTTAGCACACGATTGTTTTGTATGTTGCTACTGCTTTTATCCATGACTTATACATGTTCCTGTAACTATGAGATTATGCAAGTCCGTTTACGGAGGAACACTTTGGTGCTACCAAACGTCACAACGAATCTGGGTGATTATAAAGGAGTACTACGGTGTCTCCAAAGGCGGATGTTGGGTTGGCGTATTTGAGATTAGGTTTTGTCACTCCGATTGTCGGAGAGGTATCTCTGGGCCCTCTCGGTAATACACATCACTTAAGCCTTGAAAGCATTGCAACTAATGAGTTAGTTGTGAGATGATGTATTACGGAATGAGTAAAGAGACTTGCCGGTAACGAGATTGAACTAGGTACTGGATACCGACGATCGAATCTCGGGCAAGTAACATACCGATGACAAAGGAACGGCGTATGTTGTTATGCGGATCGACCGATAAAGATCTTCGTAGAATATGTAGGAACCAATATGGGCATCTAGGTCCCGCTATTGGTTATTGACCGGAGACGTGTCTCGGTCATGTCTACATTGTTCTCGAACCGTAGGGTCCGCACGCTTAAAGTTTTCGATGACAGTTATATTATGAGTTTATGTATTTTGATGTACCGAAGAAGTTCGGAGTCCCGGATGTGATCAAGGACATGACGAGGAGTCTCGAAATGGTCGAGACATAAAGATTGATATATTGGAAGCCTATATTTGGAGTTGGAATGGTTCCGAGTGAAATCGAATTTCAGAGTACGGAGGTTACCGGAACCCCGGGAACTAAATGGGCCTTAGTGGGCCTCGAGGGAGAAGAGGAGGGGCCGGCCGGGGGGTGGCCACGCCTCCCCTAGTCCGAATAGGACAAGGAGGAGGCGGCCTTCCTTCTTCCCTCCCCAATCCTACTCCAACTAGGAAGGGGGAGTCCTACTCGGTGGGAGTAGGACTCCTCAGCAGCCTCCCTTGGGCGGCCGCACCTCCCCCTCCCTCCTTTATATACGGGGCAGGGGGCACCCTAGGACACACAAGTTTGATCTACGGATCGTTCCTTAGCCGTGTGCGGTGCCCCCCTCCACCATATTCCACCTCGGTTATATCGTCGCGAAGCTTGGGCGAAGCCCTGCACCGGTAGAACATCAAGATCGTCACCACGCCGTCGTCTTGTGGAACTCTCCTCGACACTCGGCTGGATCGAGTCGAGGGACGTCATCGAGCTGTACATGTGTCAAGAACTCGGGCGCCGGAGTAACGGCGCCGGATCGGTCGGATCGCGAGGAGAACGTCTGAGTACTTCCTCTACGTTGTGATCGCTTCGCTTGGTCTACGATGCGTAGACAACACTCTCCCTCTCGTTGCTGTACATCACCATGATCTTGCGTGTGCGTAGGAAATTTTTGAAATTACTACGTTCCCCAACAGTGGCATCCGAGCCTAGGTTTTTTCTATGGTTTGATGTTTTGCACGAGTAGAACACAAGTGAGTTGTGGGCGATACAAGTCATACTACCTACCAGCATGTCATACTTTGGTTCAGCGGTATTGTGAGATGAAGCGGCCTGGACCGACATTACTGCGACGCTTACGCGAGACTGGTTTCACCGCTACGAGCACTCGTTGCTTAAAGGTGACTGGTGGGTGTCTGTCTCTCTCACTTTAGTTGAACCGAGTGTGGCTACGCCCGGTCCTTGAGAAGGTTAAAACGGAGTCTATTTGACAAAGTATCGTTGTGGTTTTGATGCGTAGGTAAGACTGGTTCTTGCTTAAGCCCGTAGCAGCCACGTAAAATTTGCAACAACAAAGTAGAGGACGTCTAACTTGTTTTTGCAGGGCATGTTGTGATGTGATATGGTCAAGACGTGATGCTATATTTTATTGTATGAGATGATCATGTTTTGTAACCGAAGTTATCGGCAACTGGCTGGAGCCATATGGTTGTCGCTTTATTGTATGCAATGCAATCGCCCTGTAATGCTTTACTTTATCACTAAGCGGTAGCGATAGTCGTAGAAGCATAAGTTTGGCGAGATGACAACGATGCTACGATGGAGATCAAGGTGTCGCGCCGGTGAAGATGGTGATCATGGTGGTGCTGCAGAGATGGAGATCACGAAGCACAAGATGATGATGACCATATCATATCACTTATATTGATTTGCATGTGATGTTTATCTTTTATGCATCTTATCTTGCTTTGATTGACGGTAGCATTATAAGATGATCTCTCACTAAATTATCAGGAAGTGTTCTCCCCGAGTATGCACCGTTGCCAAAGTTCGTCGTGCCCAGACACCACGTGATGATCGGGTGTGATAAGCTCTACGTCCATCTACAACGGGTGCAAGCCAGTTTTGCACACGCAGAATACTCGGGTTATACTTGACGAGCCTAGCATATGCAGATATGGCCTCGAACACGGAGACCGAAAGGTCGGCGTGAATCATATAATAGATATGATCAACATAAGATGTTCACCATTGAAAACTACTCCATTTCACGTGATGATCGGTTATGGTTTAGTTGATTTGGATCACGTGATCACTTAGATGACTAGAGGATGTCTATCTAAGTGGGAGTTCTTAAGTAATATGATTAATTGAACTTAAATTTATCATGAACTTAGTACTGATAGTATCTTGCTTGATTATGTTTGATTGTAGATAGATGGCTCGTCTTTGTTGTTCCGTTGAATTTTAATGCGTTCCTTGAGAAAGCAAAGTTGAAAGATGATGGTAGCAATTACGGATGGGTCCGTAACTTGAGGATTATCCTCATTGCTGCCTGAGAAGAGTTACGTCTGGATGCACCGCTGGGTGCGAGCCTTCTGCAGAGCAACACCGGATGTTGTGAGCGTCTGGCGAGCAAAGCGATGACTACTCTATAGTTCGATGTGCCATGCTTTACGGCTTAGAACCGGACTTCAACGACATTTTGAGCGTCATGGAGCATATGAGATGTTCCAGAGTTGAAGTTAATATTCCAACAGAATGCCGGATTGAGAGATATGAAGTCTCCAATAAGTTCTCAGCTGCAAGATGGAGGAGAATAGTTACATTAGTGAGCACATACTCGGAATGTCCGGGTACTACAATCACTTGACACAATTGGGAGTTAATCTTCCGGATGATTGTGTCATTGATGTAATTCTTCAATCACGCCACCAAGCTACAAAGGCTTTGTGATGAACTATAATATGCAAGGGTTAGTAAAGACTATACCGAGCTCTTCGCAATGCTAAAGGCTGCGGAGGTAGAAATCAAAAGGAGCATCAAGTGTTGATGGTCAATAAGACCACTAGTTTCAAGAGGAAAGGCAAAGGGAAGAAGAAGGGAACTTCAAGAAGAACAGCAAGGAAGTTCTTTGCTCGGAGAAGAAACCCAAGTCTGGACCTAAGCCTGGCCGAGTGCTTCTATTGCAAGCGGTAGTCCTTTGGAAGCGGAACTGCCCCAAGTATTTGGCGGATAAGAAGGATGGCAAGGTGAACAAAGGTATATGTGATATACATGTTATTGATGTGTACCTTACTAGAGCTCGCAGAGCACTGGGTATTTGATACTGGTTCCGTTGCTAATATTTGCAACTCGAAACAGGGACTACGGATTAAGCGAACACTGGCAAAGGACGAGGTGACGATGCGCGTGGGAAATGGTTCCAAAGTCGATGTGATCGCGGTCGGCACGCTACCTCTACATCTACCTTCGGGATTAGTTTTAGACCTAAATAATTGTTATTTGGTGCCTGCGTTGAGCATGAACATTATATCTGGATCTTGTTTGATGCGAGACGGTTATTCATTTAAATCAGAGAATAATGGTTGTTCTATTTATATGAGTAATATCTTTTATGGTCATGCACCCTTAAAGAGTGGTCTATTTTTGATGAATCTCGATAGTAGTGATACACATATTCATAATGTTGAAACCAAAAGATGCAGAGTTGATAATGATAGTGCAACTTATTTGTGGCACTGCCGTTTAGGTCATATCGATTGTAAAGCACATGAAGAAACTCCATCTTGATGGACTTTTGGAGTCACTTGATTATGAATCACTTGGCACTTGCGAACCGTGCCTCATGGGCAAGATGACTAGAACCCGTTCTCGGTACTATGGAGAGAGCAACAGATTTGTTGGAAATCATACATACTGGATGTATGTGGTCCGATGAATGTTGAGGCTCGTGGCGGATATCGTTATTTTCTCACCTTCACAGATGACTTAAGCGGATATGGGTATATCTACTTAATGAAACATAAGTCTGAAACATTTGAAAAGTTCAAAGAATTTCAGAGTGAAGTTGAAAATCATCGTAACAAGAAAATTAAATTTCTACGATCGATCGTGGAGGTGAATATTTGAGTTCTGAGTTTGGTCTACATTTGAAACAATGCGGAATAGTTTCAGCAACTCACGCCACCGGAACACCACAACGTAATGGTGTGTCGAGCGTCGTGTCGTACTTTACTAGATATGGTGCGATCTATGATGTCTCTTACCGATTTACCGCTATCGTTTTGGGGTTATGCTCTAGAGATGGCCGCATTCACCTGAATAGAACACCGTCGAAATCCGTTGAGGCGACACCTTATGAACTGTGGTTTAGCAAGAAACCAAAGTTGTCGTTTCTTAAAGTTTGGGGATGCGATGCTTATGTGAAAAAGCTTCAACCGGATAAGCTCGAACCCAAATCGAGAAATGTGTCTTCATAGGATACCCAAAGGAGACAGTTGGGTACACCTTCTATCACAGATCCGAAGGCAAGACATTTGTTGCTAAGAATGGATCCTTTCTAGAGAAGGAGTTTCTCTCGAAAGAAGTGAGTGGGAGGAAAGTAGAACTTGATGAGGTAATTGTACCTTCTCCCTTACTTGAAAGTAGTTTGTCGCAGAAACCGGTTTCTGAGACACCTACACCAAGTAGTGAGGAAGTTGATGATGTTGATCATGAAACTTGATCAAGTTGCTCTGAGAACCTCGTAGATCAACCAGAGTAAGATCCGCACAGTGAGTGGTACGGTAATCCTGTTCGGAAATCATGCTACTAGATCATGATGAACCCACGAACTATGAAGAAGTGATGGTGAGCCCAGATTCCGCAAAATGGCTTGAGGCCATGAAATCGAGATGGGATCCATGTATGAAAACAAAGTATGGACTTTGGTTGACTTGCCCGAGGGTAGGCAAGCAATAGAAAACAAGTGGATCTTCAAGAAGAAGACCGACGACGGTAATGTTATCGTCTACAAAGCTCGACTTGTCGCAAAGGGTTTCGACAAGTTCAAGGGATTGACTACGATGAGACCTTCTCACCCGTAGCGATGCTTAAGTCTGTCCGAATCATGTTAGCGATTGCGCATTTTATGATTATGAAATTTGGCAAATGGATGCAAAGACTGCATTCTGAATGGATTTACGGAAGAAGAGTTGTATATGATGCAACGAGAAGGTTTTATCGATCCAAAGGAGCTAACAAAGTGTGCAAGCTCCAGCGATCCATTTATGGACTGGTGCAAGCATCTCGGAGTTGGAATAAGCGCTTTGATAGTGTGATCAAAGTATTTGGGTTCATCTGAGACTTTTGGACAAGCCTGTATTTACAAGAAAGTGAGTGGGAGCTCTGTAGCATTTACGATATTATATGTAGATGACATATTACTGATCGGAAATGATATAGAATTCTGGATAGCATAAAGGGATACTTGAATAAGAGTTTTTCAATGAAAGACCTCGGTGAAGCTTCTTACATATTGGGCATTAAGATCTATAGAGATAGATCAAGGCGCTTAATTGGACTTTCACAAAGCACATACCTTGACAAAATTTTGAAGAAGTTCAAAATGGATCAAGCAAAGAAAGGGTTCTTGCACGTGTTACAAGGTGTGAAGTTGAGTAAGACTCAATGCCCGACCACTGCAGAAGATAGAGAAAATGAAAGATGTTCCTATGCTTCAGCCATAGGCTCTATCATGTATGCAATCTGTGTACCAGACCTGATGTGTGCCTTCCTATAAGCCTAGCAGGAGGTACCAAAGTAATCCAGAGTGGATCATGGACAGCGGTCAAGAACATCTGAAATACGAAAAGGACTAAGGATATGTTTTCGTATATGGAGGTGACAAAGAGCTCATAAATGGCAGCTACGTTGATGCAAGCTTTGACACCGATCCGGACGATTCTAAATCGCAGACCGGATCGTATTTACACTAAGCGGAGGAGCTGTCGGTTGGTGCAGTTCTAAACAAAGCGTCGTGGCGGGATCTACATGTGAAGCGGAGTACATAGCAGCCGGAAGCAGCTAATGAAGGAGTCGGATGAAGGAGTTCATATCCGACCTAGGTGTCATACCTAGTGCATCGGGTCCAATGAAAATCTTACGTGACAATATGGAGCAATTGCCTTAGCGAAGGAATCCAGATTTCACAAGAGGACCAAGCATATCAAGAGACGCTTCAATTCCATCCGGGACTTAGTCCAGGTGGGAGACATAGAGATTTGCAAGATACATACGGATCTGAATGTTGCAGACCCGTTGACTAAGCCTCTTCCATGAGCAAAACATGATCAGCACCAAGACTCCATGGGTGTTAGAATCATTACTATGTAATCTAGATTATTGACTCTAGTGCAAGTGGGAGACTGAAGGAAATATTCCCTAGAGGCAATAATAAAGTTATTATTTATTTCCTTATTTCATGATAAATGTTTATCATTCATGCTAGAATTGTATTAACCGGAAACATGATACATGTGTGAATACATAGACAAACAAAGATGTCACTAGTATGCCTCTACTAGACTAGCTTGTTAATCAAAGATGGTTATGTTTCCTGACCATGAACAAGGAGTTGTTATTTGATTAACAAGGTCACATCATTAGTAGAATGATCTGATTGACATGACCCAATCCATTAGCTTAG
Source organism: Aegilops speltoides (assembly GCA_021437245.1). Lineage (NCBI taxonomy): Eukaryota > Viridiplantae > Streptophyta > Magnoliopsida > Poales > Poaceae > Aegilops > Aegilops speltoides. The sequence continues at coordinate 438,471,021 of CM038142.1, forward strand.
CACACGATCGTTTAGTATGTTGCTACTGCTTTTATCCATGACTTATACATGTTCTGTAACTATGAGATTATGCAAGTCCGTTTACGGAGGAACACTTTGGTGCTACCAAGCGTCTGGCGTAATCGGGTGATTATAAAGGAGTACTACAGGTGTCTCCAAAGGCGAGATGTTGGGTTGGCGTATTTCGAGATTAGGTTTTGTCACTCCGATTGTCGGAGAGGTATCTCTGGGCCCTCTCGGTAATACACATCACTTAAGCCTTGCAAGCATTGCAACTAATGAGTTAGTTGTGAGATGATGTATTACGGAACGAGTAAAGAGACTTGCCGGTAACGAGATTGAACTAGGTACTGGATACCGACGATCGAATCTCGGGCAAGTAACATACCGATGACAAAGGGAACGACGTATGTTGTTATGCGGTCTGACCGATAAAGATCTTCGTAGAATATGTAGGAACCAATATGGGCATCCAGGTCCCACTATTGGTTATTGACCGGAGACGTGTCTCGGTCATGTCTACATTGTTCTCGAACCGTAGGGTCCGCACGCTTAAAGTTTTCGATGACAGTTATATTATGAGTTTATGTATTTTGATGTACCGAAGAAGTTCGGAGTCCCGGATGTGATCAAGGAAATGACGAGGAGTCTCGGAATGGTCGAGACATAAAGATTGATATATTGGAAGCCTATATTTGGAGTTGGGAATGGTTCCGAGTGAAATCGAATTTTCTGGAGTGGGAGGTTACGGAACCCCAGGAACTAAATGGGCCTTAGTGGGCCTCGAGGAGAAGAGGAGGGGCCGCCAGGGGTGGCGCGCCTCCCCCTAGTCCGAATAGGACAAGGAGGGGGGGGGGCGCCCCCTTCCTTCTTCCCTCCCCAATCCTACTCCAACTAGGAAGGGGAGTCCTACTCCGGTGGGAGTAGGACTCCTCGCCGCCTCCCTTGGGCGGCCGCACCTCCCCCTCCCTCCTTTATATCTGAGGCAGGGGGCACCCTAGGACACACAAGTTTGATCTACGGATCGTTCCTTAGCCGTGTGCGGTGCCCCCCTCCACCATATTCCACCTCGGTCATATCGTCGCGAAGCTTGGGCGAAGCCCTGCGCCGGTAGAACATCAAGATCGTCACCACGTCGTCGTGCTGACGGAACTCTCCCTCGACACTCGGCTGGATCGGAGTATGAGGGACGTCATCGAGCTGTACGTGTGTCAAGAACTCGGGGGCGTCGGAGTAACGGCGCCGGGATCGGTTGGATCGCGAGGAGAACGTACGACTACTTCCTCTACGTTGTGATCGCTTCCGCTTCGGGTCTACGAGGGTACGTAGACAACACTCTCCCCTCTCGTTGCTGTACATCACCATGATCTTGCGTGTGCGTAGGAAATTTTTTGAAATTACTACGTTCCCCAACAATATACCCACTTGGACGTAGGTTTTCATAAAGTATTATTGTTGACATTATCCTTGAGGTAAAAGGTTGGGAAGGCGAAACTATAAGCCCCTATCTTTCTGTGTGTCCGATTGAAACTTCGTACTCATAAGTATCGCATGAGTGTTAGCAATTGTGAGAGACTAAATGATAGTTGAGTATGTGGACTTGCTGAAAAGCTCTTATATTGACCCTTTCTGATGTTATGATAAATTGCAATTGCTTCAATGGTCATGGTCATAGTTTGTTAGTTTTCAATGAAGTTTCTGATTCATACTTTACATTGTGAATAGATTGTTACTTTAGCATAAGAAATCATATGACAATATATATATGTTGTTGTTCTAAAGATGATCATGATGCCCTCATGTCCGTATTTTATTTTATCGACACCTCTATCTCTAAACATGTGGGCATATTTTTCGATATCGGCTTTCGCTTGAGGACAAGCGAGGTCTAAGCTTGGGGGAGTTGATACGTCAATTTTGCATCATGCTTTTATATCGATATTTATTGCATTATGGGTTGTTACTACACTTTATGTCACAATACTTATGCCTTTTCTCTCTTATTTTATAAGGTTTACACGAAGAGGAAGAATGCCGACAGCTGGAATTCTGGGCTGGAAAGGAGCAAATATTAAAGACCTATTCTGCACAACTCAAAAAGTCCCGAAACTCCACGAAAGTCAGTTTTGGAATATATTAAAAATATTGGGCGAAGTAAGCACTAGAGGGGGGCCACCCACCAGCCACCAGGGTGGAGGGTGCGCCCTACCCCCCTGGGCGCGCCCCCTGCCTCGTGGGCCACCTGGCAGGCCCCATATGTCCATCTTCTGCTATATAGTGTCTTTTGCCCTGGAAAAAATCATAAGGAAGCTCTCGGGACGTAGCGCCGCTGTCTCGAGGCGGAACCTGGGCAGGACCAATCTAGGGCTCCAGCGGAGCTGTTCTACCGGGGAAACATCCCTCCGGGAGGGGGAATCGTTGCCATTGTCATCACCATCGACCCTCTCATCGCCAAGGGGTCAATCTCCATCAACATCTTCACCAACACCATCTCCTCTCAAACCCTAGTTCATCTCTTGTATCCGATCTTTGTCTCAAAACTTCAGATTGGTACCTGTGGGTTGCTAGTAGTGTTGATTACTCCTTGTAGTTGATGCTAGTTGGTTTATTTGTTGGAAGATCATATATTCAGATCCTTAATGCATATTAATACCCCTCTGATTATGAACATGAATATGATTTGTGAGTAGTTACGTTTGTTCCCGAGGACATGGGAGAAGTCCTGTTATAAGTAATCATGTGAATTTGGTATTCGTTCGATATTTTGATAAGATGTATGTTGTCTCTCCTCTAGTGGTGTTATGCGAATGTCAACTACATGACATTTCACCATGATTTGGTCCTAGGGGAAGGCATTGGGAAGTAATAAGTAGATGATGGGTTGCTACAGTGACAGAAGCTTAAATCCTAGTTTATGTGTTGCTTCGTAAGGGACTGATTTGAATCCATATGTTTCATGCTATGGTTAGGTTTACCTTAATTCTTCTTTCGTAGTTGCGGATGCTTGCGAGAGGGATTAATCATAAGTGGGATTCTTGTCCAAGGAAGGGAAGTACCCAAGCACCGGTCCACCCACATATCAAATTATCAAAGTAACGAATGCGAATCATATGAGCATGATGAAAACTAGCTTGACAGTAATTCCCATGTGTCCTCGGGAGCGCTTTGCTTTATATAAGAGTTTGTCCAGGCTTGTTCTTTGATACAAAAAGGATTGGGCCACCTTGCTGCATCTTGTTTACTATGGTTACTTGTTACCCGTTACGAATTACCTTATCACAAAACTATTTGTTACCGATAATTTCAGTGCTTGCAGAGAATACCTTTCTGAAAACCGCTTGTCATTTCCTTCTGCTCCTCGTTGGGTTCGACACCCTTAATTATCGAAAGGACTATGATAGATCCCCTATACTTATGGGTCATCAGATAGTATTGCACAAAATGTGAAATAGAACTTTGTTGTCATAAGCCAACTTCTTCGGATCAACATCAATGCATTTGTCACCAACCATGGTGGGATCCATCAGGATGTGGAGTTGTGCTTCGGACACATCCCAGAAATGCAGCCTATGTTCTCTATCCTTCTCAAACTCAAACTGAGGAATATTTATCAGGGCCGGAAAATGATCTGCCGAACATTTGATCCTTTCTCCACGAGTCATCCATTCAAGTGTCTAGGTTGAGGTATTTCCAAGCTCTCCTGAGATGTATAGTGTGGCATAAATCTAAAGGATAATCTCTTTGTTCTAGCCATGATTGAAGCGCATGAATCCCTTTAGTAGAGCATATTCAATATGCTTTGCATGATGGAAACAAGGCGTTCTCTCAAGTTCAGTGAAGTTCAATATCTTATGATTGAATATTCTGTGCTTGCCAAACAAGACCCGAGCATAATAGACAGCTTGTTCTTTAGTCCAAAACCTCGGCGACAATGAAGTACTTTATCCTTCATAAGGGCCGACCCCAAAGAATGCCAGCTTCGAGGAATGAAGTTGTTCATTGAACGTTGGGCCATTGGGGCCGTACTCAGCTGGAAATAGCAGAAATGATTCCTGGGGATTTTTCCGATATTCTTCATCACTGATTTGCATCGGCTGAACATCATCAGAAGCTGGCTCATTCTCATCGATAGACTTAACTGGAGCAAGTGGCCTTTTTTGCTTTCTCTGGAGCTGATGGCAAGGGACCACTGGTCTATCCTTCAATTTCCTTCGCTGGAACTCCTTCAACAGCTTTCTCATTCTCAGGCACTAGGGCCTTTTCTTTCGATGAAATCCCAATAGTGGGTGGCTCGACAACTTCTTCAGCCACTTGATTCATAACATGTTCTCCTTCGGTCTAATGTGGCAACACTGGTGGTACAAATTGCGAGGCAAAACTGGTGGTACAACTTCTTGAGGTTCTTCTTTGTGAGCCATGGGATCTTCCAATTTCTTTTCTTCCTGTTCTGGTTGTGAAGCCAAAGAACCAGGAGCAGGTTCAACCTCCATCCAGGTAGGAGCACCGGATGAGGAGACCGGGGTGGTATTTCCTCGGGAAGCAACTTTGTCCCCTCAACATGAATTTCCTTCATTGGCGATGAAACAACCTTTTCCATATCAATTTCTTTGTCAACTTTTCTTCAAGGGCTTGATGCTTGAACATGACATTCTCTTCGGTAAGATAATCTACAAAGATATCCATCACATCTGATTCTTGCGCATCTGAGGTAGGAAAGATAACTACCGCATGCATAGCTCGTTGTTTGTTTTCTTCATCGGGACGAGGGGATGTGGTGGTATCTGTTGCAGCGGGACAATTGAGTCAACAGGTGCATCCGTCGTTATAGATTGGATATGACGATCCTTGCTAGCCTTTGGCTTGCTGGCTCTTGCTTGAGCTTTCTAACGCTTATCTTCACTTTCTCTTCGTCGAGCAAGTTCTGCTTGACGCTTGATCTCTTCATTTTTGTGATCACAAAGCTGAGAAACATCCATCTTTAACTTATAATGCCACTCAATCTTGTTGTTTCTCATAACAGTGAGGGCTTTGGTGATTTCAAGAATTCCCTTGTTCATGACTTTTCTTTTAGACTCAGATTTTGCATCTTTTCTCATTTTCTCAAGGAGTTTCTTGTCCTTGGCAGCCTGGTTCAGTTCCTTGGTAATTTCTTTCAGCTCAGTGAAGTGCTTAGTTACCATCTTAGCAACGTCTTCAGGAAGACCCAAGTTACTCAATTCAGATGGATTTGCATCATAGGAAGCACCTTCAATGATTTCAAACATAATCAAAGTCATATTCCTCTGCGGAAGCACGAACAATCTTCTTGGCCTTATTGGCAGGAACAACAACTTTTTTATTAGGCAACAACTTTATTTTCGTGGCAGGGGCCATAGAACCCGAAGGTTTATCTGATGGAACGGGAGCAAGCCTTGGTGAAGATATCAATGGAGGCAAGACTTTTGCTGGAGAGGGTGTTTGGTACGGCTTGTCAAGCAGAGCTCTTTCACCATACATGGGAATTTCTTTGCCAGCATTATCATCAGAAGAATCATCAGACGAGACAAATGCTGCTTTCCTTGACTTTCTGGCAATGGACTTCTTCTTCAAAGCTCAAGGAGAAACAGACTTCCTATTCTTCTTTTCTTTTTGTGCAGATGCCCTATCCTTTTTCTCTTGCACATCTTGTTGAGTTAACTCAACATTTCGTTGTTCCACTTGATTCTTCTTCGCAGCTCTTGCCTCACGCTTGGCCTTGGCCTTTTCCCTCTTTGCAACCTCCTTAGGAAAATCAACAATCGTCTTTAAGGAATCAGCATGAGCATTGGGAGGAGGAGCTGGCCATACTTTTTCATCATCCTGTCCAAGGCAGCCCACTGTAATGCAGTCATTCCAGGGAGGAGTGAGTGCAAACAGAATCTGATATTTTCTTCGGACGTTCTCGTAGTTGAACCACTTCTTCTCCCACTGACGATGAATCTTCTGTAGCATGTTGTTTCTTTCTTGGACAATTTCTACTCCAAGTGGAGTTTTCTAAGTTTCAGGGTCAGACATTTCAGCCGCGGTATTCCTCTCTCTATCGTGACCACCCTTCTTGGGATTTCCATCCGAGAACAGGGTCTTGTAGTCAGTGACTAGTTCATTCTCTAGCTAACTTCCACTGAGGGAATATCATCTTCTTCAGCAGATTTTGATTGGTACTTCTTATTCGGCAGTTTTGGCGGTTTAGCTGATTTCTTTCAACCACCTTTGCTTTATCAGCCACATGCAACTGCTGTGGAATATCTTCCTCTGACCCAGAATGCTCTTTCGAACTATTTGCCATGACCACTCCTGAGAGAAAAACAAATGAGCGAGAGAAATCAGGAAGAAGTTACAAACATGCACGGAAGCATTTTGACACAAAATAGATAATTGTCAGAAACAACAAGGAACCCATGGCATACGCTTTGGAAGATATCATCGAGAGAATTGCAATATGTCCTAAGACAGAATAACAACACCTCTAATCTTTCGATTTATAGCAAATGAACCCTAGATCCAAACAGACTGGTACAAGGAACTACTACAAACCGTACATGTCACGACTTAGTGAAGCCTAAGGATCTGCTGCAAGAAAATAAAACAAGATAAATAGCGTCGGGATGAACAGACCTAGAACAGAAGAGGGATAGGGCTAGTTCCATATTTGCATGCCCTAACTTGGCAATACAGATCAACTATGGAAGCATGGGAGAGAAGAAATACCGCACTGGCATGACCAATGGTGACGGGGCTTCACCGGAGTTGCACGGCAAGGCTCCTCATCGATGCTGCTTCGAGCTCGGGCTCGGCCAGAGAGTGAGAGGAGAGGCTTGAGGCCAAATAGTGAGAGAACAGAGGAGAAAGAGGCATGGACGGGATTTATATAGCCTGAGGGCAAAACCGCTCCCTCTAAAATCTATGGCCGAAAAACCCGGGACGTTCCACATTCAATGGACGAGATCATGAACGTGAGATTGTGGGCACGTGTCAGCTATTTCCCGCGAAATCTCGGTAACTAAACATAATGCCGAAGGGTTTGAGGAAGCGCAAGCGCCAAAACAGATGAAATTTCAGAGTTGAAATTTCAGATCAAGTTGCATGTTTATGACAAGAAAGAATTGAGTAACAACAGAGAAGAAGCTGACTCAACGAATGAAACCAAATGAAGGAATAACAAAAACAAAAACACTTTGACGAAAAACACAAAAACATAAGCACCAACAATAATTGATCTCAGGGCTTATGATAAGCATGAGATATCCCTGAGAGAATTTCCTGCGTAAGATGATTAGTTCTTCTTCACAACCCACACTTGCGTGGGAGATGAGAGTCTCATTTGCTTGAACTGACAGAGGGTATTCCTTCGGTGAGGCCTGTGAGACACATCTGCACTTTGATGATAATCATATGAATGTGCATTGAAGTTATTTCTAGAGACATGAATGTAATGATTTGTAGAGGTACGCATGTACTCCTTCTGACGCAGGTCAGAGTGATAATCATTCGAGGATGATACTCGAGTAGAGTGAGAATGATAATCATTTCCTCACCGAGAGTTAACCTACACAGTTAGGTTAGTAGTGACAGACAGATTTTCAACAATGCACTTCTTTACCCAGATTTGCTTCTTGGGTGAGCCTATTTTGCAGTTAGTTCCAACATATTGAGTGAAAACTTTACCATTCTGTTGTTTGAAGATTTTGCAATTTGAGTCATCAGACTCGTCAGTATCAACAAGAATGGGTGAAAGATATCCAGTCAAAGTTTTAAGTTCGAGGATTTCACTCTTTGCACAAAGCCAAGTCGTTCGCGGATGCTGCCCAGGAGTCCAATAGGATCCATCCACATTGAGTTTCTTTTTGAAACCTAATCCTTCCTTCTGAGGATTTTTGAGTATGGACTTCTTGAGTACATCACATAGGTTTTGATGCCCTTTTAGGTTCCTTAACATTCCAGTCTCAAGTAAGACCTTTAACCTACAATTTTTTCCAGTGATAACAGCAAAATCCTCGGAAGAGGGATTAGTAGTACCAGCTTCATTAGTAGCAATATTCTCTATGACAACATTAGAGGTTTCAGTATGAGAATCAACATTGCTACGTTATAAGCATTTTAAGCATGGAGGTACAAAATCATCCTGAAGTCGAACAGATTGCTCGGTGAAGAGAGAATCTTTCTCTAACACCAACTCATTAGAGATTATTTTAGTGACACGAGTTCTTGAATCCTGCTAAGGAGTTCATCTGATAGACTCTCATAGTCAACTATAAGTGAATCATATCGATTAGTAAGATCATCAATAGTTGATGAAAAAGCATCTTAATCTTCGATCAACTTTTGATTCTTCTCCATCTCTTCGACCAGTAATCCTTCAGTTTTCCTGAGATTTCTCTCAAGCATTTCAAGTTCATCATGTTGGGATTTAGCAATCTTGACCAGCTTGGCATAAGAGATATATTCAGGTGAATATTCATTCATGGATTTTTGATGTTTGGTGGATACCTGATCCTTTGATGATTTTTCCAGGAGACAGAAGGTGATTGGTTCATCACTGCTTGAATCATCATCATCAGTGCTTGATTCATAGGTTTTCTTAGATGATTCAATGGCGACATCTGCATTGCTTCTCACAATTCTTTTGTAGAATTCTGCATCATCTGATTCAGTGGTAGTTGCTTCCTCTTTGGAGTCCAGAGTCAGATCCGCACAAGCTCTATTTAGCTGTGGCATACTCTTCATATGTGATTCAATGGTAGCTCTTGCTTTCACGTCAATGACTGGTCTCGTTGAAGAAGATGAGGAATATGCAATTTCCTTCGAGAGCTTAGTATGACGATCCATTCGAGTAAAATGACTGCAGTGAAGATATTTCCATCTATTGCTAGGTTTTCCTTCCCAGCTAGGGCACTCAGCGATGAGATGACTGTATAGTTTGCACTTGAAGCACTTCATATCTTTCGGAGTCAGTATTCTTCTTCATGATTCTGGCGTGTCAAGCTCGTCATCATTTGTGAGGCATAGATTTTGCCTTTTGAGATCACTTAGCCTTTGTGTGAGCATTTCAAGTTCTCTGGTGATAGTGTGTTGCTTCTCAACATGTTCTTCTTCTTCAGAACTGCCATAGTGTGAGAGAATTTCTCCTTCACATTCCGAAGAATATTCTTGATTGGCATTTTCCAATTCCATCTTTGTTCATGACTTCATAGAAGTGTCATGATCTCAACATAGTGAAGCTCTTCATATGTTCAAAAAAAGAAGCTCTTCATAGTTTGGTCTTTGTTTGATTTCATCTACTGTGGGATCGAAGGATTCATCAAGAGCGCTCAGAAGCTTGTTTACTACATCTCTATCAGTGATATCCGTTACTCCATGCCGATGCAGTCTTTCGACAATGTTAGTCAGTCGATCAGTGAGATCCATAGCACGTTCCTTTATAAGACTTCAGAATCTGGTGAACATGGCACGAAGCATTTGAATGTGAGGATCTGATCTGGCAACAAGTTCTTCATGAGCATTGTTGATAGCATCCCAAAATTGCTTTGAAGTATTGAGTCTTTGGAACCGAAAGAAAATGTCTTTTGATAGACTACCAAGGATGATATCTTTTGCTTGAGCATCCAACTACAGATTTGCTTTATCATCAGAAGTCGGATCATTTTGTTGCTGAATGGTGTAGCCATATTCCACAATCTACCATAGATCATAGTTGATAGCTTGAATGATGATTCTCATTCATTCCTTCTAGTACAGATAGTCATTTCCGTCGAAGATAGGAAATCTTTCAGAGTGCAAGGATCTACCTACATACAACATACTCAAAAATCCAAGGACATTAGACCTTTAATAAACAGAGATAAGGAGTACCTGCTCTGATACCAATTATTAGGATCGAGAGTATATCGACCAGAGGGGGTGAATGGGAGATTTAAAATTTCTTCCAAAGATTTTGAAACAAATCCCAATCACAACAGCGGAATAGAGTATTAAAGGAAATAGGCTAAATCAATCTTCTTCATCAGATGCATATTCATCGATGAAAGCATTGAAAATAGCACAAGCTTGGGAAATCAAATGTTTAACTATAATGAGGGTAATACAACATGCAAACAGATGTAGCAGAACGAGACATAACATGATGCACATTGAGAAAAATATAATAGAATGATTTCACAAGTGATTCTGAGGAATATGGTGGTAACGAATGAAAACAGGCAATGAGAAAGAGACGGGATGAACACAGATTCACATCACATAAATAGTCGACACAGTGCACGAATATGAACTATTGAAGGAAATGCAGTAGAGTAGGTTTAACTAGTGGTGCAGGATGGCAAGAGATAGATTTGGTAGACCAGTTCACCCTTCTGCCAAAGGGCTATGTCTGGTTGGAGGGGCTGTGAATTAACACGGAAGATAAACTCTCTTCACCCGATGCTCATTCAACGCAGAGCTAATTAGACTCAGGTTGATTTCAGTCATGGTAGATCCTTGACGGCGATCTCCAAACCTTCGGTCGACCTTTGCGAACCACAATCACTCTTGGTTGCTGAAGATCTGGCTTGGTGAAGACAACAACTCTTCAACACTCTAAGCTAAAACCTATCCGTCTAGAGAGTGTGCAGCTCTCGAGAGTAATAGGTACAAGAACTCTCACTCATAACTTAATGTGATACTAAACCACTATCTAAGTTTGGACTTTTGATTTTCTCTCCGCGGATTTTAAACTCAAATCACTCGAAGAGGGGTTGCTCAAATCAATCTTCCTAGAAATCTCAAGCGGAGCAGCCAACAGACAATGTTGGAGCGGGGTGGTTAGTTATAGTCGCAGCCTTACCTCATCGGCAAAAACCTAATTAGACATCGGGTTCTTGCAACGGCCGAAGGACACGAGTCCAACGCTCGGATTTGATCACAATGGTAACATTTCTTGTGGAGCAAGCAATGCTAACTCCTCGATCCGAGGCAAATCTCCTACGGTGAAGAAGATCACAGTCTCTTGCTGGCAAGTATTTGCTCGGAGCACTAAGAGATTTCTCTCGCAACTTTCATAGGTTTTGGCTAAGCATAATAGCAGATCTAAGCATCGGGAACCTATACCCCTCTTAATAGTACAAAGGTCCTATGACTCAAAAGAATGAAAGAAGAACAACGAAATGAATATTGCGTCTTCACTTTGTCTTCGACTTCGATCGGTGTAGTCAGTTTCTTCGGATGACAGTACTGAATCAAAAGCTTTGCTTCAACAATAAACTTTCGAGGGGTCAACTTCTTCACATCAAACTTCTCGACTATATGACTTTAATACATATAGCTCATTCCTCTCTTCAGCGCAGATATGCTTCGGTAAAGTTCCTCGAACTCAGCATCGGAGACAGTATTCTCTTCGGTTGTGTATGGAATTTTTCTCTCTGTATGCACTAGCAAACAAATAATTCCATACCTGTTTCTGTCAACAATCTCTAAAACACAAGGTAGGCAGATATTGCACCAACAGTTTCGCCCCGGCTTGACAAAGAAGGCATTGAGAAACTTGTTCGGTGTGGTGATTCATAAGAACACTATAGCATGAGATGGCATTGTGTAGATGATAACCCACAAGTATAGGGGATCGCAACAGTTTTCGAGGGTAGAGTATTCAACCCAAATTTATAGATTCGACATAAGGGGAGCCAAAGAATATTTGAAGGTATTATCAGTTGAGTTGTCAATTCAACCACACCTCGAGATTAATTATCTGCAGCAAAGTGATTAGTAGCACAGTAGTATGATAGTTTTGATGATAGCAACAGTAGTAGTAGTAATGGTAACAGTGATAGCTGTGATATTGTAGCAGTACAATAGCCGTAGCAATACTAGTAACTTAGCAAGAACAATATAAGATAAATTTGTAGGCATTGGATCGGTGACTCGTTGGATGATATTCATCATGAGATAGTTATAACCTAGGGCGATACGGCACTAGCTCCAGTTCATAAATATAATGTAGGCATGTATTCCGTAAATAGTCATACGTGCTTATGGAAAGAACTTGCATGACATATTTTGTCCTACCCTCCTGTGGCAGCTGGGTCCTATTGGAAACTAAGGGATATTAAGGCCTCCTTCTAATAGAGAACCGGAACAAAGCATTAGCACACGGTGAATACGTGAACTCCTGAAACTACGGTCATCACCGGGAGTGCTCCCGACAATTTTCACTCCGGGGTTGTCGGATCATAACACGTAGTAGGTGATTAAAACTTGCAAGATCGGATCTTGAACATGGATATAAAGGTGGTAACATAAATGGTTCAGATATGAGATCATGGCACCTGGGCCCAAAGTGACAAGCATTAAGCATGGCAAAGTCATAGCAACATCAATCTTAGAACATAATGGATGCTAGATATTAAGCCCTAACAAAACTAACTTGATTACATGATGAATCTCATCCTACTGCTCACCGACCAGCGATCCTACGAAGTATTACTCACTCCTAGTGGGGAGCATCATGTAATTGGTGATGGAGATGTGTTGGTGATGATGAAGACCGAATGTCCCCCTCTCGGGAGCCCCAAACGGACTCCAGATCTGGACTCCCGATGAAGAACAAGAGACAGCGGTAGTTCCGTCTCTTGAAACGCAATAATTATTTCTCCCTATTTTTTCTGGAATAATGTGACTTTATAACATAGGTTTCAGGGTCAGCGGGGCCACCAGGTGGGCACAACCCACCTGGCGGTGCCAGGGGGTAGGCACCCCCTGGTGGGTGCTGCCCACCCATGTGGGCAAAATTCCGTGGTTTGACCCTTTTGTCAAGCAAATTCGGGATTTGACCCCTCTTTGATTTTTTTGACATCTAACGCTTTTGCTACCGCCACAGGTCTCGATGGTAGGGTTAGGTAACCTACCGCCATGGGCTCTAGTGGTGGCAAGGACGGCCCACTGTCATTACCTAACAGCCAGCACAACACCATACTATCATAGGTCATGGTGGTAGGTTATGATATCCTACCGCCAGATGTCTTGGCGGTAGGTCCTGTGGGTTTTGGTTTTTACAAGTTTTAGTGATTTTTTCTTTTGTAAAGTTTTATCACAGGTTTCAAAAATAGCAAAATATGAGCTCACATATTAATAAAGGTTCCACACAGCAAATATCGAACAGTTTGCACATAGTTTCATAAGTAGCAAATAGCAAATAGCAAACTTGTCCACATAGTTTGACAACCTCAACTAAGGCAAGTAATTTTGCAAAAAGCTTTCAGAAAGCGAACAAACGATGAAAAAAGTTCTTCAGACAAGTTTAGACCTCCTCATATGTTAGGCCTGGCCGTGGAGACAAATACGACACTGGATCCACCGGTTCAGGCGGAGCCAGAATGCTAGTCGGCATCAGACCGTTCAAGCACTCCCATCTTGCCTTTCCCACTTGAGTTTTCGCCTCCGCCCTTCCCAAGTTGATGATCTCAAAAGCCGATGCACTTGGGGCGGCATCCTAGCTCTCTCCTCCGCATTGCTCTCGAAGTAGATACTCCGGCCCAAATTGCGCAGCTCCCAGTTAGAGTGCTGCTTGGCAGCTTCAATGGTCTCTTCCCGACGGACACGGGAGATAGTTTGATTTGCGTCCATCTCCTCAATCACTGCCTTCCACTCCTTCACACTCTGCGACCAACACTTGACATCGTCGAAGATCCGCTCTGCCCTCTCGTGCCACCGCATTGCCCTCGTCGCCTCTAGGACCTCGTCTGAGACAGATCCCACCGGCTGCAGTAGCTTGGGAAAGGACTCGTACACGTACGGGAGCGGCATCTCTGACAGGTCATGTTGGGGATGAATGGGCGATGCTTGTGCCACGGTTCCGTACCTAAACATATGGATGCATCACACAAAGTTTCATCATCTCCCAAAAAAGCTAAACCTAGGGTTCATCATCTGGTCAAAAATCCAAAACCTAACTTGTATTATCTAGAAATATCAATTAGGGTTCATCACCTTCAAAAAAACCTAACGTGTATTAGGGTTCATCATATGGACAAAAAAATATCGATTAGGTTTCATCGTGATTCATCACCTAACTTGTATTGTCAAGATGCAATTACGTACATCATATCAACTAGGGTTCAACATGATTTTTAACATGAACATGAACAAAAATCATTCTTAGGCTAGAAAAAAGGGGAGTGATTTGACTCAGAGTAATTGGTGGATCGGAGGAGCTTACGTTTCTCGCTTCGGGGCCATCTCGATCCGCAAAAATGATGAAGAAACGAAGAAGATCTAAGGGGGAGTGGAGGAGATGAGAGAGGGGGCGAGAGGAAGAAGAAAGGGCGGCTGACTGGGGGAGGGTAAGGGGGTGGTGTGGGGTGGGTGGGGCGGCTCGGTTTATAATGACCAAGCCCTACCGCCAGGGACCACGACGGTAGGGTAACACAGACTACTACCATTGGTTTCATCGGTAGGGTCGGCACCTCTGGTACCCGCTCCTGTGACGAGGAATGCGCAAAAATAAGTGGTAGGGTTGCACAAACTTCCGCCAGGTCCTCTGGCGGTAGTGTGCTACCGCCATGAGGCCTGGCGCCCTACCGCTGATTTGGTGGCAATTTTGGTCATAGGAGGCAGGCGTGCGGGGAGATGTGATGTCTACTACGCAACCTTCTTCTTGTAGACATTGTTGGGCCTCCAAGTCGACAGGTTTGTAGGACAGTAGCAAATTTCCCTCAAGTGGATGACCTAAGATTTATCAATCTGTGGGAGGCGTAGGATGAAGATGGTTTCGCTCAAACAACCCTGCAACCGAATAACAAGGAGTCTCTTGTGTCCCCAACACACCCAGTACAATGGTAAATTATATAGGTGCACTAGTTCAGCGAAGAGATGGTGATACAAGTGCAATATGGATGGTAGATATAGGTTTTTATAATCTAAAAATATAAAAACAGCAAGGTAGCAAGTAAAAAAAGTGAGCGATACCGGTATTGCAATGCTTCGAAACAAGGCCTAGAGTTCACACTTTCACTAGTGCAAGCTCTCTGAACAATAATAACATAGTTAGATCATATAACAATCCCTCAACGTGCAACAAAGAGTCACTCCAAAATCACCAATAGTGGAGAACAAACGAAGAGATTATTGTAGGGTGCGAAACCACCTCAAAGTTATTCTTTCCGATCAATCCATTGGGCTATTCCTATAAGTGTCACAAACAGCCCTAGAGTTCGTAGTAAAATAATATCTTAAGAAACACATCAACCAAAACCCTAATGTCACCTTTATACTCCAATGTCACCTCAAGTATCCGTGGGTATGATTATACGATATGCATCACACAATCTCAGATTCATCTATTCAACCAACACAAAGAACTTCAATGAGTGCCCCAAAGTTTCTACCAGAGAGTCAAGACAAAACATGTGCCAACCCTATGCATAAGTTCACAAGTTCACTGAACCCGCAAGTTGATCACCAAAACATACATCTAGTAGATCACGTGATATCCCATTGTCACCACCAGATAAGCACATACAAGACATACATCAAGTGTTCCCAAATCCTTAAAGACTCAATCCGATAAGATAATTTAAAAGGGAAAACTTAATCCATTACAAGAGAGTAGAGGAGGAGAAACATCATAAGATCCAACTATAATAGCAAAGCTCACGGTACATCAAGATCGTGCCAAATCAAGAACACGAGAGAGAGAGAGAGAGAGAGAGAGATCAAACACATAGCTACTGGTACATACCCTCAGCCCCGAGGGTGAACTACTCCCTCCTCGTCATGGAGAGCGCTGGGATAATGAAGATGGCCACCGGTGATGGATTCCCCCTCTGGCAGGATGCCGGAACGGGCTCCCGACAGTTTTTTGGTGGCTACAGAGGCCTGCGGCGGCAGAACTCCCGATCTAGGTTTCTTTCTGGAAGTTTGGGGATTTATAGGAGGGTTTGGCGTCGATCTCACGTTAGGGGGCCCCATGGAGAGTCCACGAGGCATAGGGGCGCGCCCTAGAGGGGTGAGGGTGCCCTCCACCCTCATGGGCCCCACGAGACTCCCCTTCGATAACTTTTCGTTCCAGTATTTTTTATATTTTCCAAAAAAATCTCCGTTGATTTTCAGCGCATTCCGAGAACTTTTATTTCTGCACAAAAACAACACTACGGGAGTTCTGCTGAAAATAGCGTCAGTCCGAATTAGTTCCAATCAAATCATACCAGAATCACGTAAAAATATTGTAAACATGGCATGAATACATCAAAAATTATAGGTATGTTGGAGACGTATCAGGAGGCCCCTTATTGCCAGAGGGTGTGGCAGTAGGTTGTAGAAGCCTACCGCCATGGGTCCTGGCGGTAGGGAGGCCCCTAGTACATTTTTTCACCTCCTAACTTCTCTTGTCTTCAATTGTTTGCACATAACAATTCAATACTTATAAAATGACGCATACGAATGACATAGCAAGCACACATCCACAAATCCACAAATAAGAAAGTTAGTTGCATAGCAAGCACACATACACAAATGTTTCACTAAGTTTTACATAGCAAGTTCAACAAATACGAATCAGTTTCATGAGAAAATGGTTCACGAAGCAAACATGAAAGTTTCTAGTTCAACGACACGACATGGCAGCAACTTCAGTCCCTCCTTCCCCTCTTTGCGGTCCGGTCCTTGTTGGCCTTTGATCGCTTCTCGGCCACTGTCGGTGTCAAAACCGGCGGATCTCGGGTAGGGGTCCCGAACTGTGCGTCTAGGCGGATGGTAACAGGAGACAAGGGACACAATGTTTTTACCCAGGTTCGGGCCCTCTCGATGGAGGTAAAACCCTACTCCTGCTTGATTGATATTGATGATATGGGTAGTACAAGAGTGGATCTACCACGAGATCAAGGAGGCTAAACCCTAGAAGCTAGCCTATGGTATGATTGTTGTAATGGTTGTGTGTCCTACGGACTAAAACCCTCCGGTTTATATAGACACCAGAGAGGGCTAGGGTTACACAGAGTCGGTTACAATGGTAGGAGATCTACATATCCGTATCCCTAAGCTTGCCTTCCACGCCAAGGAAAGTCCCATCCGGACACGGGACGAAGTCTTCAATCTTGTATCTTGATAGTCTTGGAGTCCGACCGATGATGATAGTCCGGCTATCCGGACACCCCCTAGTCCAGGACTCCCTCAGTAGCCCCTGAACCAGGCTTCAATGACGATGAGTCCGGCGCGCATATTGTTCAGCATTGCAAGGCGGGTTCCACCTCCGAATAATTCATAGAAGATTGCGAACACCAGGATAGTGTCCGGCTCTGCAAAATAAATTCCACATAGCACCGTAGAGAGAATAATATGTACACAAGTTCAATCTGGTGACGTATTTTGTGGCATGATGTCACGCCACTACCAAGCCTTTACTTGAATTTTATTATACCACCTCAAAGACGTTTAGCGGCGGTTTCTTGGCACGTCTTGTCGAGCGAGATCGTGTTCCCCTTATTCCGGATTCCCATCAATACGGACATGGGTAACCCAACGCGCCATTGATTGTGGCGCTTGGGAGATAGGCGAGTTTTACCAGGCCGGTGGGGACGCATAGTCTTCGTCCGCCCATATATAAGGGGATAAGGATCCACCCTTTTCACCTACGCCTTCTTCCTCCTTTGCCTATCCATCTCCGTGCACTCGAGCTCCAGCGCCCAAGTCCGCACATCTCGTCTCAACCTTCTCCAGCCATGTCCGAAGCGGGAGGCAAGTGGATGGCTTCTTCCGTTACAGAGGGGCACATCAAAAAACTGCGCGGCGCCGGATACCTGTCCAGCGACATCGCGCACGGGCTGCCCGACAAGGGGCAGCTCATCCCCACCCCCAGGCCCCATGAGAGGGCCGCATTCCTTCCCCACTTCCTCCGCGGACTGGGCTTCCCACTTCATCCCTTCGTCCGGGGGCTCATGTACTACTACGGCCTGGATTTCCACGATCTGGCGCCAAACTTCATCCTCAACATCTCAGCGTTTATCATCGTGTGCGAGGCCTTCCTCTGCATCCAGCCCCACTTCGGCTTGTGGCTAAAAACCTTCAATGTCAAGACGAAGGTAGTGAAGGGCGTCCAAGCGGAGTGCGGAGGCGCCATGATGGGAAAAATGCCCAACGTCCTCTGGCTCGAGGGCGCCTTCGTGGAAACCATCAAAGGGTGGCAATCGGGGTGGTTCTATATCACCGAGCCGCATGACCCTAAATGGGCTGCGGCCCCCGAGTTCAGATCTGGTACCCCCATGCAGCTCACCTCCTGGAAAGAGAAGGGCTTGCTATGGGGCAGTGCGGAGGAGTTGACCGGACTCCTGTCCTGTCTCCAGGCCCTGGTGAACAAGAAGCTCAAGCTTGTCAACGTGATCCAGGTCATGCTCGTCCGCCAGATTCTCCCCTGCCAACAATGGGCCTTCAATTTTTGGGAGTTTGATCCGGCACAGCACAGGACCCTGAGCGGGCTCTTCAACACGTACGAAGCTGCCTGGAGGGTGCTGTTCAAGGGCGGAGAAGCCCCGCATCCGCAATCAATATCGCGGATTCAGCCTGGCGCCCGGCGGTGTGGTAAGATATGTTATCCTTTATGGGACATTTATTTCTTTCATAGTTTGACTCTCTTGTGGGATATAAAATTACCAATGCCTTTAACAGGACTGGCAGAGGACGTCCGGATAGGTTAACTGTCGGCTCCCTCCCCAAGACCAGCGGATACCCGTTTAACGGGGCTGCTAGTCCCGGCACTTTATGTGGTGCCGGAGAAGAAGGCCACGGAACTGAAGGAGTTCGGCGCCAGTGGTATCGGACTCATCGTCCGATGGCTCGAGGCGGACTCCTCCCTCGAGCGAGGAGGAGAAAGAGGACTCTCCCGGGGGGGGAGAGGAGAGGAAGGCCTCCCAACAGGGGAGGGCAAAGATCAGAGGGAAGGACCCTTCCTCCGGACAGCTCTGCCAACGCCAATGACGGCGATGAAGGGTGGCCCTCAAGGGCCAAGCCCATGGCAAGATCGTAAGTATCCGGATTCCTGAATGATTTATAATTTCTCTTTTGTGCCACATGTCGTCCTTATAATGCCGCGCACTACCTGTAGTCCGGCCGAGGATGATCTTCCCGCTTTATCGAGCGGGTCCTTGGCTCCGTCGGATGTGGATTCCATTCCGACCGCCTCCACCCCTCGTGATGCTAACGACGCCGAGGTGGGATCCCAGGAGGGGACCCATCAGGAGGAGGCTCCGGAGGTGCCGCAAGGCAGCCTCCGGACTTTTGCGCGGACTCCATGCGGAACCCGTAGTGGTTCCGAGTCCGTAGGCGGCCCTTCAGAAGAAGGGCAAGACCGTGGCACCGCAGCCTCCGCCCAACCGGGCGCCAGACAACTTGTTGAGGCGCTCAACGGCGCTTCCATCGAGGAAGAACACCGCACTATCATGAGTGCGGTGATTGAAAGGTTCACTTACCAAGAGCGGGCTGACGAAGCCTGCATCGCCTTCTAACAGGCTTTGAGGTAAGAAGTTTTAAAATATGCAATGTAATACCGCATAGACGGTAGTTTCGATGCTCGGCCGGTGTTGGAAAGAAAAGCCGGACTGAGGATCTAAAAAGATATACGCAGGAGTTCTAAAAATTATGTCAATATGGGATTGCAAGCTGCGCTGCCGACCTTTGCCGCACTGACTACGGAGGTCGGTGCTTTGAAGCAGGACCTCGAGCGGTCCGAGAATGAGCTCGGCCTTGCCAAGAAGCAGCTCGAGGACAAAGAGGGTGAGTAACACCGTATTAAATTTGTACCTTACAGAAAAGGATTTTGGTTGCAATAGAAATAACAAGGATAACGTGGGCACTGCAGGGGCCACGAGCGAGGTGGCAACCCTGAAGGAGGACGTGTCCGCGGCCGAACGCAATGCGGCCGTGGAACGAGCGGAGCGAGAGAAGCAGGAGGCGCGGGTGGCGGAGGTGCGGCAAGAGCTCCAGGCTCTCATTAAAAAGCATGAGAGTTTGGAGCGCGACTCGAAGACTCGAGAGTCCGAGCTTGCCTCGGCTCTTGAGAGTGCCAAGGCTGCTAAGGCCGAGGCCCATAAGGCCCTCGAGGAGATTGAGGCGGTGAAGAAAATAGCGGCGGGTAAGGCATTTTTCATGCAAAGCAAGCATGTGAATGTGAATTACCTGTTACTGAAAGTGCAACTAATCCCCGGGTGGTTTTGGTAATTAATAACAACATATATATCATTGAACTAATTATTTCTTGAGAATATTTCAGAAAGTTCAGTGATATGGGTATGGCAATGACTGATGATGTGGACCCCTCAAAATGCTAAGGAAAACATTGGCAAAAGCTCAAGACTCCATTTTTGGTTTAGTGATCCAAGATCACATTGAGTCCATAGGAAAGCCAATACTATTAAAAGGGGATGAGGTTATGATGATGATCTGGTTGCTCAAAATGCTTAGTGATTTATCTCTCAAACTATCAGCAATCTTTCATTCCAACATATACTCATAAGTAATCTCGATCCCACCGATTCCATAAACTCAGTCACACCGAGATGAACCACCTCAGCCATATACCCAAACCCTAGTAATTTTGGATTTTCCGATTCCAAACTCAGTCTTACCGAAACTAGTGTTGCCAACCTTCTGTAACCTTCTGTACTCACATCGGTGTCACCGAGATGAGAAAGTTGGTCGCACCGAGAATGGCAAACCCTAGACTTTGGAAGAATCGGACTAACCGAGATTGTATTTTCGGTCCCACCGAAAATCCCAACGTTCACAAGATTTGAACTTTCGGTCTCACCGAGTTGTCAACTTCGGTCCGACCGAGATTGGTCAAATGTGTGTAGCAGTTGGATTTTAATGTGGAGGCTATAAATACCCTCCACCTCCTCTTCATTCATGGAGAGAGCCATCGAAAGAACTACCACTCCTACCTTACATTTCGAGAAGAAAACTACCTACCCTTGTGTTGAGATCAAGTTGCTCCACTCCCACCATATGAAACTTGATCTCTAGCCTTCCCAAGTTGCTTTCCACTCAATCCTTTCTTCCACCACAGCCAAATCAGTGAGGAGAGTTGAGTGTTGGGGAGATTATCATTTGAAGCACAAGAGCAAGGAGTTCATCATCACCAACACCATCTATTACCTTTTGGAGGTGGTGCCTCCTAGATTGGTTAGGTGTCGCTTGGGAGCCTCCGTCAAGATGTGGAGTTGAACCAAGAAGTTTGTAAGGGCAAGGAGATCGCCTACTTCGTGAAGATCTACCCCGAGTAAGGCTAGTCCTCCGTGGACGTAGGCCATGATGGCATAGACAAGGTTGCTTCTTCGTGGACCCTTCGTGGGTGGAGCCCTCCGTGGACTCTCGCAGCCGTTACCCTCCGTGGGTTGAAGTCTCCATCAACGTGGATTGACGATAGCACCACCTATCGGAACCACGAGAAAAATCTCCGTGTCTCCAAATTGCGTTTGCTCTTCTCCACCTCTTATTTACTACATGTGCAACTTACTTTCCGCTGCCATTACTCTAGAATTGCATGTGTAGGGTGATACTTGACTTGGTCATCATTGTGAACTTGCTAAAGACTTGTCCTAATCAAAAGGTTAATCTTTTAAGTTGTCAAGTAGTCTAATCACCCCCCCTTAGACATACTTCCGATCCTACAAGTGGTATCAGAGCTTTGGTCTCCATTGGATTGGTTTCCATTGCATTGGACTCCATAAGCTTGGTTTCACAACCTAGGAGAGTATGGCGTCTAGTGAGGGTAATTTTCGTAGAGGTCCTTACTTTGATGGTTCAAATTTTGCTAGTTGGAAGCATAAAATGAAAATGCATATTCTTGGACATAACCCCGCCGCATGGGGCATTATTTGTGTTGGCTTGCAAGGTGAGTTCTTGAGGAAGGAAAAGTTCGGATCGCGAAGCTACAGCGGATGAGTTGCGGATGTTCTGAACAATGCTCAAGCTTGTGACATTCTCTTCAATGCTTTGTGTCTGAGGAGTTCAACAAGATCAGCCGTCTTGAGAGTGCAAAAGAGATTTGGGATACTTTGGTGAAATGCACGAAGGTACCGAGTCCGTGAAGGAATCAAAGCTAGATGTTCTTCAAGGTCAACTTGACAAGTTCAAGATGAAGGAAGGTGAAGGAGTCGCTGAAATGTACTCTAGGCTTGCTCTCATCACCAATGAGATTGCCGGCTTAGGAAGCAAAGAAATGACCGACCGATTCATCATCAAGAAGATTCTCAGAGCTTTGGATGGAAAGTATGACACCGTGTGCACTTTGATCCAAATGATGCCAAACTACAAGAATCTCAAGCCCACGAAGTCATTGGAAGGATTGTTGCTCATGAGATGACACTTAAAGATAAGGAAGAGCTTCACAACAAGTCAAGTGGTGCTTACAAAGCTACAGTTGAAGCTCCCACAACCTCAAGTGACAAGCTAGTTTCCAATGAAGAGATAAGCCTAATGGTGAAGAACTTCAACAAATTCTACAAGAGTAGAAGCAAGGAAAGAAGCTCAAAGTCTAGATCATATGATGAAAAGAGATCTTCTAGTCGTGATCGAAGCTGCTACAATTGTGGAAGACCGGACACTACTCAAATGAGTGTTCGACTCCCCAAGAGAAGAGAAGAATCTCCAAGAAGAAGAAGCTCAAGAGAAGAGTCACCTCGAAAAGAGAAGGAGTAGAGATGATCGTTATGAGCGAAGATCCTCTCGGAGAAGCAAGGATTCGGAAAGGAAAGACAAGTCATCAAGGAGCTACACAAGAAGAAAACATCAAGCTCATGTTGGTGAATGGGTCTCCGGCTCCGACTCGACAATCACTCCGAAAGAAGCTATCACTCCAACTCGAATCTGATCAAGATGAAGGTGTTGCGGTCTTGCTCTCGTGTCCTCCAACTCCAACTCCTATGACTTATTTGATTCACCAAATGAGGGAATTGGAAGATGCTTCATGGCAAAAGGCCCCAAGGTATCACACCCTGAATTTATTGACTTTGATAGTGATGAAGATGACTTGCTTGGTGAAGATGAGCTTTTACATGACAAATCTAGTGAGCTTAGTAATGATGAACATGCTAATAGTCCTTATAGTCGAGAAGAGTCGAATGACAATGCTATGAAGGAGATTGAGCGTCTAACTAAAGAACTAAACACTCTTAAGTTAGCTCATGAAACAACTCAAGAAGATCATAGAGAGCTCCTAAGATCTCATGAGAAGCTACGCTCGAGAAGCTCAATCTAGAGCAAGAACATGAGTTTCTAAAAGCTATCAATGACGATCTTCAAAGAAGAGTTCTTCATATCTTGCCAAACGACTTCTCTTGTCTAATTTCTTGCCACCTATTAAAACTAAGCATGACAAGCATAAGAAAAATTCTTCATCTAGTAGTAACAATAATTATGCTAAATCAAATGTTGTTACTTCTAGTAGTTCTCTTGATTCCACTAACAATGTTTCAAGCCAAGTTTCACTTGAGCAAGAAAATAGTTTATTGAAAGGGATTATAGAAAGGTGTCTACAAGAGCCTTGCGGAAGCAAGAACTTTGAGAAATTGTTCGCAAGCAAGGAAGACACGGAAGAATCAAGGAATTGGTTTTGAGCGAAAGTTCAACGCCGAGGGTGTTGAATGGGAAGAAGGTCAATATCCCACTCCAAAGTTTGTTTCTCAAAAGGAGAAGTATAATCCTACTTCTTCCAATGTGGAACAAGCTCAAGATGATCTTCCACCACAAGACCACAAGCTAAAAGGCAAGGACAAGCTTCAAGAGGAGATTGATGCATTCATTGAAGCACCCAAGGCCATGGTCAAGTGGGTTCCCAAGGAAACTTCAAGTTCTACTTCGACAAGCTCAACTACTACCCCAAGGATTCCCATCAAGATGATGTGGATCCCGAAGAAGAAGAACTAGAAAGTTCTTGAGGGTGACTCCGCCAACATACTTCATTCACATTCATTTTGGCAAAGAACTTGTGCAATCAACTTCCACATCTTGCACTAGTTCATGGAGTCACAAACCCTCTTGTTGGTAAGTCAAGGGACAAGGTAATCATTGCTTTCATGGACATCATCTATTGTGTACTTCAATCTATGTCCATGGATATCCTTGTTTGTTCCTTGTGGGACTAACCCATGTAGGTATTGAAAGTGCCCGAATCCAAAGGATTGCTCCCAACTCTTGATGATCTTCATCAACATTGAGCATCCACATCTTCAACATCTACATGAAGTCTTCAACGACAACCCAAGGTTAGTTTGACCCTTTAAAAGGGGTTCTCACATCAAGGGGGAGCTTTGCTCTAAAGAATTGAGCTAAAGCATCTTCAAATGATGTGAACATATTAATGCTTTATGTAAAAGTGGTAACCCCACTTGTGCTTAAACGATGAGTATGACCTATGATCAAGTGTTCTCATTTGACTCCTAAGTCAATATACTCATATATAGATGACCTAGTCATCGCCAAATTGTGTGCTAGTTGCTAGAGTTTTGTTTGTGCACGTTTGACACATATTTCATTTGCTATCTTATTGTGTGAGCATGTTGGATGCATAATTTTATCCATTCGAGGACATCCATTTGTTGCTTGGTCTTTTGGATTTTTCTTTTTGACCAAATGGATGGACAAGAATGCCTAAGTTCCTCCCCTAGCTATCTATGCTTTCTTGTCTCAAACTCTATTCATGCTTATATCACAAACTTTGATCAAGTTTTTTTTGGACAGACCGAGTGAGGAGCACTCGGAGCCACCGATCCGTCAAAAGCTTAACTTCCAAAACCTTCTAAGTACTTTCGGTCAAACCAATATACTCAAATCGGACAGACCGAAATCACTTGGATTGATCTAGGTTTTCACCTCGGTGAAACCGAGTTGCAAATTTCGGCGTGACGAAGTGAGTAATCGCTTGCGATTAACCATCTCGGTGCCACCGAGATTTCAACTCGGTCCCACCGACTGTTGAAGGTATATATACCGAGGGCAGCGCGTTGATTATTCCTTCAAAACGCCTCACCCCCAAACCCTTTGCTGCCGTCGCCGTGGTCTCCGGATCGTCTCCGCCGTCGCCTGTGCGCCCTCGCCGCGGGTCTCCATCGCCGTCAACGGTCAATCTCACCGCGCCGTTGCCGCCGTAGTGAAACTCCACCAAGTTGGGTGAGTTTCAATCCCTCTCGTGCTTCAACCTCTGATTCAATGCACGATAGGTTTTGCCTAGCTTCTTGCCACGTTTGAAATCTTCCTATCCAGCAGATTAGTTCTTAGAACGAAATTCGAGTGAAAATCTTAGGGTTAGGTATCCGCCGAACACATCTCGGTGTGACCGATTCTACATTCTCGGACTGACCGATTTGGCCTCTGGCCATTGCACTGCACTTTTCGGTCCAACCGAGTTGTGCAAATCGGTAAGACCGAAATGAGGATTCAGTGAAACCCTAGTGCTCTCGGCTAGACCGAAACCCATTTCGGTCCAACCGAAAGTGGTGTGAATGGTTCTGTTTAGACACTTCGGATTCACCGAATTTTAGACTCGGTCAGACCGAAATGCATTCTGTGAAAACCTAAAACTGAAGTTTGAACTCATTTTTTTCAAAATCCTCTGCAGTTTGTGATAACTCTTCTATTACGCCTATACCTATACTATTCACAGGTTGTCGGTCATATGTCGATGCAAGTGACAGCGAACAGTCTGAATCACCAGTTGAGATTCGAGGCAGGCACTATTCACGAAGCAAGCAGTTTTTACGATGATAGAGAGGAGCACCCCAAGTGGTTTGCCTCCTGCTGCCACCAGGGCGGAAGAAGAGAAATTCGATGAGGAGGATTCGACTTTGTTCTTTGAGGAGGAGATTACATCCAAGCCTAAGAGGAAAGTGGTTGCCAAAGACTATCAAGGGCAACATACCAAGAAAGGCACCGACAAGGTGAAGAAGTCCACAGTTGCAAAGAAGCGAGCATGGAAGAAGAAACCTCGAGCAAGATAAAGAAAACTTCCAAGAGGAAGAGGATAGTTCATGATGAAGCTGATGATGATTCTGATGAGGAAGCACCCCAGCCTCCTTGATGCCCAAGTCAGGAGACCATCGCATGATAAGAGGCTATTCTATCAACATGCTGCATATTCGGATCGAAGACACCTTTTAAGGTGATGGACACGATAGTTGAGACTATCAAGAGGACAGCAGACAGACTGAAGAGGTCATGTGGGTTTGCTCGCACATTCGGATGCTCATCAATGCCAAGTTTGGCACGGGCACCTACTTGTTGGATAGACCCCACTTGCCACCGCAGCCTGAACATGAAGATAATGAAGTTGTGATGGTGAGGATGCTCCCACATCTGTTGAAGGACACGCT
The DNA here is from genome assembly GCA_021437245.1 of Aegilops speltoides. Lineage (NCBI taxonomy): Eukaryota > Viridiplantae > Streptophyta > Magnoliopsida > Poales > Poaceae > Aegilops > Aegilops speltoides. The sequence goes on from CM038142.1 coordinate 438,497,363, forward strand.
AAGTCCGAAGCTGCCAAACAAGCTAAAGCTGAGAAGGAAAGCAGCAGAAGCAAAACCCAAGAGCGTTGGAGAACAACTTCTTGAAGCTACCCGGAGGATTGAACTACGCTTTGGCCAGCATAGTGCAGTCTCGGGAGAGTCTTGAGAGGATAGTTGAAGACAAGTTCCATGCTCTGGATGTCAAGTCGATCAAGTGCAGTCACCGTCAACAAGCTTGAGGCGGACATCGAGGAAGCCAAGAGGGAGAAGGCAGAGCTCATGAAGGAGATGGAAGATGATCTAGTCCGGGATGACTACGAGCAGCTGCTCCGGTGCCCACAAAGCCCGGATCAGCTGCTATTCAAATGGCAGACCCTGTGGCTACAAAGACAAGCACCTCCACAGCTCCATCGGTTCAGCTCCGGCTCAATGTCCACTCCTCCAGCTCCACAGACTTCAGCAGAAGCCTTTGCAGATGCAGCTATCTCCACTCCATCGACCCTGCACAGAGCCGCCGGCAGAGTCCCTAGTGACGTTTAGCTCTATACCTTCGAACTTTTGGTAACTTGTTGCCAAAGGGGAGAAATTGTATAGATCATAGGACTTCGAGAGAGAGTGCTCGCTTTTTGCTCTTTCGTTTGCGTTTTTCCTTGAGATACTTTTGAGTTTTCGAGACATTTCGTGTGTTTGATACTACGTTTGCTCTACTTTGATGAGTGCTTGATCATACTATGCCTTAATGTGTGCTTAATTCTTATCATATTCTATTCATATCTTGTATGATCATTTACTCATGTCTTGGTGATTGGGTGCATGCTATTCATTCTTATCATTTTGTGCGCTCCACCAAGATGTATGTGACATGGAAGAGTGACCCATGATCCTAATCGATTGTGCATTTGCATTCAAGCGCAAATCTCAAATAATGCACAAATTTAGGGGAGCTCTTGCTTATCACATACTTCTCAAAGCGACGATATTATTCATTGATTATATCTCTTGTCGAAGCTTTGATCTATATGTTGTCATCAATTACCAAAAGGGGAGATTGAAAGTGCAACTAATCCCGGGTGGTTTTGGTAATTAATAACAACATATATATCATTGAACTAATTATTTCTTGAGAATATTTCAGAAAGTTCATTGATATGGGTATGGCAATGGTGATGATGTGGACCCTCAAAATGCTAAGGAAAACATTGGCAAAAGCTCAAGACTCCATTTTTGGTTTAGTGATCCAAGATCACATTGAGTCCATAGGAAAGCCAATACTATTAAAAGGGGATGAGGTTATGATGATGATCTGGTTGCTCAAAATGCTTAGTGATTTATCTCTCAAACTATCAGCAATATTTCATTCCAACATATACTCATAAGTAATCTCGGTCCCACCGATTCCATAAACTCAGTCACACCGAGATGAACCACCTCAGCCATATACCCAAACCCTAGTAATTTCGGATTTTCCGATTCCAAACTCGGTCTTACGAAACTAGTGTTGCCAACCTACAGAACATACGTACTCAAATCGGTGTCACCGAGATGAGAAAGTCGGTCCCACCGAGAATGGCAAACCCTAGACTTTGGAAGAATCGGACTAACCGAGATTGTATTTTCGGTCCCACCGAAAATCCCAACGTTCACAAGATTTGAACTTTCGGTCTCACCGAGTTGTCAACTTCGGTCTGACCGAGATTGGTCAAATGTGTGTAGCAGTTGGATTTTGTGTGGAGGCTATAAATACCCTCCACCTCCTCTTCATTCGTGGAGAGAGCCATCGAAAGAACTACCACTCCTACCTTACATTTCGAGAAGAAAACTACCTACCCTTGTGTTGAGATCAAGTTGCTACACTCCCACCATATGAAACTTGATCTCTAGCCTTCCCAAGTTGCTTTACACTCAATCCTTTCTTCCACCACAGCCAAATCAGTGAGGAGAGTTGAGTGTTGGGGAGATTATCATTTGAAGCACAAGAGCAAGGAGTTCATCATCACCAACACCATCTATTACCTTTTGGAGGGTGGTGCCTCCTAGATTGGTTAGGTGTCGCTTGGGAGCCTCCGTCAAGATGTGGAGTTGAACCAAGAAGTTTGTAAGGGCAAGGAGATCGCCTACTTGTGAAGATCTACCCGAGTAAGGCTAGTCCTCCGTGGGCGTAGGCCATGATGGCATAGACAAGGTTGCTTCTTCGTGGACCCTTCGTGGATGGAGCCCTCCGTGGACTCTCATGGCCGTTACCCTCCGTGGGTTGAAGTCTCCATCAACGTGGATTGACGATAGCACCACCTATCGGAACCACGAGAAAAATCTCCGTGTCTCCAAATTGTGTTTGCTCTTCTCCACCTCTTATTTACTACATGTGCAACTTACTTTCCGCTGCCATTACTCTAGAATTGCATGTGTAGGGTGATACTTGACTTGGTCATCATTGTGAACTTGCTAAAGACTTGTCCTAATCAAAAGGTTAATCTTTTAAGTTGTCAAGTAGTCTGATCACCCCCCCTCTAGACATACTTCCGATCCTACAGTTACTTACCTGAATTCGGAGCTCTCCAGGAGTGTTTGCAGATCTGCCTCGCAGTGTGTCCGATGCTGCCGCATTCTACCGGGCCGAGGAGGGGAGCTCAACGGAGAAGGTCTTCGGTCTCGAGTATCTTTGAGGCGGACATCAGTGTTTTAGCGACCGGTGAAGCGGTGGTCGAGCTCCAAGGTAGCCGAGCAGGCCATGAAGGGCCTCATAGTCCCATTGTTGCTCAAGAGGCCATGCACAGGAGCTACTTCGGCCTCGTCGGCGGCTGGTGGATCGTGCCCTTGGGTGGAAGTCATCAAGCGCTCCGCTTTGTATTGAAGGTGCCGTCGGGCCTTGCCCGCGCAAAGGTGCACTGGGGCAGGCTGGATCTCGAGAAGCTTCGACGGTCGCGCCGCCCGGCGGTAAGGAGTATCGTCGCCGAAATGTATTATAAGAGTGTCTGAAGGGTGCCCGCAAGATTGCGGATGAGTGCCCCAAAGATGTAATATTTGAGTAGACTCGCAATGTGTTATCCGGTCGCTGAAAACTTTGTTCATATCGCTAAGCAACGCTTATTGATTTAAAATATTACCTTACATGCGGCCGTTTATCAAATCGAGAGATGGCAAGTCGTCGGCTTCAGCCCCATGCCACAGTCTTTGGGGTGTTGGGATAAAACTTGAGCACTCTTGTTCCCATTTTTGGGTCCATCTAGGGAGGCGCTCAACACGACGAACAAAGCAACCGGACTTATAATGCTTGAACACTCTCACTTAGCCATAGAATTCTATAATTTTAAATTTCGGCGAAGGCCCTAGTGTTCGGAAGACCGAAATCGGGGCGCTATCCACGCCTAGGCCGGACACAGCCGGTTCCTCGCTCTAAGCGGCATAAGTCTTTAGGGACTCGAAAAGACCTGTCGAACAGCGACCAGCTCTCGCCTTATCATGACGGTCAGTTTTAGCTTTCTCCACTGAGGCGCTCGCCCAGAGCCACCGGGGCGCAATCGCAGTGGTTCTCCCAGTGCTACCTTAGCCGATAGAACAGAACGTAAGGTACCAAAACATGGGAGCCGGGCAAACCCAACTATTGACCCAAGACATGATTCGGAGCCGATGCATATAATGCTATAAGTTTGGGGTGCCGCACTTGTGAAAGTGTTCGGACTTATCACACCATAATGTGGGGAACATAAGCCCCTGGTGTATTCGGCCGTACCAAAGTGTACGGATGCAAGATGTCATAAATGAACATATATGTAAAGAAAAGGAATGCAATTATAAGCGAAAAGAGATGCATTGTTTATTCAAGGGATTCTGCCATGAGTGCAGAACGATACAAATAGTGTGGTAAACAAGGGATTGGACTATTAGACATGTCCCCCTCCAGGGGTAGGATGCGGAATGGTGTATTAAACAGATTTAATGCTCGTAATGGAGACCACCTGAGTATTCGTCGTAGCCTTTGTCCTTCCCTGGCTGTTGCATCGTGAGTTCGGCAGATTCGCCGCCGGATAGGGTCTTTGGTGAACGGAGTCCTGTGGAAAAATAAAATAAAAAAAAGGAAAAGAAAAAGAGCGACACACTTGGGAGCCCCTGGTGTGGTTGAGCCGCACTCTGGGCCTGTCGTGGTCGTGCCCCTCCCCCTATGCCCATGGTATCTCCAGAGCGTAATGATGTACGCGAAGGGCTAGTCTTGCAATCATGCAAGGGCTGGGGTTGGGGCCGCATTGCTATCGTGCTTTCGGGCGTGCGGTGGTCTTGATGTATATTACTCGGTAGCGTTTGGCCATGTCCGGTCGTTTAACGGCGGACTCAAAATTGCCTTAAGAGGCCGCTCTGCATTTCGCCGCGAGCCCTTGTGTGTTCCTCCGTTCGAGAGGGCGTTTAGTGTTTGGTTGACCGTGATGACTCCACGAGGGCCTGGCATCTTGAGCTTAAGGTATGCATAATGCGGCACGCGTTGAACTTTGCAAACGCGGTTCGCTCGGCGAGCATGATAGCCATCTGCGAGCAGGACTATGTCGAAGATTAACTTCGCCGGAAATTATCCAAGGATCCGAAGACCACTTCGTGTGGTGAGCTCTGTACAATTGGGCTCAACACTGGTATGACGCCTTTGAAGGTCGTCTTTGTAGGTTTAATCCTTGAGGGGTCTATGCCCATCTTGCGCTTGTATCACGATAAAGCAGTTACGCTGCTGCCGCTGTCCATCAGGACCCTAGTGAGGTGAAATCCATCGACGATTGGGTCTAAAACCAATGCGGTGAATCCGCCATGGCGGATACTGGTGGGGTGGTCCGTTCGATCGAAAGTGGTCGGGCAAGAGGACCATGGATTGAACTTCGGGGCGACTGGCTCCATCGCATATACGTCCCTAAGTGCACGCTTCCGCTCCCTCTTGGGTATGTGGGTTGCGTATATCATGTTTACTGTCCGCACTTGTGGGGGGAAACCCTTCTGTCCTCTGTTGTTCGGCGACCGAGTCTCTTCCTCGTCATCGCTATGCAGCCCCTTGTCATTGGTTTCGGCAATTAACTTGCCTGCCTGCTTGAATACCCAACAATCCCTGTTGGTGTGGTTAGCTGGCTTTTCGGGGGTGCCATGTATCTGGCAAGAGTGGTCGAGTATTCGGTCCAAATTGGACGGACCCGGAGTAGTTCTTTTAAATGGCTTTTTCCGCTGACCGGGTTTAGAGCCTCTGAATCCGGCATTGACTGCCATGTCCTCAGTGTTATCGCTGTTAACGCGGCGTTTGTTTTTGTTACGACGCGACCTGCCACCAAGGTTGGAAAAGCGGTAGGCGTAAGCGAGGCGGTTGGCCTTCACCTAGTGCCTAGGCGGTGCCTAAGCGCCCTAGGCGCAACCTAGGCAGTAATATAGTTTTTACTCGTAGTGTATTTGTGATTATTATATGGGTGTTGATATTAGTTTAGGGCATATAAATAAGTTAATTGCCATCTACTACCATTGGAATATATCCAGTTTGGCATATCAGTGCAGTATGTGGCATGATTTTTTGCTTGTGTGGAAATTCCTTGCTTGCCCGCCTAGACCTCCATTTATGCCCTAGGCGAGGCGTTTGTCCATTGCCTAGCGCCTAGGCATGCCTAGCGACTCCTAGGCCTTGCCTTTTCCAATGAGCACGCCACTACGGTCCTTGTTGTCCGGACTGCCGAATTTTTTTGAGGTTATTCTGCGGGCTAGCCAGCTGTCCTCCCCGCATAGAAGCGGGTCATGAGTGATGTGAGGGCTGCCATGGATTTGGCCTTTCTGTCCGAGGTGCGGGCCAGCCACTCGTCGGATGTTATGTTTGAAGGCTGCGAGGGCCTCTGCATCCGGACAATCGGCGATTTGATTTTTCTTTGTTAAGAACCGTGTCCGAACTGTCGGCCGATTCGTCAGGCTGCTGAATTATGTGGCTTAGGTCATCGGCGTCGGTGGTCGCATATATGTGCCCAGAAATTGTCGAGAATGCGGCTTCGAGGTCCTCCCAACACCAATTGACTCTCTTGGCAAGCTGTTAAGCCAATGCCGAGCTGGTCCTTTAAGCTTGAGTGGGAGATACTTGATGGCGTGGAGATCGTCACCGCGGGCCATATGGATATGAAGGAGATAATCTCCGATCCAAACCGCGGGGTCTGTTGTGCCATCGTAGGATTCGATGTTTACGGGTTTAAACCCTTCAGGGATTTGATGATCCATTACTTCATCTGTGAAGCATAGTGGGTGTCTTGGCGCCTCTATCTTTGGGCAATATCCCGGCGTAGCCCAAGAGAGCTTTGTTCTGCTGTGTTCGGCCCGGCGGAGTTCTTTGTGTCGGTAGCGACGGTAGTCGTCGTGGATCGTGGGGCGCCCACGTGATCCATAGATAGATCTTGATTGTCTTGCCTTGTCCTCCAGTACGTCTCGCAAGTCTGATGCATTCCCCCGTGATTTCGCGCTTTTCGAGCGGTGCCGGGGTACGGTTCTGGTGGAGGGCCTAGATGCCTCTCTGTCGCAGCCACGAGGTGGTCGGTCTACCGTATTGTGCGCTGGTGATGAAGGTTTGTATGCTTCCTCCTCTAGTCGGGGGAGCAACTTGCGTTTTGGGTAGCTTTTGGAGGGGCGTTCGAGTTCACACTCTTCGGCCGCGAGGACCTCGGTCCATCTGTCAGCCAGCAGGTCTTGATCAGCTCGAAGCTGTTGCTGCTTTTTCTTTAGGCTGTTCGCCGTGGCCATTAGCCTGCATTTAAAATGCTCTTGTTCGACAGGATCCTCGAGCACGACAAATTCGTCGTCGTTGAGGCTTGCCTCGTCTGCGGTGGGAGGCATGTAATTGTCATCCTCTATCTCCTCGTCTGCCGCTCTCTCTTGAGGGCTGGCTTCTCCGTCCTCTGTCTTTGAATCTTTTTGGAGGGGTTGTCTTGACACTCTACGGGGTGTTGTTATCTCCGGTGCCGGAATCTCCATTCTTACTATGGCGAGATTGAGAGCGGCGCCGCTGACGTCGGCGCTTGGGCTGTTTCTTAGAGGAATCTGCCTCCGCTGTTTCTTCGCCGTTCCCATCCTTTGGGATGTCCACCATGTATATGTCGTATGACGAGGTGGTCTTCCAGTGTCCCGTAGGCGTTGGTTCTTGGTCATCTCCGGCATCGTCGTCCATACCGTCGATGTCTTCGGAGTCGTAGTCTAGCATGTCGGTTAGATCGTCGACAGTGGCTACAAAGTGGGTGGTGGGTGGGCTTTGAGTTTCTTTGTCGTCCGCATCCAACCATCCTGACCGCAGTCTGGCCAGGGCTCTCCTGATAATGAGAGATACTTTAGCGAATTCAGGATATCACCAAAGGGTGAGTGCTGAAAGATGTCCACAGCGGTGAACTCCATGATCGGCGCCCAATCGGATTTGGTTGGCAGGGGCGTAGGAGGTTCGGAGTCCGGCACCTCACAGTCACGAGCTTTGCAAGTGACAGGGTCAGTGTTCGGCCCCATCGCCATAGAGATGGCAGCCCCCGAGGCGGTGTCCAACCACATCCTCGTCTGCTGTGGTCGGCTCGAACTAGGGGTCGGAGCGAACTCATGTCTTGACCTCAGGCGCTGTCCGTGTGAGCTAAATCATGCCCATCGTGACAGTGCGGCGCGCTCGGCTGTGGCTCAAATCCATCAAAGATCAAGTCTCCGCGGATGTCGGATGTGAAGTTTAGGCTTACAAATCTGACCTGACGGCCAGGGGCGTAGCTTTCGATCTACTCTAGATGGCCAAGCGAATTAGCCCGCAGTGCGAAGCCGCCGAACATGAAGATCTGTCCGGGGAGAAAAGTCTCATCCTGGACTGCGTTGTTGTTGATTGAAGAAGCCATCAAGCCTATCGATGACGACACAAAGGAACTCTCAATGAAAGCACCAATCTCGGTGTCAAAACCGGCGGATCTCGGGTAGGGGGTCCCGAACTGTGCGTCTAGGCGGATGGTAACAGGAGACAAGGGGCACGATGTTTTTACCTGAGTTGGGCCCTCTCGATGGAGGTAAAACCCTACTCCTGCTTGATTGATATTGATGATATGGGTAGTACAAGAGTGGATCTACCACGAGATCAAGGAGGCTAAACCCTAGAAGCTAGCCTATGGTATGATTGTTGTAATGGTTGTGTGTCCTACGGACTAAAACCTCCGGTTTATATAGACACCGGAGAGGGCTAGGGTTACACAGAGTCGGTTACAATGTTAGGAGATCTACATATCCGTATCGCCAAGCTTGCCTTCCATGCCAAGGAAAGTCCCATCTGGACACGGGACGAAGTCTTCAATCTTGTATCTTCATAGTCTTGGAGTCCGGCCGATGATGATAGTCCGGCTATCCGGACACCCCTAGTCGAGACTCCTCGGCCGCCTTCTTGCCTTTGAGTAGGATGCTTTACGAAGCGGGATGGACTCTTCCAATCCTTCTTCGGCACATTCCTCTTCTGAAGCTGGGTTGTCTGAGTTCGCTGAGTTGATAGAGGTCCGCCATTATCATCGTACTCCTCCTCATCGTCCTGTTCCTCTTCTCACCATGTTCTTCTTCTTCTCCCTCTTCCTCGCCCTCTTCTTCATCTTCCTCTTCATCATCATCGTCCGCGCCCTCCTCCTCGTCATCTTGAACCGCCATATACGACTAGGCGGCGTGGCTTGATGAAGCGAGGCTACGCATCGGTGCTGCAGGAGCAAAAACATCATCGGAGGAGGTGGCACACCCAAGCAGGCCCACAAGCTTGCGACATTTTTTGATGAACTTTTGCAATGACAACAAAACAATAGGCATAATATGGATCAACTTTATTGTTAAAAACAAAAATGAACTTCAGAAAATGAACTCCATGTTACCTTCACCATTACCCTCAACTTTTTCTCACTAGCTCGAGTCCCGGGGATAGAACTAAGCGCATCAAAGCCATCAAAAATGCTTTTGTTCAGCTCCGAAGACTACAATGTAATAAAATGAGTCACCACTAGCACTAAAGTTGATTTAGTCCAACCATCGGTTGAAAAGAGATAAAAACAAGTTACCACTGTTCATGATGGGTCCATACTCCCTAAATCCGCCTTGTAGCTCTCTGATGCTTTCATTGTAGGCATCATTCTCGGAGTCGTCGTCGTACAGATTTTCGGCATATGCCGTCGGCCACTATGGCCTTAGGCGCAGATGATGCTTGATGCCATCGTCATACCAGAGAAGATGATCCGCGTACTCCTCCCAGTCAATTACTCTTATCTCCACATCTTTGCGAGTTTTCCACTGGTTCCATTCAGTCATGTATTTGGCGTGTTGCTCTCCCCAATCGATGATAGACTGATTCTTCTTCCTACTCATCCTACAAAGCATAAGAAATAATGTAAAACACCATTAGGAAGAATGTATAATGTCAAAACGAAAGTTGGTAACGGTGAGAATGGGCGGTGGTACTCACAAGTGCAGGTCGTAGCCACCGGTATCTGTGACGATGCCGCCTGGTGGTGGTCGTTGCTCCTTACCAAATTTCACGGCAACGCGCTGTGGCAAGTGGTACTCGACGACATAAACACAAATCATGGGTACGATGCACCGCCAGAGAAGCCTGTGTTCCATACACATCGCGTTCAACTCGAACCCCCACTCTCGGTCGTTAGCATATGGCCGCCAGTTAACGTAGTACCAAAAGTTGTAAGCTCAAGTGAAAGTGTTGTCAACCACATTCGAAATATAGTTCTTATACCTAGAAAGGCGTCAGAGCATCAAGCTCATTGCTTAAGGTCTTGTAAAAGGCTTGGATTCACCCGAGATTGTACCCACCACATCCCAAGCGTATGCAGCGGTCGGGTATCGAGCATCGTTGCCATCTTCGCCATAGTCAGTCCATGCACGCGCTCTCAGCTTCTCCGGACGCCCCACCGGGATTTGCTCCCACATCCAAATGGAGAGGCCCCATACACATCCACACATACCGGACGTAGATTCCGTCCTCTGGGTTGTGTCGTCAAGCTACAAAACAAGTATAGATGGTAAGATGACAAGATCCAAAGCAGCACACGTCCATGATATTTGAAACAATGTGATATTCACTTACCGAACAGTATAGGTAGGCGAGGCTAGCGGCCCCCCAGCTGTACCCCGCATCCCAGTCCGCCAGGAAGTCGAGATACATCCAGAGGGCAGGGTCCCCAGAGCAGTCTGGAAACACTACCTTTGTGAGAAGATACCACAGGTAGGCCCTAGCGTACTGCTCCACCACCCTGGGTTCAGCACCTTCCAGGCACTTGCTCCGGTACTTCAGGAGCCAGGGCAGCAGGACGCCAGAAGTCCGATTCTTTTATCTGGGGGTCAGTTGCCGATGAGGGTGATAACCCTATCGTGCATGTTCTTCCTCTCCACTCATCCTGTGAGAGCAAGACCATCGAGCGGTAGGCCCGTAATCCTCCCCCCAATCCTCCAGTGTAACCATCATCTCCCAACATGGAATATGGAAGTTGTGCGTCTCTGGCCACCACCGATCGATCAAAGCCGTGAGAGCTAAGTGGACGAGCATCAGCGGCTTGCGCTTGAACTGCAGGACGTAACCCAGCAGTCGGGCTCTCCTGTAGAACGGCGCATACCGCTAGTTTTACTCTGTCTTCACGGTCATCACGTGACCCCTCATCTGCAGTGGCGGGAGCATCTGTCTATATGAAGACCCAAAAAATTAGTAATTTTTTTCATCGATTCAAAAGATTTGGTTTAAGAAAGGTAATTACCACTCCGTTCTCAACGAAATGGGCACGATGGCCCTTGTCAAACATAGGGTCAAGCATTGTATACTTGATGCCAATGTCATTCACAAGAGGTGTCCTCCTAAAGAATTGCAAAAGCATTCATCAATTATCATTTATTGAGCAAACATATTCAACCATTGCATAAGCATATCAAAAAATAATTAGCATTTATCACTTATTGGACAAACATTCATCAATTATCATATATCCAACCAATATAAATGATCAATGCGAATGAATCATATTCAACCAACATGTTTCATTCAACAACATAACAATGCATCATACCGTATCAACATCTTTCACTTTTTGAATAAAGTTTTTAACACTAAAAATTAAGAACTAGGTTCATCTTGAGGGTTCAACATTATTTATCCAATTACATCCACTACTTGCATCATAGCATATGAACAACATCGTCATATCACATCAAATTCCTCCAAACAATCCTATAGTTCATATATGAACTAGGGTTCGTATGCATCACATCAAAAAAAATCATAGGGTTCATCTTCACAAAACCATACCAACTATTGCCTAGAGTTCATATCTAACTCATCTCTTCCACTAGAAACAATCTAAATCAATCATAGGGTTCAAAAAGTTTAAATCTAATTCAAAAATGGGAGGGATTTGATTCAAATAATGCGACGAATCGAAAGGTGTTTGACTAAAACTAATTGGAGGGATCGAAAGAGCTTACTTTTCTCTTTTCGGGGCCATCTCAATCCGCAAAATCCATGAAGAAACAAAGAAGAATGGAGGGGGGAAGTGGAGGATATGAGAGTGGAGCGAGAGGAAGAAGAAGGCGGCTGGGTGGGGGAGAAGGAGGTGGTTGCGGGCGGGCCTGGGGGCATATAACTGTCCACACCCTACCGCCAGGGATGCTGGCGGTAGAGTTAGACAGGCTACCGCCGTGACCTGCGGCGGTAGGGTTGACGGAGGGGGACGGAGGGCGACTGACGTGGATTAGTTCCCGACCGCAAGGGCCCTCGGCGGTAGGATAAACAATCCTACCACCAAGCACTTTGGCGGTAGGAAAAAGGGTCAGATGTCAATATTTTTTGAAACAGGGGTCAGATCCCAATTTTATACGTGAGAAGGGTCAAAACACGGAATTTCGCCCCCAGGTGCCCCCTTTTGGTATCTCTTGGTTCAAAAAATTCCCTTTAGTGGTATAAAAAATCATCTCAAAGTTTCATTCCATTCCGAGAACTTTTATTTCTGCACAAAAACAACACCATGGTAGTTCTGCTGAAAACAACGTCAGTCCGGGGTTAGTTTCATTCAAATCATGCAAATTAGATTCCAAAACAAGAGGAAAAGCGTTAGGAAAAGTATATACGTTGGAGACATATCAACTCCCCCAAGCTTAACCCTTTAATTGTCCTCAAGCAATTCAGTTGATAAACTGAAAGTGAAAAATAAAAACTTTTACGAACTCTTTTGCTTTTGTTTCATAAATAAGCTTAAACAACACCCAAGTTTTCAGCAAATATAATAACTAACCATGTCGAAAATAACTCTTAAAAATTATACTAACTCATATCAATGACATAATCAACTCGAGAGCAATAATAAGATATCTCAAACAGCAACATGTTGTCAAAATAACCATGATATAACATGACAATAGTGGTATCTCGCTAGCCCTTTCTGAGACCGCAAAACATAAATGCAGAGCACCCCCAAAGTTCAAGCAGCGACTAAACATTGTAATTCATTGTAGAAAAAGATCCAGTCATGATGCACCCAACATTAGCTATACACAATGCATCAGCATGACAGCAGTGCTCTCGGGTTCTGGCGCTTATTTGAGAAGGTGATGACACAACATAAAAGTAAATAGATAGTTCCTTCGCAGAGGGAAGCAGTGATTTGCAGAGGTGCTAGATCTCAAGTTTTTAAAACAGAGGTAAATGATATTTTGAGACATGCACCCTTCCCAGTTACTTCACGACCATGAGTTATCAATATCTTCCATGCTAAACATGCTAGTGGTGGTTCCCAAGCGGAAATGTAAAGGTTATGACTCCATTGGGTGTTTTTGTTTGATTACTTGTAAGCTCTTTTCTTTTTGCAGTTTGGGACTGGGCATCCCTATTACCTCCCTTTTCTTGTGCAATGGCGAGTGAATAAACACTCGACCTGAGAATAACCCGTTTAGCATGGAAGATACCGACTACCTCCTGTCATTCCATGAACGATCCAGGCACACAAAAAGGATATTTATTTGAAGTTTTTAGAGATGGCACATGCAAATTTACTTAGGATGGCAGGGTAATACCTCATAGAGGTAGGTATGGTGGACTCATCTGGAATAACTTGGGTTTCAGGTTTTTGATGTACAAGCAGAGTTCCCACTTAGTATAGGCGAAGGCTAGCAAATAGGTTGAGAAGCGGCCAGCTAGAGAGCAACAACGGTCATGAACATGCATTATGCATAAGTAACATTGGATACTAGCATGAGTAGGATATGAACACCATGAACATAAATATCATATGGGGCTATGTTGGTTTTGATTCAACTACATGCATGAACATGTGCCAAGCCAAGCCACTCGAACATTCAGAGGAGGATACCATATCATCATGCTACATCACAATCATTTTAATGCAATTTATTGATATCTAAGATGAATCATTATTCACTCCTAGCTACTTATGCATGGCATGAGAAACTATAATCTCTGATGGTCATTGCAAACATGTTTGATCATAATAGGCTGAATCATGGATACTAGGTTAAACATATTTACAAAAATAGAACAAGTCGAGTTCATACCCGTTTCTCTCTGCCACGACCAGTTCATCTAATATCGTCATTATTGCCTTTCACTTGCACGACCAAACAATTTGAAATAATAATATTGCAGGAGTGCCGTGGACTAAGCTCGAATCTGCAAACATTTTATTCAAGAGGAGAAGACAAGGTAATATGGGCTCTTTGTTAGATCAACAATGCAAATGAGAGTCACTCAACATTTTCATCGTGGTCTTCTCCTCAGTATGAATCAATAAAAGAAAAAGGAAATTCAGAGAAACACACTGAAATATTTTTGGAGTTTTTGTTTTTTTTTTGAAAGCAAGCAAATGAAAAAGGGAAAATCAAAAACGAGAAAAACTATTTACACGGGAAAGTCCCCAACAAGTAAAAGAAGAACAAGGAAATCTTTTTGGGTTTTCTTTTTAGTACTACAACAATTTAAACTAGGAAGAAAAATAAAAAAGAAGTAAGAAACATATTTTTGGATTTTCTCAAAGTTTTTCAAACACACAAGGAGAAAGCAGGAAGATAAATTAAACATGGATGATACAACGAAAAAGTGTGGACATCGACAACTGGAATCAAATGTGTGAACATGAATGTAATGTCGGTGGGAATATATACTCCCCCAAGCTTAGGATTTAGTCCTAACTTGGTAATCAATTAGTAGCCTGGGTGGTAGTCAATGTGGTATCTCACGGAGGCTCTCGGTGTTGATGCCTCTGCCTGCCGTGCTGCCTCCACTACTGCGTTGTGAGCTCGAGCCTCGCTCTCATGAACAAAATATTTTCCTTTGCTGTGATAGTCAAAAAGAGCAGGCGCAGGGAAATATGTGTGCACAACAGATGTTTGGTTAAACAACAGATTGTAAGTGAAGTTATGAATTTTTCCTTTGAGGATCTTATGAATTTTAAAGCATCAAAGACTAAATACTGCATGGGTAGGATAGGGTCAAAGGGCAAAGGTGAAACACCCAGCCCTTGTGCAAAACGTGTGGCATAAATTCCACCATAGAAATAGCCACTGTTAGCGTTATGTTGTAGTCTGCGTGCAACAATTGCTCCAAGGTTATAACTTCTATAACTGTAGAGAGCGGTGTGAATGAGGCTCAGACCGGGAGCACAAAGTGTACTACAATCTTGTTTGCCCACAATACATTTTCCATTAAATAATTCGAAGTACTGAATTGCAGGAAAATGTATGCTCTTTATTCTACCTTGCGTCACTCCCCTAGTTTCACCAAAGCAAAGACTAGTCAAGAATGTTTCAAACTCAGCCCTGGTTGGCTCATCGAGCGAACCCCAGAATGGTATTTTGCAGAGGTGAGAAAACCTTTCTAGAGAAATGGTAAATGGATTTTCATACAGTTTAAATGACACCCTAGACTCATGGGGAAAAATTTAAATTCTTTGACAAATGATTCGGTGAGGATGAGGTGTTGGTCGCACTTATCTGCAATGTAGGGACCGAGCTCGACATTGTGAACATATTGCTCAAATTCTTCCTCAATACCCACTCTCACCATATTATCATTGCACGACCATAAGCATGTTTTGGTGGTAGCGCTTCGAATGGAACTTTCACTTGGTTCAGCATAGGACCGACGAGCGGAGCTACTACTAGAAGATGCCTCCGAGGATCTCCTCCTCGAAGAACTCCTTCCAAAGAAGTTCATAATGTTCGCGTACAATTTTCTAAAAAAATTGGTCACAAAAATTTATTAACAAAACTTCACAAAAATGATAGCAACTACTCATAGGGATGTATAGAGGCCATAGCAAGCATTCAAACTACTTAAAACTCTAAGAATTCAACATGCAAGCTCATCTACAGCAACACCAAGAGTAGCTGATTATTCTAAATATAAACCACTAAAACAAGAACTAATTGGACACATGGAGGAGTCACATACCAAGCAACAAATCCGCGAAACAGTTTCGGAAACAGAGCTTTGAGCAAAGAAATCGAAATCCGCGGTTTCGGGAGCAAGAACACGAGAGAGAGTGTGGTAGTGATTTTTTTCTGGGTGAATGGAGTGATGTGGGAAGAAGTAAGTGAGGGGGCCCACATGGGGACCACAACCCACCAGGGTGCGCCTGGGTGTCCTGGCGCGCCCAGGTGGGTTGTGCCCACCTGGTGCACCTCCCTCTGATATTATTTGCACAAGAAATTCATAAATATTCAGAAAAAAATCATGTAAAATTTTCAGGGCATTCTGAGAACTTTTATTTTTAGGTCATTTTTTATTGCACGGAAAACTCAGAAAACAGATAAAGCATGGCAATTTATTTTATTTAACTAAGAGAAACAGAAAACAAAAGGTAGGGACAGAAGCTAGTGCTTACTAAATTCATCAACTTCATACCTCTAAAAAATGATCCATTAATAAGGTTGCTCAAGTCTTATTAACAACCACTTTCGATTAATATGAAAGCGAAGAACTTTCGTAAATCACTAAGTTAGCTCAATGGGGATATGGATGTCCCCAACAATAAGCATTCCATATTTATTTTTAACAGTAGGTAGAGGTAGTTGAAAACTTCCAATAGTGATTGTCGGAGATCTTTCAATAACATTAATACCTTTCACATGGAATTGTTTCTTCGGAAAGTGCACTGTATGCTCATGACCATCGATATCAAAAAGTGACCTTGCTTTTATTGCAATAAATAACAGCCCCTGCAGTATTCAAGAAGGGTCTACAAAGGATAATCGACATGTTGTCGTCCTCAGGCATCTCAAGTATAACAAAGTTAGTCAAAATAGTAACATTAGCAACAACAACAGGCACATCCTCACAAATACCGATAGGTATGCAGTTGATTTATCAGCCATTTGCAAAGGTATTTTAGTAGGTGTGAGTTTATTCAAATCAAATCTTTGATATAAAGAGAAAGGCATAACACTAACACCAGCTCCCAAATCACATAAAGCAGTTTTCACATAGTTTCTTTTGATGGAGCAAGGTATAGTTGGTATTCCCAGATCTCCAAGTTTTTTAGGTACTCCATCTTTAAAAGTGTAATTAGCAAGCATAGTGGAGATTTGAGCTTCCGGTATTTTTCTCTTATTAGCGATGATGTCTTTCATATACTTTGCATAAGGAGGCATTTTCAAGATATCAGTTAAGCGAGTTCGCAGCAAAGCATTCAAATTCTTAATCATCTTTCCTTTTAGTGTAATTAGGTGGAAAGGGCATGGGATTTTGAACCCATGGTTCTCTTTCCTTACCATGTTTTCTAGCAACAAAGTCTCTTTGGTCATATCTTTTATTCTTAGGTTGTGGGTTATCAAGATCAATAGCTGGTTCTATCTCAACATCATTATCTGGTTCTTTATCATTTGGTTGAGTTTCTTCATGAACCTCATCATTATCTTTTTCATTATCAGAAGGTGAATGTTCATTACTAGATTGAGTTTCAGCATCAGAGATAAAAACTTCATTATCACTATCAGGACGTTTTTCTATTTCAGGTTCACTAGAGGCAGGCAAAGTCCTGTCATTTTTCTTCTTCCTTTTCCTTTTAGAAGGACTAGGTGTAGTGCTGTTGTTTCTTTCTGAATCCTATTCAATCCTCTTTGGGTGTCCCTCAGGATAAAGTGGTTCCTGGGTCATTTTACCTCCTCTAGTTGCTACTCTAATTGCAAAGTCACTTATATTGTTGTTCATTTCATCAAGTAACTCTTTTCGAGATTTAGCAACTTGTTCTAATTGAGTTTGAACCATAGAGGCATGCTTTCCTACACCTCTAGCATGATTTGAGATTCTAAATAACAAGTCACTTACGCGAGCTATCATATCAGAGTTGTATTTCAATTGTTTCATAACATTTGCATTGAAGTGATCTTACTTTCTAATGTTATTATCAAATTCATAAAGGCATTGACTAGGATGTTTGTTACGAGGATCATCACTATCAATGAATTTCATTAAAGATTTTACCTCTACCACCTTACATGGTGGTGGTGCCTCAAGCCCATGTATTTCTTCGATAGGTGGTAAATTTTTAACATCCTCGGATTTAATACCTTTTTCCTTCATAGATTTCTTTGCCTCTTGCATATCTTTAGGACTGAGATATAGGATACCCCTCTTCTTCGGAGTAGGTTTAATAGGTGTTTCAGGAGGAGTCCAATCATCATAATTTTTCAATATGTTATTCAATAATTCTTCATCTTGCCCAATAGTTCGTTCCCTGAAAACACAACCAGCACAACTATCTAGGAAGTCCCTGGAAGCATCGGTTAGTCCATTATAGAAGATATCAAGTATTTCATTTTTCTTAAGAGGATGATCAGGAAAAGCATTAAGCAATTGGACAAGCCTCCCGCAAGCTTGTGGGAGACTCTCTTCTTCAATTTGCACAAAGTTAAATATTTCCTGCAAGGTAGCTTATTCCTTATGAACAGGGAAATATTTTTCAGAGAAGTAATAAATCATATCCTGGGGACTACGCACACAACCAGGAGCAAGAGTATTGTACCAAGCTTTAGCATCACCCTTTAATGAGAACGGAAATAACTTGAGAATATAGTAATAGCGAGTCTTATCATCATGAGCAAAAAGGGTGGCTATGTCATTCAACTTAGTAATATGTGCCACAACAGTTTCAGTTTCATAACCATGGAAAGGATCAGGTTCAATCAAAGTAATTAACTCTGGGTCAACAGAGAATTCATAATCCTTATCATCAATAACAATAGGTGAAGTAGCAAACTCAGGATCACATTTCATTTTAGCATTCAGAGATCTTTCTTTATACTTGCATAATAATTTCTCTAGATCATCTCTATCCTTACAAGCACGAATATCTCTAGTTGCCTCCTCACTCATAACATAACCTTCCGGTACTTTTGGCAATTCATATCTAGTAGGACTAGTTCTAGTAGGTGTTTCAAGATTTTTAGTTTCAAGTTCATCATCAGATTCAACAATATCATGTTGTCTTACTCTAGCAATTTGTTCATCAAGAAATTCACCTAGTGGAACATCATCTTCAAGCAAGGTACTAGCATCATCATGAGTAGCATTCGTAGCAGAAGTAGCATCATCAATAACTTGCATCATATTGGAATTAATAGCATGTTGTGGTGTTGCAAGTTTACTTATAACAGAAGACGAATCTAAAGCAGAACTGTATGGAAGTTCCTTACCTCCCGTTGTCTTTGAGGGAAAAATCTTAGTCTTAGCATCCTTCAGATTCTTCATAATGATAATATGATAATAATCCCAAGTGACCCAACAAATATAGCTATGCTCCCCAGCAATGGCGCCAGAAAAAGTTCTTGATAACCCACAAGTATAGGGGATCACAACAATTTTTGAGGGTAGAGTATTCAACCCAAATTTATAGATTCGACACACGGAGAGCCAAAGAATATTTGAAGGTATTAGCAGCTGAGTTGTCAATTCAACCACACCTGGAGATTAATTATCTACAACAAAGTGATTAGTAGCACAGTAGTATGATATTTTTGATGATAGGAGCAGTAGCAATAGTAATGGTAACAGTGATAGCAGTGATATTGTAGTAGTACAATAGCAGTAGCAACAATAGTAACTTAGCAAGAACAATATAAGATAAATTCGTAGGCATTGGATCGGTGACTCGTTGGATGATATTCATCATGAGATAGTTATAACCTAGGGTAATACGGCACTAGCTCCAGTTCATAAATATAATGTAGGCATGTATTCCGTAAATAGCCATATGTGCTTATGGAAAGAACTTGCATGACATATTTTGTCCTACCCTCCCGTGGCAGCGGGGTCCTATTGGAAACTAAGGGATATTAAGGCCTCCTTTTAATAGAGAACCAGAGCAAAGCATTAGCACACGGTGAATACATGAACTCCTCAAACTACGGTCATCACCGGGAGTGCTCCCAACTATTGTCACTCCGGGGTGGCCGGATCATAACATGTAGTAGGTGACTATAACTTGCAAGATCGGATCTAGAACATGGATATAAAGGTGATAACATAAACGGTTCAGATCTGAAATCGTGGCACCCGGGCCCAAAGTGACAAGCATTAAGCATGGCAAAGTCATAGCAACATCAATCTCAGAACATAATGGATACTAGGGATCTAGCCTAACAAAACTAACTCGACTACATGATGAATCTCATCCAACTCCTCACCGACCAGTGAGCCTACGAAGGAATTACTCATTCCCGGTGGGGAGCATCATGGAATTGGCGATGGAGATGTGTTGGTGATGACGAAGATCGAAGATCCCCCTCTCGGGAGCCCCAAAGGGACTCCAGATATGGCCTCCCGATGAAGAACAGGAGATGGCGGCGGCTCCATCTCATGAAACACGATAATTCTTTCTCCCTGATTTTTTCTGGAATAATGTGATTTTATAGCATAGGTTTCAGGGTCAGTGAGGCCACTAGGTGGGCACAATCCACCTGGGTACGCCCTGGTGGGTGCAGCCCACCCAGGTGCCCCCCTCTTGTATATCTGGGCTCCAGAAGTTTTCTTTATTGGTATAAAAAATCCTCGCAAAGTTTCGTTCCATTCCGAGAACTTTTATTTCTGCACAAAAAAATAACACCATGGTAGTTCTGCTGAAAATAGCGTTAGTCCAGGGTTAGTTTCATTCAAATCATGCAAATTAGATTCCAAAACAAGAGAAAAGGTGTTAGGAAAGTAGATATGTCTCATCAGCAGACACCTCCATATGAAGATTTTCACTTTGGCTGCTACTTTCATATTCCATCATTTCTTCTAAACTGGATGGGATGCCGTGGAGTAGCAAGCCAACCCACTCTCCTCTCGACCATAGTTTGCTTCGCATTGCTTGTAATAAGCAAAACGTACCCAAAAATACTCCACTCTTTGTGAGATGCCATGCTACATAATCATTTGTCTCCTCATGAAATAACGGAATCATAAGTATGCGATCCGCATCAATTGGCCAGAAATTTTTCGGACTAGCATCTCATGCCACTCTCCCTTTATTGGATCAATTAGCTCTCCAATTTCATGAGTATTTGGTTTCCCGGACTGTAATAATTTTCTTTAAAGCACTATTCGAAATCCAGCAGCCAGTCCAAATATTGATCTTTTCTCCATTTCCTACTCTCCAAATACATCCCTTGTTGAACGTTTAGATGCCGACCCAAATACTTTGCCATACATAAGATGGCCCCTTCTCCAGTTAATAGTTCAAGATGTCTCATATAGGGTAATACCTTTCTCTGAACACTCATGCAAACAAAGAACCATAATTATCAATAAGTCTTCAACATTGCTTGGCCAGCATTACCAAGTTGAAACTATGTATATCACGAAATCCCTTGCCTCCTCTCACTTTCGGAATACACGTCAATATTGGTTTTCCTCATCGCCCCACCAATATTGTGACATTTTATTAGTGATCCCCTTGTAGATTTTCTTTGGGAATTTTAATACACTCATCGCGTATGTTGGGATGGCTTGGGCCACCGCTTTTAACAAGTCCTCCTTACCTCCATATGAGGGAGTTCTCTCTTTCCATCCATTAACCATTGCTTGGATCCTCACTATGATATGTTTGAAAGAATTAACTTGGCCCAAGCCTACATTATCTTACTCTAAGAAACAAGCAAGAATGGAGCAGACTACTGGGCAGTGATTTAACAATATCTGCCATATAGAATGATTGAACGAGCCCTTCATAGTCATATGCACACTATTAGAGCATCCATAGCTCGACTCCTGAAACACTCCCTATACGTTCGGCCGGATGCCATGATCAATGATCAAACAAGAAATATTGACCAAGCCGCACCCCTCATACCGGTTATATACATCTAGGCTGACCGGCAACCCT
Source organism: Aegilops speltoides (assembly GCA_021437245.1). Taxonomy (NCBI): domain Eukaryota; kingdom Viridiplantae; phylum Streptophyta; class Magnoliopsida; order Poales; family Poaceae; genus Aegilops; species Aegilops speltoides. The sequence continues at coordinate 438,518,686 of CM038142.1, forward strand.
CATATACATCCTATATTTGGGCAGATATGGGAGGGCCGGATGCGTCAGGCACGTCAAATCCGCCCCATGCTGGTCCACCCGACCCCATATATATCCATCCTCAGCCGCATCTCAGACGAAACCCTAGCCACTCCACCCCCAAATTCTATTATTCCGATGATCTTCGACCTTCTCCGCCATGACGGGCGACAGATCCGCCTATGAGCTCTCCCAATCTGTCGACTAGAACATCATCTCCTGTGGGGACGAGGATGAGATGGTTGTCCACATGGCTCTCTGACGCTCCAAGGAGGAATGCGCTCGATCACGCTTGGAGTAGATCTGGCGGGAATCCATTGTGTTCACTCAAATGGCACTTGGATCCACAGGGGCTCGTGGCCCGAGGCAATCGATAACTAGAAAGCTTTGTGTAACACAAGAGCAGGATTTGTCCATAGGGAACTAATAACTAGACTGGTAATCATAATTGCAATTTTATATGAGGGAGAGGCATGAGCTAACATATTTTCCATACTTGGATCATATGCACTTATGATTAGAACTCTAGCAAGCATCCGAAACTACTAAAGATTATTAAGGTAAAACCCAACCATAACACTAAGTAACAAGTCCTCTTTACTCCCATACGCAACAACCCCCTTACTCGGGTGTGTGTTTCCATCACTCACGCAACCCATTATAAGTGAATTATGAACGTATTGCAACACCCTATAGCAGTAATCCCTCCCGTGTGCGTGGCATGGAAGGCACCATAGGAAAGCACAAAAATAAAACATACAACTCAAACCAATCACGATCATCAATCAACCCATAGGACAAGACGAATCTACTCAAACATCATAGGATGGCAACACATCATTGGATAATAATATGTGGCATAAAGCACCATGTTAAGTGGAGATTACAGGTGGGGAGAAGAGGTGTTACACCACCGCATAGAGGGGGAGAGAGTTGATCACTAGTGCAGAACTGGGCAATAGCACCGGTTCGTAAGGCCCTTTAGTGCCGGTTCCATAACCGACACTAAAGTGTGGGCACTAAAGGCCCCCCCTTTAGTACCGGTTCAGCACGAACCGGTGCTAAAGGGCAACCACGTGGCACGAGCCAGCTCCGGGGGCCTGGAGCCCTTTAGTACCGGTTGGTAAGACCAACCGGTACTATAAGGTTTGGTTTTTTTAGTTTTATGTTTTATTTTTCATTTAATTTTGTGTTTCCATTTTAATTCTTTTTCGTTTGCTGGTATTTTACGATACTACACATTGTACGTTATATATATATATATATATATATATATATATATATATATATATATATATATAATAGAATTTCTAGTAGAACCAATCATGCATATATATATATATATCATCAATGTCTCACAAACCACCATATTAATTAATTCACACATACACACATGTATAGCTATATACAATTTCTCCTACATATGCATGTTGCCTTTGGAGCCAGTGGCATTAGCCTAATTGGTGCCTTCGGAACACGATGACAATCGGAAGTGGTTCATGGTAGCGTGTAATAGTATTCTCCTTGGATTTATGACTGGTCGAGCAAAAATCCGCTATTTCCTCTTGAAGTGCTTCTACGCTCCGTTTCTAGGAGCTTCTCCGCACCTCTTTGAACTGTTAAGAAGGAGATCAATATGCATGTGTATTAGTTGTGTGACTAGATATCGATAATGGTGTAAAATTGTGAATAGTGTTACGACAAGCGTACCCATTCTGTCTTTGAGATCTGCTCCTTTCGGACGCCATCATGCGAATGTTCTCGCAAAGCAGAATGCACACAGATCAGTCCCTTTGCTTGAGGCCTTTATGAGAATGGAATTTGATCAGATAATAATTAATCAAGCATGATAATTAAAGAGATGGCAGCTAGCTAGCTAGCTAGTACTATAATTACTTACCTTGGGTCAAAACCATTTAAGCTTTTTTTCCATTCGCCTTCCGTGACGCCGATGAACCTTGCCCAAGCCCCTGCCCGCCGACATAGAAAATGAATAAAGGGTTATTAAATAGTTCATATCATGAAATGACGAACTAAATAGGCGAGATATATAGTTAATAATGATTGAAATTACATTGACTATCCCAAACAAGATGTTATAGTCAGTATTTGCTTTGAGTAGTGAGTCCGATATTTCAACATTCGGCATCAACTTTAATGATACACAAGATCCGATGAAATCTGCATGCACACATGTTTGCATGTCTTAATTAAGCGGGCATATGTAAGCAAAAACATGTAGCTAGGTAGTAGGAAAAACAGAGAATTTGTAGTACAAGACGGTGTGACTCCTTTGGAAGTTGTAAGGAAGTAGTATATCTTCATTGTATTTGAGGCGCTTCAAGAACTCTAGCATGTTGTCCTCTACGGCCTTTTCATGATGTGGATTTATTAGCCATGTGTATTCATTAACGGTGTTTGGGTCAATGAACCCAATGCCAAAGCGTCCACCTTTTCTCATTTCATACATCTTCATCCTGCATAATACCACAGAAAAGAATATAGTGAGGATAATTACAGGTAATGATTGATCAAAAGGATCACTACAGCTAGCCTGAGACTTAAATACCAGAAAGAAATCACTTACAGACAATAGCAACTGACGATAGATTTGTCGAGTGCGTCTTGATTGTAAAACTGAAACAGTTTAGAATACTCAACGGACAGAGCTTTCTCATGGAAGTAATGCTCCTCCTTGACTTTCACCATGAGGGATAATCGATTGGAAATCTTGGTAATGTTCATGTACCATTGATGCAATTCATACATTCTCGTTGGGAGGTTCTTGACCTTGTCTGGCTCGACCAAAGGTTGGCCCCGGACATATTTCTGTTTTATTTCATCCTCTGTAAGCATGTGCATGGGCTCGATCTCGAGGAGTTGTCCAATGTGATGTTGAGAACTTCACCTGCATTATATGGTCCTTGGTTATTACCACATTGCCCACCTCGGGAGCGTAAACTGTTTGCGCACAATAATATTGGTAGCAGCGTCTTTATCACGTGTGGTTGGCACAACAAGCGAGGGATCGATTGCGCGCTGTTCTCCCGGTGGGAATGGTTTTCCCGCATTTTTTGATAGCTGCTTGTTGTTTGCTCGATCCCGAGCTCGCCTCCTTACGTAGACATGCTCGATTTAACTTCCTGATGTGGCGCTCATAGTCTGTTTCAACAGGCTTGGGAGCTGGTGGTTGATCCATACGAATGAAGTGGTCAATCGTTTCCTCAGGCACTTCTCCCTTGGCGGTGGTGGCGGTTTCGGTGCAAAATGGGCTTCCACCTCGGCCTTCGATATGGCTGCGTTTTCCTCCTCGGACTTGTCATAAGGCCTCTGCGGAAGAGGCGTGAGGCTTGGACCATATTTATATCGCTTGCCTCCTTTGTACTTCTGTACTACCTCGACTCGTGCCGCCACGCACCATAGTTGCGGGTGTCTCTTCTGCGATTGCCGAGGCGGAGGAGACGGCCGACGGGCTGAGTTGGACGAGGAGGAGTGGCTCAAGCTGTCTGGGACATGGAGGAGGAGGGCTGAGGTTGTGCGGACTTGGAGGAGGTGGGCGTCTGGCTGTGGCGGACTTGTAGGAGGAGGTGGCGACACTTTGCCGGACTTGGAGGAGGAGTGGCCTGAAACTTTGCCGGACTTGGTGGACTTGCAGGAGCGGGAGTCTGCTGACTCGGTGGCGGACTTCGATGAGGAGTCGCTGACGCGGTGTCGGTGGCCTTCGAAAGATGATGCACTCCTTTTTCCATAGGATGATACGATGTTTGGCATCTCCGAGAAAGTGCTCGTCGTCACCTCCAGGAATGTCAAGCTGTAGCTCCGAATATGGGTCCACCACCTCATCAACCAAGACACGAGCATAGCCTGCTGGAATCGGGTTGCAATGGAAGGTTGCCTCGGGGGGATTTGTAAAAGCAACGACATCCGCCACCTTCATGGATATGTTCTTCATTTTGACGTGTAGCTCGCAGTTAGTGTTCTTCGTGTTGTTATCCATGGGGTATCTATCCAGCATTGCGTCGTCCGGGGCGGAACCCACGCTGCTTCTCGGCATGGATGGGGCGGTGCTATCTAATGCTGGATCATCCGCTAGCTGCTGCAGCTTCTGAGACCCCCTTTGCTGGGTAAGTGAGTCGATTTGCTCATGCTGCCGCTGGAATTTGACTGCCAATTCCGCTTGACTTGCTTCTAGGCCTTGAAGGCGTTCATAGTCCCGCTTCCTCTGCTCCTCCTCCATCTTGCTCTTCTTCTCCTCCGCAATCTTCATTCTCGCACGGGTTCTGTAGTCGGTGTTCCAGTCTGAAAACCCCTCATACCACGGAATAGCGCCCTTGCCTCGTGTTCTTCCCGGGTATTCAGGATTTCCCAGGGCACACATAAGCTCGTCGTTCTCTCTGTTGGGCTGGAACACCCCCGATCGTGCCTCTTCTATTGCAACAAGTATCACATCGTCGGCTCCCTTCAGACTTGCCTTCGTCAAAACATTGCATGTCTTCGGGTCCAACTCCCCCCCATGCACATAGAACCAAGTCCTGCACTTGGGGGGCCAGCTCTTAGTAACCGGAGTGACACCTGCATCCTCCATCTCTTTCTCAGACTTATCCCACTTAGGCATTGCCACCGCATAGCCACCTGGCCCCAGCTTATGGAACTTATCCTTTTTTGGCATTCTTCTTGTTTATTCTCGACCGTTCCTTAGCTAATTCTGAATCCTTGAATTTCACGAAATCGTCCCAATGAGCACGTTGGTTCTCTAGTGTTCCCTCGAATACTGGAGTCTTCCTTCCTCCCTTGACGTACTTGTCCCATTCACGATTCTTGTGGTTCTTGAATGCAACCGCCATCTTCCTAAGAGCAGCGTCCTTGACTTTCTGCACATCTGATTCTGTGAAATGATCTGGTAGGGTGAAATGTTCCATGAGAGTATCCCAAAGCAGACCTTTTTGTCTGTTGTCGACAAAAGTAACATCTGGACATGGCTTTGCTGGCTCTCTCCATTCTTGAAGGGAGATCGGGAGTTAGTCCTTCACAAGAACTCTGCACTGACGAATGAACTTGTCCGCAATCTTCTTAGGCGCTAATGGTTCGCCATTAGGTCTGATTGCCTCGATATTGTACTTTACGCCCTCCTTCAACTTTTTGTTCGGGCCTCGTTTCGTCCTTTTGCCTGAAGATTTGCTCGATCCGGATGGCTGAAAGAAAAAAGATCGATTCATTAATATATCTTCAAGTCATTTAAAACATGTGATGATCACCAGATGCCTGCTTATATAAATATATATACCTCGCCGGTCTTTGTTGTTTCAAGATCAACATTTTCTTCGTCATCATCATAATCATAGTTCATGACTTCATCAATTCAGTCATCGCGATCGAATATCATATCACCCTCTCCGGTGTTGTTTAGAAATTCGGAGCCGTCATAATCTTCTTCATTCTGATCATCATCTGGCCCGCGAGGATGGCGTATCATATCGAACATGGCCTGTTCTCCCTCTCTGCCGGCATTGTCCGCCATAGCTTTTATTTAACTAATCCAAAAGAAATATAAAACAATTTAGTATTCAAATTACATCGTCTCGAATAATAGATATAATCTCGAATACATCGTCTCGAATAATAGATATAATCTCGAAAACATCGTCTCGAATAATAGATATAATCTCGAATACATCGTCTCGAACAATAGATATAATCTCGAATACATTGTATTGAATAATAGATATAATATCGAATACATCACTGGCTAGGTAGCTAATAAAGATCGAATACTACAGAAGAATCTAGGACACTTTCGCGGTTCTGGGCGCAGCGGTGGACACCCAAAGAGAAGGAACCCTCACGGGATCATAGCTGAAGTGAGATCCACGAAGAAACTGCCGGTATTGGAGAACTGCCGCCTCTAACGCAACCATGTAGCGATGGACGTGCTCATCCTTCTCCACGACACGGCGACGTACCACCTCCGGCTGGGCCGCTCCTCCGCGCCAAACACCGCCCACGCGAATGCCACCAAACGAGATCGGTCGACAGCGGGACCGGGGCGGGTTCCTCATCAAGCGGCGCGCCCTCGAGCAGCACCTCCGGTGCCAGCCAGTGAGCCAGTCCGGACATGGGTCAGCGGGACGTCGTCGGACGTGTCGACGGCGAGGATGCGGTCGCATCGTCGAGAACAAATACTAGCTATATGCCGCAAAAAGTAACATTTTTTAATGATTGGATTTTGATAACTAAAATTTCTAACATTTCTATATAACTAACATTTCTATAACATTTCTAACAATGCTATATATAACTAACATTTCTATAACATTTCTAATATTTCTATAACTAAAAACAGAAAAAATTATAACATTTCTATATATATAACTAACATTTTATAACTATTTCTATAACTAAAAATAGAAAAATTTCTAACAATTCTAACTTTTTATAACTATTTCTATAACTAAAAAACAAAAAAATTTCTAACAATTCTAACATTTCTAACAAAAAATGTATGTGTGTGTGTGTGTGTGCGCTCACCGGCGAGGCGAGGGACGACTGGGGGAGGCGATGGGGGGCGCACGGCGATGGGGACGGCGACGGGCACGGCGGCAGACGGGATAACGGCAGCGAGGGACAGGGGCGTGGCGGCGGCAGCGGGACGGACGGACAGGCGAGGCGGCGACAACGACGGGACGTCTAGGCGGCGCCGGCGATGGGGACGGGACGACGCAGGATGGGCGGACGGGCGGCGGTGACAGCAGGGGCAGACGGGACGGGACGACAGGCGGCGACGACGGGACGGGCGGGGAGGCGGCGAGGATGGAAACGTCGACGAGGCGGCGAGGCGGCGGTGCGAAGGAGAAGAAGCGGATGAGAAACTGAAATTTTCGTAAGTGTTGTTTATATAGGAGGGCCTTTAGTACGGTTTGTGCCACCAACCGGTACTAAAGGCCGTTTTAACCAGCCCAAGCGGCGGAAGCGACCCCTTTAGTACCGAGTGGTGGCACAAACCGGTACTAAAGGCCCCCTTTAGTACCGGTTTGTGCCACGACCGGTACTAAAGAGAATCTTATTGCGCAGTGCGGTCTTGGCAAGTTTAGTCCACCTCGCTAGCCGAGGGGCGACCACACTGGTTTATAAACCCCGTGCGGTCGCTCTCTCGAGCTCCTCTCCAAAGCAGGCCCTCTGGGCCTCGTGTTCTTTCTTGCCTCAGGCCCACTTGGCCTTCTTGGGCTGCAGATCTGGCCCAACAACAGGTTGGGTTTCTAGTCGTATGCAGGCCGCTCTGGCCTAGTAGGCGGGCTTTTTTTATTTTTTTCTTTATTTATTTTTGTGTTGTTTTTTTTGTGTATTTAGAGTTTCTTTGTGAATATTTTTGCTTTAGGTACAAAAAATTACAAACTTTCTGTTAGTGCCCGTAGTTTTCAAATTTGAATAGTTTAAATTTTGAATTATTTGAAATTAGTGTGAATCACTAGTTTGTGAATAACTTAACTTTAAAAATCAGTAAAGGCATGAAAGAATTTGTTTGCACATAAAATTTCTTCGCGTTTCAAATGCCAAAACACATAACTACCCTAACTATTACGGAGATTCCCCTCTGGGTGTGAAACACAGAAGAAAGTGATGATAGTGAAGCCGATCACATCCCAGATCTTTGGGTGTGAAACTTTTCTTCAGCGTGTGTCCCTTTGCGCCGTAACCATGGAAAATCTTCATCATTTAACGGGATGCTCGGGTCAATATTCACCGTGAATGGAGCAATTTCATCAAACTTTTCATAATCTTGACTTGTCTGTCTTGTCATCCACTCCCATGATGTTTCTCTTCCCGTAAAGAACTATGTGCGCTTTGGCTCATCGTACGATGCATTTGCTTCCTTACCTTTTCTTTTTCTTGGCTTGGTAGACATGTCCTTCACATAGAAAACCTGTGCCACATCATTGGCTAGGACGAATGGTTAAATCGCATCACGCAAGATTGTTGAGATCCACTGTTGTCATTACGTACTGCGGGTCTTCCGTTACCCCGCCTCGTGTCATATTGACCCATTTGCTCCGAAACAAAGGGACCTTTAAATGACGTCGATAGTCAAGTTCCCATATGTCTTGTATATAACCATAATATGTTTCCTTTCCCGTCTTGGTTTCTGCATCAAAGCGGACACCACTGTTTTGGTTGGTGCTCTTCTTATCTTGGGCGATCGTGTAAAATGTATTACCATTTATCTCGTACCCTTTGAAAGTCATTATATTCAAAGATGGTAACTAGGACAGCAAGTACATGGTCATCTTCAATAGAGGTGTCATGCATGGTGCGGTTACGCAACCAGGTGGCGAAACTCTGGTTTGTTCACGTGTAATCCGGTCATCGACCGCTCCGGGTGTTTGGGCGTAGCAAATTCTTGTGTTCATCCATATACGGAGCCACCAAGGCGGAATTCTGTATTACTGTGTAGTGTGCTTCAGTGAGAGAATGTCCGTCCATACATATTATTTGTTCCCCTCCTAGCGTGCCTTTTCCATCTAGTCTGCCCTTATGCCGCGATTCAGGAACACCAATCGGCTTAAGGTTAGGAATAAAGTCAATACAAAACTCAATGACCTCCTCATTTTGATGGCCCTTGGAGATGCTTCCTTCTGGCCTAGCACGTTTATGAACATATTTCTTTAAGACTCCCATGAACCTCTCAAAGGGGAACATATTGTGTAGAAATACAAGACCCAAAATGTTATTCTCTTCGCATAGGTGAACTAGGACGTGCGTCATGATGTTGAAGAAGGATGGTGGGAACACCAACTCGAAACTGACAAGACATTGCACCAAATCATTCTTTAACCTTGGTATGATTTCTGGATCGATTATCTTCTGAGAGATTGCATTGAGAAATGCACATAGCTTCACAATGGCTAATCGAGCGTTTTTGGTAGAAGCCCCTCAATGCAACCGGAAGCAGTTGCGTCATAATCACGTGGCGATCATGAGACTTTAGGTTCGGAACTTTTCTCTGCCATGTTTATTATTCCCTTTATATTGACGAGAAGCCGACGGTACCTTATCTCGGCGGGCATTCAAAGGAGATTTCCTTCTCTTCTTTGGTAGGCGTAGCTTGCATGACCCTAATGTATGCTGTCTTCTCTGTGCATACGTTGCTGGTCCTCCCGTGCCTCAGGTGTATCTTTTGTCTTCCCATACACGCCCAAGAAGCCAAGCAGGGTCACGGAAATATTCTTCGTCACGTGCATCACGTTGATTGCGGAGCGGACCTCTAGGTCTTTCCAATATGGCAGGTCCCAAAATATAGATTTCTTCTTCCACATGGGTGCGCGTCCGTCAGCGTCCTTCGGAACAGGTTGTCCGCCAGGACCCTTTCCAAATATCACCTTCAAATCCTTGACCATATCATGTACATCAGCACCGAAGACGGTGGCGAGGCTTCGTCCGTGATCCGCCTCACCTTTGAAATGCTTGCCTTTCTTTCTTACGGGATGCTGCTCGGAAGAAATCGGCGATGTCCTGTACACATTCTTCTTACAACTATTCAAATATATATCGTCGGTATCATCCAAGCAGTCGTGCATCCGCGGTATCCCTTGTTTATGCGTCACGAAGGTTCTTGAGAGCAGGCCAATCATTGATGTTCACGAACAGCAACGCCTTTAGGTCAAATTCTTCCCCATGTGCTCATCCCACGACGTACACTGTTCCATTCCACGGTTGTAAGAGTTCTTCAACTAATGGCCTTAGGTACACATCAATGTCGTTGCCGGGTTGCTTAGGGCCATGGATGAGCACTGGCATCATAATGAACTTCCGCTTCATGCACAACCAAGGAGGAAGGTTATACAAACATAGAGTCATAGGCCAGGTTCTATGGTTGCTGCTCTGCTCCCCAAAAGGATTAATGCCATCTGCGCTTAGACTAAACCATACGCTCCTTGCGTCATCTGCAAACTCCTTCCCGTACTTTCTTTCGATTTTTCTCCACTGCGACCCGTCAGCGGGTACTCTCAACTTTCCGTCTTTCTCACGGTCTTCTCTCTGCCATCGCATCGCCTTGGCATGCTCTTTGTTTTGGAACAAACTTTTCAACCGTGGTATTATAGGTGAATACCACATCACCTTGGCAGGAATCTTCTTCCTGGGGCGCTCGTCCTCGACATCACCAGGGTCATCGCGGCTGATCTTATAGCGCAATGCACCACATACCGAACAGCGTTCAAATCCTCGTACTCACCGCGGTAGAGGATGCAATCTTTAGGGCATGCATGTATCTTCGCACCTCTAACCCTAGAGGGCGACGGCCTTCTTTGCTTCAGTACGCTCTCGGGCAATTCGTTGTCCTTTGGAAGCATATCCTTTATCATTACCGGCAACTTTCCAAATCCCTTGTCGGATACACCATTCTCGCCTTCCATTGCAGCAATTCCAGTGTGGTGCCCAGCTTTTCTTGTCACCTCACGCAATTGGGTACAACAATTTTTGTGATCCTCTAACATGCGCTGCAACTTCTTCTTCTCCAAATCACTTGCGCAGTTTCTCTTTGCATCGGCAATGGCCCGACCTAGATCATCAACGGGCTCATCTGATGCCTCTTCTTCAGCTTCTTCCCGCATTACCGGCTCACCTTCTTCCCCCATTGTTGTATCATCGTATTCAGGGAACCGATGGCCAGGATAGCTGCCGTCGTCCTCTTCTTCTTCATTGTCTTCCATCATAACCCTCTTTCTCCGTGCTTGGTCCAAACATTATAGTGGGGCATGAAACCGGACTCAAGCAGGTGGACTCGAATGGTTCTTGACGTAGAGTAATTGTGACCATTCTTACAACCAGCACATGGAAAAGGCATAAAACCATCCGCCCGCTTGTTTGCCTCAGCCGCAAGCCGAAAAGTATGCACGCCCTCAACGAACTGGGGAGAGCATCGGTCATCGTACATCCATTGCCAGCTCATCTTCATTACACAACACCGAATAGACCAAATTAATACAAGTTCATACATAAAGTTCATACAACACTTAAATGCAACAAACAAATAACTCTCTAGCTAAAGCATTTAAATGCAACAACAAATGCGATCAAGATCGCAACTAAGGTAACATTTGATCCAACAGCATAATGATACCAAGCCTCACTATCGATGGCATATTTTCTAATCTTTCTAATCTTCAAGCGCATTTTCTCCATCTTGATCTTGTGATCATCGACGACATCGGCAACATGCAACTCCAATTCCATCTTCTCCCCCTCAATTCTTTTCAATTTTTCTTTCAAGTACTCGTTTTCTCTTTCAACTAAATTTAACCTCTCGACAATAGGGTCGGTTGGAGTTTCCGGTTCACATACCTCCTAGATAAAAATATCTATGTCAACTTGATGTGCATAATTTGTCATAAACACGAAATGCAACAGATAGTTTTAAAAGAGAATATACCACATCCGAATCATAACAAGGACGAGGGCCAACGGGGACAGATATCAAAACCATGGCACTATGTATAACAAACAACGTACGGGTAAGATAATTATACGAGTAACTATATATCCAAATCACACAAACATCAATTTTTTATATAAAATTTCATGAACAAGAGGTTCACCACAAGGTGGTGCCGGCGACGGGACGGTGCGGGCGATCGACGGTGGTTACAACGGAGATTTAGAAGGCACTAAGTAAACCACACGTACATATGCAAACTAAGTGTTATTTTGACCTCAAATTGCATATAAATCAATGCAAGAGCTAATCTAGCAATGAGAGATGAAAGGACAAAGTTGCTAACCTTGGTGATCATTTGAATGGATGGGGGCCTGCAAATCTTGACAAATTTGGGGCAAATTTTGTGATGAACTCGAGAGGAAGAAGGGAAGAACAGAGGAGAGGGAGAGGGGAAAGGGGGAAGAACAGAGTGCGGGTGGACGAAGGGTTTATATAGGACGACCTTTAGTACCGGTTCGTGCCACGAACCGGTACTAAAGGTGCTTGAAGGGCCCCACTCTGACAACATCCTGCCACCACTTTCTTTAGTACCGGTTCGTGGCACGAACCGGTGCTAAAGGTTCGCCACGAACCGGTACTAAAGAGCTCCTCCCGCCTAGCCGTTGGAACCGGCACTAATGGACACATTAGTGCCGGTTCTGTTACAAACCGGGACTAATGTGTCTCACATTTGACCCTTTTTCTACTAGTGGATGATGACGGCGACGAAGTTGTTGGTGTAGATCGCCGTCACGATGGCTGCCCGGTGGACTTCCAGCGCCACCTGGCAAGAGGGGGAGAGAGACCCCTCCTTCTTCTCACTTGGCCTCCCCCTAGATGGAAGAATAATTTCCCCTATGGTCCATGTTCTCCATGGCTCCCGCGGGGAAAGAGCCTTCCGAGGTTGGATCCCTCCCTCCTCCTCTCTCTCTCTCTCTCTCTCTCTCTCTATCTCTCTCTCTCTCTCCCTCCCTCTGTGTGTGTGTGTGTGTGTTTCACGTTCCCGTTTTCTGACCGAAAACCATTTCTTAAATTCTGGAGATCCGTAACTCCGATCGGGCTAAAATTTTGAGGGGATTTTTATCCGGATATTAGATTCCTTGCGGCAAAGGATACCTCCAACCGACCTACAGGGGACCCACAAGCCTGCGAGGCACGCCCTGGGTAGGGGGCGCGCCCTTTGGGCTTGCGCCCGCCACAGGCATCGTCTCGCGTTCATTCTTCTTCCCAAAAATCACATATATTCTGATGAGGCACGGTCTAGCGAGATGGTAATTCGCGCGCGTAGATGGCCCGATCTTTCATGGTGATGTTTGATGAGCAGTCCGTCTCCCTGTTCCCCCTCGCAACCTCCAAGAACAATTTTCACCCGCGTACGAAAATATACAAATAAAAATAATGATCCCCTTGGATCAGCATGTAGGTGTCGATGTGATGATCAACCCTCCGTGCTAATAAATTTTCATGATAGAAAATCATAGATGATACACAAGATATGGTCGTCCCTAACTCGGACGTTTTTCTGTATATTTCATAACTCTAGAAACAAACGAAAACTGATCCAATACAATAGCCGTAGCCTGGCCGTTATATGCACAATGCACGTCCCTTCCAGCGAGCCAAATAACTAACGTGAATATCTCAGAAAACCAAATCGTGCATGACTAGGACTAGGAAAGTAAATAGGAATCCTAACTAACCAATGGAACGTAACTTCCTTTTCTTTATAATGTGCCTTCCTTTTCTTTATTCCATGGGAACTGAAACGACCCAATCTTGATCCCTTGCGGTGGAGTTCTGAACGTGGGGGTTATTTCCTCCGTTTCTGGTTCTCGGTTCTTTTTTGCTTGGACAATGCTATAGTAAACTGCTCTCCACCTGTACATCTATTTTCATCCCTTATTTTTGGACTACACAATACTCGTATTTTTCCGTCGGCTCCTCGATGAATTTTACATGGCATTGTATTGCATCTTCTTATTGCCTTATCATCCTCTCCCCCTTGAAGCGAGACCATCCCTGGTTTCGTGTCAATTTCCTGCTCCGCCTTCTCCAGAATTTGTAGCTCTATGTTGATTGCGTTGTCCGCCATTGGTTTTAACGTATGCTTCCTTCCGTCATGCATAAATGTGTATGTGTTGGATCTTCTAGCATGAACTGCATCATGATCAAACTGCAATGGTCTTCCCAATAGCATCTGACACGCGTCCATCGACACAACATCACCGTCCACCTTATCAATATAATCTCCAACTGCAAACTTCACACGTACCTTATGTGTGATCTTTAATTTTCCGGAGTTGTATAGCCACTCCACGTGGTGCGGTTGCAGGTGGCGCCACATGGACAAACCGAATGAATGCACAAGATCTTTGCTAATGACATTTGTAAAGCTACCACCATTAATTATCACTTTGCAAGCACGATTGTTGATCTTACACTATGTTTTGAAAACACTCCATCGCTGCCCCTTTGCATCACCATCCTCCTAAACCTTTTCCACCAAAAGATTTAAACCCTTCATCGGTGCATCAAATTATTCCTCTATTTCTTTTTGCGCTTCTCTTCTTTTCTGCAAACAGCCTATCCAATCTGCCATGAACACATCCACTGGCATAGGAATAAAACAGATTTGTTGGCCCTTCCATGATAAAGAGTAAGTATTTTTCTTGAAATTCTGGACAACCCCAACATGTTTGCACCATGGGTTCCCAAGTAGCAGATGGCACGACACCATGGGCACAGGACAAACGTGAAAAAAATTCGCACAGCAATATTTCCCCGAAGTAAAAATTAACAAAATCTGATGTGTAATGTGGATTTCACCTTTGAACCACTTCAGTGTGTATGGTCTTTCAAGATGTGTCATCTTCAGCTCCAATTTTTTCCACCACCTCGATGCTAACCATGTTGACTGCAGTAGTCTCATCGATCGTCAGATTGACACATCGTTCGTTTACAATGCAACGACTGTGAAAAAGAAAGACCTCGCCAATGCCTTCCTCCTCCATCAATATGTTCTAGCTCAACATGTTGACGCTCGTCTCCATAGACGATATTGCAAATTAAATCGCCGTGACTAACCTTAGCTCTGAATACCAGTTGATGAGGCACGGACTAGAGAGATGCTAATTCGCGTGCATAGATGGCCCGTGTTGGAAATATGCCCACTAGTAGAAAACCACCCATTAGTCCCGGTTCGTAAGGGCCTTTAGTCCCAGTTCATGAACCGGGACTAATGGGTCGTTTCTAATGCCTCCACCCATTAGTCCCGGTTCAAACACGAACCGGGACCAATGTGCCTCCACGTGGCCCTATGCGCCGAGCCCAGTCAGGGGGCCTTTGGTCCTGGTTGGTGGCTCCAACCGGGACCAAAAGTCAATTTTTTTACAACAGTGGCTGCTTTAGGGCTTTTGGGGGTTATTTTAAGGTTGTTATTATAGCTAGCTAATAGAGAGAAGTGTCCTCTCTTATATCTTCGTCCTTGGTTTATCGCTGCTATGTTCATTGCACCCGCAGATATAACATGCTCATGCATGCTTGCATCATACATCATCATATATATATATATATAATAACAAGTCCTACTAATCATGCATCATCATACAACTTCTACTCGTTATTAATAATAAGTCATACGATCATCATCCTCATAGTCATCGAACCCAACCCTACATAATTGTTCTTAGCACATGATCATCAGTATCAGGTAGGACCTAAACACCCTTAAGGTAAAATAGCATAAAACAATATAGACCCTGACTCTCCATTATGAAGAATGGCGATAATCATGTCTCCAATTCTTCCCTTCGCTGCTTATTGCTTCCAAGAAGCTCCTTACGACTGTCCATACATTTTTTCCATTCTTTGATTGTTATGTCTCCAGTTCTTTTAGAAACCCGGTATGGATAGTTGAGATTCGTAGGACGAACTGGTTGTATGTTCAAAACATGAAGGCTACCATGCGTATACATCAGATGAGGCACACAATCATTCGGGATTATCTGTTGAAAAACATAGTAATAACTTCGTAGTTAGCAATGATGTATATACTAGTTTTAGAAGTGTGCAAAAAGATGCACGGATGTTGTAATAGTAAAAAATAATCTTACCAGGGTATCTCCATGGTAGTTACCGTAGTTCAACACGTGCACTAGTGGCACGTATTGACCATAATGTTGAGGAGTTTGATTGTAGATATTGTAATTCTCAAGATCAGTACAAAATCCGACAAGATGATTTTTCTCCTGATAAGTTAATTCGGAGCCTTTGGTGTAGTACGTTCTGTCTACCATCTCCCGCACATTCTTTGAAGAATGAAAATAAGCTGTCAATGGAGATAAGTTGTCAACTATATATTTTGAAATAAACAATATAAATTACTTAATAACTATGTTTAGCTCACATGAGGGAAGAATTGGAGGTGTATCCACAAGGACCCAAATCGAAGGTCTCTCTTGCTCGATTGTAGGATCAATAAGATCCATGGTGACAAGCATACCCTCATCAAGACCATACATCTTGCAAAGTGCTTCCCAATTTTTGCAACGAAAATGGGTTACACTCTGAGCATTGTACAACTTTACTTGAAAATCCACACCATGATGGGTACTTAGGATAATTTTTTTGGTTTCGAAACTTTCATGGTCTTCAAAACCCATCCTCTCCAAGACATAGCATCTTGCAAAGCATGGGATAAGCTAGTCGAATTGGAAAAGATGAAAAATACACGTTAAAATAGTTGAAGTCGTGCCTAATTACGAAAAAAACTATTGTCGTCGCTATGCATCAGATTAACATCGCAGGTCTCCTCGAGCTTAATGTCAAGCGCCGATCTTAATCCACTCAATGAACCCGTCGCGAGATACCTCGGTCGTCGTGGCACCAGTCGCACTCCCCCGGGCGGTTTTCATCGTCCGATGAGTACGACATTTTCGGCCTACGTTCATAATTCAAATATTAAACTAGATCATTATTATTAATCACGGGTTGACTATCGATGATCGATGTACGTATACGTAGCTCCTCTTTCATTCCCGAATGCATTATTATACCAAATTGTCTAGCACACGGGAATGAAGGAGAACTTATCCAATATGAGCATTCAATAAGTAAAACCAAATCATGAAATAAGAAAAACCAAATCATAAAATAAAGTATAGTATTCAAATTAGCATGCATTCAATAATTATAAGCAAAAGTACATCATCTCTTGGTGTCCGTACATCGTTGAATATTATCACTAATACAACTAGAACCGTAGCGCCCGACGGGTATCGAGGCGGGCGGTGGACACCCAAAGATAAGGAACCATCACAGGATCATAGCTCCAGTGAGATCCCTGAAGAACCTGCCAGGTATTGTCGAACCTCCCCTCCAATGCAACCATGTAGCGACGGACGTGCTCGTCCTCCTCGCTGACACGGTGACGTACCACCTCCGCGGTGTCCGGATGCCTCACCATCATCACTGGCCCACGCGACCGCCACCAAACAAGGATCGGGTCAACAACGGGCTGCCTCCTCACCAACCTACGTCCCCCGGAAGGTAGCACCTCCCAATACCAGCCCGGCGGAGCCCAGTCCCGAACATGGCCCTGATCAAACAGGCCTCCACCGCCGAGTCGACGACGACGAGGATGCAGGATAGGCATCGCCGACGTGGGAACTACTTCTATATATAGTTAAATAAAAGTACTTTTATTAATTAAGTCAACTATCTAGTTCAACTACTAAGCTCTTACTATAAATAAATAAGTAGTACTTACTAAAAACAAACTACTTCTATATATAGTAAAATAAATTAGTTTATTAAATCAACTAGCTAGTTCAACTATATATAAACTACTTCTTATTTTTTTCCTTTTTCTAAATACTATGAACAAAAAATTCATTAAAATTCTATGAACAAAATTAATTACACAATCTAAATATCACCAAAAAAATATCACCAAAAAAATAATCTATTAACAGAAAAATACTATGAACACAATCTAAATACTACTCCCTCCTTCCCAAAATATAAGGCGCGATTGACTTTTTACGGTCTTTGATGCACAACTTTGACCACTAATATATATCAAAGTATATGGATTGAACATGTATAAATGACATTTCCGTATTTGTCTTGCAAAGCAATTTTATTTCATATGTACGTATACTAATTTTATAGACATATAATACATAAAAATTATAGTCAAAGTTGTGCAACGAAGACCAGAAAAGTCAAACCGTGCCTTATATTTTGGGAAGGAGGGAGTATGAACATGCATATTCAATAATAATATCACCAAAAAATCTATTAACAGAAAAAAATCTAACATAATATGAACAAATTAATTACTACACATGTAATCTAACAAAAAAAATCAAATCTAACAAAAAAAATCTATGAACTACATATCTAAATTACTACACATCTAACCTAACAAAAAAATCTATGAACTACAAAAAGAATCTAAAAAAAATCTAACAAAAATAAAAAATGCTCATGTACGGCTGGCGGCGGCGGCGACGGCGAGGCGAGGCTTGGTGCGGAGGGGCGGCGTCGAGGCGAGGCGGCGGCAAGGGGCGACGATGGGCTCGGGCGGCGTGGGGGGGCGGCGAGGGCGGAGGCTCGAGGCGGGCAGGCGATAACGGGCTCAAGGCGCAAGGCAGGGGTGACGAGGACGGCGGGCTCGGGCGGCGACGGGACGCGGGCTCGGGCGGCAAGCAAGGTGGGCGGACGACGACAAGGAGCAGGGGGTCGGGGCAGGGCTCGGCGGCGACGGCGACGAGAGGAAAGAGATGGGTTTTGGCGAAAACTGCCAAGTCCTGTATATATAGCAATAGCATTGGTCCCGGTTGGTGGCTCCAACCGGGACGAATGCCACCTTTAGTCTCGGTTGGTGCCACCAACCGGGACCAAAGGCCTCTTTTCAGCAGCCCAAAGGGCGGGAAACGAAGACCTTTGGTCCAGGTTGGCGGCTCTAACCTGCACTAAAGAGCGGCATTCGTCCCGGTTGGTTCCCTGAACCGGGACCAATGAGGGGCATTGGTACCGGTTGGTACCATGAACCGGTACCAATGGACCCGTCTAACTCCTTTTTTATTTTCTGCAGCTGTTTTTTGTTGATTCTTCCTGCAGCTGTTTTTTAGTCCCACCTCGCCAAGCGAGAGGCACTCGCAGCTGTTTATAAGCCCCGAGTGCAGAGACGATGACGAAGAGGCTCAATGCTCCTGCACGTTGGTTAACTTCAAGCCTTGAGAAATATGGTAGACTACACAGAGCTATGTGCAAAGTGCAGTTGACACTATTCCGAAAGGCTTGAAGCAAATTAACGAGCATTGCGCCTCTTTTTATTTTAAATGACTTATTACAACTCGTAAATAAAAAGAAAAAACATAGCAGAAAAAAAAAAAACTATATAGAAAACTACTCGTAAATGAATAGAAGCAAAAATAGTTGTGATTAAGCGTACTAAAAAGGAGCATATATGCTTATTTTAATGGCTTATTACAACTCGAAATAAAAAGAAAAAAATATAGCAGAAATGAAAAAACTATATAAAAACTACTCGAAATGAATAGAAGAAAAATAGTTGTGATTAATCGTACTAAAAAGGAGCATAGATGCTTATTTTTAATGACTTATTACAACTCGTAAATAAAAAGAAAAAAATAGTTGTGATTAACTTTACTAAAAATGGGCATAAATGCTTATTTTTAATGACTTATTACAATTCAAAAATAAATAGAAGAAAAAATAGTTATGATTAACTTTACTAAAAAATGAGCATAGATGCTTATTTTTAATGACTTATTACAACTCAGAAATAAAAACAAAAAAATAAATATAGCAGAAAATAAAAGAAAAAACTATATAAAAAACTACTCAAAAATGAGCATAGATGCGCTTATAGAGGAAATTCAACTTAAATTCATAACGAATTTCAAGAGAAATCCGTATGAATTTAGGCAAAATTCCCTATATAAGGGCATCTGTTTTCATTTTCAGAGGAGGACAATAAGGCAGAGAGGGAGGGGCTTATAAATCGGTCTGATTCCCCTTCGGTTGGCGAGGTGGGACTAAACTCTGGCCGCAACGAGGACCAACCCTTTAGTCCCGGTTGGTGGCATGAACGGGACTAAAGGCAGCCTTTGGTCCGGTTCAAGCCACCAACCGGGACCAATGGTGTTGGGCTAGGAGTGAGGCGCATTGGTCCCGGTTCGTCCCACCAACCGGGACCAATAGGTCCAGACGAACCGGGACCAATGGCCCACGCCGCCCGGCCGCCCTCGGCTCACTTAACCGGTCTAATGCCCCCATTGGTCCCGGTTCTGGATTGAACCGGGACTAATGGGCTGGACCGGCCTGGACCATTGCCCCTTTTCTACTAGTGGCCCTAGAGGCAATAATAAAATGATAATTTTTATATTTCCTTGTTCATGATAATTGTCTATTGTTCATGCTATAATTGTATTGACCGGAAACCGTAATACATGTGTGAATACATAGACCACAACATGTCCCTAGTGAGCCTGTAGTTGACAAGCTCGTTGATCAACACATGGTTATGGTTTCCTGACCATGGGCATTGGATGTCATTGATAATGGGATCACATCATTAGGAGAATGATGTGATGGACAAGACCCAATCCTAAGCATAGCACAAGATCGTGTAGTTCATTTGCTAAAGCTTTTCTAATGTCAAGTATCATTTCCTTAGACCATGAGATTGTGTAACTCCCGGATACCGTAGGAATGCTTTGGGTGTACCAAACGTCACAACATAACTGGGTGGCTACAAAGGTGCACTACAGGTATCTCTAAAAGTGTCTGTTGGGTTGGCACGAATTGAGACTGGGATTTGTCACTCGTATGACGGAGAGGTATCTCTGGGCTCACTCGGTAATGCATCATCATAATGAGTTCAATGTGACCAAGTAGTTAGTCACAGGATCGTGCATTATGGAACGAGTAAAGTGACTTGTCGGTAACGAGATTGAAAGAGGTATTGGGATACCGAAGATCGAATCTCGGGCAAGTAACGTACCGATTGACAAAGGGAATTGTATACATGATTGCTTGAAACCCCGACATCGTGGTTCATCCGATGAGATCATCATGGAACATGTGGGAGCCAACATGGGTATCCAGATCCCACTGTTGGTTATTGGCCGGAGAGCTGTCTCGGTCATGTCTGCATGATTGCCGAACCCGTAGGGTCTGCACACTTATGGTTCAATGACGCTAGGGTTATAGGGAAAGTTTGTATGTGGTTCCTAAATGTTGTTCGGAGTCCTGGATGAGATCCCGGACATCACGAGGAGTTCCGGAATGGTCCGAAGGTAAAGAATAATATATAGGAAGTGAGGTTTTGGCCACCAGAAGTATTTCGGGCGTCACCAGTAATGTACCGGGACCACCAGAAGGATACCGGGGGTCCACCAGGAGGGGCCACTAGCCCTGGAGGCTTGCATGGGCCAAGATTGGGAAGGGACCAGCCCCTGAGTGGGCTGGTGCGCCTCCCACCAAGGCCCAAGGCGTAGCTAGGAGGAGAGAGGGGAAACCCTAGGCGCAGATGGGCCTAAAGGCCCACCCTAGCTAGGGCGCGCCCACCTCTCTCCCCCTCTTGGACGCCCCCTCCAATCCCATCTATTGCTGCCGCACCCCCTAGGGTGGGAACCCTAGAGGGGGCGCAACCACCTCCCCTCCTCCTATATATAGTGGAGGGTTTTGGTACTGCCAAAGACACGAGTCTCTCTCTCTCTCTCTATCTATCTATCTATCTCTCTCTCTCTCTCTCTCTCTCTCTCTCTCTCTCTCGGCGTAGCCTACACTACAAAAAATACACTTCTGTGGTGAAACATGTTTGTCAGAGTAGGTCGCGTTTTTTGTCATGCACGTACACCCATGACAAATTTATGACAGAATCAAGATAGTCATACCTGTGCTATCGTAGAAGTGTTCCATGACATTACCAAAATTATCATCACGGAAGTGTCCACTTCCATGATGATAAATCGCGCGTCACAGAAGTGCTTTCGTCAAGGGTGACCGACACGTGGCATCCACCGTAACGGAACGCCGTTAAGCTTGAAGGAAATATGCCCTAGAGGCAATAATAAAGTTATTATTTATTTCCTTATTTCATGATAAATGTTTATTATTCATGCTAGAATTGTATTAACCGGAAACATACATATGTGAATACATAGACAAACATAGTGTCACTAGTATGCCTCTACTTGACTAGCTCGTTAATCAAAGATGGTTAAATTTCCTAAGCATAGACATGAGTTATCATTTGATTAACAGGATCACATCATTAGGAGAATGATGTGATTGACTTGACCCATTCTGTTAGCTTAGCACTTGATCATTTAGTATGTTGCTATTGCTTTCTTCATGACTTATACATATTCCTACAACTATGAGATTATGCAACTCCCGTTTACCGAAGGAACACTTTGTGTGCTACCAAACGTCACAACGTAACTGGGTGATTATAAAGGAGCTCTACAGGTGTCTCCGAAGGTACATGTTGAGTTGGCATATTTCGAGATTAGGATTTGTCACTCCGATTGTCGGAGAGGTATCTCTGGGCCCTCTCGGTAATGCACATCAATATAAGCCTTGCAAGCAATGTGACTAATGAATTAGTTGCGGGATGGTGCATTACATAACGAGTAAAGAGACTTGCCGGTAACGAGATTAAACTAGGTATTGAGATACCGACGATCGTCTCGGGCAAGTAACATACTGATGACAAAAGGAACAACGTATGTTGTTACGCGGTTTGACCGATAAAGATCTTCATAGAATATGTAGGAGCCAATATGAGAATCCAGGTTCCGCTATTGGTTATTGACCGGAAACGTGTCTCGGTCATGTCTACATAGTTCTCGAACCCGTAGGGTCCGCACGCTTAAGGTTTCGATGATAGTTATATTATGAGTTTATGAGTTTTGATGTACCGAAGGAGTTCAGAGTCCCGGATAAGATCGGGGACATGACGAGGAGTCTCGAATTGGTCGAGACGTAAAGATCGATATATTGGACGACTATATTCGGACATCGGAAAGGTTCCGAGTGATTCGGGTATTTTTCGGAGTACCGGAGAGTTACGGGAATTCATATTGGGCCTTAATGGGCCATACGGGAAAGGAGAGAAAGGCCCGAAAGGGTGGCTGCACCCCTCCCCATGGACTAGTCCGAATTGGACTAGGGAGGGGGGGCCCTTCCTTCCTTCTCCTTCTCCCTTCCCTTTCCTTCTCTCCTACTCCTTCTACTTGGAAGAGCTCCTAGTTCTACTAGGAAAGGGGGAATCCTACTCCCCTAGGGTGCGCCATAGAGAGAGGGCCGGCCCTCCCCCTCCTCCACTCCTTTATATATGGAGGAGGGGGGCACCCCATAGACACAACAATTGATCTCTTGATCTCTTAGCCGTGTGCGATGCCCCCCTCCACCATAGTTCTCCTCGATAATATTGTAGCGATGCTTAGGCGAAGCCCTGCAACGGTAGAACATCAAGATCGTCACCATCTCGTCGATGGAACTCTTCCCTGACATTTTGCTGGATTGGAGTACGGGGAACGTCATCGAGCTGAACGTGTGCTAGAACTCGGAGGTGCCGTAGTTTCGGTGCTTGATCGGTCGGGTTGTGAAGACGTACGACTACATCAACCGCATTGTTCTAACGCTTTCGCTTTCGATCTACGAGGGTACGTGGACGATACTCTCCCATCTCGTTGCTATGCATCACCATGACCTTGCGTGTGCATAGGAATTTTTTGAAATTACTACGTTCCCCAACAGTGGCATCCGAGCCTGGTTTTATGCATAGATGTTATATGCACGAGTAGAACATAAGTGATTTGTGGGCGATACAAGTCATACTGCTTACCAGCATGTCATACTTTGGTTCGGCGGTATTGTTGGATGAAGCGGCCTGGACCGACATTACGCGTACGCTTACACGAGACTGGTTTTACCGCTGTGCTTTGCACACAGTTGACTAGCGGGTGTCAGTTTCTCCAACTTTAGTTGAACCGAGTGTGGCTACGCCCGGTCCTTGAGAAGGTTAAAACAGCACTAACTTGACGAACTATCGTTGTGGTTTTGATGCGTAGGTAAGAACCGTTCTTGCTCAGCCCGTAGCAGCCACGTAAAACTTGCAACAACAAACTAGAGGAAGTCTAACTTGTTTTTGCATGGCATGTTGTGATGTGATATGGTCAAGACGTGATGAGATATAAGTTGTTGTATGAGATGATTATGTTTTGTTGAAGTTATCGGCAACTGTAGAAGCCTTATGGTTGTCTCTTTATTGCATAAGATGCAAGCGCCAAATAATTGCTTTACTTTATCGCTATGTGATAGCAATAGTTGCAAGAGCAATAGTTGGCGAGACGACCATGTGACGACACATTGATATAGATCAAGATGATGGAGATCATGGTGTCATGCCGGTGACGATGGAGATCATGATAGTACTTTGGAGATTGAGATCAAAAGGCACAAGATGATGATGGCCATATCATGTCACATATTTTGATTGCATGTGATGTTTATCTTTTATACATCTTATTTTGCTTAGTTCGGCGGTAGCTTTATAAGATGATCTCTCACTAAATTATCAAGAAGTGTTCTCCCTGAGTATGCACCATTGCGAAAGTTCTTCGTGCTGAGACACCACGTGATGATCGGGTGTGATAGGCTCTACATTTAAATACAACGGGTGCAAAACAGTTGCACACGCGAAATACTCAGGTTAAACTTGACGAGCCTAGCATATACAGGTATGGCCTCGGAACACGGAGACCGAAAGGTCGAACATGAATCATATAGTAGATATGATCAACATAGTGATGTTCTCCATTGAAAACTACTCCATCTCACGTGATGATCGGACATGGTTTAGTTGATTTGGATCACGTGATCACTTAGGTGACTAGAGAGATGTCTATCTAAGTTGGAGTTCTTAAGTAATATGATTAAATTGAACTTAAATTTATCATGAACTTAGTCTTGGTAGTATTTTGCAAATTATGTTGTAGATCAATAGCTCGCGTTGTTGCTTTCATATGTTTATTTTGATATGTTCCTAGAGAAAATTGTGTTGAAAGATGTTAGTAGCAATGATGTGGATTGGATTCGTGATTTGAGGATTATCCTTATTGTTGCACAGAAGAATTATGTCCTTAATGCACCAATAGGTGATGGACCTATTGCAGGAGCAGATGCAGACGTTATGAACATTTGGCTAGCTCAATATGATGACTACCGGATAGTTTAGTGCACCATGCTTAACGGCTTAGAATCGGGACTTCAAAGACGTTTTTGAACATCATGGGCCATATGAGATGTTCCAGGAGTTGAAGTTAATATTTCAAGCAAATACCCGAGTTGAGAGATATGAAGTCCCCAACAAGTTCTATAGCTAAAAGATGGAGAAGAATCGCTCAACTAGTGAGCATGTGCTCAGATTGTCTGGGTACTTCAATCGGTTGAATCAAGTGGGAGTTAATCTTCCAGATAAGATAGTGATTGACAGAGTTCTCTAGTCACCATCACCAAGTTACTAGAACTTCGTGATGAACTATAATATGCAAAGGATGACAAAAATGATTCCCGAGCTCTTCGTTATGCCGAAATCAATGAAGGTAGAAATCAAGAAAAGAGCATCAAGTGTTGATGATTGACAAGACCAGTAGTTTCAAGAAAAGAGCAAAGGGATAGAAAGGGAACTTCAAGTAGAATGACAAGCAAGTTGTCACTCCTGTGAAGAAGCCCAAAGCTGAACCAAAGCCCTAAACCGAGTGCTTCTCTTGCAAAGGAAATGGTCCACCGAAGCGTAAATGCCCTGAATATTTGGTAGATAAGAAGGATGGCAAAGTGAACAAGGGTATATTTGATATACAGGTTATTCATGTGTACCTTACTAGTATTTATAGTAGCCCCTGATATTTGATACTTGTTCGGTTGCTAAAAATTAGTAACTCGAAACAGGAGTTACAGAATAATCAGAGGCTAGTTGAGGGTGAAGTGATGATGAGTGTTGGAAGTAGTTCCAAGATTGATATGATCATCATCGCACACTACCTATATTTTCGGGATTAGTGTTAAACCTAAATAAATGTTATTTGGCATTTGCGTTGAGCGTGAATATGAATTGATCATGTTTATTGCAATACGGTTATTCATTTAAAGTCAGAGAATAATTGTTGTTCTGTTTACATGAATAAAACCTAAAATGGTCATACACCCAATGAAAATAGTTTGTTGGATCTCAATCGTAGTGATACACATATTCATAATATTGATGCCAAAAGATGCAAAGTTAATAATGATAGTGCAACTTATTTGTGGCACTGCCGTTTGGGTCATATCGGTGTAAAGCGCATGAAGAAACTCCATAAAGATGGATTTTCGGAATCACTTGGTTATGAATCATTTGATGCTTGCGAACCGTGCCTTTTGGGCAAGATGACTAAAACTCCGTTCCCCACAATGGAACGAGCTAGTGACTTATTGGAAATAATACATACCGATGTATGCGATCCGATGAGTGTTAAGGCTTGCGGCGTGTATCGTTATTTTCTGATCTTCACAGATGATTTGAGCAGATATGGGTATATCTACTTGATAAAACATAAGTCTGAAACATTTGAAAAGTTCAAAGAATTTCAGAGTGAAGTGGAAAATCATCGTAACAAGAAAAATAAAGTTTCTACGATCTGATCATGGAGACGAATATTTGAGTTACGAGTTTGGTCTTTATTTGAAACAATGTCAAATAGTTTCGCAACTCGCGCCACCTGGAACACCACAATGTAATGGTGTGTCCGAACGTCGTAATCGTACTTTACTAGATATGGTGCGATCTATGATGTATCTTACCGATTTGCCACTATCGTTTTGGGGTTATGCATTAGATACAGCTGCATTCACTTTAAATAGGGCACCATAAAAATCCGTTGAGACGACGCCTTACGAACTGTGGTTTGCCTAGAAACCAAAGTTGTCGTTTCTTAAAGTTTGGGGCTGCGATGCTTATATTAAAATGTTTCAACCTGATAAGCTCGAACCCAAATCGGAGAAGTGTGTCTTCATAGAATACCCAAAGGAAAGTATTGGGTACACCTTCTGAGGGAGTCCTGGACTAGGGGGTGTCCGGATAGCCGGACTATCATCATCGGCCGGACTCCAAGACTATGAAGATACAAGATTGAAGACTTCGTCCCGTGTCCGGATGGGACTTTCCTTGGCGTGGAAGGCAAGCTTGGCAATACGGATATGTAGATCTCCTACCATTGTAACCGACTCTGTGTAACCCTAGCCCTCTCCGGTGTCTATATAAACCGGAGGGTTTTAGTCCGTAGGACCGACAACCATTACAACAATCATACCATAAGCTAGCTTCTAGGGTTTAGCCTCCTTGATCTCGTGGTAGATCCACTCTTGTACTACCCATATCATCAATATCAATCAAGCAGGAGTAGGGTTTTACCTCCATCGAGAGGGCCCGAACCTGGGTAAAAACATCGTGTCCCTTGTCTCCTGTTACCATCCGCCTAGACGCACAGTTCGGGACCCCCTACCCAAGATCCGCCGGTTTTGACACCGACATTGGTGCTTTCATTGAGAGTTCCTCTTGTCGTCATCGATAGGCTTGATGGCTTCTTCAATCAACAACAGCGTAGTCCAGGGTGAGACTTTTCTCCCCGGACAGATCTTCGTGTTCGACGGCCAGCTTTGCTGAGCTAATTCACTTGGCCATCAGGAGCAGATCGAAAGCTCGCCCTCGCCATCAGTCGATTTGAAGCCTAAACTTCACGGTGACATCGCGGAGACTTGATCTTGACGGATTCGAGCCCTGACCGGCGCGCCGACTTGTCATGATGGGCATGATTTAGCTCTGCCGCTGAACGGTACCACGAGGCGCGCACACGAGTCCGCTCTGACCCATAGTTCGGAGCCGACCGCGCAGATCGAGGACAGGTGGCTGGACACCGCCTCGGGGGCTGCAACTTCTACGGCGATGGAGCCGGATATTGACCTTGTCCCTTGCAAAGCCCGTGACTCCGAGGTGCCGGACTCCTTACCGGACTCCGAACCTCCTATGCCCCTGCCAATCAAATCCGATTGGGCGCCGATCTTGGAGTTCACTGCTGCGGACATCTTTCAGAACTCACCCTTTGGCGATATCCTGAATTCGCTAAAGTATCTCTCGTTATCAGGAGAACCACGCCGCATCGCGGTCGAGGATGGTTGGATGTGGACGACGAAGAAACTCAAAGCCCACCCACCACCCACTTTGTAGCCCGCGTCGACGATCTAACCGACATGCTAGACTACGACTCAAGACATCGGCGGTATGGACGGCGATGCCGAGGCGACCAGAACCAGCGCCACGGGCACTGGAAGACCACCTCGTCATACGACATATACATGGTGGACATCCCAAAGGATGGGAACGGCGAAGAAACAGCGGAGGCAGATTCCTTTAAGAAACAGCCCAAGTGCCGACATTAGCGGCGGCACTCTAAATCTCGCCATAGTAAGAATGGAGATTCCGACACCGGAGATAACAACACCCCGGAGAGTGCCGAAGACAACCCCCTCCAGCAAGATTCAGCACAGGAGGATGGAGAAACCAGCCCTCGAGAGAGAGCGGCAGGCGAGGAGATAGAGGATGACAATTACATGCCTCCCTCCGGAGACGAGGCAAGCCTCAACGACGATGAATTTGTCGTGCCCGAGGATCCCGTCGAACAAGAGTGTTTTAAACGCAGGCTAATGGCCACGGCGAACAGCCTAAAGAAAAAGCAGCAACAGCTTCGAGATGATCAAGACCTGCTGGCCGACAAATGGACCGAGGTCCTCGCGGCCGAAGAGTATGAACTCGAACGCCCCTCCAAAAGCTACCCAAAACGCAGGTTGCTCCCCCGACTAGAGGAGGAAGCATACAAACCTTCATCACCAGCGCACAATACGGCAGACCGACCACCTCGCGGCCGTGACAGAGAGGCATCTAGGCCCTCCACCAGAACCGTACCCCGGCACCGAGCGCGAAGTCATGGGGGAATGCGCCGGACTTGCGACACGTACTGGACAAGGCAAGACAATCAAGATCTATCTATGGATCACGTGGGCGCCCCACGATCCACGACGACTACCGTTGCGCCGGACACAGCAACTCCGGCCGGGCCGAACACAGCAGACAAAGCTCTCTTGAGCTACATCGGGATATTTTCCAGTATAGAGGCGCCGCACACCCACTATGCTTCACAGATGAAGTAATGGATCATCAAATCCCTGAAGGGTTTAAACCCGTAAACATCGAATCCTACGATGGCACAACAGACCCCGCGGTTTGGATCGAAGATTATCTTCTTCATATCCATATGGCCCGCGGTGACGATCTCCACGCCATAAAGTATCTCCCACTCAAGCTTAAAGGACCAGCTCGGCATTGGCTTAACAGCTTGCCAGTAAAGTCAATTGGGTGTTGGGAGGACCTGGAAGCCGCATTCCTCGACAATTTCCAGGGCACATATGTGCGACCACCAGACGCTGATGACCTAAGCCACATAATTCAGCAGCTAGACGAATCGGCCAGACAGTTCTGGACACGGTTCTTAACAAAGAAAAATCAAATCGTCGACTGTCCGGATGCAGAGGCCCTCGCAGCCTTCAAACATAACATCCATGACGGTAGCTAGCCCGGCACCTCGGACAGAAAAAGCGAAATCCATGGCAGCCCTCACATCACTCATGACCCACTTACATGCGGGGAGGACAGCTGGCTAGCCTGCGATAACAACCTCAAAGCAAAAATTCTGGCAGTCCGGACAACAAGGACCGCGATGGCGGTCGCGTCGTAACAAAAACAAACGCCCGCGTTAACGGCGATAACACCGAGGACACGGCAGCCAACGCCGAGTCGAGGCTCTATACCGGTCAGCGAAAAAGCCATTTAAAAGAACTACTCGGGTCCGCCCAATTTGGACCGAATACTCGACCGCTCTTGCGGATACATGGCACCCCGAAAAGCCAGCTAACCACACCAACAGGATTGTTCGGTATTCAAGCGAGCAAGCAAGTTAATTGCGAAAACAATGACAAGGGGCTGCATAGCGATGGCGAGGAAGAGACCGGCCGCCCGAACAACGAGAGGCGAGGGTTTCCCCCACAAGTGCGGACGGTAAACATGATATACGCAACCCACATACCCAAGAGGGAGCGGAAGCGTGCACTTAGGGACGTATATGCGATGGAGCTAGTCGCCCCGAAGTTCAATCCATGGTCCTCTTACCCGATCACTTTCGATTGAAGGGACCACCCCACTAGTATCCGCCATGGCGGATTCGCCGCATTGGTTTTAGACCCAATCGTTGATGGATTTCACCTCACTAGAGTCCTGATGGACGGCGGCGAGTAACTGAACATGCTTTATCGGGATACAAGGCGCAAGATGGGCATAGACCCTCAAGGATTAAACCTACAAAGACGACCTTCAAAGGCGTCATACCAGGTGTTGAGGCCAATTATGCAGATCATCACACCGAAGTGGTCTTCGGATCCCGGATAATTTCAAGCGAGCTAATCTTCGACATAGTCCCGTTCCGTAGTGGCTATCACGCTCTGCTTTCGGGCGAACGCGTTTGCAAAGTTCAACGGTGCCGCTTTATGCATACCTTAAGCTCAAGATGCCAGGCCCTCGTGGAGTCATCACGGTCAGCGGAAACACCGAACGCCCTTGAGCGGAGGAACACACATGCGGCTCTCGTGGCGAAATACGAGCAGCCTCTTAAGGCAATTTTGAGTCCGCCGTTAAGCGACCGGACATGGCCAAACGCGCCCGGAGTAACATACATCAAGACCACCTGGCACGTTCCGAGCACGCGTAGCAATGCAGCCCCAACCCCAGCCCTTGCATGATTGCAAGACTAGCCCTTCACGTACATCATTATGCTCTGGAGATACCATGGGCATAGGGGGAGGGGCACGACCACGACAGGCCCAGAGTGCGGCTCAACCACACCAAGGGCACCCAAGTGTGTCACTCTTTTTCTTTTCCATTTTTTATTTTATTTTTCCACAGGATTCCGTTCACCAGAGACCCTGTCCGGCGGCGAATCTGCCGAACTCACGATGCAACAGCCTGGGAAGGACAAAGGCTATGAATAATACTCAGGTGGTCTCCATTATGAGCATTAAATCCGTTTAATACACCATTCCGCAGCCTACCCCTGGAGGGGGACATGTCTAATAGTCCAATCCCTTGTTTACCGCACTATTTGTATCGTTCTGCACTCATGGCAGAATCCCTTGAATAAACAATGCATCACTTTTCGCTTATAATTGCATTCCTTTTCTTTACATATATGTTCATTTATGACATCTTGCATCCGTACACTTTGGTACGGCCAAATACACCAGGGGCTTATGTTCCCCGCATTATGGTGTGATAAGTCCAAACACTTTCACAAGTGCGGCACCCCGAACTTATAGCATTATATGCATCGGCTTCGAATCATGTCTTGGGTCAATAGTTGGGTTTGCCCGGCTCCCATGTTTTGGTACCTTACGTTCCATTCTATTGTCTAAGGTAGCACTGGGAGAACCAATGCGATTGCGCCCCGGTTGAGCTGGGCGAGCGCCTCAGTGGAGAAAGCTAAAACTGACCGTCATGATAAGGCGATAGCCGGTCGCTGTTCGAGAGGTCTTTTCGAGTCCCTAAAGACTTATGGCGCTTAGAGCGAGGAACCGGCTGTGTCCGGCCCAGGCGTGGACAGCGCCCCAAACTCGGTCTTCCGAACACTAGGGGCTTCGCCAAAATTTAAAATTATAGAATTCTATGGCTAAGTGAGAGTGTTCAAGCATTATAAGTCCGGTTGCCTTGTTCGTCGTGTTGAGCGCCTCCCTAGATGGACCCAAAAATGGGAACAAGAGCGCTCAAGTTTTATCCCAAACACCCCAGCACTCAGGGCATGGGGGCTGAAGCCGACGACTTGCCATCTCTCAGATTTGATAAATGGCCGCACAGAAGGTAATATTTTAAATCAATAAGCGTTGCTTAGCGCATATGAACAAAGTTTTCAGCGCACAGGATAACACATTGTGAGTCTACTCAAATATTACATCTTTGGGGCACTCATCCGCAATCTTGCGGGCACCCTTCAGGACACTCTTATAAGACATTTCGGGCGTATGATACTCCTTGCCCGCCGGCGGCGCATCCGTTAGAAGCTTCTCAGCATCCAGCCTGCCCCAGTGCACCTTTGCGCGGGCAAGGGCCCGACGGGCACCTTCAATGCAAAGCGGAGCGCTGATGACTTCCACCCAAGGGCACGATCCACCAGCCGCCGACGAGGCGAAGTAGCTCCTGTGCATGGCCTCTTGAGGCCCACACCGGACTATGAGGCCCTTCATGGCCTGCTCGGCTACCTTGTGGAGCTCGACCACTGCTTCACCTGGTCGCTAAGGGCACCGGATGTCCGCCTCAAAGATCTTGAGATCAAGACCTTCTCCGTTGAGCTCCCTCCTCGTCCGGTAGAATGCGGCAGATCGGACACGCTTGCTGAGGCAGATCTGCAAACGCTCTGGAGAGCTCCGAATTTGGGTAAGTAACAGGTAATTCACATTCACATGCTTGCTTTGCATGAAAAATGCCTTACCCGCCGCTATTTTCTTCACCGCCTCAATCTCTTGGAGGGCCTTATGGGCCTCGGCCTTAGCGGCCTTGGCACTCTCAAGAGTCGAGGCAAGCTCGGACTCTCGAGTCTTCAAGTCACGCTCCAAACTCTCATGCTTTTTCATGAGAGCCTGGAGCTCTTTCCGCACCTCCGCCACCCGTGCCTCCTGCTTCTCTCGCTCCGCTCGTTCCATGGCCACATTACGTTCGGACGCGGACACGGCCGCCTTCAGGGTCGCCACCTCGCTCGTGGCCCCTGCAGTGCCCACGTTATCCTTGTTATTTCTATTGCAACCAAAATCCTTTTCTGTAAGGTACAAATTTAATACGGTGTTACTCACCCTCTTTGTCCTCGAGCTGCTTCTTGGCAAGGCCGAGCTCGTTCTCAGACCGCTCGTGGTCCTGCTTCAAAGCACCGACCTCCGCAGTCAGTGCGGCAGAGGTCAGCAGCGCAGCCTGCAATCCCATATTGACATAATTTTTAGAACTCCTGCGTATATCTTTTAGATCCTCGGTCCGCTTTTCTTCCGAACACCGAACCGAGCATCGAGGGCTACTATCTATGCGGTATTACATTGCATATTTTAAAACTTCTTACCTCAAAGCTGTTAGAATCTTTGCTGAAGCTTCGGTCAGCCCGCTCTTGGCGAGCTGAACCTTCTGAATCACCGCACTCATGATAGTGCGGTGTTCTTCCTCAATGGAAGCGCCGTTGAGCGCCTCCAACAAGTTGTCCGGCGCCTCCGGTTGGACGGAGGCTGCCGGTGTCACGGTCTTGCCCTTCTTACGAAGGGGCCGCCTGCCGGACTCCGGAACCACTACGGGTTCCGGCATGGAGTCCGGCGCAAAGTCCGGGAGGCTGCCTTGCGGCACCTCCGGAGCCTCCTCCTGATGGGTCCCCTCCTGGGATCCCATCTCGGCGTCGTTAGCATCACGAGGGGTGGAGGCGGTCGGAATGGAATCCACATTCGACGGAGCCAAGGACCCGGTCGATGAAGCGGGAAGATCATCCTCGGCCGGACTACAAGTAGTGCGCGGCATTAGAAGGACGCCATGTGGCACAAAAGAGAAATTATAAATCATTCAGGAATCCGGATACTTACGATCTTGCCGGGGGCTTGGCCCTTGAGGGCCACCATTCGTCGCCGTCGTTGGTGTTGGCAGAGCTGTCCGGAGGAAGGTTCCTTCCCCTCTTGGACCCTTCGGCCTCCCCCGTTGGGGAGGCCTTCCTCTTCCTCTCTCCCCCCTCCTAGGGAGAGTCCTCTTTCTCCTCCTCGTCTTCGGGGGAGGAGTCCACCTCGGAGCCATCGGACGATGAGTCCGATACCACCTGGCGCCGGGAACTCCTTCGGGTTCCCGTGGCCTTCTTCTTGGCCTTCTTCTCCGGCACCACATAAAGTGCCGGGACTAGCAGCCCCGTTAAACGGGTATCCGCTGGGTCTTCGGGGAGGGGAGCCGGACAGTTAACCTGTCCGGACGTCCTCTGCCAGTCCTGTTAAAGGCATTGGGAATTTTAGATCCCACAATAGAGTCAAACTATGAAAGAAATAAATGTCCCATAAAGGATAACATATCTTACCACACCGGCTGGGCGCTTTGTGCTGAATCCGCGATCTTCAGTTGCGGATGCGGGGGCTTCTCCGCCCTTGAACAACACCCTCCAGGCAGCTTCGTACGTTGTGTCGAAGAGCCCGCTCAGGGTCCGGTGCTGTGCCGGATCAAAGTCCCACAAATTGAAGGCCCGTTGTTGGCAGGGGAGAATCTGGCGGACGAGCATGACCTGGATCACGTTGACAAGCTTGAGCTTCTTGTTCACCAGGGTCTGGAGACAGGAATGGAGTCCGGTCAGCTCCTCCGCATTGCCCCATAGCAAGCCATTCTCTTTCAAGGAGGTGAGCTGCATGGGGGTACCAGATCTGAACTCAGGGGCCGCAGCCCATTTAGGGTCACGCGGCTCGGTGATATAGAACCACCCCGATTGCCACCCTTTGATGGTTTCCACGAAGGCGCCCTCGAGCCAGAGGACGTTGGGCATTTTGCCCACCATGGCGCCTCAAGACTCCGCTTGGACGCCCTTCACTACCTTCGCTTGACATTGAAGGTTTTAGCCACAAGCGAAGTGGGGCTGGATGCAGAGGAAGGTTCGCACACAGCGATAAACGCCGAGATGTTGAGGATGAAGTTTGGCGCCAGATCGTGGAAATCCAGGCCGTAGTAGTACATGAGCCCCCAGACAAAGGGATGAAGTGGGAAGCCCAGTCCACGGAGGAAGTGGGGAAGGAATACGACCCACTCATGGGGCTGGGGGTGGGGATGAGCTGCCCCTTGTCGGGCAGCCGGCGCTGGATGTCATTTGGACAGTATCCGCGCCACGCAGTTTTTCGATGTGCCCCTCCGTAACAGAGGAAGCCATCCACTTGCCTCCCGCTCCGAACATGGCTGGACAAGGTTGAGACGAGATGTGCGGACTTGGGCGCTGGAGCTCGAGTGCGCGGAGATGGATAGGCAAAGGAGGAAGAAGGCGTAGGTGAAAAGGGTGGATCCTTATCCCCTTATATATGGGCGGACGAAGACTATGCGTCCCCACCGGCCTAGTAAAACTCGCCTATCTCCCAAGCGCCATAATCAATGGCGCGGTTGGGTTACCCACGTCCGTATTGACGGGAATCCCGGAATAAGGGGAACACAATCTCTGCTTCGACAAGATGTGCCAAGGAAACCGCTTCGCTAAACGCGCTGAGGTGGTATAATAAAATTCAAGTAAAGGCTTGGTAGTGCCGTGACATCATGCCACAAAATACGTCAGCAGATTGAACTTCTGTACATATTATTCTCTCTACGGTGCTATGTGGAATTTATTTTGCAGAGCCGGACACTATCCTGGTGTTTGCAATCTTCTATGAATTATTCGGAGGAGGAACCCGCCTTGCAATGCCGAACATATGCGCGCCAGACTCATCGTCATTGAAGCCTGGTTCAGGGGCTACTGAGGGAGTCATGGACTAGGGGGTGTCCAGATAGCCGGACTATCATCATCGGCCGGACTCCAAGACTATGAAGATACAAGATTGAAGACTTCCTCCCGTGTCCGGATGGGACTTTCCTTGGCGTGGAAGGCAAGCTTGGCGATACGGATATGTAGATCTCCTACCATTGTAACCGACTCTATGTAACCCTAGCCCTCTCCGGTGTCTATATAAACCGGAGGGTTTTAGTCCGTAGGACGACAACCATTACAACAATCATACCATAGGCTAGCTTCTAGGGTTTAGCCTCCTTGATCTCGTGGTAGATCCACTCTTGTACTACCCATATCATCAATATCAATCAAGCAGGAGTAGGGTTTTACCTCCATCGAGAGGGCCCGAACCTGGGTAAAAACATCGTGTCCCTTGTCTCCTGTTACCATCCGCCTAGACGCATAGTTCGGGACCCCCTACCCGAGATCCGCCGGTTTTGACACCGACACCTTCTATCACAGATCCGAAGGCAAGATATTCATTGCTAAGAATGGATCCTTTCTAGAGAAGGAGTTTCTCTCGAAGGAAGTGAGTGGGAGGACAGTAGAGCTTGATAAGGTTATTGTACCTTCTCCCGAATTGGAAAGTAGTTCATCACAGAAATCAGTTCCAGTGATTCCTACACCAATTAGTGAGGAAGCTAATGATGATGATCATGAAACTTCAGATTAAGTTACTAAAAAACCTCGTAGGGCTTCCAAAGTACAGTCCACACCAGAGTGTCATAGTATTCCTATTCTGGAAGTCATGTTACTAGACCATGATGAACCTACGAACTATGAGGAAGCGATGATGAGCCCAGATTCCGCGAAATGGCTTGAAGGCCATGAAATCTGAGATGGGATCCATGTATGAGAACAATCACTACTAGGGAAAAGCCTATACACAGAATCTTATCTGCAGCGCGCGTCAAAATACCACGCTACTGCTACTTAGCAGCAGCGCGTGTCCGCCAAACGCTCTTGACTTGGAAGTAGCGAGAGCGCGTTTGAGGCATCTGGCGCATCTGCTATAGTTGCCATGACCTTGGCCCCGCTAGCTATAGCGAGAGCGCGTTACTTTGAGAGCGCATTGCTCCTTCGTTAGCTGTGCCGCTTTTGCAAAAGCGCTGCAACTATCCCTACCTTATCCCCACGGAGACCGGCCCTCACTCACACTCTCACTCTCGCCGCACTACAACCATGGCGTCGTCGTCGTCGTCCGCCGCCGCCGTTCGTCGTCCGCCGAGGTACTCCCCTCCTTCCGTCCCTCCTCCATCCTCCTCGCACATCCTCCGTCCGCTGCGCCGCCCTCCCTCCTCCGCCGCCCTCCTCCATCCGCTGCGGCCGCCCTCCTCCTCCTCATGGCAGCCCGCCTCCCACCGCCCTCGACCTCGCGCCCCTAGCTACCTCTCCGTCGCCCCCCACCCCCTGCCACTAGTTAGTACTAGATTTAGTAGTAGATGTTAATTTAGGGTTAGCTAGTACTAGATGTTAATTTAGTAGTAGTAGATGTTAATTTAGCTTAGTTAGTACTAGATTTTTAGTAGTAGTAGTGGTAGTTGAACTACTTTAGTTGTAGTTGAACTAGTTTAGTAAGTAAATTAATAAACTAGTTGAACTAGTTGAATTAACTGAACTAATCTATTTTTAGTAAGATAATTAATATAACTAGTTGAACTACTTTATGTTTAGAAAGAACTAGTTTTTTTCTATTTATAGTAAGTTTATATTTAGTAAGAACTAGTTGAATTAATAAAACTAGTTGAACATGTTTTGTTGCTAGTGATAACTTATATGGTTTGGTGACCTCCGTCGTCCCGTCACCGACCCCCTCCGACAACCCGCCGTCATCCCAGTCACCGACATACCCCCTCCGACATCGAGGTGAGACCAGCCAAATATCCTTGTATATTTTGTGTTGTTGCTCAAATAGGATATGTGGTTGCCCAAGTGGCCGTTCATGATCAGTTTACATCTCCGAGTGGCCTATGTTTTGTCGGAGTGTTGATTAATTTCGTTCCGCAAATTTCAGCGCTCGATATGTCCTTTTTTAGCAAAGGTCATGCGGATTTTGTCGTGAATTCGACATGACTTGTGCTAGAATATGTACAAGTTTAATCTTTGAATTATGATTGTAGGAAATGTCGTACTCGGACGGCGGCGGTCTCTCGGGGAGTGTAGCTGGTGCCACGACGATCGAGGTATGTGCGACAGTTTGTTCGGCTGGGCGACGATCGCCGCTTGACATTAAGCTCGAGGAGACCTGCGATGTTAAATGCGATGCATAACAGCGACAATAGTTTTTTTCTCCATTAAGCATGACTTCAACTATTTCAACGTCTAATTTTCATATTTTACAATTCGACTAGCTTATCCCATGCCATGCAAGACGCTATGTCTTGGAGAGGATGGGTTTTGAAGACCATGAAAATTTTGAAACAAAGAAAATATACCTAAGGACCCATCATGATATGGATTTTGAAGTAAATCTGTATAATGCTCAGAGCATAACCCATTTTGGTTGCCAAAATTGGGAAGCACTTTGCAAAATGTATGGTTTTGATGAGGGTATGATTATCACCATGGATCTTGGTGATCCTGACAGCGAGGAAGACAATATGGACATTTGGGTCCTTGTTGATGCTGCCGATTGTACCGCTATGTGAGTTTATCAAACATAGTTATTAACTAATTTATATTCTTTATTTCAAAATAGTTGATAGCTTATTTCCATTGACGGCTTATTTTGATTCTTCAAAGACCTATGCGGAAGATGGTAGATAAAACCCACTACAATGAAGGCACCCAATTAACATATAAGGAGAAAAATCATCGATCGCATTTTGTACTCTTCTTGAGAATTACAATGCCTATTATCGAACTCCTCCAAATTATGGTGAATCGTGCCACTAGTGCATGTGTTGAACAACGATAACTTCTCTGGAGATACCTGGTAAGATTTTTTACTATTACGACATTCGTGCATTTTTGCATACTTCTAAAACTAGTACATCATTGCTAACTACAAAGTTATTATTATGTTTTTCAACAGAAACTCCCGATGGATTGTGTGCCTCATCGATGTATCGCATATCGTCGCCTCTCGATTCTGAACATCTTGCCGAGTAAATCTAGGGAGCTCACCTGTGCATATCGGTTCTAAAACCGTGAACACATGATCATCGAGAATGGAAGAAATGTATGGACATTCGCAAGGAGGTTCTTGGAAGTAACATTCGCGAAAGGCAAGAATGGGAGAGCAGGCTAATCTCCATTCTCCATAATGGAGAGTCGGGGGCTATCTTGTTTTTGTTATTTTACCTTAGAAAATGTAGTAGGTCTTAATCAAATGTAATAGGTCCTATGAGGTACAATATGTTTATTATGTGGTAATGTGTTAGAGTTGATAATGATGATCTTGAGGAGGTGTTATGTGATGTCAATGATGAAAAGCGATGATATTGAGGAGGTGTTATATGACAATGATGTATTATGATGCTAAGTTGTTAATGATATGATGATGATGATGATATTATTATATCATTGGGTGAATGAACAGCGGATTAGTTTCAAGTGGATGGACATCCACTTGAAACTAGTCCACGATTCTTTCACCCCATGATGTAATAACTCATTATGATGTAAAACAATCTCTAAATTCCTGTTGTATGAAAACTTGTGTAAAGGTGTATGAATACAACATGAAATAGAAAAGAAATAAAATACTAAATAGTAGTAGTAGCGGGTTAGGAGAAGCGCTACTACTAAATCTTGATAGCGATGTTCTAAAGAACCGCTGCTAGTAAGTCAATTTAGCGATGGCGTGCGTCAAGCCTCGCTATTGCTAAGCATTAGTTGTAGCGCCTTATCAGTAGCGCTTGTGCCCGCGCTACTGATAGGCCCAAAACCCGCGCTGCTGCTAGGCTTTTCCCTAGTAGTGAATGTGTGGACTTTGATTGACTTGCCCGATGATCGGCAAGCCATAGAAAATAAATGGATCTTCAAGAGGAAGACATACATTGATAGTAGTGTTACTATGTACAAAGCTAGACTTGTCGAAAAAGGTTTTTGACAAAGTTCAAGATGTTGACTAAGATGTGTTTTTTCTCACTCGTATCGATACTTAAAGTCTGTTCAAATCATGTTAGCAATTGCCACATTTTATGAAATCTGGCAAAAGGATGTCAAAACTGCATTCCTTAATGGATTTATTAAAGAAGAGTTGTATATGATGCAACCAGAAGGTTTCGTCAATCCTAAAGGTGCTAACAAATTGTGCAAGCTCCAGCAATCCATCTATGGACTGGTGCAAGCATCTCAGAGTTGGAATATACGCTTTGATAAGTTGATCAAAGCATATAGTTTTATACAGACTTGCGATGAAGCCTGTATTTACAATAAAGTGAGTGGGAGCACTACCGTCTTTCTGAGAAATATATGTGAGTAACATATTGTTGATCAAAAATGATGTAGAATTTTTCTGGAAAGCATAAAGGAGTATTTGGAAGGGGTTCTTTAAAAGAAAGACCTCAGTAAAGCTACTTACATATTGAGCATCAAGATCTATTGAGATAGATCAAGGTGCTTTGTCGGGTGGTAGGTGCGACATATGCCAACGGATGGCTTATCATTGTGGGAGCCAATAAGACATCACCGGTGCCTGGAAACGAGATAAGGCGAAGACATGCACGCCGGCGAATCTTACCCAGGTTCGGGGCTCTCCGTGGAGATAACACCCCTAGTCCTTCTCTGCGGGGTCCTGCATGGTCACTAGATCAACAAGTAGCTACAAGAGGCTCCTTGAGCTATTTGGCGAGAGGAGGAAGAAAGGGCAAGGCTAGCTCTCTTCTCATCTCCAAGTTGTGTCTAAAACTATCAAAGTCCAACAATTTGCATGGGTGCCCTGGGGGTTTATATAGGCCTACCCCCTAGGGGTACAATGGTAATCCGGCTGGGTGCGGGCCCAGCCGTCAGTGTCTACGCTGGCCGGCTTCTCCGCCGACTGCTGGGGCCCGCCGACTGGTGGGTCCCGCCGGCTGCCGGCCTCCTCGTAGACAGGTAGGTCCCACCACTTGGGGGTCTTGTTGGGGGCTGGTTACTGTTGCCTTACCCTTGATGACGAAGGCTTTGTCGAGGTAAGTGTGGCTACAGTGTCGCCGCCTTGCAGGCGCTCACTATAGCCTTACCTCGTCTTGTCTCCTTAATGGTGCACACTCTTCAAGGGAGGAAGCGAGCCGGCTGGGGAGAGCCGGCTACGTCCTTGGCCGAATAGGGGAAACGGGGCCGCCTTTGGGTGTCTCTCTGACTGAAGGGGCCCGCCGCCTGCGGGCCGTACTGACAGCCTGCCGTGGGTGATGTCATGGTCAGCATGGCAACAGTGCCACGCCAGACGAGTCATGGCTGCCCCTCATGATCAGATCAGTAGCCATCGTATTCCAGATCTGGCGGCATGTTTCACTGTTGCCGCGCCCCGTCCCATCACTATTACGTTGGTGCAAACTTTGAGGGCTCGATCTGGGCGGCCTGTTGGGGGCCGGCTTCCTGGAGTCGGGCATGTTGTGGCCGGCTTTCTTGGAGTCGGCCATGTTGTGGCCGGCTTTCTGGAGTCGGCCCTCCTACGGCTTTCTTTATGAGGATTCTAGGGTTGAGCCACCTTCCGGTAGTCGGCTGATGGGGTAGCCGACCGTGGGAAGGTGGCCCCCTGTCTTGGGTGCTCGAAGGTTTGATCAGCCCATCATTTTTTGAAGAGCCAGGGGGAGCCGACTAGGCTACCCGTGGTCATTTACTCCGACAGTAGTCCCCGAAGCTGGTTGTGCTTCGTGGCTGAGAAGGGAACTAGAAGCTCAATCAGCTTCCTATCCCGAAGAGCCGGCAGCTAGGAGTCGGCTTCACTTATGCTTGCCTTCTCGGCGAAGTCTCTTCGAAATCTGAAGGCGGGAACCAGCTGGCGCGCTAGCCAGGCTGCAGGCTAACCGCCCGCCGCCTGCACGCCATGTGGCACCCTTCGGCTGGAAGGGCCTGCCAGCCCACGCGTGTGACGGGACACTGCTGCAGACCGAGGCCCGCCACTACCACGCCTCGGCCCAAGCGCGGATCCTTTGTGGCCCGAACTGGCCGCTCGCCTTCCAGCGGCGGTTTTCGCATGCTGTTAAGGCACGATAATCGCGGGACGTGGGGGAGTGGGCGCGGTAATCCCACGTCCCCCCACGCCTCGCCTCCTCGGCTTCATCGTGTGAGGCTATAAGTAGGGGGAGGGGGAGAGTGGCAGACGCACGCGCGCTCGCCCTTGCTCCACCTCTCTCTTCTTCTTCTTCCTCTTCATCGCCGCAGCAGCAGTTCTTCGCCGCGCCACCGCTCCGCCATTCTTCTTGGCGCGCTGCAGCCTTGCAGCCATTGAATCGGGTGCTCTCCGCCGCCGCGCGTTCCCTGTCGCCTTCCCGTCATAATGGCTCCAACATCCAGCAACTAGGACGGATCCAACGTCCACGAGGACCACATTGATTTCCTCCGCAAGACGCGGCGGCTGCCGGGCAAGGACTACGTGCAGGTCTGGCTCGCACCGGAGGGGTAGATCTCACCGGCGCCGGAGGAGGGCGAGCGGGTAATATTCCTCTCGCACTGCCTGCGGCGTCGGCCTTCCCGCGAGCGGCTTCTTCCGCTCGTTTCTCGAGTTCTATCATCTCCAATTGCACCACCTCACTCCAAACACGGTGGTGCTTCTTTCGGCCTTCGTTACCCTGAGTGAAGGCTTCCTCGGCGTCCTTCCCACCCTCGAGCTGTGGGGGGAGTTCTTCCAGTCCAAGCTCGGCACCGTCGTTGCAGGCGTGCCGGCTCCATGCGGCGCCTTCATCGCCATGCGGAGATCAACAGCCGACAACCCGTTCTCGGCCATCGCGCTGATCCAATTGGTGAAGCTCTGGCAAAAATCCTACTTCTACGTGAAGAACGTCGCCCCGCAGGGCGAATACGTCAACCTGGCGGCTTACATAGCCGGCCCGCCGGCTGGGAGGTAGCCATCATGGTCCTACCGGGCCAGGTCGCTGACGTCGGCTGGGGCTGGCGCCGTAGCCCGGCTTCGGGTGCTGATCCAGTCGGAGGGCCTGACCGGGCCCGATCTGATTGCCGCCTTCGTGGAGCGCCGGGTGCTTGCACTCCAAGGCCGCCCTCATCTGATCTACAAGATGAGCGGCCGCTTCGATCCTAGCCGGCTAAGCACCAAGGAGATGCCTCACGACGAGGTGTCTTACATGGTGAACTACATCGCCAACTGCAAGCTCACCGAGGAGTGGTGGTACGGCAAGGAGCCGTATTCTCGCGCCGATCCCTCGCCTGTGGTAAGCCTTCTTTCTTTCCTTCTTTTCGTGTTGCCGAGTTCTCTCTGGCCGGTTTTCGACCAGTCGGCTTATATTTTTCTTTTAATCAGAACCCCCTCCTTCATCCATCGGCCGGGACCGCGGGGGCGGAACGCGAGTTCGCTCCCGACCGCGCGGCGGACGACATTGACGACCCTGACTTGGGGGCGGCCGCCTTGGACGACGATGCCGTGGGGGGAGGCGGCGAGGCAGGCGGCTCCGAGCTCTCCGCCACCTTCGAGGACTGGCCGGACAACGACGAGGCCGAGCCGATTCCGTGCCGCCAGCCGGTGTCCGACCATCACGGCACGGGCTCATCCGCTGGGCCGGCTGCCCGAGGCGGCATACAGAAGCATCGGGCGGTGCCTACTCTCTTCGGCAGTTGGCCGAAGAAGCCCAAGGGTACCGCGGTGGCGACCAAGCGGGACGAGGCGGCCGCGAAGGCGGCCCGCTTCCGCAAGGCGGTGAAGCAGCCGCAGGCGGTTTCGGCGTAAGTATTAATTCTCGCACGCATTTCTTCTTTCTCCTCCTCAGTCGGCATCCTTCTGAGCCTTTCTTAATTTACTGTACAGGGCTCCGCTCTCTCTCGAGTGGACTATAGCCGCCTCCATAGTCGGAGGGGCGAGAGGATCTTCAAGCTCCCGCCAGGTGGACCCCCGCGCCGAGCTCCAGGCGGCGACGGAGCGGAATGCACGGGAGGCACGGGAGGAGCAGGAGGCAGTGGAGCAGAGGGCGGCCGCCGCCAGGGCGGCCAAGGAGACAACGACGTTGTCGGGGGAGACGCAGGCCGACGCGGCGGCCAAGGCTCAGGCGGAGGCCGCGGCCGCATAGAGGGCGGCGGAGGCCCTGCGTAACCAGCCTCCGCAACTCATCATCCCCCTTCGCACCGTGGCCCCCGATATCCCGGTGCCCCCTGCGTAACCAGCCGGCGATGGAGAGGAAGGGGGGCGACATAGTCGTCCCGGAGGGCGAGGTGGTGTCGCCATCGTCGGCCGGGACGGGCCAAGGCGGCCAGCCTGAGGCGCCGCCCGTGCAGCCAGCTGGAGGCGAGCCGGCTGTGGCGGCGGATCTCGTGGTCCTCTCGCCGACTCGTCGGCGCGCAGGGAAGGCGACTTTGGAGCCGGAGCCGCAGAGGGCCGCGGGCTCCAGATCGTTGGCCCATGATCTGGAGACGGCCAGCTTCAGCTCGCCAGGGTGGACACCGAGCGGTGGGACGGCCGTGCTGAACGTGGCGGCGCGGCAAGACGTTCGGAGCCGGCTTCAGTCCCAGGCTGCCACGCTGAAGCAGTACACCCAAGAGTTTCTCGCGACGCGGTCGACCATCCGGGTAAGTTTTCTTGCTCTTGATTTCTTCCGTGGGGGCGTGTCAGCGCGCCCACTGGGTCTAGTCCCCGAGTTCCGAGTCGGCTGCTGAGCAGGCGGCTTGGAACTTCTCAGAAGACTTTGATTTATTGACTTGTTCTTGTTTGCACCTTCGTGCTATCCGCAGGACTCTCACAATCTCCATGCTGCTACCTTCAACTCCCAGGCCCGGGAGATGAGCCAGAAGGCCGCCGATCTGACGGAGAGCCAGAGTAAGTGCTTTTTATTTTTATCTCATGTGGGGGCGTGCCAGCGCACCCACTGGGTGTAGTCCCCGAGATTCGGACCGACTGCTGAGCTGTCGGGTCGGATCTTTCCTGACGACTTCTTCCTTATTTTCTTCTTCTTTATGTCTGCAAGGGCCAATGCCGACTTGAGGGGGCAGCTT
Organism: Aegilops speltoides; assembly: GCA_021437245.1. Lineage (NCBI taxonomy): Eukaryota > Viridiplantae > Streptophyta > Magnoliopsida > Poales > Poaceae > Aegilops > Aegilops speltoides. The sequence continues at coordinate 438,562,957 of CM038142.1, forward strand.
GGCATAGCTCAGACGCCCTTCGCGCCAAGGAGACCGAGTGCAGCGCCTTGGCCCAGGAGCGTGATCGCGTGGCCAAGAAGCTGGCTGACCAGGAGGAGAGCCACAAGGCGGCCTTGAAGACGGCGCAGGACAGTGAGGCCGCCCTCAAGGCCGAGTATGAGACGAAGGCGGCGAGCTGGGCCGAGGCGAGGCAGGCGCTGAGCGAGGGCTACGACCGGGTTGAGGATTTGATCGACGGTAGGCCGCCTTCCTCTTCGTCCCTTTGCTCGCCCCCGTCATCTAATCTGTCTTCTGACTTGTTCTACTTTCTTCTTTGTGCAGAATACTTCCCCGGCTACTCTGTTGCTGCCAACCAAGCCATCGAAGCTCACCGCGAGGCCCGACGTCAGGCTGGGGCCGAGACCGCACCGGGTGCCAACCGGACGCTTGAAGAGCAGCTTCTGGCGATTCAAGCACGCCTCTAACTGGCTTACCGCATGCTCCGCCATCTTCAGCGTGCCGGAGCGCAGGTGCTGACCGCCCTTTGGCCCGGCGAGGTGATTCCCTGCACCCCAGTCGGACTACCGACTGGCTGGAGGTAGCAGTCGGCCGCTTCAAGGCCTGGAAGGCCACTGCGGCTCGGTGCGGGGCTCGGCGGGCGCTAGAGTTCATCCGGGCTTGGTATCCTGGGCTGAGCTTGGACCAGCAAGACCAAGGCGAATATCGACGAGGAGCTGGAGGCGTCTTGCCGGCTATCATCCAGCGCGCCTCGGCAATCGCCGACTTCACCAACACCAGCGCCTTTGCCCCTAAGGTAAATGAAGACGACGTCACCTAGCTGGAGGAGTGGTTCGGGCTGAACCCGGCGGAAGGGAAGGACTCGGCGGAGGAGATCAACTCCAGCGACGAGGGCGAAGAGGAGGAGGAGGAGGATGGCGAAGACGTTGTGCGGGATGGTGGAGCAACCAGCCAGCCTCAGCCTGATCGTGCTTCCAGCAACGAGGCGCGTGCAAACGTGCCGCCTGCAGCGGGTGACGATCAGGCCGAGACTCGCCAGTCGGTCACTCCTCCAGCCGACACTGCCATCTCTGCCAACCTACCCGACACGCCTGTTGCTCCCTTGGCCTGACTCGTCGTCTTTACTTTCCTGTTTGCTACTCTTTGAACAAATTTTTTGTTAAATTTGCGCAGTTCCACCCACAGGGGGTGTATTCAAACTATGTTCAATGCCGACCTTTCGAAGGCTTTTTGTGTAAATATAATTATGCATGTGCTTTGCTTCCATTCCTACTTGCTTTTCATCTTTTGGCCGTTTTCCTTTGCCGCCCTCCCTTGGTCACCGCCTACCCAGCCGGACAGCTGCTCTGCAGTCTGTGTCCGGGTAAGGGCTTGGCCGTCTAGGAGGGCAAGTACTCAAGCTTTCTTAGATTGTAGCAAAGTGAGAAGGGAAGCCGGCTAGCCGGCTGTTCTGACAGCCGATTGGCGAAGCCGGCTTGTGTTATATAAGTTCGTTAGTCCTTAGCCATTTTTCGTGTGGGCGTCCTTTCCTGCCTTTGACTCTTGTTAGTCGGACAGTCGATTCTTCGAGCTGTGACTTTTCAACAAGAGAGGGCTTGGGTGTCGGCACACTACATGTCTGATTGTTGGTAGAACTTAAATATAACCCAAGGCGGCAAGTCCCCGGGCCGACTGATCGAACCCGGTGCTGGACAAGAAAATGGATGTGATAACATAACCATGGGCATGATACTCATCATTCATAGATAAAAGAGGGTTGTCCCCGAGTACTCCTCGGGCGTTGTCTAATACTTAGTACAAAAGGTAGCATGGTACATACTGCATTTTAACTGTAAAATCTTCGGACAAGATTGGCGTTCCATGGTCGTTCTGACTCCTTTCCGGAATCATCCCTCTTGCGTGCCTTCGGCTTCTGCGCGTCGATCAGGTAGTAGGAGTCGTTGCCTAGAGCTCAGCTGATGACGAATGGGCCTTCCCAAGGGGCCGAGAGCTTGTGTTGGCCGGCTGTTCGCTGGATTAGCCGGAGCACAAGGTCGCCCTCTTGGAAGGATCTTGGCTTGACCTTCCGGCTGTGGTAACGGCGTAGACCCTGCTGGTAGATGGCGGACCGACTGAGGGCTAACACCCGGCCCTCTTCCAGCAGATCGATGCCGTCTTCTCGTGCTTCCTTGGCCTCCGCCTCCGTGTACATGGTAACCCGAGGTGAGTCGAACTCAATGTCAGTTGGGATGAAAACCTCGGCACCATATACAAGGAAGAAAGGGGTGAAGCCGGTTGACTTGTTTGGGGTAGTGCACAAGCTCCAGAGGACGGCCGGCAGCTAGTCGAGCCAACAGTCGGCCGAACGCTCTAGTGGCACGACCAATCGGGGCTTGATGCCGGAGAGGATGAGGTCGTTAGCTCGCTCGACTTGGACGTTTGGCTGCGGGTGGGCAACGGATGCTAAGTCCATTCGGATGCCCTGTGTCACGCAGAAACGTGCCAGTGCTCCCTTGGCAAAATTCGTGCCATTGTCGGTGATGATGCTATGTGGTATGCCATACCGGGTTGTGATATCTGCAGTGAATGTCATGGCAGTAGGCCCATTCAGCTTCTTGATCGGCTTTGCTTCAATCCACTTTGTAAACTTGTCCACGGCAACAAGCAGATGAGTCATGCCGCCGCGCGCCATCTTGAATGGGCCCACCATGTCCAATCCCCAGATGGCAAAGGGCCAAGTGAGGGGAATGGTCTTGAGTGCAGAAGCCGGCAGGTGTTGCTTGGAGCTGATGACTTGGCACCCTTTGCAGTGTTTGACTAATTCCTTGGCGTCATCCAGGGCAGTCGGCCAGAAGAATCCATGGCGGAAAGCCTTGGCGACGAGTGATCTTGAGGCTGTGTGGTGGCCGCATTCGCCTTGGTGTATGTCCTTGAGTATTGCTATGCCCTTCTCTGGCTCGACGCAGCACTGGAAGACTCCAGTGACACTGCGCCTAACAAGCTATCGGTTCACTATTGTGTATGCTCCGGCTCGGCGTTGGATTTGTCTTGCCGAGATCTCATCAGTCGGCAGCTCTCTGTTAACCAGGAAATTGAGGATGGGCTGGGCCCATGATGGAGCTGTGACTTCTTCTGTTGTAAAAGCGGCTACTGTGACCAGGGCGGGTGGGCTGGGTGGTGAAGAGTTGGAGTCGGCCACCGCCTATTGTGTCGATGCAGTCCCCGGGCCGGGTTCTTAAGTCCCCGGGCCGGGTACGACTATAGCAGTCCCCAAGCTGCCTGTCGAAGTCCCCGAGCCGCCTGCTTGGCTCCCCAAGCCGGCTCCGACTACGTCGGGGTCAGGCGGCACGAACATGGAATCGGACTCGAGAGGCGGCAGCGGGCGGCGAGGCGTTGGAGAGATGCCGGTTGGTATAGCTTGCCGGGTGGAGCCTATTCGTGCCAGGGCATCTGCTTGCTCGTTGTCGGCCCGTGGCACGTGGAGGAACTCGCACCCTTCAAAATATCCGCTGAGTTGCTGAACGAGGAAGCGGTAGCTTGCCATGTTTGCGTCCTTGGCGTCCCAGTCGCCGGATGATTGCTGGACTATCAAGTCCGAGTCGCCATAACACAGGATCCGGCGGATGCTGAGTTCTTTGGCTAGCCGGAGCCCGTGTATGAGCGCCTCGTACTCGGCCACATTGTTGGAGGCGGCAAAATGAATTTGCAATGTGTATCTGAGCTTGTCGCCTTTGGGAGAGGTGAGGACGATGCCAACTCCCAAGCCGGTGCGCATCTTGGATCCATCGAAGTGCATTCGCCAATGAGTGGAGTCGGTAGCGCATGGCGTGATCTTGAGTCTCGGCCCGATTGGCGAGCGAAATCGGCCAATGCCTAGGAATTAATGGCAGTGCGGGGTTGGTAGAAGATCGTGTAAGGAGCCAGCGCAATGGCCCATTTTGCCACCCGGCCGGATGCATCCCGGCTGCCTATGATCTCGGCCAGTGGGGCAGTGCATACGACCGTGGTGGGGTGCTCTTGAAAATAGGGCTTGAGCTTCTTGGCGGCGAAGTACACACCATAGCACATCTTCTGATAGTGTGGATAGTTCTGCTTCGAGGTGGACAACACTTCACTCAGTCAGTGCCTTCTTCTGGGCGCGGAACCATGATAACGGTGCTAACCACCCGGCTAGTGGCGGCAATGTAAAGGAGCATGGGCTCTCTCTCAGTCAGTGCCGCCAAGACAGGTGGCGTGGACAACATCTTCTTTAACTCGTGGAAAGCTTGGTCTACTTGGTCATTCCACTCAAAGTGAGTGGACTTCTTCATGAGTCGGTAGAGGGGGAGAGCCTTCTCTCTGAGCCGGCTGATGAAGCGGTTGAGGGATGCCAAGCATCCGATAAATTTTTGGACGTCTCTCAGCTTGGTAGGAATTTCCATTCTCTCTATGGCCTTGATCTTCACTGGGTTGCATTCGATGCCGCGTTCGCAGACCAGGAAGCCTAGAAGCTGGCCGGCTGGTACTCCGAACACGCATTTCTCAGGATTGAGCTTGATCTGAAATCGGCGCAGGTTTTCAAATGTCTCCTTGAGATCTTCCAGCAAGGTGACGTGCTTCTCCGTCTTCACCATAATATCGTCTACATAGACGTGGGCATTTCTCCCGAGTTGCTTGAGGAGGCATTTCCGCATGCAACGCTGAAAAGTGGCACCGCCATTTCTCAAGCGGAATGTCATAGTTAGGTAGCAGAAAGCTCCGAATGGTATGATGAAGGCGATCTTCAGGCGGTCAGCTGGGTCCAATTTTATCTGGTGGTAGCCCGAGTAAGCATCCAAAAAACTCAGCAGCTCGCATCCGGCTGTGGAGTCTATCACCTGATCAATCCTTGGCAGGGCAAAAGGATCCTTGGGGCAGGTTTTGTTGAGGCTGTGGAGTTTATGCACATGCGCCACTGTTTGTTCTTCTTCAACACCAGGACCGGGTTGGCAAGCCACTCAGGGGAGAAAACTTCCATAATGAAGCCGGCTGCCAGAAGCCGGGCTATTTCTTCTCTGACTACTCTTCTCTTCTCTTCTGACAGGCGGCGCAAGGGCTGCTTGACCGGCTTGGCATCTGATCGGACGTGTAGCTTGTGCTCGTCGAAATCCGTCGGAACACCTGGCATGTCCTTGGGAGACCTTGCTAAGATGTCCCGATTCTCACGAAGGAAATCGATGACCTCGCTTTTCTATTTGCTGTCAAGGCCGGTTCCCATGACAGCATACCTCTCCGGGTGCTCCGGGTCCAAAGGTATCTTCTTTGTTTCTTTGGCCGGCTGGAAAGAACACTGAGCCTCATATTCCTTGGGGTCGGGAGACAAGGCTGGCTGCTTGCCGGCCATGGCCACGACTCGGTCCAGCATCTTCTTTTCTTCAGTGATCACGAGGGACTCGGCCAGCCGGCAGCTGGCAGCCGCACACTCTGCGGACTTCTTGTAATCTCCGAATATGGTGATGACGCCCTTGGAACTTGACATCTTCATCTTGAGGTAGGCGTAGTGGGGCACATCCATGAACTTGGCCAAAGCAGGTCGGCCAAGCAGTGCGTGGTAAGGGCTCTCCAGATCCACTACCTCAAACCATATTGCTTCTCGGCGGAAATGATCTTTGTCTCCAAAGAGAACATCTATCCTGATCTTGCCGATTGGTGCACAAGACAGGCCAGGTACGATGCCATGGAACACAGTCCGACTCGGCATGAGCTGCTTTGTCTTGATATTCAGCTTCTCCATTGTGTCACGGTACAGTATGTTGATGCTGCTTCTGCCATCTATCAGCACACGGGAGAATCGGGCAGCTCACCTGTTGGTCGCGAGGGTGGCATCCAAAACCAATGCATAAGAGCCGGGCGACGGCATCACCGCTGGGTGATTGGCCCGGCTCCAACTGATAGGCTTCTCCGACCAGTGCATGATCTCGGGGTTGTTGGAGGTGACAGCGTTGACTTCTTGGTGTTGTCGGCGCCGGCTTTGCCGGTCTTCAGGCTGGCTTGTAAAGATGAGTAGGCGGCATGCTCATCAGGGAACTCGTCTTGAACAGCTCCGACAGCTGGCTGAGCGGCCGGCTGCTGAGGATCCGGAGGCGGCTGACCAGCAGGTGGAGGCGGTACCAACCCTTCACCATTGGAGATTCGAGTGAGCCAATGGCATTTCCGAGTAGTGTGGTTGGAGGCCTTCGCGCCGCTGTGGAACTTTCATGGGGCATCAAGGGCTTGCTCGTAGGAGAAAGCCGGCTGCCAAGCCGGCCTGCCGCCCTTCTGCTTCTTGGGCGCGGGCTGCCCTTTGGGTTGTTCGTCCTCAACTGTGGCCACTTGCCGACTGGTGGAAGTCGGCATAGGGGCCTTGCGCTTGATGTCGTTCTGGTACGGGCGTTGGTTGGAGTCTCCAGCCGGCGTTTTGTGAGCCGGCGCAAGTACCTTCCCGGAGGCGTCTACTCGGAGCTCGGTCTTCATGGAGGAGTCGGCCGTGGCGTACTTCTCTGCGATGACAAGCAGCTCATCAAGGGTAGTCGGCTCGTCGTAGTGGAGTCGGTGCTTGAGGAGGGTGCCTTCTCGGCACCCGGCCGTGAAGTACTCTATAGCTTGAACCTCATGCACCCCTTCGCAGGAGTTCCGGAGCTCGGCCCAATGTGTAATATAATTGCAGGTTGACTCGTTGGGCCCTTGAACGCACAAGGAGAGCTGCCGGGGCTTGGGAGCCCGTTTGTAGGTGCCGGTGAAGTTGCGGATGAAGGCTTCGGTGAAGTCTAGCCAGCTGTTGATGCTGTAAGGCTTGAGGCTGTTGAGCCAGGTGCGCGCCGTGCCTTGGAGCATCAGGGGAACATATTTCACGACAACATGCCTGTTGCCGTTTTCTATGCGGACTGCGGTGGAGTAGTCGATCAACCAATCTTCCGGCTTCACTGAGCCGTTGTACTTGGGCGTGTCTCTTGGGAGCGAGAACCCTTTGTGGAAGGGCTCGTCGCGGATGCGGGGGCCAAAGCAAGGCGGGCCGACATCATCTTCTTCTTCTAGAACCAGGGATCACGCAAGGCGGTCGATCCGATGGCGGGCATCGTTTTCGCCGACTCCCTCGCGGTGACCTAGTCAGCCGCTGAGAGTCGCATGCGTGACAGGCGGTGGGGTGGGATATCTCTCCCCACGAGGCTGAGGAGGAGGCAAGTCGCCTCGTCGCTCCACAGCTCGAGGGTGGCCTTCTGTGCCGCGCTCGATGGTGACTCGAGTCTGACTGCGACTAGCAGCCGGCTCCTTTTCCTGCCTTGTGCGGGCTCTGACTGCAGTCGGCGTACGTGATGTTGCGCCATGCTCTCGGCGTGGGGGAGGGCTTTCAGCGCCGACGCCGGCTTCGTGCCGCTTTGCGGACGCGTCGATCAGCTGCTGGATGCGCCTGGTCATGTAGGGGAGCTCGTCAGCCCCTACTCCATTCAGCTCGTCTACGACCGACTGGGCGGCGCGTAGGTTTACGAGAGGCGTGGCGTAGACTGGGCGTTCTGCTCCCAGCATGTCGGCGATGGCCGCGCTGCGTTTCTGGACAACGCTGGCCCGGCTTCGCCTGTCGGGAGGCGGCGTGCCAAAAGCAGCGCGGTCGACTTCGCGCTGGTGAGCCTCGGTGAGGCGTCTCATGGTGGCTAGCTTCCGGCCCTCCGCAATGAGGGCAAGGCGGCGTTCCTCCAGCGCCTCGGCGTCGGCGTCGGCCGAGATGGGGGCGGACAAGTCGTGCAGCGCCGCTTGTAGGGCGTCGTGGGTGTTCTCGCCAGAGGCGACTCCGTGGCTGATGACCAGCACCTCGGTGACGGTGCTGCCGCCACTGTTGGCTCGAGGGAGAGGATCGTCGAAGACCACCACGTTGGTGGGGAAAGCGCCGAGTGATGCGGTGTTGGAGTCGACAAGCATCGGATCGGTGGAGCCAACCGACTCCAAATCCACAGCGGGCTCGCTGGAGACGTGGAGTTGGTCGAGGAGGCTGACGAGGCGGCTCTCGAGGCAGACGGTGCTCGTGTCGGACGCGGGCTCGTCGAGAATCTGACCCTCGCCGAGAAGATCGGCGAGCAGCTCGTCCTTGCGCGTCGTCGGCGCTTTGCAGCGTCGAGAACAAGCGCCATCGGGCGTGCCGGGCTGGCTACGCTCGCGGGGGAGGAAGAGAGTTCCCGTCCAGAACAGGTCTCCGGACGATGATGCACCTGGCCCCACGGTGGGCGCCAAATGTCGAGTGGTAGGTGCGACATATGCCAACGGATGGCTTATCATTGTGGCAGCCAATAAGACATCGCCGGTGCCTGGAAACGGGATAAGGCGAAGACATGCACGCCGACGAATCTTACCCAGGTTCAGGGCTCTCTGTGGAGATAACACCCCTAGTCCTGCTCTGCGGGGTCTCCGCATGATCACTAGATCAACAAGTAGCTACAAGAGGCTCCTTGAGCTGTTTGGCGAGAGGAGGAAGAAAGGCCAAGGCTAGCTCTCTTCTCCTCTCCAAGTTGTGTCTAAAACTATCAAAGTCCAACCCTTTGCATGGGTGCCCTCGGGGTTTATATAGGCCTACCCCCAGGGGTACAATGGTAATCCGGCTGGGTGCGGCCCAGTCGTCAGTGTCTATGCTGGCCAGCTTCTCCGCCGACTGCTGGGGCCCGCCGACTGGTGGGTCCCGCCGGCTGCCGGCCTCCTGGTAGATAGGTAGGTCCCACCGCTTGGGGGTCTTGTCGGGGGCTGGTTACTGTTGCCTTGCCCTTCATGACGAAGGCTTTGTCGAGGTAAGCGTGGTTACAGTGCCGCCGCCTTGCGGGCGCTTACTGTAGCCTTACCTCGTCTTGTCTACTTAATGGTGCACACTCTTCGAGAGAGGAAGCGAGCCGGCTGGGGAGAGCCGGCTACGTCCTTGGCCGACTAGGGGAAACGGGGCCGCCTTTGGGTGTCTCTCTGACTGAAGGGGCCCGCTGCCTGCGGGCCGTACTGACAGCCTACCGTGGGTGATGTCATGGTCAGCATGGCAACAGTGCCATGCCGGACGTGTCATGGCTGCCCGTACGGCGTACTGTAGCCATGCGTATTCCGGGATTCGGGGGTGGCATGTTTCACTGTTGTCGCGCCCTGTCCCATCGCTATTACGTTGGTGCAAACTTTGAGGGCTCGATCTGGGCCTCTTGTTGGGCGCCGGCTTCTTGGAGTCGGTCATGTTGTGGCCGGCTTTCTTGGAGTCGGCCATGTTGTGGCCGGCTTTCCGGAGTCGGCCGTCCTGCGGCTTTCTTTATGAGGATTCTAGGGCCAGGCCGCCTTCCTGTAGTCGGTTGATGGGGTAGACGGCCGAGGGAAGGCAGCCCCCATGTCTTGGGTGCTCGAAGGTTTGATCGGCCCACAATTTTTTGAAGAGCCAGCGAGAGCCGGCTAGGCTACCCGTGGTCATTTACTCCGACACGCTTGATAAGTTTTTCAATAAGTACGCACCTTGTCAAGTTTTTGAAGTAGTTCAAAATGGAACAGTTAAAAAAAGAGTTCTTGCCTGTGTTGCAAAGGTGTGAAGTTGAGTAAGACTCAAATCCCGGCCACGACAGAAAATAGAAAAGAGAATGAAAGTCATTCCCTATGCCTCAGTCATAGGTTCTATAAAGTATGCTATGCTATGTACCAGACCTGTTGTATACCTTGGTCTGAATTTGGCAAGGGAGTACAATAGTGATCTAGGAGTAGATCACTGAACATTGGTCAAGAATATCCTTAGTGAGGACTAAGGAAATATTTCTCGATTATGGAGGTGAACAAAGAGCCCGTCGTAAAGAGTTACATCGGTGCAAGATTTTACACCGATCCAGATGACTCTAAGTCTCAACGTGGATACATATTGAAAGTGGGAGCAATTAGCTAGAGTAGCTCCGTACAGAGCATTGTAGATATAGAATATTTGCAAAATACATACGGCTTTGAATGTGACAGACCCATTGACTAAGCTTCTCTCACGACCAAAACATTATCACACCTTAGTACTCTTTGGGTGTTAATCACATAAGCGATGTGAACTAGATTATTGACTCTAGTAAACCCTTTGGGTGTTGGTCACATGACAATGTGAACTATGGGTGTTAATCATATACAGATATGAATATTGGTGTTAAATCACATGGCGATGTGAACTAGATTATTGACTCTAGTGCAAGTGGGAGACTGAAGGAAATATTCCCTAGAGACAATAATAAAGTTATTATTTATTTCCTTATTTAATGATAAATGTTTATTATTCATGCTAGAATTGTATTAACCGGAAACATAATACATATGTGAATACATAGACAAACATAGTGTCACTAGTATGCCTCTACTTGACTAGCTCGTTAATCAAAGATGGTTAAATTTCCTAAGCATAGACATGAGTTATCATTTGATTAACGGGATCACATCATTAGGAGAATGATGTGATTGACTTGTCCCATTCTGTTAGCTTAGCACTTGATTGTTTAGTATGTTGCTATTGCTTTCTTCATGACTTATACATGTTCCTACAACTATGAGATTATGCAACTCCGTTTACGGAGGAACACTTTGTGTGCTACCAAAGCGTCTAGCATGGCTTGGTGTTTATAAAGGAGCTCTCTGGTGTCTCCGAAGAACATGTTGAGTTAGCATATTTGAGATTAGGATTTGTCCTCCGATTATCGGGGCGGTATCTCTGGCCCTCTCGGTAATGCACATCACTATAAGCCTTGCAAACAATGTGACTAATGAGTTAGTTGCGGGATGATGCATTACATAACGAGTAAAGAGACTTCCCAATAACGAGATTAAACTAGGTATTGAGATACCGACGATCGAATCTCAGGCAAGTAACATACCGATGACACAAGGAACAATGTATGTTGTTATGCGGTTTGACCGATAAAGATCTTCGTAGAATCTGTAGGAACCAATATGAGCATCCAGGTTCCGCTATTGGTTATTGACCGGAAACGTGTCTCAGTCATGTCTACATTGTTCACGAACCCGTAGAGTCCGCACGCTTAAGGTTTCGATGACAGTTATATTATGATTTTATGAGTTTTGATGTACCAAAGGAGTTCGGAGTCCCGGATGAGATCGGGGACATGACGAGGAGTCTCGAAATGGTCGAGATGTAAAGATCGATATATTGGACGACTATATTCGGACATCGGAAAGGTTCACCCCTTGCCTCCTCTCTTCCTCTCCACTAGGGCCCATGTAGGCCCATTAAGTCCCCGGGGGGTTCCGGTAACCTCGATACTCGATTAAATCGATTTCACCCGGAACACTTCCGATATCCAAATATAGGCTTCCAATATATCAATCTTCATGTCTCGACCATTTTGCGACTCCTCGTCATGTCCGTATTCTTATCCGGGACTCCAAACAAACTTTGGTACATCAAAACTCATAAACTCATAATATAACTGTCATCGAAACATTAAGCGTGCGGACCCTACGGGTTCGAGAACTATGTAGACATGACCTAGAACTGTTTCCGGTCAATAACCAATAACGGAACCTGGATTCTCATATTGGCTCCTACATATTCTATGAAGATCTTTATTGGTCAAACCGCATAACAACATACGTTGTACCCTTTGTCATCGGTTTGTTACTTGCCCGAGATTCGATCGTCGGTATCCAATAGCTAGCTCAATCTCGTTACCGGCAAGTATATTTACTCATTATGTAATGCATCATTCCGTAACTAACTCATTAGTTACATTGCTTGCAAGGCTTATAGTGATGTGCATTACCGAGAGGGCCCAGAGATACCTCTCCGACGATCGGAGTGACAAAACCTAATCTCAAAATACGCCAACTCAAAATGTACCTTTGGAGACACCTGTAGAGCTCCTTTATAATCACCCAGCTAATTTGAAAGATGATGGTAGCAACTACATGGACTGGTCTATAACTTGAGGATTATCCTCATTCTTGCCGAGAAAAATTAAATCTGGAAGCACGGCTGGGTGCGAACTGCTGCAGATCTGCAATCGACAGCGTTAAGAGCGTCACGGTAGAGCAAAGCTGATGACTACTCGATAGTTCGATTGTGGTGTCGTGCTTTATGGCTTGGAACCGGGTCTTCAACGACGTTTTGAGCGTCATGGAGCATATGAGATGTTCGGGGAGTTGAAGTTAATATTTCAAGCAAATGCCCGGATTGAGAGATATGAAGTCTCCAATAAGTTCTATAGTTGTAAGATGGAGGAGAATAGTTACGTCGGTGAACACATACTCAAAATGTTCGGGTATAATAATCACTTGATTCAAGCTGGAGTTAATCTTCACGATGATAGTGTCATTGATGAAATTCTTCAATCACGCCACCAAGCTACAAGAGCTTCATGATGAACTATAATATGCAAGGGATGGACAAGACTATTCCCGAGCTCTTCGCAATGCTAAAGGCTGCGGAGGTAGAAATCAAGAAGGAGCATCAAGTGTTGATGGTCAATAAGACCACCAGTTTTCCCCAACAAAGCTATCGGGTTGGGTTTTGGATCCGATAACCCGTTAACAGCCCCGACCAATGGGGATTTTCAACGTGTAAAATCATCATTGGCTGGAGGAAACACGTGTCGGCGCACCGTTGGGACAGATGTCATCCGCTCATCGGACCGAAGGCGCCTATGATACGGCGACACGTGGCATGGCCCAATAGAGGCCCATTCCTGTGAAAAGGCCGGGCCGTTTGACTTGGTCAAAAGGTGGCGGGCTGGCCCACGGAAAGCCTGTTAACGACATGTTTGCATATAGCCCATTTACAGCCCGCAAACCCAGGTCCCGTTACGCCCTATCCGAATTAGGCCCAGTAGCGTCATCTCGGCCCTCCAATATGATTCCAGCCCGTTTAACTTCTAGCCCATGTGTGGCCCATGACTTCTTTCGGCCCATATGAGGCCCTTTGTAACTCTTGGCCCATTAACGGCCCATGGTGAAACTGGCCCGTAATGAAAACTGTATCACTTTATACCCATTAACGGCCCATTATTCTATTGGGCCGTTTCCAGCCCAAGTTATCTTTCGGCCTTCTCAGGGCCCATTGATTCTTGGGCTCATTTGCACCATTCGGTTACATACGGCCGTTACTGTCATTTTCTGCTTGTGGGCCAAATTCAGCCCGTCATTACAGTCGGCCCGTTTGCGGACCGTTAATTCGTTGGGCCGTTTTCATGTCAAAAAAACCCGTTGGGCTGTTTTCATAGAGTTATCAAATCTGGCCTATTAACGACCGTTATGGTCCATTTAATTATACGACCCATGATTGGCGAAATGATGATCGCCCCGTAGAAGGCCCTTTGGATCTACGGCCCGTATGAGGCCCATGGATCTACGGCCCGTAGAAGGCCCATGGGTCGTACGGCCCGTAGAAGTCCCATGGACCCTATGGCCCGTAGAAGGCCCATGGACCCTAAGGCCCGTATAGAAGGTCGATGGATCCTACGGCCCGTATAGAAGGCCAATGGATCCTATGGCCGGACGAAGGCCCATGGATCATACGGCCTACCGGAGGCCCATGGTTATAATAGTCCGTGTGTTGCCATGATTATTTTGGCCTAGTTACCAAAAATAGGCTATTGTGGCCACTAGAAAAACACAGAAAAAGAACTGCAGTGACTACAAGCAAACAACTAAACAAGACAATAAGGAAATAAATAAGCAAGCAATTAAGGCTAGCCTATTACCGCTATTACTCATATTACATCCACTGAGCATCAAAGTTTGCCACTAGTGCAAATATAGGGAACAAAGCAGCATATTACATACACTGGCCATCAAAATTGGCCACCAGTGCAAATAAGCGCGACATAAAACAAGAGCATAGCGAAACAACGGAAGAGCTCAAGAAATGTTATCTGGGTATCCACCATCTTTGGCAATAAGCAGCAAGCTGATTAGCTTTGTCTGTTTGGCGCTAAAATCCTCCAACGCTTGTTGTTGCACGGAAAGTATGCATCCGATAACTCGGGGAATTCGCAGATCCTTCCGCTTCTTGTCGCAAAGACAACTGATCGATGTCTTTCAGCTTGTAGTTGAGATTCAAGAAACCGAACTGATTCAGAAAGTGAGTTTGAATAGCTTGTGCAAGCGGTAGTGGCCAGTAACTCGAACACTAAACCAAAACAGGACTTTGGGGTTGTCTCGCTGTCTTCAAGAAAGTCTTCCTTAGCTGTTTTATCGGCTTTGTTGGAGACCAACAAGGATGTGTCACTATCCTGAACCTTATCTGCAGTACTTCCTTTACCATTGCTTAATAAGGCACTCTTCCCCAATATTCTGTCAGCATTCTAAAAGAAGAAACAAGCAGACACATAACAAGTTTAGCATGTACTAGTATATGAAACTCATTTCGGTAAACCAGTTCATTAGTAAGGTGGAGATGATTAAACTACCAAGTCTTCTATTGCTAAGTACTAGTACATAATGAAAGCATCAAACAAACATATATCTATGTCCTATGGTCACTGCATTGTCTTGCCAAATCAAAATAGAGACACGGTTCAAATCATATCAGTTCAAGAAAAAGCAGCAGTGAAAGAATACAAAGCGTGGGAAACTACACGACACAACAAGATTTCAGATGGGTACCACGGGTCTACATGTACAACAACACTATTGGCTCTGTTGTGATGCTAGTAATGTGCATGATATGAAAGTCAACTGTATACACAATTGAAATTGAAATTAAAAGAGCTATTGATAAGAGCAAACCTGTTAAAGAAACGTGCGTGAACATTCCTGCAGTGCCATTGGAGTTTCGATTGGATCCTTCAATTTAAAAAAAAAGTTTGTATCAGTAAATACAGTGATACAAGAGCAAAGCAATCATAGTTAAAAAAAGGCGCGCCTAAGCGAGCGCTTAAGCGCGCCTAGGCTCTAGGCGTTGGCAAAACGCATTGTGCATAACTACGCTTAATCTGTGCATAACTGCGCATAAGCATGCGCTTTGGTGAGTAAAGCGCAAGGCGGTGGCAAAACGCACAATTAACGCCTAGCGCCTTTTTGAACTATGATAGCAATGGAATCTTAAATTACGAAAGTTGTTCTTCAGGTTTAGGCACTTGTTCTACATGAATAGAGTACAGTAAGACGCAAGAATATAATACTTAAAAATAGAAAATGAGCGCATAGACCTTACCACATTCTTGGTTGGGACGATCTGAACAAAGCGTTCCCGATCATCGTCCGATAAATGTGTCTTAGGAGAGCGTAAGGGAATTTGATGAGTTTCTTTGCGATGAAATACGTTTTCTTGAGTAATTTCGACATCGCCACCAAGCATTCTTGAAGATAGCAGAGGTATTAGCACATGTTACCTCATCCTGAGTTTCCAAATCGGTCCTTCTCTATAGAGAAAAATGGAAAAAAATTGTTGTATTATAACATTACTTACACATAACTCCTGGACAAACACCTACAACTAGCATTTTCCTTCATCTTCAGTATAATATTTCCAAGATGGGAAGATATGCACATAAAATTTAACAACATCAAATGCGATAGATGCTAAACTATGACTAGCTGGTTGTGCTTCCTCCACAGGAATAGGCGTACTAACTGGTGGAGTTGGGTTCGCCATGATAGTACTGGCGCGTTGGGCACTGGAGCTGCCTTACTAACTGCTCTTGTTTGGGAGCTCTGTGGTGGAGATGGTGCTATGTCAACAGGAACTGGGTTACTATCGGATGGGGTTTGGGTTAGATTGGGTGAAGCTGGTTCTCTGTCCATCGCAGTAGGGGTACAATCTGCGAGAGTTTGGGTTATGTGTGGTAGGGCTGGTTCTTGTGCATGTACAACCGGGGTGCTATCTCCACCAAGAGGTAGCACTATTTTATTGAAGACCGTGTTTTATTCCGCTGAATCTGGCATCACCGCTCCAATTCAAATGGCTGATAAACAGGAAACATAGTTGAATGTCTGAGACATTGTATGAGAGACAGATGCAATAGATAGTGTGGAAAAAAGAGGGCATGAAATAGTTGACATGTATATTGTTTAACTAAAACAGATAGCATGACATAATTTCACATATATGATGTTTATCTAAACTGGATAGCATAGCATAACATAATTCAAAGACATGATGAACAACTAAAGAGGATCGCATGACATAATTCACCTACATGTTATCTAAGTAATCAGGATCGCATCATTTAATTCACATATGTGATTTATATGCTAAACAGAGGGCATTCGGTATGATGTCTGAACTAAGAACATGGTGTTGAATATTGTGTATATGATGTCTAAACTATGCAATGCAAGACACCGTATGCATGATATGAGCAGTATAACCATGCCAAGTTAGACCATACACCTTAGTGGGGGAATAGGACTAGTCATCTGTCTTTGAATCCATCTCTGAGGAGCTATCGAGACCCAACAAGAGATCTACTTCGACAGGTAGCACTGTCTGCTCTGAAGGCCTTGTTTTCACTCCAGATTTTTCCATCTCCCACCCAAATGGCTGTTGGGGAACGTTGCAGAAAATTAAAAATTTTCCTACGGCTTCACCAAGATCCATCTATGAGTTCATCTAAGCAACGAGTAATGGGATAGAGATTGCATCTACATACCACTTGTAGATCGCGTGCGGAAGCTTGCGGGGTGATGATGGAGTCGTACTCGAGCGTGATTCAGATCACCGATGCCAAGTCTGAGCGGACAGCACCTCCGCGTTCAACACACGCGTGCGGGACGGCGGCGTCTCCTCCTTCTTGATCCAGCAAGGGCAAGGAGAGGTTGAGGAAGACAGCTCCACCGCAGCCTGACGGCGTGGTGATGATGGGAAGCGATACTCGCGAGGCTTCGCGAGCTCTTACGGAGGAGGAGATGTGTTGGGAGGGAGGGCTGCGCCTTGGGAGTTGGTACAGCAGCCCCCTCCTCCCCCTTTATATAGGCCCCAGGGTGGCCGTCCCCTGAGATCCAATCTCCGAGGGCGGCAACAAGGGGGTGGAGTGCCCCCAAGCCGGTGGGCGCCCCACCCCTAGGGTTTCAACCCTAGGCGCAGGGGGTGGGCCTAGGGGGGCGCACCAGCACCCTGTGGGCTGGTTCCCTTCCCCCTTTGGCCCATGGGGCCCTCCGGGATAGGTGGCCCCACCCGGTGGACCCCCGGGACCCTTCCGGTGGTCCCGGTACTTTACCGGGAGACCCCGAAACTTTCCCGATGGCCGAATCACCACTTCCTATATTATTCTTTACCTCCGGACCCTTCCGGAACTCCTCGTGACGTCAGGGATCTCATCAGGGACTCGAACAACATTCGGTAGTCACATACTTGACTTCCTACTAACCCTAAGCGTCCGAACCTTAAGTGTGTAGACCCTACGGGTTCGGAGACACCTTGAACATGACCGAGGCGACTCTCGGGCAATAACCAACAGCGGGTCAGATACCCATGTTGGCTCCCACATGCTCCTCGATGATTTCATCGGTTGAACCACGATGTCGAGATTGATCAAACCTCGTATGCAATTCCTTTGTCAATCGATGCGTTACTTGCGAGACTCGATCGTCGGTATCCCAATACCTTGTTCGGTCTCGTTACGGCAAGTCACTTTACTCGCACCGTAATGCATGATCCGTGGCCAACACCTTGGTCACTTGAGCTCATTATGATGATGCATTACGAGTGGGCCAGAGATACCTCTCCGTCATACGGAGTGACAAATCAAGTCTCGATCCGTGTCAACCGCGAGATACTTTCGGAGATACCGTAATGCACCTTTATAGTCACCCGATTCGTTGTGACGTTTGATACACCCAAGGCACTCCTACGGTAACGGGAGTTACACGATCTCATGGTCGAAGGAAGAGATACTTGACATTGGCAAAGCTTCTAGCAAGCGAACTATCGATCTTTTATGCTATGCTTATGATTGGGTCTTGTCCATCACATCATTCTCCTAATGATGTGATCCCGTTATCAACGACATCCAATGTCCATAGTCGAGGAAACCATGACTATCTATTGATCAACGAGCTAGTCAACTAGAGGCTCACTAGGGACATTTGTGGTCTAAGTGTTCACACGTGTATTACGATTTCGGATAATACGGTTATAGCATGAACAAAAGACAATTATCATGAACATTGAAATATAATAATACTTTTATTATTGCCTCTAGGGCATATAGTCTCCCACTTGCACTAGAGTCACCAATCTAGTTACATTGTGATGAATCGAACACCCATAGAGTTACGGTGTTGATCATGTTTTGCACGCGAGAAGAGTGCGACATTGATCCGTGTGCACTTTGCAAATCCTATGTCTCCATCTTGAACATTTTCACGGATGGAGTTATGTGCTGGTCTTCTTGTGAAACCTGGGCTCCTTGGCAAGGGCAATAGTGTCACAGAAGAGTTTGATCGACCCGACGCATTGGGTATGACTCCTAGGTCGGTGATGAACTCCTTCATCCAAATTGCTTCATGCGCTGCCTCCGAGGCTGCCATGTACTCCGCTTCACACGTAGATCCCGCCACGACGCTCGCTTGTACCGCACCACCATCTTCTGCTCCACCATTCAACATATACACGATCCGGTTTGTGACTTAGAGTCATCAGATCTGAGTCGAAGCTAGCGTCGACGTAACCCTTTACTGACGAGCTCTTCGTCTCCTCCATAAACGAAACATGTCCTTTGTCCTTTTCGGTACTTCAGGATATTCTTGACCGCTGTCCAAAGTGTTCCTTGCGGGATTACTTTGGTATCTTGCAACCAAACTTACGGCAAGGTTTACATCGGTCCGGTACATAGCATGTCATACATAATAGATCCTATGGCTGAAGCATAGGGATGACACTCATCTCTTCTTTATCTTTTGCCGTGGTGGGTGGTCGAGCCGAGCTCAATCTCACACCTTGTAACATAGGCAAGAACCCTTCTTGGACTGATCCATTTTGAACCTCTTCAAAATCTTATCAAGGTATGTGCTTTGTGAAAGACCTATGAGGCGTCTCGATCTATCTCTATAGATCTTGATGCCTAATATATAAGCAGCTTCTCCAAGGTCCTTCATTGAAAAACACTTGTTCAAGTAGGCCTTAATGCTGTCCAGAGTTTTGTATCATTTCCCATCAAGAGTATGTCATCTACATATAATAGGAGAAATGCTCTGAGCTCCCACTCACTTTCTTGTAAACGCAGGCTTCTCCATAAGTCTGCATAAACCAAACGCTTTGATCATCTCATCAAAGCGAATGTTCCAACTCCGAGATGCTTGCACCAGTCCATAAATGGATCGCTGGAGCTTGCATACTTTGTTAGCGTTCGAGGATCGACAAAACCTTCCGCTGCATCATATACAGCTCTTCCTTAAGATGTCCGTTAAGGAATGCCGTTTTGACGTCCATCGCCATATCTCATAATCATAGTATGCGGCAATTGCTAACATGATTCGGACGGACTTAAGCTTCGCTACGGGAGAGAATGTCTCATCGTAGTCAATCCCTTGAACTTGTCGATAACCCTTAGCGACAAGTCGAGCTTTATAGATGGTAACATTTCCATCCGCGTCCGTCTTCTTCTTAAAAATCCATTTGTTTTCTATCGCTCGCCGATCATCAGGCAAGTCTGTCAAAGTCCATACTTTGTTTTCATACATGGATTCTATCTCGGATTTCATGGCTCTAAGCCATTTGTTGGAATCCGGGCCCGCCATTGCTTCTTCATAGTTCGAAGGTTCATTGTTGTCTAGCAACATGATTTCCATGACAGGGTTGCCGTACCACTGCAGTGCGGAGCGTGTCCTCGTGGACCTTCAAGTTCAAGTAGTAACTTGATCCAAGTACCTTGATCATCATCAATGATTTCCTCTTCATTGGTGTGGGCATCACAGAACGGTTTCTCGCTGCACCACTTTCCTGCTCGAGAGGTAGTACTTCATCGAGTTCTACTTTCCTCCCACTTACTTCTTTTCGAGAAACTCTTTCTCGTAAAGCATCCGTTCTTGGCAACAAAGACCTTGCCTTCGATCTTAAGTAGAAGGTATACCGACAGTTTCCTTAGGGTATCCTATGAATACGCATTTTTCCGACTTGGGTTCGAGCTTTTCGGGTTGAAGTTTCTTGACATAAGCATCGCATCCCCAAACTTTTAGAAACGACAGCTTAGGTTTCTTCCCAAACCATAATTCATACGGTGTCGCCTCAACGGATTTAGACGGTGCCCTATTTAAAGTGAATGTAGCTGTCTCTAGAGCGTATCCCCAAAATGATAGCGTAAATCGGTAAGAGACATCATAGACCGCACCATATCCAATAGAGTGCGATTCGACGCTCGGACACACCGTTTATTTGAGGTGTTCCAGCGGCGTGAGTTGTGAAACGATTCCACATTTTCTTAAGTGTGTACCAAATTCGTGACTTAAGTATTCTCCCCACGATCCGATCAGAGGAACTTTATCTTACGGTCACGTTGATTCTCTACCTCACTTTGAAATTCCTTGAACTTTTCAAAGGTCTCAGACTTGTGTTTCATTAAGTAGACATACCCATATCTACTCAAGTCATCGGAGAGTGAGAACATAACGATATCCTCCATGAGCCTCAACGCTCATTGGACCGCACACATCGGTATGTATGATTTCCAACAAGTTGGTTGCTCGCTCCATTGTTCGGAGAACGGAGTCTTGGTCATTTTGCCTAAGAGGCAAGGTTCGCATGTGTCAAACGATTCATAATCAAGAGACTCTAAAGTCCATCGGCATGGAGCTTCTTCATGCGCTTGACACCAATGTGACCAAGGCGGCGAGTGCCACAAGTATGTGGGACTATCGTTATCAACTTTACATCTTTTGGCATCCACACTATGAACATGTGTAATATTACGCCGAGATTCATTAAGAATAAACCATTGACCATCAGAGCATGACCATAAAACATATCTCTCATATAAATCGAACAACCATTATTCTCAGACTTAAATGAGTAGCCATCTCAGTATCAAGCGAGATCCGGATACAATGTTCATGCTCAAACTTGGCACTAAATAACAATTATTGAGGTTTAAAACTAATCAGAGGTAAATGTAGAGGCAGCGTGTCGACGGCGATCACATCGACCTCGAACCATTCCCGACGCAAGATCGTCACCTCGCCCTTCGCCAGTCTCCGTTTATTCCGCAGCTCTGCTGTGAGTTACAAATATGAGCAACGGCACCGTATCAAATACCGGGAGTTACTACGAGTAATCGGTAAGGTACACATCAATTATATGTATATCAAATATACCTTTGGTGTTGCGGCCTTCTTATCCGCTAAATATTTGGGGCAGTTCCGCTTCGGTGCCCTTCCCTTGCAATAAAAGCACTCAGTCTCGGGCTTGGGTCCATTCTTTGACTTCTTCCCGCAACAAAGCTTACGGCGCGGCAACATCTTTGCCGTCCTTCTTGAAGTTCTTCTTACCCTTGCCCTTCTTGAACTTAGTGGTCTTATTGACCATCAACACTTGATGTTCCTTTTTGATTTCAGCCTCTGCTGACTTGAGATCGAGAACACTTCAGAATGGTCTTTACCATCCCCGCATGTTGTAGTTCATCACAAAGCTCTTGTAGCTTGGTGGGAGCGGCGGAGGATTCTGTCAATGACCGCCTCATCCGGGAGGTTAATGTTCATTTGGGTCATACGGTTGTGCAACCCGGACATCTTGAGGATGTGCTCACTTGTGTAACTGTTCTCCTCCATCTTACAATCTGTAGAACTTGTCGAGACATCATATCTCTCGACCGGGCATGAGCTTGGAAAACTAGTTTCAGCTCTTGAACATCTCATATGCTCCGTGATGCTCAAAACGCTTTTGGAGCCCGGTTCTAAGCTCTAAAGCATGCCGCACCGAACGAGGGAGTAATCATCAAGACGAGTTTGCCAAGCGCTCATAACGTCTTGGTTCTTCGACGGAGCGGCACCTAGCGGTCCTTCTAGGACATATTGCTTCTGGCAGCTATGAGGATGATCCTCGGGTTCGGACCCGATCCGTATAGTTGCTGCCATCATCTTTCAGCTTGGTTTTCTAGGAAGCGTTGAAGTTCATGTTGACATTAGCGTTGGCCATTGATCTACAAGACATATTTGCAAAGGTTTTAGACTAAGTTCATGATAATAAAGTTCTAATAAAATTATGAACTCCCACTTAGATTAGACATCCTCTAGTCATCTAAGTGTTACACGATCCGAGTCGACTAGCCCGTGTCCGATCATCACGTGAGACGGACTAGTCATCGTCGGTGAACATCTTCATGTTGATCGTATCTTCCATACGACTCGTGTTCGACCTTTCGGTCTCCATGTTCCGAGGCCATGTCTACACATGCTAGGCTCGTCAAGTTAACCCTAAGTGTTTTATTGTGTAAAACTGTCTTACACCCGTTGTATGTGAACGTAAGGATCCATCACACCCGATCATCACGTGGTGCTTAGAAACGATTTAACTGTAGCAACGGTGCACAGTTAGGGGAGAACACTTCTTGAAATTTTGTAAGGGATCATCTTATTTACTACCGTCGTCCTAAGTAAACAAGATGCATAAACATAATAAACATCACATGCAATTATATAGTTGTGACATGATATGGCCAATATCATCAAGCTCCATTGATCTCCATCTTGGGGCTCCATGATCATCTTGTCACCGCTTGACACCATGATCTCCATCATCATGATCTCCATCATCGTGTCTTCATGAAGTTTTCACGCCAACGACTACTTCTACTTCTATGACTAACGCGTTTAGTAATGAAGTAAAGTAGTTTACATGGCGTTCTTCAATGACACGCAGGTCATACAAAAAATAAAGACAACTCCTATGGCTCTCGCCGGTTGTCATACTCATCGACATGCAAGTCGTGAATCCTATTACAAGAACATGATCTCATACATCACAATTCATCATTCATCACAACTTCGCCATATCACATCACATGATCAATCGCTGCAAAAACAAGTTAGACGTCCTCTAGTTGTTGTTGCATCTTTTACGTGGCTGCGATTGGGTTCTAGCAAGAACGTTTTCTTACCTACGAATCACCACAACGTGATTTTGTCAACTTCTATTTACCCTTCATAAGGGCCTTGTTCATCGAATCCGCTCCAACTAAAGTGGAGAGACAGACACCCGCCAGCCACCTTATGCAACTAGTGCATGTCGATCGGTGGAACCGGTCTCACGTAAGCGTACGTGTAAGGTTGGTCCGGGCCGCTTCATCCCACAATACCGTTGAGCAAGAAAAGACTAGTAGAGGCAAGTAAGATGACAAGATCAACGCCCACAACAAATTGTGTTCTACTCGTGCATTAGAGAACTACGCATAAACCTGGCTCATGATGCCACTGTTGGGGAACGTTGCAGAAAATTAAAATTTTTCCTATGGCTTCACCAAGATCCATCTATGAGTTCATCTAAGCAACGAGTAATGGGATAGAGATTGCATCTACATACCACTTGTAGATCGCGTGCGGAAGCTTGCAGGGTGATGATGGAGTCGTACTCGAACGTGATTCAGATCACCGATGCCAAGTGCTGAACGGACAGCACCTCCGTGTTCAACACACGTACGGGACGAGCGACGTCTCCTCCTTCTTGATCCAGCAAGGGGCAAGGAGAGGTTGAGGAAGACAGCTCCACCGGCAGCACGACGGCAGTGATGATGGAGAAGCAAGATACTCGGCAGGCTTCACGAGCTCTTACGGAGGAGGAGATGTGTTGGGGAGGGGAAGGGCTGCGCCTTGGAAGTTGGTACAGCAGCCCCCCTCCCTCCCCCCCTTTATATAGGCCCCTGAAGTGGCTGCCCTCGAGATCCAATCTCTGGGGCGGCGGCCAAGGGGGTGGAGTGCCCCCAAGCCGGTGGGCGCCCCACCCCTAGGGTTTCAACCCTAGGCGCAGGGTGGGCCTAGAGGCGCACCAGCCCCCGTGGGCTGGTTCCTTCCCTTTGGCCCATGGGGCCCTCGGGATAGGTGGCCCCACCGGTGGACCTCGGGACCTTCCGGTGGTCCGTGATTTTACCGGAGACCCCGAAACTTTCCCGATGGCGAATCACCACTTCCTATATATTATTCTTTACCTCCGGACCCTTCCGAACTCCTCGTGACGTCAGGGATCTCATCAGGGACTCGAACAACATTCGGTAGTCACATACTTGACTTCCTACTAACCCTAGCGCCACCGAACCTTAAGTGTGTAGACCCTACGGGTTCGGAGACACGCAGACATGACCGAGACGACTCTCGGGCAATAACCAACAGCGGGTCGGATACCCATGTTGGCTCCTACATGCTCCTCGATGATTTCATCGGTTGAACCACGATGTCGAGGATTCGATCAAACCTCGTATGCAATTCCTTTGTCAATCGATGCGTTACTTGCCCGAGACTCGATCGTCGGTATCCCAATACCTTGTTCGGTCTCGTTATCGCAAGTCACTTTACTCGCATCAGTAATGCATGATCCCGGCCAACACCTTGGTCAACTTGAGCTCATTATGATGATGCATTACCGAGTGGGCCCAGAGATACCTCTCCGTCATACGGAGTGACAAATCCCGCCTCGATCCTGTCAACCCAACAGATACTTTCGGAGATACCGTAATGCACCTTTATAGTCACCCGCCACGCGTTGGACGTTTGATACACCCAAGGCACTCCTACGGTAACCGGGAGTTACACGATCTCATGGTCGAAGGAAGAGATACTTGACATTGGCAAAGCTTCTAGCAAACGAACTATACGATCTTTTATGCTATGCTTATGATTGGGTCTTGTCCATCACATCATTCTCCTAATGATGTGATCCGTTATCAACGACATCCAATGTCCATAGTCAGGAAACCATGACTATCTATTGATCACAACGAGCTAGTCAACTAGAGGCTCACTAGGGACATTTGTGGTCTAAGTGTTCACACGTGTATTACGATTTCCGGATAATACAGTTATAGCATGAACAAAAGACAATTATCATGAACATTGAAATATAATAATACTTTTATTATTGCCTCTAGGGCATATTTCCAACAATGGCTGATTCACAGGAAGAGTAATTTAATGTACAAACATTGTCGACAAATGGAATGTAATGAAGAAAAGGATGGGCAAGATATCATTCAAACATATGATGCCTGGTTAAACAGGATGGCATTGCACATTTCACATATATTATGGCTGGCTAAAAGACATGAGACTGCATAATTCCCATATATGATATAGAAACTAAATAGGTGACATTACAGAACATGTCTAAACTAAGCAAATGACATATATGATGTCAAAAGTAGGCACTGCAAGGCAACATATGCATGATATGACTAACATCATCATGCCAAGGTAGAGCAAACACCTTGGGGGTAAATAGGAGTGGTCGATGGGCGTCAGAATCCACCTCGTAATGATATCTTCCTTTGGATTACAATGCGGAGAGGGGTGGGGAGGGTTTGCCATTGAACCCACCATGGAGCGATGTCTGCATGACATTGTATTGTCGCGCAAAACTCTTCTCTTTTTCTCTACATGTTCAGCATGACTGTTGGGGATATTACCACTAGGCGTGAACCGGCCTATTTGGGCCAGGTTAACTTCATTAGTAATGTAAGCAGATGAAGGCCCATGGCCTGTAGTCGGTTTAGAAACTGTAGCCGTAAACCGGCATGATATGTAAACTTGTATTGTAAGTTAGGAATAGAGGGATACCAACCGGGATACGAGTGTGAACCGGTTGGGACTCTATGGACCGACGGGCGTCACCCGTGTATATAAGGGGACGACCCGGCGGCGGTTCAAGACAGACAACGATAACTAGACTTAGGCTTTTACCTTCATCGAAGGGGCCGAACTAGTATAAACCCTCGTGTCTTTGTGTCCGCTTTAACCCCTTCAAGTTAACCCGTAGCGATGGCTCCACGACTAAGTCCTTTCACTAGGACATCTGCCGTGACAAATCCACGACAGTTGGCGCCCACCGTGGGGCTATCACACGATGGTTTGACAATCTTGGAGGGTAAGCTCAAAGGACTCGAAGGCTATGCTGTGGGCCGGATGACCAAGAGTCGTCGTGGCAAGATCTAAATCGACGACGCAGGATGGGGTCCCTAGGCCAATTCAATCGAGTACGGGTACCGGGTCCCCTTTGGTGGCGTACACGTTTTCATCGGCAAGATCGGTGAGCCTGGGCCTGAGCCGGACACCTGCACCGACCTCGTGGAGACGGCTCAGCGTGTGAGATTTACCCAGGCTAAACCGGCCGTGAAGCGTGCCTTCGTCGGAGTGATCCACGGAGGAGAGCGTGAGGACGAGTCAGAACACGGTAGCGAGACCGTCGTCTATTCCGGTGACGAGTCCTCGACCAGAGAGACCGAATCGCTATACCAGTTGCAAGACGACCAGGTTAGGGGCTGTTCTGATGGCGACAGTATTCCGGACCCCCCGAGATCAGATCAACCGGGTTGGAATATTCATGGCCGGCACACAGGCGGCGAATGACTCTTCGACCGCCGTAGCGATGCACTCCGGATCAGCAGCGGCAGCGGCAGCAGGGGCAGGAGGCCTTGTGCGCCCGCCGGTTCAAGTTCTGTCTGACCTGTTTGATGCACTAGCCGCGCTTATGGCAGAAGCCAATCCAGCAGATCAGGAGGCCCAAGATGCAGAGATTGCAAAGGTGAGAGAGCAGATCGTACAAGCCAAAGCGGATCTGGCAGCAGAAAAGGACAGGATGGCTGCAGAGCGGGCCGCTTTGGACGCCCAGGCCTATAAGCTCATGCTTGACCAGAACGCATCACAGGAGGTTTTGAAGCGGAAGCACAGATCACGCCTGCCGTTAGGGTTTGACCCTCGAAATCTCTTTCACACTTCGGGAGCTGGACCCAGTAATCCGCCGGGGTACCAGGAGGCAAACCGAATCGAGGCACCAGGGCCAGGGGCGACGGTCCAACCCTGCCTGATGGAACCTCCTCAACAGAACATTGTGTTTCCTCCGCCGGTTCAGACACCTCCGGGTCATTATTCTAATCCTATGGACAATCTTGTTGCAGCTGCTGCGCGATTAGAGGCTATCCCGGTCTAAGGGGATTCTCCATAGCGATAGAGACGCGCCGGTTAAGGAACTTCTCCGGACCGCACCGATTCAACAGAGGCATATTCATACAGCCGCGATCGGATTCCTCCACACCTCGCCCAAGCGGAGCTATAGCAGGTGCATTGATGAACCGCCATATCGAGCAACACGCGAGGCCGTGAAGCGCCCGTGGCAATAACCCGGCGGTGGTGTTCGCGATGCTCGGGATGTGGTGGACGGGCCCGCACGCGAAGGCCGAGTTAGCGGCAGTAAGCAGGCCAGCTTACACCGGTTTTCCCTACCACCTCTGCCGGGCCAGGCGTCGCATCCGCTTTGGGAGTGCCTTGTTTAGTCCCCGCTTTACGCAATGTACGCCTGCCCAAAGATTTCAAGGGTCCGCGCAAGGTGCCGAATTACACCGCTGATTTATCTCCGGAAGCGTGGGTAGAGAGTTATGAGATGGCCATGGAGATGCTAGATGTGGATGAGACCGCGTGTGCAAAGTACTTCACCATGATGCTTGAAGGCACGACCCGTACTTGGTTGAAGAGCCTGCCGCCCAATTCTATCAGCTCATGGGCCCAGTTGCGGGCCCGGTTTATCCAGAATTTTAAAGATACGTGTAAGCAGCCCAAGTCCATAGTAGACCTGGCGGCTTGTGTTCAGGAGGACGGAGAATCAACAACCCATTGGGTACGCCGCGTTTTGGAAGTCTTGCACTCGTCTGACAGAATCAATGCTGACTCTGCGATCTTAACCCTGGAGGGCAACTGTCGGTTTAAGCCTTTAAAATTGAAATTGGGGCGCATGAAGCGGTTTTGCAATGACATGGGAACTCTCATGGCCGCTTTAGTGAAGTATGCTGACTCGGATAGTACCAAGGATACCGAGACTGATGATGATGAAGCAGGGAAGGGAAAGAAGAATAGCAACTCCAAGGGGCAACAGTACAAACCGGCGAGTCATGGAAACGGAGGCAAGCGTAAGGCGGATGGCAGCATGGACTTTGTGGCTAACACTAATGCACAGGACAGGGGTCAGCGGCGCAGAGGTAAAGCGGCAAATCGTAATGGGGCTCCAAATCCTAACGCGGATCGTTTGAATTATTTGTTGAATCAGCCTTGCCCAAAGCACGGGACGAAGGAGGCGCCGACTAACCACCTTTGGAAGGATTGTTATATTATGCAGGAGTTCAAAAACTCTAATGCCTTCCGGTATGACCGTGGGTCAGGAGGCGGTTCAGGATCCGGTTTCCGGCGACCGAAAACTCCACAAGCGAGCAGTGAACTCTGTTGAACCGGCCGTACCATGTTACTTACGCTGGTCAGAGCAGCCTATCGTGTGGAGCAGGGAGGACCACCCACCCCGGGTTGACAATCCGGGCCAGCTAGCATTAGTGGTAGACCCTCAGGTGGGAGGTTATAAATTCACCAAGGTACTCATGGATGGAGGGAGCAGTATTAACATCCTATACTATGAGACATTCCGCCGCATGGGGCTAATAGACAAAGATCTCCGACCGTCAAATACGGTGTTCCATGGTGTGGTGCCTGGCAAATCAACATATCCTGTTGGTAAGATAGCCCTGGACATGGCTTTTGGGGACGAGCATGATTCTCGATCCGAAAAACTAACCTTTGACGTGGTGAAGATCCGGAGCCCGTATCACGCCTTGTTTGGGCGGCCGGCTTATGGCAAATTCATGGCGCGGCCTTGTTATGTCTACTTGCAGCTCAAGATGCCGGGTTACAAGGGGACAATAACGGTTCATGGGAGCCGTAAGGTTGATTTGGAGTGTGAGGAAGGTGATGCGGCTTATGCAGAGTCGGTTTGTGCCACGGAGGAGTTGAAGTATTATAAGGACAATGTTGATCCGGCGGACATGACCCCTTTGAAGAAGCCGACCACAGAGCATGATTCGGATCTGAAGTTCAAATCGGCAGCTGAGACCAAGCTTGTTGACTTCGTGCCCGGCGATTCATCCAAGCAGTTCACTGTCAGTGCCAACTTGGACCCTAAATAGGAAAGCGCTACCATCGAAGTTCATCCGTGAGAATCGGGACATTTTTGTATGGAAACCTTCTGACATGCCAGGTGTACCGAGGGAACTCGCTGAGCACACTCTTAGTGTGGATCCTAAGTACAAACCGGTGAAGCAATTTCTCCGCCGGTTTAATGAAGAAAGGCACAAAGCCATTGGAGAGGAAGTGGCCAGGCTCTTAGCAGCTGGTTTTATCATTGAGGTGTTTCATCCAGAGTGGCTTGCTAATCCGGTGCTGGTTCTTAAGAAAAACGGCACTTGGTGTATGTGTGTGGATTACACGGATCTTAATAGGGCTTGTCCAGCGGATCCTTTTGCCCTCCCCCGCATTGACCAGATCATTGATGCCACGGCGGGTTGTGAGCGTTTAAGTTTTTTGGATGCATATTCTGGATATCATCAGATCAAAATGGTGGTTTAGGACCAGGAGAAGACAGCGTTCATTACTCCCTTTGGAGCCTTCTGCTATGTATCTATGCCCTTTGGGCTCAAGAGTGCCCAAGCCACTTATCAACAGTGTGTACAGAATTGCCTGCATGAACAGATCGGCCTCAATGTGCACGCCTATGTGGATGATATTGTAGTCAAGTCAAGGCAGAAGGAGACGCTGGTGGATGATTTGAAGGAAACCTTTGACAACTTGCGAGTTTACAAGATGATGCTTAACCCGGCCAAATGTGTCTTTGGTGTTCCGGCAGGTAAGTTACTTGGTTTTCTTGTGTCTAATAGAGGAATTGAGGCTAATCCGGAGAAGATTACGGCCATCACCTCCCTGGCTAAACCGAAGTGTATCAACGATGTTCAGCGTTTGGCGGGCCGGATCGCCGCACTGAGCCGGTTTATTAGCCGCCTCGGAGAGAAGGCTATCCCTTTGTACCAGATGCTGAGAAAGACAAATCAATTCATCTGGAGTCCGGCTGCTGATGAAGCATTGGAGGACTTAAAGCGGCAATTAGACAATCCGCCCGTTCTTGTGGCTCCAGTCGACAAGGAGCCGTTATTGTTATACGTAGCGGCCAATGCTCGGGCAGTTAGCATGGCTATTGTGGTGGAGTGCAAGGAGGCAGGCAAGGAATATCTGGTTCAACGGCCGGTTTATTATATCAGCGAGGTGCTTATTGAGTCCAAGCAAAGGTATCCACATTGGCAGAAGCTGGTATATGGAGTTTTCATGGCAAGCCGGAAGTTGAAGCAGTATTTTCAAGGGCACCCCATCACAGTGGTCAGTTCAGCTCCCTTGGGTGATATCATACAGAACCGGGAGGCGCCTGGCCGGATTGCCAAGTGGGCTATAGAGCTTGGGCCACACGGATTGAAGTACGTGCCTCGGACGGCGGTGAAGTCTCAAGCACTTGTTGATTTCATCAATGATTGGACGGAGTTGCAAGCACCAGAAGAGAAGCCGGATCACGCATATTGGACTATCCATTTTGATGGATCCAGGCAATTCGAAGGCTAGGGGGCTGGAGTCGTATTAACTTCCCCACGAGGTGATAAGTTTTGTTATGTTCTCCGCTTAATCTTCCATTGTACTAATAATGCAGCTGAGTACGAAGCCATGCTCCATGGTATCCGGATGGCTAAAGAGATGAACTTAAGCCGGGTTAAGTGCTTCGGTGACTCGGACCTCGTGGCTCAACAGGTGTCTGGCACTTGGGATTCTAAGGACCCGCTCATGGCCGCATATCGTCGTGAGGTGGATAATATTGCGGGTCACTTCAAGGGTTATCAAGTGGATCACGTGGACCGTCGAAAGAATGAAGCGGCGGATGCTTTAAGCCGGTTGGGTTCTCAGCGCAAACCGGTCCCGCCTAATGCCTTTCTTGATGTGTTGCACAACCCGTCAGTCAAGCTCCCAGGTGAAGCGGATTTGGCTATTCCTGATCCGGAGGCCCAATTGGTGGCAGCCCTGCATGTCATTCCGGATTGGACAGTTCCTTATCTTGCGTACATGAACCGGGGAGAGTTGCCGGAGGATGAGATTTTAGCCAGGCAGATAGTCCGGCGATCCAAGTCTATGATGATTGTCAATGGTGAATTGCATCATTGCAGTGTATCAGGGGCATTTCAACGTTGTGTTTCTCCTGAGGAAGGCTGTGAAATCTTACGAGAAATCCATGAAGGGGATTGTGGTCACCACGCCGGTTCAAAGTCTCTGGTGGGAAAGGCGTTTTGTCACGGGTTCTACTGGTTGACAGCGCATGCTGATGCGGAGGACTTGGTTAAACGGTGTGATGGCTGTCAGAAATTTTCAAGGCGTGCTCATGTGCCGGCTCAGGAATTAAGGATGATCCCAATCACTTGGCCATTTGCAGCTTGGGGGCTGGATATGATCAGAACTTTTAAAAGATCCAAGGATAAGAAACCCCACCTTTTGGTGGCAGTTGACAAATTTACCAAGTGGGTTGAAGCGGAGCCTGTCAGCAAGTGTGATGCAGCGATAGCGGTGCAGTTCATCAAAAAGGTGATTTTCCGGTTTGGCTTTCCACACAGTATCATCACTGACAATGGTACCAATTTATCCAAGGGTGCTATGAAGGAGTTCTGTGATCGTGAGCACATCCGACTTGACGTATCATCAGTGGCTCACCCCACCCAATGGGCAGCGAGCGGGCTAATCAAGAAATCTTGCGAGGCATCAAGCCCCGGCTTATGGTTCCATTGCAAAGAACACCAGGATGTTGGGTTGAAGAACTACCATCTGTGCTATGGAGTATCAATAATACACCCAACCGATCCACAAGATACACGCCGTTTTTATGGTCTACGGAGCGGAGGCGGTTCTCCCTAGTGATATCCGGCACGATTCGCCTCGTGTGGCGGCTTATGTTGAAGCGGACAATGAGACAGCACGACAAGACGCTTTGGACCTATTGGACGAGGAGCATGATATAGCGGCTGCCCGTTCGGCGATTTATCAACAAGATCTTCGTCGCTATCACAGTCGCCGGGTTAGAACCAGAACTTTTCAAGAAGGAGATTTGGTGCTTCGACTCATCCAAGACCAGACAGATATGCACAAGTTATCCCCACCTTGGGAGGGACCCTTCGTGGTCAGCAAGAATTTGCACAATGGCTCATATTATCTGATTGATATTCGAGAGCATAAAGACTCACGCACATCAGAGGAGGAGACCAACAGGCCGTGGAACATAGCTCATCTTCGGCCTTACTACACCTGAGCCATTGGCTCTATCTATGTACATATTATGACAGTGTATATATTATCTTTGATATAATAAAGCGGAGCCTCACTAAAGCGAGGTCTCTGTCTTTTCTTATCATGCGTGGTTACATGGAGTGGTTCTTTTAAAGCGGCCTTGGTTTACCCTTGAAATTTGCTTTTTATATATCGGTTGGGGCCTTGGTGGCGTCTCAACCAACGCAACACCTTTTGATAGGCGAAAGCCACCAGATCACTGGGACATGGTCAAGTCTCGAACCGTCCACGGCTCTTGATCGGCCTAAGGCCACAAAATCACTTGGGGCTTGGTCGAACCCAACCATTGCCATGCCTTTTGATTGGCATATATGTCACGGTTTCATT
Organism: Aegilops speltoides; assembly: GCA_021437245.1. Classification (NCBI taxonomy): domain Eukaryota; kingdom Viridiplantae; phylum Streptophyta; class Magnoliopsida; order Poales; family Poaceae; genus Aegilops; species Aegilops speltoides. Next base: position 438,595,555 of record CM038142.1, read on the forward strand.
TGGGGACCTGGCTGACTTGAACCATTGTCACTCCTATTGGGGGCTTGGTCCTGTCCGACCATGGTAACACCATCTGATCAGCTCAGTATAGCATATCTTTTGCAAACGGTTTTTATCATTGCCTTTGCTTCCATATTTCTTTTATGGCTATTTCTTAATTTTCGTTGTGTTTCCTTTAAACCAACAACACTTTTTGCCGGTTCAGCTGATGGATTCGGTTCATTTTTAATCCGGAGCAATATGCCCGGTTTACTGTTCCTGTTAACATCATGGAGTAATAGGGGGGCTCATAATAACCCAGCATGGTTTACATGGAAGCTGTTTTATGCCCTTTGACTGTAGCGGTTTATAAAACCCCCGCTTCAAGCTTGGCTAAGCCAACTTCATGCCCAGCGATGGCAGGTACTTTGTATCTCTTATATGGTTATATACTTTACAAACATTGATGATATATATATATATATATATATATCCATGTCATAAACCGGCTGGCGGTATAACCGCCACCAAAGTTCAAGATTCTCTGATTGCAGGAAATATAGATTGAGGTTTTTCAAGCAAAAGCATCAGTACTTATGCACGAAGGCATATTCAAAGCAGAAGTATTGACTATCCTATTACAAGGCAACAAGGTGCCAAATAAGATCATTGTTATTTTGGCGGATCATCGTAAGGCAGCTATTCAAACCGGCTTCCGGTTCAAGCCTGCTCATCGTCCTGCGCCGCTTCAGCTTCCTCGTCTCTATCCATTGGCTGGAAATCAACAGTGGTCCAGTCAATTCCCATTAAAGCTTGAAAGACAGCCTCTTCATGGATCAGAGAAGACGGTTCAATATCAGGAGTGTAAGTATGCTTACGGATTGGAGGAATCAGATTCTCCGCTTCAAGGGTTGGGGCAGGCACTCGCTTATTCTGATCATTGTATTGAGCTTGATAATGTGTCAAGTCTGCCTCTTCGGCTGATTGACAAGCCAGAGGGCGCACTACACGGTTTATTGCCCTCAAATCATCTTCATTGAACTCAGAGCCACCTTCCTTCAAGCTGGGATACCCTTGGGCTGCCTCAACAGGATCGAAATCCGGCACCCATGCTTTTGCCCGGATCAGGGCATTTATGGCTCCGGTTCGAGCAGCGGATTTTTTCAGTTCTTCAATCCGGGCAGGAAGCATTGACAACCTATTAAGAGTGTCCTGGATTAAAGAGGGTGCCGGACTGTTATGAGAGGCTGTGGTGATGCTCCGCTGAGCTCCGGTATACAGTTGTTCAACTAAGGTATAGGCAGCCTTCAGCTTCTTCCGCACATCTGAACCTAAGTGCCCAATGCGTGTACCTGCAACAATACAGGGATGATCTCAAACCGGATTTATTATAGGCAAGCTAGAGTTGCCACAGAAACTAAAAGGAGCTTACCAAAGGTAGCAGCGGTCATGGAGTGTATTTGCCGCTTTACGGCGGTCAGCTCATCTACCACCGGTTTAAGGGCAGCTTCAGCATTTTCAGCTCTTTTTGTTAAAGCGGCCTTCTCAGTGGCCCAATCAGCCCGCTCTTTCTTGAAGCCCTCCTTCAGCTGTTCAGTGATGCTCAAGGCGCTGGTTAACTCTTCCCTTGCCTTATCTGTTTCAGCCTGTTGGGTTTTCAAGGTTTCCTGCAGATCAGTAATTCGGTCCTCTTTGACCCTTACTTCAGCCTGCATACAGACAGTACTTGGCTTTAAACAAAACGGTACAAGAATTTGAAGTATCAACCACATAACAAGTTATACGCTTGATACTTGGGGGCTAATGCACCTTCAATTTTCAACTATTACAAAGTCCCAAGCTCAATACAAGTATTCAACTTGGCACTTGGGGGCTAATGGCTATTTGCTCAATTATGTTCTGATGTTACAATCATTATTGGAGTCCCGGTTTAACTATGTTAAGTTGAACTGGCCCTTGGGGGCTATATTGACGGATTTTAAAGTACTGAGGATTATGCTCAAGTCCCGGTTTGAAGGAGGTTACAAACCGGCCCTTGGGGGCTAGGAGGATTAATACAGTGGCAGGAAGTAAAGAAGAAACACAAGGTAGTTACCTCAAATTTGTCTCTCATCATCTTTACTAGGCCAGCTTCACAGTCGCGGCTAGTATATAGCCGGTTCAAGTAACCAGAATGCAGATCTTGGGCACTCAGAGCAGCATATGTTTCTAGTTCTACATCCCATTTTCCTTTGTTCTTGGCAGAAAAATCCTCTTTCACTGTATGCTTTGTTAAAGCAACAGGATTCCCTGGTTCAAAGCGACCTACGCCGGTAATTACAACATCATCATCCTTAGACTCACCAGTTTGCGTTGGTGCGGTCGGTTTATCAGCAGGACTGCGGGATTTTTCAATCCGGACGGAGCTGGCAGGCGGGTCAGCAGAGACTGAGGTATTGATAGGCCTTTCCTCAGGAATAGCATCGTCTTGCAAAGGAGGATCATTGGGAATATCTTCATGAGCAAATGCTTCAAGATCTGGCGCTTTATCCTGTTCTGGGGGGACATCTTCTTCAGCCGCTTTGTCCAGGCGGGCCTTCTTGCTCGGTTTAGGTTTAGCCCTGAAACAAAAATAAAGAGTCAAGGAACAGCATAAGTTATTACACAGTATACCGGAAGCATATGTTCAGCCTAGCTTACCCAAGAACCGTTTTCAGTGGCGGCAGCTGAGTGGCCGATGATTCACCAGAGGATGAATGAGAAGTAACCTGATAATCGGAGTCGGACGGATTAAGAGGTTGACAGAAGAAACCCGCTTTAGGATATAAATCAATAAAAAGGTCAGAGACCTCGGAGCGGCATTTTTGAACCAGAGTGTTTGGTAAACCAGCGGAGGTAACTACCTGGCCACTGTGCCGGGTTGTGCGACGAGCTTCATGTTGCTGAGTCTTCATCAGAAATTTGGGATCCAAGTAAGCAAGAGGATGAGAAAATTTAACTTTCCGGTTTGCCTGGCGAAATTTTGGCAAAGGCAAGATTTCTGAATCGGAAGAGAGAATAGTTACCTCGTGCTTCAAGCATTGCTGGCTTGGCGTCCCCGACAAGTATCATCATCAATAAGGCGGTAAAAAGTAAGCCTAGTGAATCAAGTTCTACCTCAAGGTCCGGGTTACCCACATCATCATCAATAGCTGGATCAGATGAAGCGGTGGTTTTCCTTTTGTGAGCTGGCTTCTTGATAACCTTGGTCTTGGGCCGGGTTGACCGCCCTGCTTTCTCCGTTTTGTCTTGTGGAAGTTTCTTGCTCCAAAACGGATTATCACCCTGGTTCAGCAGTAATTAATGTCAGAAGGAGAAAGCACTAACAGGTTAAATAACAGAACAATAAAAATCTTACAGCTGGCGGTTTGTTGGTGGCGCAGTAAGGAAGCAGACCGGTTTGAGCGCAGAGGTGCTCCGGTTCATTCAACATCTTCTTCACAGAATCTGTGAGTTCATCATCAGAGAGTTGGATTTTAGTATGTCGGAGTGGGTCATCGACGCTATCAGTGTACTTGCACATCAAACCGGAGCGTCGGCTGAGAGGTAGTATGCTCCATGATATCCAACAGCGTGCAAGGTCTATTCCCGTTAAACCGTTGGCCAAAAAGGCTCGGAGCTTGGACAGTTGCAGAGCATATTTACTTCTCTCCTTGGCACTTAATCTTTGTGGAAAGGGGTGAGTGTTGCTGAGCCGCTCCGGATGGAAGCCAGGCAAGGGATTTTCATTGTGAGGGGAGGTGTCTTTGCAATAAAACCAAGTTGCATTCCACTCCTTGGGGTGAGTATGTAGTTTGACGTGAGGATAAGTGATCTCTTTTCTTTTTTGAATTGCCATACCGCCCAATTCAGTATTGGGGCCGTCAGTAAATTCAGTGCGGCGGTTTAAGTGGAAGCAGTCTCTAAACAATTCGACTAAAGGCTCCTCTTGAAGGTATACTTCAGAGAGAACTTGGAACTGACATAAGTTGGTGACAGAATTGGGGCCAATATCTTCATGGACGGAGCTGAAAATTGGCTAATACATCCCGTAAAACTTCAACCAGCGGTTTGAAGCCCCGGGCCAAATGATCTGGGAAGACCACAACCTCCCCCTCTTGAGGTGTGGGAGGACATTCATCACCAGGAACCCTCCAGTGGATAGTATCTTTGCTGTCTAAAGCGCCAATCAGGACTAAGTCATCCAGCTGAGTTTCTGTGACGCGAGAAGGAACCCAATTGCACTCATATACTTGTTTGGCCATGGTGAGATCTACAAGAAATAGGTGATTCCGGTTCAAGAATACGTTGGATAAAAGAAGGTGCTGATCTGAGCAAAGGTTAAACCGGAGGCAGTACACATAAACCGGATTTCTATGAAGTGGCATCATATGGATTCTGGCGGTTCAACAAGGGGACTAATGGTATATACCGGTTTACTAACTTTTTTCTATATTAAGTTAAACCGCCTTATCTAAACATCGGAAGCAATCGAAGTTGTGGATGGCTAACTATGCAAAAACAGGTTTCACAAGATCCTATTACAGCAGTGGATCTACAACAAGCTCAGAAAAACAGAAAATATTCAAAAGAGTGAGGCAGAACGGAAGTGAACCATTAAGCGGATATGTACGTGAGATCTATGGACTTAGGTGTGAAATTACAGGCGGATGCTAAAAGATTACTACTAAATAGAGCAGGGGTTCACAGATTCATTCAAGAGTCAGGGTACGAGTATGAACAGGCGACGAACACGGCACGAACATGAAACCCTAAGAACAGATCTAGGTCAAGAAGAGAAGAAGGCTTACTGGAAACGAAGAAGATGCGGAAGGATACCGCAGTACTCTGGTGCATTCAAGTTGATGCAGCAGCCCAAGATGATGCAGAGGTCGACGGCGGCGGCGGAGCTCCAAGGCTGGCGACGCGAGGAAGACGAAGAAGAAGAGACGAAGGGAAGAAAAGGAAATGACCCTTCGGTCTTATTTATAAGGCAACAGACGTAGGTCAGGCGCGCGAATCCAGGAGCTAAATTTTCGGAAGTGGAGCTAATGACCATGATATCGCAGATCTATTAATAAAGGAGGGCGTCATAAAGGATAGCTTCGTGATGACGTCATGCCGGTTTACAGCAACCAGAGATGATGACGACATCGCGGTTTACCAATTACCAGAAGATGTCCAAAGGCAAGATTTTGTGAAGGATTGACATGAACCAGTTCAAATCAATCTGGGGCCTAATGTTGGGGATATTACCACTAGGAGTGAACCGGCCTATTTGGGCCAGGTTAACTTCATTAGTAATGTAAGCAGATGAAGGCCCATGGCCTATAGTCGGTTTAGAAACTGTAGCCGTAAACCGGCATGATATGTAAACTTGTATTGTAAGTTAGGAATAGAGGGATACCAACCGGGATACGAGTGTGAACCGGTTGGGACTCTATGGACCAACGGGCGTCACCCGTGTATATAAGGGGACGACCCAGAGGCGGTTCAAGACAGACAACGACAACTCGAGCCTAGGCGAAGCTTGTTTGCTCCCTAGCCATCGAGATCACATCAATTCCATCACAACTAGACGTAGGCTTTTACCTTCATCGAAGGGGCCGAACTAGTATAAACCCTCGTGTCTTTGTGTCCGCTTTAACCCCTTCAAGTTAACCCGTAGCGATGGCTCCACGACTAAGTCCTTTCACTAGGACATCTGCCGTGACAAATCCACGACAATTACTGTGTACAATATCTGACATGCATACGAAAGAATATGGTGAGATTATGTATGGAGAGCATGCAGAAATTTAGAGTGATGGTAACAACCAGTGGATGGATCCAAAAATAATGATAGCAGGCTGATGATTGCTTTAAATTAATAAAAAGACAGATGATGATTGCTTTACTATTTGTCTCCCACCCAAGATGAACAACATAGGCATACCCAAGGTGAACCAGATATTAGACAGACATACTATTCATTGTTGCCTCGATATGTGCCCCACAACTAATTTAGAACTCAAGTTTTAACATTAATTTGGACCTAACTTGGGAGTCCAAGAGCTGAACAGGACGATAAGTAGCAGGTCAGTTTAAGCAATGCATAACATAAGCAGAAACAAAAGAGTGCGACCTCTCTTGTGGGACCGTGTACTCCTCGGGTTCATCTGCTGAATCGATGATGGTGATGCCGTTGCGGTGGGTGCCGGCGGCAGGGAAGGAGATCTAAGGCGGCGAAAGACGGTCAGGAGTCGTGATGTCTGGTTTGGTGGATGCTTCTGTCAATGGAGCAGCTCAGGTGAGGTGGACGACGTCGCGGCAGGAGCAGGATAAACCACACAAAGTTCCCTTCGACACATACCTGTAACTGAAGTAATTATGTAAGGGCTCATTTGGCTTGCATGATTCTTAAAACGCAGGGATAGGAAAACACCAGAATAGGATAGGAAAATGCACATGGTAAACAGAGCATTTGTAAATACGGGATTTCTGTCAACTTGGGTGTTTGGTTTACAGGAATTAGAAGAGCATAGGAATCCAAAGAAACATGGACAAAATAAAGTGAAACCATATGAAAGCGTGTACAGTTAGAATGTTATTCTGGCACTAATGCACTTGGTCTTGTTTTCATGCATAGGATTTTGAAAAGTAGGTCCAGGTGGATGTTTTGCTTCATTACTTTCAACAAAATGCATGAATAATTGAATAGTAGAGTGCCATTGGAAAATTCCCTATTGCTATGTTTTTCCGTTGAACGAAAATAGCCCTAATGGATCGATGTGAATGTATAGTAATAAGTGATGCAACAAGTGTACAACCTATTTGCCGTAGCCATGTCAGCATCATTGGGTTGGTCGCTGAAGCAGTTGAGGCAGAGGTGGCTGTCGGAGGTGTGGAGGAAGATCTGAGGAATTTGTAGACGGTGTCCAGGGCACTGCTCTGTTGTGATGGATCATTCTGTCGTTAGAGCAGCTCCGGTGAGCCGTAAGACGTCAAGGCTAAAGCAGCACAAGACAGACATCGTCAATCTCAAGTGGGATTCTAATAGCATCTCCAATAGATGATGTAAAACGGATGTAAAATTAACATCACCAAAAACCACCTGACTACAACAGATGAGGTAAAAACTGTTGACTCAACTTAATCTGTGGAAACTGAAATTTCATGTGGAATCAATGCTCTTGTCGAACCTAAACGCAATTGTAGCAGAGAGGCGTTAACATGTAGTTTAGGAGGGCTCAGTTCATCTTCAACTTGCACCCCGAGCTGCCACCACCACCGCCGAACCGCTGCCCAGCGCCGCCCGCCCTCAAACAACTCGCCACCGCCGCCCAGCCAGCCCTCTAGGCCCCCGCCCCACCACAACCCTAAGATAGATAGTGGGGTACCTCTCCGGTGAGCCCCCGTCCCCGCTGCGGGTGGTTCTTCCTTAATTCCGGCGAGCCCCCCAACCCGCGAAAATTGATCGACCTAAAAGTCGATTCAGTCAACTGAAGTGTGGCTTAATCGGATCAGAGCAGCAGTACGAGCGAGGGGGAGAGCAGCAACAATAGCTGGGCGAGCGAGCGAGCGAGCGAGAGCTGGAGCAGCAGCAGCAGCGCGAGCGAGCGAGCAAGAGCCGGAGCAGCAGCAGCGGATCCGGCTGGTATGGACGCCGCCGCCGAAGGGGCCTCGCACTGGGGGAGAGCCGCCGTGGAGATGTCGCCTGTGGCGCCGGCTTCAAGGTAGCCGCTCCATGGGGGTGCGGGATGGCGCACCGTCAGCGCCGGGAGGTCGAGTTAAGGAGAAGGTGCGATGCGATGAGTGTACAACCTCTTTGGTGGCGCCGAGTAGGCCTCGGCTTCGTCCGAGGAGTCGGTGAGGATGCTGTGGTTCTGGTGGAGCAGGTAAAGGCGGCGCTGTGGGGATGGATCAGCCACAATAGACGAGGCGATCGTCGGAGCAGCTCCTTGGGGGTGGAGGACGGGGCGGCTGAACCGGCAGGACGGCGAGATGGACGACGGATCCTCATCCGGGGAGGTGGACGGGGGACATCAAGCTGTTGCGGTGGACGACGTCGTCGGGGAAGAGGCTCCGGCTGGGCAGCGGTGACGTGGTGGACGGAGGAGGGTGGGGTTTCACGGCTGGAGCGGAGAGGTTATGGCGGCCTGGGATTTCGAATAGCAAAAAGGGAGCGATGGGAGGGGGTGAAGCATGACTTAGGGACGCGCTTGTCCAAAATGTAGGGTGTGTTACAAAAGTACCCCCCCCCCCCACACCGATTTGAACTAGCGGCCCTTTCGGCTCAGGGTTAGAAGGGGGATTTCGCGTGTCGAGATTTGGCAGCTGGAGGGATTTTTCGCGTGCGTTGTAATTTCGGGATAGCAAGGCGCGGGTTGTGAAGGCACCTGTTTTGGGAGCACGATATCTGAATTTTCGGGATATAACAAGACGCGGGTTGAATTTTAGGGACAAGCCTCACGTGTAGTAATATTGTACTTGTACGTATCAAATCAATTCGCACTTCCCCCAACCAAGAAGAAAACAAAAAAAAACTATTCACACCACACAAAGAGAGAGTCTTGCCCCGTTTTACTATTAAAATGCTATTCAAAGCTACTCCCTCCTTCCATCTATATAGGGCCTAATGCGTTTTTCGATGCTAACTTTGACCAAATATTAGAGCGATGATATATGACATGCAACTTACACAAAGCACACCGTTAACTTCATCTGTGAAATGTTCTTTAAATGATATATGACATGTCATGTACTATTAATCTTGTCAATAGTCAAAGGAGGTCTTAAAAATCTCATTACACCCTATATAGATGGAAGGAGGGAGTATGAATCCATGTTATGTCCGATTAAATTTTTTTGCTTGCTGTATAATGCATGTAACCTACTCATACCAACATTTTAGTGCATTCCAAATGTCTATACTACCGCTGCAATTTGAACTAAATTTGAATTCGTTTCTCTATTTCAATAAGAATCTACAATCATGATTGTTGCCAACTTCAACCATCATTCATGTATTACCTTAATAACACACAGATATGAACTATGTGTACTACGTGAACTCGAATTCTATTTTTTGAATACACTTGATGTTGATTCCAAATAATTGTACATTTGATGTACTAACTATATATTCATAATCTAGACCATGTTCCATAGGTACACCGTGTTTATCACACAAAGTATAGTGCCCCACCCCCTACATTATGACAAGTATTTAGACCTGAGTTGCAAAAGCCACACATTAGCCCAAATTATAATCATTGTTCTACATTATGATATCTTCTTCAAGTATCCGGATCCACTTTTTTATAATGAATTATGATCTTTGTTCGTCTTTTACACCTTCACGATCCTCTTCTATTTGTAGCTAGCTAGCGCTAGCTTTCTATCGTGCATGCACACGCTCGCTCCCCTCACACACCCTTAGCGTCTCCTCCATCGTGCACGTTCATTATTTCTCTTTAGGTCGTCCACCAGCGGTGTGTGTAGGCCCCCGGCTCCTTCTTTCTGGCACACACCGGTCGATATACCTCTCTAGCCAAGTGTGCCTACAACAAACACATATATACTTCCCCTCGTCTCTTCTCACCGTCCATGCCCCCATATGTCCAATACGATTCCACGCAGGTGCACACTCCCGCCCCTATTTTCATTAATCACATGCTCGCACACTCCTCCCCCCTCGACATGGTAGGCCTCTCGCACAACCTCCTAGCCACACCCTCCCCCCTGTCTGCCTCTCCGGACCATATTCGCTTCTAACACATGCAGGCGAGTATATGAACTGATCTCCCTACATATAGCCAGGTTGACTATAATTGCTTTCACCAAGCACCGATACACTTACCTCGCTAGTTATGTCTCTCCTTTCTCGGACACACGACGGTTGATCTTCCTATGTAGTTACACATGCTTACCACAACCATATCTTCTCCCTCATCATCCTTGAATACCTCCCGACCCGCCTCTCACACGCACACGTGCATAGACAGCATGACATCCCCGCCCTCTCTTATTGATATTGCACTCATACCCTCCGTTTGTCTAGCAGGCCTCTCCCACCATTTGTGACACGCCACTCCACCACCAACCCTCCGACGCTCTACCTTTGTCTTTTTCCCAACCTTATTCCTCTGCTACACATATCCATGGATGTCGATCGATCTCCCTCAATACATAGCTAGGTCTCTCTCCTTCCCCACACATATACTAGTCGACCGGTCTCTACCCCCCCCCCCCACACACACACACACACACCGATAGTCGAACGTTGTAGGTAGGTATCCATGCCACGGAGAAGAATCGCACCTCCGCCCTCTCAAACTCCAAAGAGGCCAGCCGCCTGTATCTTTGACGTGGGCAAACACAAATTCGATGGCACTCTTTATCGATTGCACAGCCACACACTTCATCCCTATTTTCAATTCTATCGATATCTCACGTCCATGACTCCATTTCACACACATTGCATATGTTATGTTTTCTGATTGAGATATCATCAACACATTGCCTCTGTTTCGCACAAACCATCTCTCTCACACCCACCCACGTACGTACCTGCACCTAAAGAAGAAGTGCACGCAGGACGCACGTACTCACTTCTCGTTCCCGGCCACACCCGCGCGGGTACACGGTGGAGTTCGTTTCTGTATGACAAGGCAGCCCACGTGATAACTTGACGTGTGTAGCGGTTGTTTACTCCAAGGAGGGTAGGGTACCACGCCTAGAATATAAAACGATTGCCGTGGGGAAAATGGAAAAATGGGTTTGTCTCTCCTCCCACCGTCTCACACACGGCCGTCGTGGCCTCTCTCTCAGCTTTGGTCAGTGATCCGGCCGCATCCCGTCTGCTGGTGGAAAGGGAGGATGTGCATCGTCTCTCCGTTCGACGGCGTTGAGGCAGCTCGTCCTGATCTGCGGTACCCGCCGTTCTCTCTGACCAAGCTCCAGCGTGGTAGGGCCTTCGCCACTTGCTCGCTGCGCAAGAGATGGGCAGATCCCGCCGCCGCGCCTCGTAGTAACATCCCGACAACCCTCGTGTACAGCTTCCTCCGCCTTGCTCCACCGCCCATCTTCCCACGTTGCTGCATGTGGATCTTCTTTAGTTGTTTGCTTAAATCGTATCTCGGCCGGCGTACTTTCCATCTTGCAATCTCGTCCTCAAACCATTTTTGATAAACCACCATGTGCTATCTTTCCCTTTTTACATGGAACATGCTTCTTTTCTGTCGGCGTATGTGTCTTCAACTCGTGTTATTGGGCAGTAATTGTTTCCTTTCGACCTCCTTTTGCAAACAGGGCTATCCATTTTCACCTCGTTGCTATTGCGACCTTTTGGTGAACTGCACAAATCACTTTTTTGAAGAGTGTTTTGTGCAGTTCCGCCAAAATGTCACACAGACAACATTTTTACATTTCCGTGGGACCACGGAAAGGGAGATTGGTTTTGCTATCCTCCTCATCCAACTCCGTGCCTAATCTTCTCCAACAAGAAGTTAGTCCTAAAGAGAGATCGTAGAGGTGATCGGCTTCTATTTATGTGTGTTATGTTTCATCATCTAGTTCCACTATTATTGTAATCACACTGACTAGATATCTTTGCAAACAGGGATGGTCCGCCCGATTTTAGTGGAGCTGCACAAAATGATCGGATTGTGGTGTCCTTCATACACCTCTTTTTTGGCTACAGAGCTGGGTGAAACTAGCTGCCGAGCAAAGAACACTGTGCCAAGGAAATGGAGCCATGCCTACGAACAACATCGATCAATTATATTTTTTTTCTTTATTTGTACACCTTCTCACAACTTTGTCTTCAGTTGTGACGTGAATATTGGCGCTGATCTGCGAACCATTGAGATGCATTAGCCATGGTAGTTTCATTTGTATTTGATGGAATGTTGTAACGAGATTATCTCGAGACAAGACACATGAATCCTAAGTAGAAACCTTTTTTTTCCTGCGGGAACCAGAGTTGAAACCTTCATAGCATCATAGTACAATTTCATCAAAATTACACGTACATATAAACAAATCCTGAAGGATTGATAGCAATGCCAGAAACAGTTCAACTTCGTTTCGCTGACATGTTGGACATCCTTCATCCGGCTCCACCTGCCATGCCGCAATATTGAGTGCACAACACAACTTCAGGGAAAGATTCACCCCGGTCGTTGCACCGCAGTAGTAATGACTAGTGAGCAGTCAAATCACAAATCCCCACCTTTGCCACAGTAAGTTGCTTGGACGAAGCAACCATCATTTCTCTGTTCCTTGAATCTGCTGGTACTCCCATATTCCCACAGTAACAAGTTGCTTGGGCGAATCAACCATCACTATATCCGCTCATGTGTGATGACCACAGGAGCTATCCATTTAGATTGCATGTTAAAAAAAATAAAGGTCGATAACTAATGCGGGGAACTTTCAAAAAAAACTAATGCGGCACCCTGGGCCAACGCGGCGAGATCGCATTTTGCACGAGAAATTACACACCATGTTTCGTAGACATGTGGTCCCGTTCCAACATATCAGTGAGACGACAGCGAGTAGTAGGAGTATTTCTGAACCGATGTGTAGGCCGGGGCGCCCCTTCATGAACCGTGGAAAACTGGCAACCGTCCATCGACTCTTCGCCTTTCCCTCTTGATTTGGAACGGTTGTCGCACGCTCTTCCTCTCCCTCCTCCATTTTCCTTTAGCCCTTCACCCTTTCTTCTGCCATTGTTCGATCGTCTTCTCCATGGAGGGAACAGGACGGAAACGACCCCGTTATTCTTGCCACGATCTGAAAGATGACGTGGTGGAGGAACTCATTGATTGGTGTGATGTCATCACCTCGGCTAGCATGGCAGGTTCGTTCAAGCCAATTCTCGACTCAACTAATAACATCAAGAGTCAAGGAGCGGTTTGATCTCCCTATCTTCTTCGCCGTGATCCTGATGACTGGCGCCGTCACGACGGAGGCCTTGCCCTGTGCAAGTTGATGCCGCTTGATAATGATACGTATGATGTTAAGATGCCATCGCTTGAGGGCAAGTTTTGGGCAGGCGCAAATGGAGATTGGGTTGTTTATATTGGGTCCAACTGCGAGTGGGAACTTGTGAATGTGTACACTCGTGACCGGGTTCCACTTCCCAAAATCTCAGCAGACTGCCCAGATGTTGAGCACACCCGTATTGTACGCATGTTCAAATACAATCATGGTGACTGTCTTCTATGGAAGATAGCAATTTATCGAGTTCCGAACCGCTCTTGGAATTACAACAACTATGAAGTTGTTGCTGTCTTCGACAAGCTTGTTGCCGTCGTTGCTGGTTTGACTCGATGGACATTGCTCAAAAATCAGTTTCTGTACACGCATGAGTACTGTGATGCAATTCAATACGAGGGCTTTGTGTTTGCTGCCACCACTCATGGCACTGTTTTTACATGGAATCGTTATGATTTCGGTACGTTTGTCTTCCACCGTAATTATAGTTGTTTCATCCACATGCATGCGGGTTAGCAAGTTTCCCTTTACTAATTAACCTTCTTCTTGTGTTTCCAAGGTCCTGTGAACATTCCACCACCTATACTTGAAGATTTTTATAACCAAGGAGGAGATGACGATGGTGATGATCACGAGCATGAGGACGAGCAGCGCCCATATACTCTTTGGCGCCTGGCAACTAATTCCGATGGATCACCTCTTCTCGTGTGTATACAGCCCACTGATGATGTTACTGCTAAGGAAGCATGTGTAGTCTCCCATGGTCGCACTCTCCGGACCTATTCCAATACCCGTTGCATGGTATTCGGGATGGATACTAGTGTGCTAGCGCCAACACCTTCTCCCCTGGCATGTAATTGATAGTCTTGGAGAAAACTCGCTCTTCCTTGGACAAAACTATCCGATGATGGTGAAAGGCGATCCAACTTCTGTTGACACAACATTACTAGCACCATTTATGAGAAGCAACTGTGTCTATACCTCGGACATTAGCATGGTTCCCTGCCCTGGTAATGATATAGTAGGCCGCTTCAGCCTGGATGATCAGTCCTGCGTTGGTCTCGAGATCGACAATAGATGCCCCGTCCCAGAGAATCACTTCTAGTTCAAAGCAAGCGTTTCCAACGCCGAGGAATGGTTCAGTTGAAGTTCATTTTATTGCTTGTTATTTGTTGTGTGGTGAAAACTTTAGTATTTATAATGTATCCTCGTTGTCGATGTGGGTTGATGACCTGTTGTATGTAATAAAATGATATGCCTGTGATAAACTTACTAAATTTATGAATGGCTTTCGAGTTGCTTCTGTGAGTGAGTGGTGCGACGAGGCAAAAAAATATTTTTCGAATACATAATTGTACGTGCATTGCAACAGGTTATCGGATGAGGCCAATCAACAATAGTAGTACACTATTTGTACTAGCTTCACATGCTTCAAGGTCAGGCGGGTGTGTTTTATCAGTAGCTATATTGTGCGTAACCAGCACCTCGAATCCTCGATACTAGTACTATATAGTAAGTAGTAGGAGTAGTAGGGTGGCATGGGCCAAAACAAGCATTCACGTCCAGGAGTACGGCACACGCCACCAGCATGACTTCCATATGACACCATATTTCTTGGAGTCCGTGCTAGAGCAATCTCTTTAACCTCATCGTTTCTCTAACTCAGCCATCGCGTGGCGGGCGAGGTGGGGGTTTGCCTATAGTCGGTTTCCTCAACTGCGGTCCCACTTGTAAGGCCAACTCCAACGCCCTATCAATATATGGATGTACTCTTCTTCCCAATACAAAACCTTACATCCATTCTACTCCCTCCGCTGCACAATACATGCCTTCTATTTGTCAAAATATATATGTATCTAGACATGGTTTAGTATACAGGTACATCCATTTTTGGACAAATGGAAGTCAAGTATTTTGGGACGGAGGGAGTACACAATAAAAATTTTAAGTTAGCACAACTAGTCTAATCCGAGAGCACAACCGAAGAATTGGTCGGGTTCTTCCTCCTTTTGCCGACCGCGGGACATCCAAAGATCCGTGTCGTGTCATGAAAGAAAATAGAGTGGTAGTTGAAGCCACGAGATGTGCATCTTGGGTTAAACTGTAAATAGAATCATACTACTCTTGAGTAACTCCAAAAGCGCCACCAAGATCTTTATTGATTTGTTTTCATCGCCAAAGACGCCGAGGTGAAAGATGTGCAGTTCGATGGGTCCTCTTGCGTTTTCACCGACATGTGGGGCCGCATGTGAGCAAACAGACGATGGGCTCCACGCGTCCGCTGGCTGACTGAGAAGATAGATAGAGGAGGGCTGAGCAAGGACTGCAGGAAATTTGTTCTACGTAACCAGCACCTTGATATTCGCGTGTGGTTGTTTATAGAATAAAAAAGGAGGTACCCCTACTTATGTTACTCCCACTACGCCTAGCCTAAGGTTAGTAGGTGACCGTGCGCTTGGCACTTCGCCTCTTCCGGAAGTTGATGGTTCTACAGTAGTGCTTCTAGCAATCTGACACCAAATGAACTGATGCACGTCCACCGCTTGTAAGCAAAAGTTTCTCCTCGTGCTGCGAGCCACCGCGCACGCGTTGGCGAGGGAGAAGGCGTAATCAAACTTCTCGTCATTCTGCGAGTTGACGAGACACATCAAAGTTATTTACTAGTAGTACGAGGGCTGACCATGTCATTGCTACCATCCCGTGCTCCGTCGTTGAGTACGTGCACTATTCATGTGCCATCGAGGAGAAAAAATATTGCGTAGGTGCCATCGAAGTGCATGAGTCACTTACGAAAAAGGTTTCCCCTGCTCCCCAAGACGACTCACTTACGCACTGCTTATCTGGTTATCTCCATTTTCTTGCGCAACACGTGCACCTTGATGCTAGATGTCTCACGTGTTGGGAAAAGGATGAACAAAGCTCACGTAAAAGAAAAGAGTTGAAGAGCATAGATTCCTGACGACCGAGGAGGAGCAAGGAACCTTGCGCGTTTTCCCCTGTTTTTTGCCGCCTGCCCATCTGTAAACAACTAAAAGAACATGAACTTTTCGCTAACCACTAGAAACAGTACATCAAGATGCTAAGTTGAAGATGTTTTATACTCCCTCCGTTCCCAAATATAAGTCTTTTTAGATATTTCAATAAGGGACTACATACGAAACAAAATGAGTGAATCTACACTCTAAAATATGTCTGCATACATCCGTATGTTGTAGTCTATTTGAAATGGCTAGAAAGACTTATATTTAGGAACGGACGGAGTAGTTTATATTGAATTATTGATAACCATGCAACAAGCCACGCATGTACACAAGCCAACGCATGCACATACTTGCACAGCATGGAGCACACAACGCACGTACACAAGACGTGTATGCACACACGCTCAGCCGCAGAATGCACGTGAATAACACATGCATGCGCACACACTCGGCTGCATGGAGGCGTGCACCATCCGTGGCGACGTCCGGTTCCTCGTGCTACGGCGAAGCTCGCACGCAACGGCGCATACGCATCTCTTGCAGCACCTCTTTACCGTCGTTGCTCAACTACTAGTCGGAGACGAAGACGACCGCAACCTCGGCCTTAGAGCTAGCACCGATGGAAAAACATGCACGCTGCATGCACATGATCACATACGGAGTGCCCACGACGTGGTGGTGGTGCGTCCCCAGTCGCCTCTACTCCTTCTGCGCACGTTGTCTATCAAGGCGGCTGCATGCTAATGATGATGTGGGTGAGATCTTCTAGGACTCAGATGATGACGAGGAAAATTATGAGACACAAGGTGACGTACACCGTCAAGGTCCACGGTCAAGGGGGTGCTAGTAAGTGCTTAGATGTGCTTAGAGGAAGTACAATAGAGCTGAGTCAGCGGGCTATAAGGAATAAACTATAGTATATTTCTGCTTAGTTGGAGGAAAGAGAAGAGGAGAGAGAAGGTAAACGGGCTCTTTGTGAAGAGACAGTTCTAGCACGTGCTCCTAGGCACTTTGTGAGAATGAAAGGTGGGCCACAGAACAAAAAAGTAGTAGTACACTCTTTTGATCTACTATTGTACATGTTGACTATAAGATGGGATGTAGATGACATGGCACTGGCTTATAGCCAGCAGCTGGCTATACTATTAATGCTCTTTAGATGAGGTGCTAAGTGCATTAAATGTCTTAGTAACTCAAGTCTTCAATGCATAGGTGTTTAGTTTATTGGTGCCACATCAAATTTTATGCCTACGTGGCAGGCTTAGGAACTATACATGGTGGAGCACTGGGAGAGGCCAAGGCTGGTCATAGTGGGGAGTAACCTGTACTGTAACATATTACTATGTTACTCTAAACATCTCTATAAACCGGAAAGGAGGGAGTAGTAACATAGACTAGTGTCATATGCAGAGTATGAGAGCACATGATATTTCCCCGTACGGACCAATCCCAAGTTGGCTTCTCGCCTACTTGGCCCAACAAAACCCTCCCCCCCTGCAGCGCTTCCCGCCTGGCAAGACCGGTGAGCCGCTGGCCCACATTGATGGCAGGTCGGGGCGACGTGACCTCTCATTGCTTCCGCTGTTGAAGCAGCACGCCGACCGAGGGCACCACCCGCTGCACGCCCGGCATTTCAGACTACACAGTGGATAGTAAATTTTAGAGCAAGTACTACAATTAGATGACATAAACAGGCTATAAGGATTTAAATATAGTATTTGTGCTTAGTTGAAGGAGAGATAAGAGGAGAGAGAAGAGGAGAGAGAAGAGAGGCGGATTGTAAACGTGTAGCTGGTTGTACTCCAACATACTTTGTGAGACAAAAGGTGGGGCCATTATTAATGATATTGTATTTATACTAAAGGGACTAACGGACGCCTTAATTACTCCGTTTTTTTAGAAAAACCTTGGTGGGGCTATTATTGACCTTTTTTGAGCTATTATTGACTTGGATGTGGGGTTTGGGGGCCAAAGGCCTACTATTATACTCACACGACCGACCTGACATGCTCTACCCTAGCCATCGTTGTATCATATGGTTTCGCACCATTCCAGATCTTAGCGCCGCCATGCAATTCTTCTCCAGCCCTCCTTCCGGCGTGCACCGCGAGAAGGAACAGCAGTCCTCCGAACCCCGCCTTTCGTGATCTTGTACGGAGAGGAGCGATCAGGTTTTGGGGAGCACACTCGGATCGCTGCCGGCGATGACGACTTCCTCAACGACAGCCTTCTTCCCGACCTCGGTAACCTCTTCATCAACGACATGAGTGACAACATCAACCACATCGGTTCGCTTCCCCAGACAGACAAGATGTGATTCTGTCCTCCTAGTTTAGTCCACATCATTACTTTGATGTTTGCAATTGTCGTCATGATCTATTTACTGCTGATTCGGATTAAATCTCATACTAAATTCTCATATATTCAACAATCCAATCCAAAAACCTGATCGCAGGCAATTTACTTCGAGTGGTTTTGCTGCGCTTTTGAAGCCGCCTACTTTTAAGGGGGTGCAATATAAAAGGTGGTGCACAAGAGCAGTATATTGGTTTCAGATCATGTACTGCTATGACGCCACTAAGGGTAAGCCTGAGGGCGATCTTAATCCTACACAGCAGGAAGCTTTTCAGAACATGGATACCCTCTTCAAAGCCGCCCTGCTGAGTGTTCTTGATGATTCCATTGTGGATTCATATATGTCGTTTGACAGCGGCCAAGACATGTGGGCTGCGCTTGAGGCCATGTTTGGGCCCTCGGGCGCTGGCAACGAGTTGTACGTCATGGAGCAATTCTGTGACTACAAGATGGTGATGAGCGCTCGTTGTTCAGCAGACTCATGAGATACTGATCACTCTCTAAGGAACTTGAGTACTTTAAGTGTGTGTTGCGGACAAATTTGTTCTTTGGGACCATCATTGCCAAGCTTCCACCTTCGTGGAACGATTTTGCTACTTCTCTGAAAAACAAGAGGCATGAGTTTTCTGTTTTGGATCTCATTAGCACTCTTGATTTTGAGGAGAAGGCGAGAGCAAAAGACACACGTTCTCGGGTCGCTGAGGAAGCTTCTAGTGCCCACATGGTACACGAGAAGAACTTCCAGCCCAACCAGCCCCAAAACAACAAGAACAAATCCCAGGGGAAAGGCAAGTTTGATGCAAAGAACAAGCTGTCACATTCTACCAAATTCAAGAAGAATTCTCATAACGGGAAGGGATACAGACCTCAATTTTGGTAGGACCGCACAAAATTTATATGGCTGCATCTACTAGCTTTAAGCTAACCTCATGGTGCTCCAGGTATTCCTACATTCGTAACTAGGTACAATGACCACCGCAAGATGAAATTAGCTTATTCGTACGTTGACTTGCTGAATGCAGTGCAGAACGATCCTGTCATGTGTGGAGGAGCAAACAAGCAGTGCAGCCGAAGGTGGAAATCAACTGAGGACTTATGAAATTATATGTAATCTTCCTCAGGTAGGTCAGTATCCCCTTCGTCCAGATGATCGTGTTTTGTCATGCCGAGCTATTGATATGTGCTACTGTTTTGCAACACCGTTTAAGTATAGCTACTGTTTTCCTATCTTTTCAGATTCAGGACAATGAATATGATATCAGGAGAACTACACAATATGGACCCATGTTGAGTCATCTCTATTGCCTCATGTGTTTGCTGCAAATGTGTCAGCATCAATTGCAAGATGAGGCAGCAAGCTAGCTGTGGAGTTGCCAACATGCTCAAAGTGCTCGCAACATTGAGTAGAAAAAAGCATGCCCAGGAAATTAATGCATGCGCAGAGAGGCCCTTTGCTCAGAGAAGCATCGACCGATTTTCTTTATTTCCACACCTTCTCACAGCTTTGTATATTGGTTATAGTATGGTGAATCATTGAGATGCATAGACATGCTGAACTTTTGTTCTTCTGAATGTTAGTTTAATGTGAGTGTCTGCATCTAGTACCGCATCCTCTAATTTGGTGGATGCACACAGAGAAAATAAATCTCCTTAATTTACTCCATAACTACCGTATTAAATAGGCCTAGTAACAAACCAGGCGCATGCAGTGGCCGGCGGGCACATGCATCCTGCATGCATGGCCAGTCAGCCAAGCCCATGCGCCAGCCCCAATGCAGCAACGCAAAAGAAGAGAGCGGTTCTTGGGAAAAGGCGAGTAGTTAGTGCAGCGGGCCTTATAAACACGAACAACTCGCTCTCCCGCTTCCATCTCCACACCCAATTCCCCCCGCTCCTCAATCTTCCTCACTCGTCCAGAAAACCCCACTCACCTTCTTCCTCCATCGTACAGAAAACGCCTACTCCTCTTCTTCCACTCCTACAGAAATCCCCATCCGTCCTTCTTCCCTACTCGCACTACCACTAGGCTCATCTCTGTCTACTCTGCTCAAACCCGTGAGCTCGGTGCGATGCCCACAAGGAAAATGGAGTCGGCTGGCCCTAGCGCCAAGAAGATGAGGCTCCCGCCAGCGGCGACGCCGGTTGTAGATCCCGCACCCGGTAGCGCGGGGAGAAGCGGCGAGCCCCCCCCCCCCCACCCGGATCTGAGGAACTGGTAGAATCTCCGGTGTACCGCATCAGTGATCTCCTGGGCGTCATCCTTGAGGAGATCATCTCGCTTCTCACCACCAAGGATTGCTGCCGCACACAAGTCCTCTCAAATCGGTGGTGCCCTCTATGGTGCACCGCACCCCTCGATCTCGACTGTCGTCAGATATATGTCCTTCCTGAATTTGATCTCATCAGTGCCATCGTCTCTTCTCACCAGCAGGGTCCTGTTCAGTGCCTCTACATCTCGACAAGCTACCTGTTGTCCATACCCGGCAAGGTGGACGCTTGGCTGACATCCCCTGAATTAAGAAAACTCCAGCAGTTTGAGTTCTACCATTACCACGAAAGTTTCATACCACGAACATACCAAAAATTCGTTCCCACACCACCGTTTTCCATCTCGCGGTTTTCCTCCTCTCTCCACACCGCCACCTTCGCCCGGTGCCATCTACCAGACGATCTGGTACAAATGCTTTGACTCCCACTGCTAAAAAAACTTTCGCTTGTGGTGGTTTATTTGTCGGAGGCCTCACTGCACAGCATCATCCACTCCAGTTGCCCTGCCCTGGAGCGCTTGATGATTGTTTTGGGAATAGAAATCGGTATCAGTTGTCTCCAAATAAAGTCGCCTCACCTTAAAAGCATTGGAATTTGTTTTAAAGGACAACAGCTCATCATCAAAGATGCCCCTTCACTTGAAAGGTTGCTCCTTCATAGTTGTTATACACCTTCAGAAATAATTGTCATATCTGCGCCCAAACTGGAGACCTTAGGTGTAATTCATGACCCGTTTCATAATCACAAGGAGTTGGTGTTTGGCTCCTCACTTTTTCAGGTACCATATATTATAATCTACACATTTGTCATCATATGCTGCATTTTTCATTTGTGCGCATAAGTTTTATATCATCTTGGAGTACACTTTGGGGACTAATATTATGTTATATGCTCAATGAAGAGTTCGTCCATTGATAGCCTATCAATGCTGCTGGATTCTGTCAAGATCATATATATATCAGAATGTATAGTTTTGATCTGGACATAATTATTGGCTTGCTGCGATGCTTTCGATCTCTGGAGAATTTATACATAGAGGTGATGATTTCATGCACAATGAAAGCCCGTATATATTGTACTAGAATTAACTGTTCAGCTGTCGTTCTTTCGACATACTCTTTTTTCAGACCTTAACTATTTTCAATCTTCATCTCTACTTAGGGAGAACCACATGGAGAAAAACATATAACCAATAGTTGGCATAATAAGCACAAGGATTTTCTCAGTTCGCATGACATTCGTTTGAGGACAATAACGATGGGACGATATGCATCCAACCAGGAAAACAGAAGCTTTGTCACATTCTTCCTGTTGAACGCGAGGTTACTATTGTCCATGAGGCTTAATTTTTACAGCAAGAGATTTCTCACGGACGAACATGTTGAACAGCAAAACAGAAGTTTCTGTGGACAAATGGGCTTCTAAACGTGTTTCGGCTTATATTTACAATAAGTTGTAGACATCTGAAATAATTTTTTTGCACAGGATGTTGATTTTATGGATCAGACCGATCCATTTGTTTGTGACTGCAAAAAAGAGTGGTTGGGTTAGATGTTACAATCATGTTCAATCTGGGTTTTGTCTAAAAAAATTATGAACAATTAATCCTTGGGCTTTTTGTACCATTTGTATGCTTGACTTGCATGTTGCCCTCGTACTCCCCTCCACCAGCCACTACACTGCCGCATCTTCCATGGCTGTTGTTCGTTCCCGTCTGAGGCCTTGTCGTTGTTCTCTGCCTTGGTTAGCTCGCTGTGCACGCCGCCGTCTGGCGTTGTCAACATGGTAAACAACCAAGAGGAATCTGGAGATGACTGTACTTGGAGAGGTCGACAAGAGGGACCCACTGTGGTCATTGCATTTTAGCAAGGTGTGCCTCGTTATTACAAGCCAAAAATACTTCCTCATAATTGTTTGACAACTAGGTTCCACGCCATTGTCAATGTAGTCAATAAACGAGAAAATTACACAACGAGCGGATAACACAGGGACCCAAAGAGCTCGCCCAGCTTGTTTTTAAGTTTTAGTGATGAGGCTCAACTACGCCATTGTCAGGGGGCTGTGGTCTGTCTAGCCCACGCTACGCTTTTATTAAGCACATGACGAGCCCGATTGATATATTTTTTCTTTCGAAATTGGCTAGCCCAGTTCTTTTTTTGGGGAATACCAAAACCGAGGCCTACTTGCTTTTCTCAGCCTCTGGGCTGCAAATCTTTCAAGACGAGGAGGGATGTAAGTAGTAAGAAATGGGCTTCCCTAGAAAACGGGCTATAACTTGTAAGAAATGGGCTGTAAATTTTTAGACCAAAGCCAACCGGCAATTGCATTAAAATATCAATTTTTTTCAGGATTTCTCTACTCTCTACTCTTATAAAAACCAAAGCCAACTGGCAATTACATTTAAATATCTTCTTTTCTCCCACAAGATAAACTACTCATACAAATGCATCTTCATGTTCCGTGCAACGAACGGGCATCTTGCTAGTTAAGATTCTAAATTTCATTCATTTTTTTGGCGCAGAATGGTTTTTTGAATTTTATTTTGATATAATTTTTTGAAAACTATTTTTAACGTGACTCGGAGGCCTCACCGCCCCCTACTACTCCCACTGCCGGCCAGGCCATCCCTCTACTCACCCACACCCATTGTTATTCTGCGGCAACGGCAGCCTCACCCTCGTACTCCTCTTCGCGTGGGCATCCACTGCTGCGCCTTCCTCGGCTCTGCGTCGTCCCCTTCCTAGGCCTCGCCGTTGTCCACCGCCGTGGTGCTCTCGGTGCGGCGTGGTCAATGTGGTCAACGACCGACTTCCATCGGAAGAGTACTGTGTGTGGAGAGGCTGACAGCTGGGTCCATGGCGGCCTCAAGGAAGTGCCTCTTATTACGCGCAAAATAATTATTCCTCCACCTGACAGCAGGGACCCACCAGACGGGCCACAAGTATTTCGCGAAAAAAATGTTTCTTCCCTGACTGCTGGGACCCACCAGCTACATCTTCGCACGCAAGGAAGTGCATCCGGGCAAAAAAAACCAAAACGATTCGCCCCCAGACTGCTGGGACCCACCAGCTACATCTTCGCAGGCAAGGAAGTGCCTGACAATCGGGACCCATCTGGTCGAAGCATACGTAGCGTTGTCATTCTGGTCGCGAATATGTACATACATACTGGTCGATGTAGAGGTGCGCACGTGTCGTAGTAGAGGCGCGCACATGTCATAGTAGAGGCGCGCACGTAGCATGTACACGTACGTATAGCGGTGAGGGTGCAAGAAATAAAATACGGTCACGTACGTACATACGGGCAGGGTCTCGAACGCCTACTCGCGCATACGTACATGGCTGGGTTGGAACGGAGAAACAACGTCGTCGTCGTGTTCATGGGGAGCCAACCGGCTGGGTCGGAACGGAATGCGTGGTCGTGTTCATCGGGAGGGCTTGGATGGAACAGGCGATGGAAACGAGGCCTGGCGTACCGCACAACGGAGGAAACGGCCTTGTTTCGACCGGCCACGTTCGAAACGGGATCCTGTTGATCGGGAGGGACCTCGCATACCGCAAAACGGAGGAAACATACCTCCTACGGTCGAAATGGGGGTCCTGTTGATCGGGAGGGGTGTGGCGTACCGCAAAACGGACGAAACGGACCTCCTACGGTCGAAACGGGGGTCCTGTTGATCGGGAGGGGTGTGGCGTACCGCAAAACGGATGAAACAGACTTGTGTTGGAGCGCTACGGTTGAAACGGGGGTCCTGTTCATCGAGAGGGTGTGGCATCGCAAAACGGACTCCACGGATCTCGTTCATCTCCACCGTCGACCTCCTCCAGCTTCCACGGGCTACCGTCGACCTCCTCCAGCCTCCACGGGCTCCTATTCATCCAGCCTCCACCGCGGCTACTCCACCGCCATCGCTCAACCACCCTCCACAGCACCCTCCACCGCTCTCTGCTCATCCAGCCCTCCACACCACGGGTCCTGTTCAACCACCCGCCCACGGCCACCCCTCCACCGTCTAATGTTCATCCAGCCCTCCACACCTCGGGGTCCTATTCATCCAGAGGCAACGCCACCACTCACTGTTCGTCCAACCCCCGCAACGCCACTGCTCGCCCAATCGATCAGCTTGATTAGCAGCGAGAGCGGCGAATCGCCCATCGGGTTCAGTTAACATCCATTGATCGATCGCTCGGGTTCAGTAACGCATAGCCTACAATGCAATCGCTCGGGTTCAGTTAGAGCCAACGCCTCCCACACACGCGCGTACGTGTACGAGAGAAATGCGCATCGCTCGGCCCCCAACCTCCCACCGTAACCGGCAACACCCCAAAATTTTCCTCCCCCTCGCTTCTACCATGGTTTTTTCCGTCATGGACGGCCCAAAGAATGTCATGCAGCTGTGTCTCCGGCCCGCCCAAGACGAAAAGCCCATTTTCTATCATGATTTTTTGTCATAGAAGTAGGAGCCCACCACATCTATGATTATACTGGGTTTTGTCACAATTATCGTCATAGAAGTGTCATATGTATGATAGAAAAAAATTTGGTTCAGCCCAAAATGTCACGGATGTGTCTTTTTTTGTAGTGCTACCTCTCCACATCCTCATCCTTCGTAGTGCTCGGAGAAGCCCTGCTGGAAACCACGCTGCTCCACCACCACCACGCCGTCATGCTGCTGCTGTTGAGTTGTCTTCCCCAACCTCTCCCTCCTCCTTGATGTATCAAGGCGCAGGAGTCGTCACCTAGCTGCAAGTGTGTTGAATGCGGATGTGACGTTGTTCGGCGCTTAGATCGGAGTCGACCGCAATCTGAATCGCTGCGTGTACGACTCCTCCAACCGCGTTCTTGTAACACTTCCGCATCGCGATCTTCAAGGGTATGAAGATACACTCCCCTCTCTCTTGTTGCTAGAATCTCCATAGATTGATCTTAGTGATGCGTAGAAAATTTTGAATTTCTGCTACGTTCCCCAACAGTAGTATCATGAGCTAGGTCTGTTGCGTAGATTCTATGCAAGAGTAGAACACAAGTAGGTGTGGGCATTGGTTTGTTCAATTTGCTTACCGTTACTAGTCCTATCTTGTTTCGGCGGTATTGTGGGATGAAGCGGCCCGGACCGACCTTACACGTACGCTTACGTGAGACAGGTTCCACAAACTGACATGCACTTGTTGCATAAAGGTGGCTAGGGGGTGCCAGTCTCTCCCACTTTAGTCAGATCGGATTCAATGAAAAGGGTCCTTATGAAGGGTACATAGCAATTGGCATATCATTGTTGTGGCTTTTGCGTAGGTAAGAAACGTTCTTGCTAGAAACCCATAGCAGCCATGTAAAACATGCAACAACAGTTAGAGGACCCCTAACTTGTTTTTGCAGGGTATGCTATCTGATGTGATATGGCCAAAAGAATGTGATGAATGATATGTGATGTATGAGTTTGATCATATTCTTATAATAGGAATCACGACTTGCATGTCGATGAGTATGACAACCGGCAGGAGCCATAGGAGTTGTCTTAATTTATTGTATGACCTGCGTGTCATTCAATAACGCCATGTAATTACTTTACTTTATTGCGAAACCATTAGCCATAGCAGTAGAAGTAATAGTTGGCGAGACAACTTCATGAAGACACAGTGACGGAGATCATGATGATGGAGATCATGGTGTCATGCCGGTGACGAAGGTGATCATGCCGTGCCTCAAGATGGAGATCAAAGGCGCAAGATGATATTGGCCATATCATGTCACTTTATGGTTTGCATGTGATGGTTGTCATGTTTACATCTTATTTGCTTAGAGCGACGGTAGCATACATAATATGATCCCTCGTAAAAATTTCAAGAAAGTGTTCCCCCTAACTGTGCACCATTGCGAAAGTTTGTTGTTTCGAAGCACCACATGATGATCGGTGTGATAGATTCTAACATTCGCATACAACAGGTGTAAGCCAGATTTACACATGCAAAACACTTAGGTTGACTTGACGAGCCTAGCATGTACAAACATGGCCTCAGAACACAAGAGACCGAAAGGTCGAACATGAGTCATATAGTAGATACGATCAACATGAAGATGTTCACCAATGATGCCTACTCCGTCTCACGTGATGATCGGACACGGCCTAGTTGACTCGTATAATGTATCAATTAGATGACTAGAGGGATGTCTATCTGAGTGGGAGTTCATTAAATAATTTGATTAGATGAATTTAATTATCATTAACTTAGTCTAAAATCTTTGCAATATGTCTTGTAGATCAAATGGCCCACGCTAATGTTGCCCTCAACTTCAACGCGTTCCTACAGAAAACCAAGCTGAAAGACGATGGTAGCAACTATACGGACTGGTTCCGGAACTTGAGGATCATCCTCATAGCTGCCAAGAAAGCATATGTCCTAGAAGCACCGCTAGGTGAAGCACCCATTTTCCCAGCAACTCAAGACGTTATGAACGCCTAGCAGTCGTGTAGTGATGATTGCTCCCTAGTTCAGTGCGGCATGCTTTACAGCTTAGAACTGGGGCTCCAAAAGCGTTTTGAGCAGCATGAAGCATATGAGATGTTCCAAGAGCTGAAAATGGTTTTCCAAGCTCATGCCCGAGTCGAGATATATGATTTCTTTAACAAGTTCTACAGTTGTAAGATGGAGGAAAACAGTTCTGTCAGTAAGCACATACTCCTATGTCCGGGTTACACAACCGTTTTTCTCAGTTGGGAGTTAATCTCCCAGATGACTCAGTCATTGACAGGATCCTCCAGTCGCTCCCACCTAGCTACAAGAGCTTTGTGATGAACTACAATATGCAAGGGATGGAGAAGTCCATTCCTGAGTTATATTCAATTCTGAAATCAGTGGAGGTGGAAATCAAAAAGGAACATCAAGTGTTGATGGTGAATAAGACCACTAGTTTCAAGAAAGGCAAGGGCAAAAAGAACTTCAAGAAGGACGGCAAGGGAGTTGCCGCTACCAAGAAATCGATTTGCCGGAAGAAGCCAAACAATGGACCCAAGCCCGAGACTCAGTGCTTTTATTGCAAGGGAAATGGTCACTGGAAGCGGAACTGCCCCAGGTACTTAGCGGACAAGAAGGCCGGCAACGCCAAAGGTATATGTGATATACATGTAGATGTGTACCTTACCAGTACTCGTAGTATCTCCTGGGTATTTGATACCGGTGCGGTTGCTCATATTTGTAACTCAGAACAGGAGCTGCGGAATAAGCGGAGACTGGCGAAGGATGAGGTGACGATGCGCGTCGGGAATGGTTCCAAGGTCGATGTGATCGCCGTCGGCACGCTGCCTCTACATTTACCCACGGGAATAGTTTTAAACCTCAATAATTGTTATTTAGTGCCAACTTTGAGCATGAACATTGTATCTGGATCTCGTTTAATGCGAGATGGCTATTCATTTAAATCCAAGAATAATGGTTGTTCTATTTATTTGAGAGATATGTTTTATGGGCATGCATGCCCCGTTGGTCAATGGTTTATTCTTATTGAATCTCAAACGTGATGTTATACATATTCATAGTGTGAATACCAAAACATGTAAGGTTAATAATGGTAGTCCCACATACTTGTGGCACTGCCGCCTTGGTCACATTGGTGTCAAACGCATGAAGAAACTCCATGCAGATGGACTTTTGGAGTCTCTTGATTATGAATCATTTGACACATGCAAACCATACCTCATGGGCAAGATGACCAAGACTCTGTTCTCCGGAACAATGGAGCGGGCAACCAACTTGTTGAAAATCATACATACTGATGTGGGCGGTCCAATGAGAGTTGAGGCTCGCGGTGGCTATCGTTATGTTCTCACCCTCACCGATGACTTAAGTAGATATGGGTATATCTACTTGATGAAACACAAGTCTGAGACCATTGGAAAGTTCAAGGAATTTCAGAGTGAGGTGGAGAATCAACGTGACAGAAAAATAAAGTTCTTATGATCAGATCATGGAGGACAATATTTTAGTCACGAGTTTGGTATGCACTTAAGGAAATGTGGCATTGTTTCACAACTCACGCCGCCTGGAACGCCTCAGCGTAATGGAGTATCTGAATGTTGTAATCGCACTCTATTGGATATGGTGCGATCTATGATGTCTCTTACCGATTTACCGCTATCATTTTTGGGATATGCTTTAGAGACAGCCACATTCACTTTAAATAGGGTATCTTCTAAATCCGTTGAGACGACACCGTATGAATTATGGTTTGGGAAGAAACCTAAGTTGTCGTTTCTAAAAGTTTGGGGATGCGATGCTTATGTCAAGAAACTTCAACCTGAAAAGCTCAAACCCAAGTCGGAAAAATGCATCTTTATAGGATACCCTAAGGAAACCATTGGGTATACCTTCTACCTCAGATCTGAAGGCAAAATCTTTGTTGCCAAGAACGAATCCTTTCTGGAGAAGAGTTTCTCTCAAAAGAAGTAAGTGGGACAAAAGTAGAAGAAGTAAGTGGGAGAAAAGTAGAACTTGACGAAGTACTGCCTCTTGAACCGGAAAGTAGCGCAGCTCAGGAAGATGTTTCTGTGGTGCCTGCACTGACTAGAGAGGAAGTTAATGATGATCATCAACGTACTTCGGATCAAGTTGCTACTGAACTTCATAGGTCCACAAGGACACGTTCCACACGAGAATGGTATGGCAACCCTGTCCTGGAAATCATGTTGTTAGACAACGGTGAACCTTCGAACTATGAAGAAGCGATGGCAGGCCCAGATTCCAACAAATGGCTTGAAGCCATGAAATCCGAGAAAGGGTCCATGTATGAAAACAAAGTATGGACTTTGACAGACTAGCCTGATGATCGGTGAGCCATAGAAAATAAATGGATCTTTAAGAAGAAGACTGACGCGGATGGTAATGTGACCATCTATAAAGCTCGGCTTGTCGCTAAGGGTTATCGACAAGTTCAAGCGGTTGACTACGATGAGACCTTCTCACCCGTAGCGAAGCTGAAGTCTGTCCGAATCATGTTAGCAATTGCTGCATTCTATGATTATGAAATATGGCAAATGGACGTCAAAACGACATTCCTTAATGGTTTCCTTAAGGAAGAATTGTATATGATGCAGCCCGAAGGTTTTGTCGATCCTAAGAATGGTAACAAGGTATGCAAGCTCCAGCGCTCCATCTATGGGCTGGTGCAAGCATCTCGGAGTTGGAACATTCGCTTTGAGGAATTGATCAAAGCGTTTGGGTTTATGCAGAATTATGGAGAAGCCTGCGTTTAGAAGAAAGTGAGTGGGAGCTTTGTAGCATTTCTCATATTATATGTGGATGACATACTATTGATGGGAAATGATATAGAACTTTTGGAAAGCATAAAGGCTACTTGAATAAGTGTTCTTCAATGAAGGACCTTGGAGAAGCTGCTTACATATTAGGCATCAAGATCTATAGAGATAGATCAAGACACCTCATAGGTCTTTCACAAAGCACATACCTTGATAAGATATTGAAGAAGTTCAATATGGATTAGTCCAAGAAGGGGTTCTTGCCTGTATTGCAAGGTGTGAAATTGAGCTCGGCTCAAAGCCCGACCACGGCAGAAGATAGAGAAAATATGAGTGTCATCCCCTATGCCTCAGTCATAGGGTCTATTATGTATGCCATGATGTGTACCAGACTTGATGTAAACCTTGCCGTAAGTTTGGTAGGGAGGTACCAAAGTAATCTCGGCATGGAAGACTGGACAGCGGTCAAGAATATCCTGAAGTACCTGAAAAGGACTAAGGATATGTTTCTCATTTATGGAGGTGACAAAGAGCTCGTCGTAAAGGGTTACGTCGATGCTAGCTTCGACATAGATCTGGATGACTCCAAGTCACAAACCGGATACGTGTATATTTTGAATGGTGGGGCAGTCAGCTGGTGCAGTTGCAAGCAAAGCGTCATGGCGGGATCTACATGTGAAGCGGAGTACATGGCAGCCTCGGAGGCAGCACATGGAGCAATATGGATGAAGGAGTTCATTACCGACCTAGCAGTTATTCCCAATGCGTCGGGCCCGATGACTCTCTTCTGTGACAACACTGGAGCTATTGCCCTTGCCAAGGAGCCCAGGTTTCACAAGAAGACCAGGCATATCAAGTGTCGCTTCAACTCCATTCATGAAAATGTTCAATATGGAGACATAGATATTTGTAAAGTGCATACGGATCTGAATGTCGTAGATCCGTTGACTAAACCTCTTCCACGAGCAAAACATGATCAACACCAGAACTCTATGGGTGTTCGATTCATCGCAATGTAACTAGATTATTGACTCTTGTGCAAGTGGGAGACTGTTGGAAATATGCCCTAGAGGCAATAATAAAATGGTTATTATTATATTTCCTTGTTCATGATAATTGTCTGTTGTTCATGCTATAATTGTATTGACCGGAAACCGTAATACATGTGTGAATTCATAGACCACAAAATGTCCCTAGTGATCCTCTAGTTGACTAGCTCGTTGATCAATAGATGGTTATGGTTTCCTGACCATGGGCATTAGATGTCATTGATAATGGGATCACATTATTAGGAGAATGATATGATGGACAAGACCCAATCCTAAGCATAACACAAGATCGTGTAGTTCGTTTCCTAAAGCTTTTATAATGTCAAGTATCATTTCCTTAGACCATGAGATTGTGTAACTCCCGGATACCGTAGGAATGCTTTGGGTGTACCAAACGTCACAACGTAACTGAGTTACTATAAAGGCGCACTACAGGTGTCTCCGAAAGTGTCTGTTGGGTTGGCACGAATCGAGACTGGGATTTGTCACTCCATATGACAGAGAGGTATCTCTGGGCCCACTCGGTAATGCATCATCATAATGAGCTCAATGTGACCAAGTAGTTAGTCATGGGACCATGCATTACAGAACGAGTAAAGTGACTTGTCGGTAACGAGATTGAACGAGGTATTGGGATACCGACGATCGAATCTCGGGCAAGTAACGTACCGATTGACAAAGGGAATTGTATACGGGATTGCTTGAATCCCCGACATCATGGTTCATCCGATGAGATCATCGTGGAACATGTGGGAGCCAACATGGGTATCCAGATCCCGCTGTTGGTTATTGGCCGGAGAACTGTCTCGGTCATGTCTGCATGATTCCCGAACTCGTAGGGTCTACACACCTAAGATTCGATGACGCTAGGGTTATAGGGAAAGTTTGTATGTGGTTACTGAATGTTGTTCGGGGTCCCGGATGAGATCCCGAACGTCGCGAGGAGTTCCGGAATGGTCCGGAGGTAAAGAATAATATATAGGAAGTGAAGTTTTGGCCATCGGAAGTATTTCGGGCGTCACCGGTAATGTACCGGGACCAGCGGAAGGGTTCCGAGGGTCCACCGGGAGGGGCCACCAGCCCCAGAGGCTTGGATGGGCCAAGAGTGGGAAGGGACCAGCCCCTAAGTGGGCCGGTGCACCTCCCACCAAAGCCCAAGGCGCAGCTAGGAGGAGAGAGGGGAAACCCTAGGCGCAGATGGGCCTAAAGGCCCACCATAGGGCGCGCCCCCTCTCTTCCCCTCTTGGCCACCCCTCCAATTCCATCTAGGGCTGCCGCACCCCCTAGGGTGGGAACCCTAGAGGGGGCGCAGCCACCTCCCCTCCTCCTATATATAGTGGGGGTTTTGGGGCTGCCAAAGACATGGGTCTCTCTCTCTCTCTCTCTCTCTCTCTCTCTCTCTCTCTCTCTTTCGGCGCAGCCCTACCTCTCCACATCCTCGTCCTTCGTAGTGCTTGGTGAAGCCCTGCTGGAAACCACGCTGCTCCACCACCACCACGATGTCGTGCTGCTGCTGGAGTTTTCTTCCCCAACCTCTCCCTCCTCCTTGCTGGATCAAGGCGCGGGAGACGTCACCGGGCTGCACGTGTGTTGAACGCGGAGGCGCCGTTGTTCATAGCTTAGATCGGAATCGACCGCGATCTGAATCGCTGCGTGTACGACTCCTCCAACCGCGTTCTTGTAACGCTTCCGCATCACGATCTTCAAGGTTATGAAGATACACTTCCCTTTCTCTTGTTGCTAGAATCTCCATAGATTGATCTTGGTGATGCGTAGAAAATTTTGAATTTTTGCTACGTTCCCCAACAGCCCGATCATTCACGGCAATGTTTGATGAGCAGTCCGTCTCCCTGTTCCTCCTCGCAACCTCCAAGAACAATTTTCACCCACGTACGAAAATACATGAATAAAAATAATGATCCCCTTGGATCAGCACGTAGGTGTCGATGTGATGATCAACCCTCCATCGCTAATAAATTTTCACGATGGAAAATCACATTTGATACACAAGATATTATCGTCCCTAACTCAAACGTTTTTCTGTATATTTCATAACTCTAGAAACAAACTAAAACTGATCCGATACAATAGGCGTAGCCTGGCCGTTATATGCCCAATGCACGTCCCTTCCAGCGAGCCAAATAACTAAAGTGAATATCTCATGAAACCAATTCGTGCAGGACTAGGACTAGGAAAGTAAATAGGAATCCTAACTAACCAAAGGAATGTAACTACACTAGGAAACTTCCTAATAGAAAATCATTTGTAATTACACATGCATGCATTTATCTATAGCATGTAGCGTTCCTTTCTTTTCTTTATTCCATGGGAACTGAAACGACCCAATCTTGATCCCTTGCGGTGGAGTTCTAAACGTGGGGGTTATTTCCTTCGATTTTGATTCTCGATTCTTTTTTGCTTGGACAATGCTTAAACTGCTCTCCCACCTGTACATCTATTTTTATCCCTTATTTCTGGACCGCACAATACTCGTATTTTTCCGTCGGCTACTCGATGAATTTTACATGGCGTTGTATTGCATCTTCTTATGGCCTTATCATATTCCAAAATAAATCTCCGTAAATTTTTATCGCGTTTGGACTTAGTTTGATATGGATATTCTACGAAAAAAATGAACAAATAGGAACTGGCACTGAGCACTAGATCAATATGTTAGTCCAAAAAATAATATAAAATGTTGCCAAAAGTATGTGAAAGTTGTAGAATATTGGCATGGAACAATAAAAAATTATAGATAGAGGGACATATCAACATCCCCAAGCTTAATTTTTGCTCATACTCGAGTAGGTAAACGATAAAAATATTTTTTTTATGTGGAATGCTAAATAGCATAATCTTGATTATGTAATCTAATCATGGCATGAATATTAAGACACGAGTAATTCAAAGCAATAGTCTATAAATTAACATAAACAAACAATTATGTATTTCAAAAAGATTCTAAAGAACGCTATCCCTACAAAATCATATAGCCTTGTCACGCTTCATCTTCTTAACACAAAATTTAAATCATGTACAACCCCAATGTTAGCTGAGAAATTGGTTCATATTTTTTAACGCACTTCAGCTTTTTCAACCCCCGCACAATACATGAGCGAGGGCTATGGACATAGCACTATGGATGGAATAAAATGCAGTGATATGGGTTAATAAGGAGAAGACAAAAAGGAAGATAGTCTCACATCGACGCGGCTAATCTACGGGCTATGGAGATGCCCATCAATTGATGTGAATGCAAGGAGTAGGGATTATCATACAAAGACCGTACTAAGAGTTATAAGTGTATGGAAGCTCAAACTGAAAACTAAGTGGGTGTGCATCAAACTTGCTTAGTCATGAAGACCTCGGGTATTTGAGAAAGCCCATCATCAGAATATACAAGCCAAGTTCTATAATAAAAAATACCAACTAGTTATATGAAAATGAAAGCATAAGAGACTCTTTATATGAAAAACATGGTGCTACTTTGAAACACAAGTGTGAAAAGGGTAGTAACATTGCCTCTTTTTCTTTCTCTCATTTTTTTGTTTTTTCCTCTTTTTTGGGGCTCTTTTTGCCTATTTTTTTGATATGGATATTCTGCGAAACAAAAAATATGCAACAAACATGAACTGACATTGGGCAGTGGATCAATATGTTAGTCCCCCAATAGATATTAAATGTTGCCTTCAAAAAATAATATAAAATGTTGACAAAAGTATGTGGAAGTTATAGAATATTGACTTTTTTGGAAAAGGAGGCTTGCCCCCGGCCTCTGCATTCGAAAGATGCATGCAGCCATATTATTAAAAGTCTCAAAGTATCAAAGTTATAAAAGTAATACATCTCACAAACAGAGTGAAGAAACATATTAAAAAGGTCAATAGCACAACCGATACGAATAGAAGGACAAGCTCCCTAGACTCCTATCATGTTATGCAACCGCCATCCAAACCGATTGAATATAGCCCGTGCTACCATCTCGCACTGGTTGCACCCAGTAACCAAAATCTCCCTGGAGTCCGTAGGAGTGAGTAAGGACCACGTACGGATCCATGCCGTAGCTCTAAAGATGACATGCAAGAAGGTTAAAATATGTTGCTTGTTAAAAATCATATCAATCCTACAGTTCCATATAGCCCACATAAGCAAACATATTCCAATCCTAGACGCAGTAGTATGTTCAACCCCAGCTAACCACGTCCCAAGTAACAATTCAATGCTAACTAGAGGAATGATGTTAAATGCTATATGAATCATTCGCCAAAGTAATTTCACGAGAGGGCAATCTATGAAGAGGTGTTGTATTGTTTCATCATGATCACAAAAACAACATCATGTACTGCCTACCCACCATCCCTTTAGCAAATTATCTTTGGTGAGGATCACTTGCTTGTGGACAAACCACATAAAGATTTTAATGCGCAAGGGAACCTTAACCTTCCATATATGTATTGATCTCGGGATTGGGCCAGAATTAATTAGATCCATATAAAAATATTTTATAGTAAACACTCTGTTTCTAGCCAACTTCCAGTGCAACGAGTCAGGTTGGTTGGATAATGGAACATCCATCAATCTCCGTACCAAGTGCATCCAGGAATTCCAATGCTCTCCAACTAATGATCGCCTAAACTGAATATTCAAGGGTACCACGTAATCCTCCTTACATTGCATAATATTATAGAGGCTGGGGTATTGTATGGCTAGTGGCATCTCCCCTAACCACGTATCCTCTAAAATCTTGTTGTCATCCCGTTGCCAACAAAGAATCTAATCCTACGAAAGAAAAAATCTTTTATTCTCATAAACCCCTTCCAGAATGGTGAATCAATCGGTCTCGCGGTGACTTGGGCAAGAGTTTTCGATTGCAGATATTTGTTGTGTAATATTTGTGCCCACATACCGGCAGTCTATACTGATAACCTATAAAGCCATTTACTCATAAGGCATTTATTCTTAATTTCTAGGTTTTCAATGCCGAGACCCCCTCGTCCTTGGGATGGAATATTGTATCCCAACGTTCTAGGCGATATTTCTTCTTAGCCTTATCTGACTGCCAAAAAAATCGAGATCAAAAAAAGTCTAGTCTCTTGCGTACCCCCTTCGGTACCTCAAAGAAAGATACCAGGAACATCGGCATACTAGTAAGAACTGAGTTAATAAGCACTAGCTGACCTCCATATGACATTAGCTTGCCCTTCCAACAACTAATTTTTTTTTCAATTTGATCTTCGATGCATTTCCACTCTTTATTAGAAAGCTTGCGGTGATGAATCGTATGCCCAAATAACGGAATGGCAAAGAACCTAATTCACAACCAAACAATTGTCTATATGTGTCTTTCTCCTCTTTGTCCCTACCGAAGCAGAACAATTCGCTCTTGTGAAAGTTGATTTCTAGCCCCGACAATTGTTCAAAGAGACATAAAAGTAATTTCATATTCCAAGCTTTTGCAAGGTCATGCTCCATGAAAAGAATAGTGTCGTCAACATACTGTAAAATGGAAACTCCCCCATCGACTAGATGGGGAACAAGTCCATCAACTTGGTCGTTCTCCTTACCGATAAGAACGGTCAACATATCCGCATATTAAATAAGAGAGGAGAGACTGAATCCCCTTCTAGTTTCTTTGAATGAATTTCATGGAGCGTTTCATGAAGGACGATAACCCCTTCTAGGATGTGTCTCTGAGGCATGAAAGCCGTCTGACTCGGTTGCACCACCGAATGGGCGATCCGTGTCAGTCTATTAGTACCCAATTTTGTGAATATTTTGAACCTCACGTTGAGAAGACAAATTGTCATGAAATGCTCGATACAAACCTCTTCTTCTTTCTTTGGCAATAACCTAATCATACCAAAGTTAAGATGAAAGAGTTCTAGGTGCCCGTTAAAAAAAATCGTGAAACATAGGCATAAGATCGTCCTTAATATTATGCCAACATTTCCTATAGAATTCCGCAGGGAACCCATCTAGTCCCGGTACTTTATTCGGTTTCATTTGCGGTATTGCATCGAGAACCTCTTTCTCATTAAATTGTGCAGATAGAATCCCATTCTCCTCTGACCGAAGCTAAGGGATATCTCCAATAATAGACTCATTCATGGAAACCTTGTTCTCTGCCGGAGGCCCGAATAGTTGTTTATAGTAGTTGGAGATATACGATTTGAGATTCTCATGACCCATGACGGTCCCTTCGTCCTGTTCAAGCTAGATTATTGTCTTCTTCCTATGCTTACCATTTGCAATCATGTGAAAGAATTGTGTATTGTCATCCCCTGGGACAACCTTGAGAACGTTAGCATGCAATGCCCATTTGAGCTCTTCTTCTCTAAGAAGAGTGCGTAGGCGTTGCTCAGCTTCGGATTTCGTGGCATGTTCTGCCACATCGAGCAAGTTCACTTCTGCTTTTAGGTCCAAAGCATCTATTAATTGGGTGAGTCTTTCTTTTTCTTGTTTGTAAATCCCACTCTCGTTTCTGGCCCAAGCCTGTAAAAATTGTCTTAGATGTCTAATCTTGTTTTGCCATCTCTCTATGCTTGTTCGTCCACTAACATGCTTCGCGCATTGTCGTGCTACGATGGCCATTAAATTCTCTTTCTCAAACCAACTCAGTTCGAAAGAGAAAGTGTCCTTGTTACCAATATTGTGTCGCGTCTCCCGAGTCTACTAGCAATGGTGTGTGGTCTGAGATCGCCCTCTGCATCGCATGCAGCGATACCAATGGGCATTTCTGTTCCCATTCCACACTAGCGAGCACCCTATCCAACTTATCGTATGTTGGAGTGGGTAACGTATTGGCCCATGTGAACTGCCTACCTGCGAGTTCAATATCCCTTAGACTGAGACTCTCGATAATCATGTTAAACATTAGGGACCAAGGTCCATCAAAGTTGTCATTGTTCTTCTCATCTCTCCTTCTTATAATATTGAAATCCCCTCCAACTAGGATTGGAAGTGTTTCATCTCCACAGATCCGTACCAGGTCAGCTAGGAAATCGAGTTTAAGTTCGGGTTGGGCTGTTCCATACACAGCTACCAGAGACCAACGGAAACCATCCAACTTTAATCTTACCCGAAACTTGACCGCAAATTCCCCCCGAACCACATTAATGACCTCTAGCATTTCACACCTAACCCCCAGCAATATCCCACCGGATCTTCCGATCCTCTAGGAGGTAAACAGTGCCAATCAAAATCAATTCCGTTGGACAAAGTTCCAAGGAACTGTGAGGTAAATTATCTCTTCCTGTTTTGAGAAGTGCAATAAAATCTAGTTTTTGCTCTATCAACGTCTCTACAAGGAACCTTCTTTTAGGCAAGCCAGCTAGACCTCTACTATTCCAAAAGATTTCTTTCATAGATCATCATGAAATTTTTGCTTAAGCTTAACCCTAACACTTCTCCGAACTGTCGAAGTAGGATACACCTTCCTTTTCCAGGATCGCTTGGGCTTATCCCCCTCACCCATCATATCCTTATTACCTGGATGACTCGAGACAATACCTTCCATCTCTAAAGGTTCTACATTGTCCTCAGTATCCGACCCTTCTATTCACCTTCGGCCTCCGTAGTAGGCATAAGATCATTACATAGGCTTTCAAGGTCTGATATCCCCAAATTTTTCATATCTTCCTCATTCGTGGGTCTAACGGCCGCGAGATTACGAATAATTTCAGAAGCCGGCTCAGCTTTTAAGTCCAAAAGGTCATTAACAAATTCCGCAGCTTCCTTCTCATTCGAACCAAGTGAAACTCCTAACTTATGGGCCTTATCGTTAATTAGAGAAATGCAAAAGTGAACAACTCTTATTAAAGGACATACCTGTAGTTGCCTCGACATCGCGAAGCTTGGCCGCCCTCATGGCACGCCCTAACTGCAAGTCGTCCGCGTCTGGTTGCTCCTGGATCCGGTTGCTGACACGCCTGCCAGCCGACACGCCTAAAGGTCAATGCATGTTGGCTTGAGTGTTGTTTCGAGTCAAGTCCGTGTGTTAACACATGCATGTGTAGAACTCAAGAGGCCAGTGTGCAGCAGATTGGTTGTACCACGACGCAATGTTCGGTAGCCAAGGCTCCCCCATGATCCCTAATTTGTGCACATGTATGTTTTTTTTTGTTATTATGTTGTTAACCTCTCAGATTTTAGGAAAAAAAATGCATGTATTAGTGTAACTTCAGTACTCTGAGTCATTTCCCCCCTCTAATCTTTGATTCCTGGCTTCGCCACCGGCTATGTTGCGAGGTGAAGCGTGTTGAAACAACCAACACTGAAGAAGCAGAGAGTTTGTTTGGACTTCTGAATCATTTAACTCAAAATAAACATCAGAGATTTGGATGTATTTTTAGTTATGTAAGGAGGTTTTTATAAGGATATACTATGACATGCTTGGTTTACAACTTTTGACCTTTTTGCAACAAGAAAAAAAAAACGTCTACACACTTGACATGGTGAGAAACATGGATATTTGAGAAAATGTGTTGTGTTCGTTGAGGGAAGGTAGTACAAAATAATCATCAGCATTTACAATATCAAACCAATACCATTACACCGTTGTGTGTAGCCTGTATCAATTCTTGGACGAGTTTAATCGTGCCCGTCTAAAGGTCAATGCCCTAGGGCCTTGAGTGTTGCTTGGAGTCAAGTCTGTGTGTTCACACATGCATGTGTAGAAGTCAAGAGGCCAACGTGCAGTCCATTGGTTGTACCACGATGCAATGTTGAGTAGCCAAGGCAGCCCCATGATCCCAAATTTGTGCACATGTATGCTTATTTTATTATTATGCTGTTAACCTCTCGGATTTTAGGAAAAAATACATGCATTAGGGTAACTTCAGAAGTTTGAGTCATTTGCCCCCTCTAATCTTTTATTCTTGGCTTCGCCACCGATTATGTTGCGAGGTGAAGCGTGTTGAAACAACAACAGTGAAGTAGCAGAGTGTTTGTTTAGATTTCTGATGCATTTTAATTCAAAATAAATCCCAGATGTTTGGATGTATTTTCTAATTATGTAAGTAGGTTTTTATAAGAATACTATATACTCCCTCTGTAAAAAAATGTAAGAGCATTTAGATCACTAAAGTATTTAGTTTACAACCTTTGACGTTTTCGCAACAAGCAAAAAAACCGTCTACACACTAGTGCACATTACCCAAGTCAAGAAGTTAATCTCTTATGATCTACTCCCTCCGTCTCATAATGTAAGACATTTTTTCACACCAGTGTAGTGTCAAAAAAAGTCTTACATTATAGGACAGAGGGAGTATTGTTTTGTGAGAAAACTTTCGATCTATTCCTCAAATATTAAGGTAGTATAAAGAATATACGTTCATGTCTATAGACCATCTAGCGACGACTACAAGTACTGGAGCGAGCCGAAGGCGCGTCGCCGTCATCGCATCTCCCTCGTCACAGTCAGACAAACATTGTTTTAGTAGACAACTGTCGTCGTGCTAAGACCCCATAGGACCAGCGCATCAGGACATCAACCGCCGTTGATGAAGAGAAGCATAGATGGAAAGAATCCAACCTACAGATACACAGGTGTAGACGAGTGAACAACGGATCCAGTAAAATCCACCGACCGGATCGGCTACAATGCAACTAGTCTCTCCAGTTTTTGCGGCTTGCTTTCATTTTTAAGCCATGCCCTTTTGACCCCTTGCCCACCTTGCACTTCGAATGTGCACCCACGACCACGAACCACTGGCTGGCTTCGTGTTCCCTGGCCATGCACATGGCCACACATGGTAATATTTGGTCTGACAGGGTCGAACAAGTGTTGCCCGTCCTCAGATTCTGTTCTCGCCTCTGCTGTTGTAGTAGTACATCTACGGAACTTTGTTCCCAGAGAAGGCAGAACTAGCGACAACTTGTCGAGTCATACCATGAGCCACGTGACGTCACCCCACATCGATCGAGGTGGCAAACCCATTCCCTGGCGATAAGATAATGAACCGATTCCGGTGGTTGGTGGCTCGCCGCGCGCGGCCACGTCTTCCCTGCCGCAAACTCACCCTGGCGAGACGCCACGCCGCGCGCCGACCCCACGTGGCTGCCACATTTCGCCGCCGGGCCGCGCACATATTCTCCGGCTACATCCGGGGCCGCAGCAACCCGGACCAGATCGGATCAGCGCATGCCGTGCTTACCTACCCTGTGAGGCCAGCCACGACCCTGTCGTCTGCCGAAGTTGCTTTCGACGGCTTGTTTCTTCCCCCGGACGACGCATCGGAGGACGCACGAGCAAGAGCAAGCTGAGATGGATCCATCGAGGACCCGGCGCTTTGGTAGAGCTGATTCGACGGGCATCGTCTAGTCCGCCGTAGGAGCCAGCGCCATTTTCTGGTACGTCATGATTAGCTTTCATCCATTATCACCCTTCAGTCACACGTCGCTCTCACGCGCACCATGTGGATCTCAGTTACCCCAGCCAACAAGCAAAGCTTGGCCTGGCCTTGTGGCTTGTGGGCGGTGTGAGCCGGCCGGCGCGGTAAATATCGGCGGTGCCGTACGTACTGCATGTATCGGCAGCGGCCCGAGGCAGATGGGCGCGACTCCGTAGGCAGGACCAGACATACAATACTGATCGGTGGTGACAGGTGACAGGGACATGGCGTACTTCGCCGTTTGCCTTTAAATAAGCCTTGGTCGAAGCGGGGCTAGACCAGAACCAGACTCCAGAGCCCTCGTAGAAACGGAGAGGCGTCGCCTTTCTAGCTAAGCTTAGCTACCTCGAGGAAATGGCCGCGGCGGCGGCAATGGTCATGCTGGCGGCGCTGGCGATCCTCGCGCCGTCGGCGCGGGGGCTCGACCGCGCCGAGTTCCCGCCCGGGTTCCTCTTCGGCGCCGCCACGTCTTCTTACCAGGTCAGTAATAAGTGGTGGGGCTTGGCCGGCTTCACGTCGTCGTCGTCGTACTTCTCTCTGCCATTCGTTCCCAAGGCCCAGTTGAAAGAGAGCAGCTAATTTAATTACCACAACGCATGAACTATGATCTCTGGTTCCAGATCGAGGGCGCGTACCTGGAGGACGGCAAGGGCCTCAGCAACTGGGATGTCTTCACCCACACGCAGTGTAAGCGACCATTCCCAAAACCCAATGGTTTTCTTCTTGGTTGTCTTTCTGTGATCCATGTTGCCTTTGTCTGATGATCCATGATGCTTAGCTTATGACAAGGTTGAAGTTGAAGACTTGTTAGCTTCCTGCTCCGCTGAGACATAGAGATAGTGATAGTTCATGAGGCCGTACGTAGCAATTCGGCGGTTAATTTACCATGTATGTTAGTACTAATCATGCGGCTGGATTATTTTACTGCCGGCAAATTATTATCAGCAAGACGGAGACATAAGCCAGCCATGTCCTAGTACAGCTAGACTCCAAAATTGTTAACCTTGAAAGATTCAGGTTTGAGTAGTGTGAGATCCCTAGGCCGGACATCGGAAAGATACGGAGGCCAGCACCCATTTCACTGTCACGGATGCAGGTGTGGCAAACACATCGATCGCCTTTTCCTCGAGTTTATATAACTTAGAAAGAAACGGCGTCGCCCTGGAGTATTTCCTTTCTCTTCCAAGTGGGATTTGAATATTTTGCTTATTCACTAGGTGTGGATTCTTATGAGACAGCGATGCCACATCTGCAGCAACACTCTGTGGATAATAATGCGAGTTTTTTTTCGAAAAGGAGGATTCTGTATCAAGCGATGCACACAACCATAATAACAGTACGAGTGGCCGTAGAATTTTTGTGCTTTATCCGTGTTGTATATGGCAATTGCTGTCGTGCGGATCAACTAACAGCAGAACAATTCTCGGATCTGCATATATTCTGAAAGAAGATCAGCTAACGCATGTGATCCTCTATTTTAAAAGTTAGACAAAAGCTTCTTTGCTCTGAAAATGTTTTGGTTT
Organism: Aegilops speltoides; assembly: GCA_021437245.1. Lineage (NCBI taxonomy): Eukaryota > Viridiplantae > Streptophyta > Magnoliopsida > Poales > Poaceae > Aegilops > Aegilops speltoides. Next base: position 438,638,326 of record CM038142.1, read on the forward strand.
GCTACAGCTAGGGAAATCAACGATGGACGGAACGGGGACGTGGCGGACGACCACTACCACCGTTACATGGTACAGAGTTGATTAGCCCAACATACAATCACTAGTAGTAGTACTTGTCATGCATCTCTTAATTTACTGTGCTTGCCCATGCAACCCTTGACACCACCTTGTTGTTGAGCAGGAAGACGTGGAGATCATGCATGATCTGGGTGTCAACTCCTACAGATTCTCGATCTCATGGGCAAGACTCCTACCAAGTATGCATGCTAACACGAATCAGTACAAAATTAGCACTAGCAAGTTTTTGCGGTTACCGCAGTTGCGTTGCTAATTAACTGTCGTTGAATCATCGTCCTCGTAGGAGGCCGGCTTGGAGGCGTTAATTTAGCTGCAATCGCTTTCTACGACCGCCTGATCGCCGCGCTCCTTCAGAAAGGTACGTAGTCTCACACGCCACGCCACACATCCGATCGAACGAGCAGATTCAACTCTAGCTAATCTTCAACGAGAAGTAATCTAAACGTATTGCTGCCAAAAATGTCAAGCAGGGATAGAGCCTTTCGTGACGCTGCATCACTTCGATCTGCCGCACGAGCTGGAGACCCGGTACGGCGGTTGGTTGGGCGCCGGAATCAGGTACGTGCATGCTACTCCTACTGGTTGCACATGCGCTGCTCCCTCCCTGTGACTTGACTTTAGACACGTTCCCGGTCTTTCTGTCTACTACGTTCCGAGCTAAATCAGGAATGTGCATGCGACTCCTACTGGCGCACATGCATGCTCTAATTAACTTTTGTTCCTTCACAGGGAGGAGTTCGACTACTACGCGGACGTGTGCTTCAAGGCGTTCGGCGATCGGGTCAAGTTCTGGACCACGCTCAACGAGCCCAACCTCTTCACCAAGTTCGCCTACATGCTGGGCATGTACCCGCCCAAGCACTGCTCCCCGCCGTTCGGGAACTGCAACAGCGGCAACTCTCACCGGGAGCCCTACCTCGCCGCCCATAACATGATCCTGTCCCACGCCGCCGCCGTCGACAACTACAAGAGGAATTACCAGGTGAACCCAACAGACTATGCTTTGTCGCTAACGTACGCTGAGAAGCTTACTTCCTTGGAACTTCTTTTTTTCGAAAAGAGGGGACATCCCTCGGCCTTTGCATCGAGTGATGCACACAGCCGTTTGTTTATCATATCAAAGTTCATCATCCGACCATAACAAAGTTGTCGCACATGACTGCCCGAAGGGTTAATTAAAAAGTAAAAAACGTAGGAAAATGAGCCTCATGCATCACAAATCCTACTAGCAGGCTGCCAACAAAATCGGTTGAACAAATCCCGAGAGACCATCTCCCATCGGTTGCACCCAAAGATCGTGGGCGCCCGATCCTCCTCCTTACGAAGTAATGACCATGTATGGATCCAGCTGGTAGCCTCGAAGATAACCTGCAAAAAGTTCGGAACTTTCGTTCTGTTAAAAGTACTATCATTACGAGTGTTCCGAATGGCCCAAAGTAAAGCACAAATTCTCACACGGATCTGAGACTTAAACTTGGGGTGCATCCCCCACTAACCAGTTTCCAAACATATTCGTACTACTCGTAGGTGGAGGTAGGTTGAAAGCTATATGGACCATTCTCCATATAGTAGCTTGGGAGGTGGGCATTGAAGGAACAGATGCTGAATCGACTCCTCATTGCCACAAAAGCAATACTTAGTGCCTCCTTGACAATCCTTTTTTTCAGATTATCTTTTGTCAGGATGACCTTGTGATCCAAATACCACATGAAGATTTTTATTTTCAGTGGGACTTTCATTTTCCATATATACTTGTGGTGAAAAGGTTGTCCATCATTGATGAGGTCTGTATACATGGATTTGACTATGAAGGCACCAGAAGTAGTCAACTTCCAACGGAATATGTATGATTCGTGTGAAAGGTTAACCATCATCAACCTTTCAACATTAACCAGTCTGTCCATTTGTCCCCGGTCAGTTGTCTTCTAAGGGCAACATTCAACGGTATGTGGCCCATCACAGAGGTAACGGAGACATCTTTCCGCTGCACAATATGATAGAGACGAGGGTATGACATGTCCCCTAGCCATGTATCTTCGCAGAACCTACTAGTTAGACCATTTCCTACAATGAACGTCCCTCTGCAAAAAAAATCATTTTTAACTCCCATAATTCCTTTCCAGAAAGGTGAGTCTGTTGGTTTTTCCTGAACCTTAGAGAGGGTGGTTGAATGAAGGTACTTATTCCTAAGTAATTCTTGCCAAACCCCGTCCTCGGTAAGTATCTTTTAAAGCCATTTGCTCAACAAACACTTATTTTTAATTTCAAGGCCTTCCACCCCAAGACCTCCTTGGTCTTTAGGGTGACAGATCACATCCCACCTTGTCAGGCGGTATTTACGCTTATGTTCCTTGGAACTGGGAGATCATTTCTCAAGACAAGAGACGCCTTTGCCTTAGTTGTTCTGATGCGTGTGTACATGTTAGGCAACACAAGGAGGATCGATCGGGATTGTGATCGCCATGAAATGGTATGAGCCCCTTACCAACTCCACGGAGGATATCCTGGCTGCAAGACGGGCGTTGTCCTTTGAGGTGGACTGGTATGTCCTTTCTTCTTTCACCTTCTATGCAACATGAAGTATGACATTTTTTTATGTTCACATTAGCTTTACAACAACAACAAAAATTGATACTACTATGACATTTTTAATGTTTCCTTTTCTTCTTCAGGTTTCTGGATCCAATATTCTTTGGTGACTATCCTAGAGAAATGCGTGAGATGCTCTCATCAAACTTACCAACGTTTACCTCTGAGGAGAAGAGGTTACTGCAAAGCAAGGCGGATTTTATCGGTGTAAACCATTACACGGCGATCTACGCCAAGGATTGCATCTCTTCTCCATGCGACATTAAGACCTACGAGGGAAATGCACTAGTCCAAGCTGTAGGCGAAAGAGACGGCGTGGCAATTGGAGGACCAGTAAGAATTGTTCCATCTGTCACCATCCTATACATTCTCTTCTTCTCTCTGTGACATGTCTGTGTATATGGTGATCAACCTTGCAGACTGCATTCCATGGTTACTACGATGTTCCGGAAGGTATGGAGCTGATCGTCAAGTATGTCAATCAGAGATACGAGAATACGCCTGTCTACATTACTGAAAATGGTGAGTGGCAAGGGGGGCCTTCAGGAATTGACAGTGCATTCAGTAAACTCCCTGGAGATTGAGAAGTTTCTAGTGCCTCCTAATTTGCTTCCATGGATTTTCAATGATCATGTGTTCTTGTACGCTTTATCTCAGGCTACTCGCAGTTTAGCGATAACAGTATGGAGGAGTTGATGAATGACGTTGGAAGAGTGAACTACCTGCGAGGTTACCTCACATGTATCTCTTCAGCGGTCAGGTAACGTGCAACCATTTGTGATCATCATGCACATTACACTGTTTACCAATGGATTCTTTAATAAACCATAAGCCTTCCTCAAAATAGTATACATTATTGCTAAATATTGCCATGGTAAACTCATATTGAAGCAAGCCCGTTGAAATAGTATGCCCCGAAAGAATGTTAATTCTTTTCAATTGTTACGTGCACCAGTAAAAAAAGAAAATTGAAGAAATAAGAATCAGTTCCTGATACTCTACATTCTAAATGTGTTAACTCTTTTTCTGACACAACGTATACCGGACCTGTGGCATGCTTACAGGAAAGGCGCAAACGTGCGTGGCTACTTCGTGTGGAGCCTCATGGACAACTTCGAGTGGGGTTTCGGTTTCACCGTGAGGTTCGGAATTTATCACGTGGATTTTGAAACGCAAGAGAGGACTCCAAAGATGTCAGGGAAGTGGTACCGACACTTCCTCACGGGCTCTAGGCCGGTCGACCAAGCGCAGACGCTGAGAGCAGATTCATGATACTTGCAACCATTATATTGTCAGATCCAGTTACCCCTGATATGAAACTGGCGGATCCAGTGAATATGGATAATGCTAGTTTGCTACACATCGTTCCAACACTTCCCTAATAGCGTCTTTGCCTACTATAGAAATGTAAATTTTGGATGTTGTAAAGGTATATACTACGTACTCTGGAGGTGATCATCACTTTGGAGTAATGGAAGGGCTAGGGGTGCATTGGAGCAATGCCTGTTCGATGTGGTGGACCGGGTTGTGGATTCCATCGCATGCGTGATCTGTCTTCAAATCATGTACGGGTGTACGCACTATTGACGGCTATAGCATTGCCCAATCAGATAGAGAGTAATTGCTTTCGTCCTGTTTAGTGAAAAATCATCCAGTTTGCAATGCTATTCATCTGGTTTCTTCAAATTTGTTTTGAAATGTATACGGCATGATTGGATGACCAGCTCTCGTATGAGTGTCCGTGGACTAGTCCTCACTGGTGCATGAACGGATATGGTGTCCGGATTGAAGGTCAGCATTGGAGAAGCCGTAAAGGCTAACTCTTGGAAGGCTCTTCACAAGTTAAGAGCATCTCTAGCAAATCCTGTAAAAGTTGGTACTACAAAAACCATTTGAGGTATACCACGAAATACTTTTACAGTATCGCCCAAGCTCGGGTATAAAATCTGCAAAATTCAAAAAAAAAACTTCACGCTAGAAATGTTCATCAACACCACAGTGCATAAATACGAAATGCATACTTCACGCTAGAAGTTTAACCCTAGTTAGATGGTGTCCTCACTTGTCAACGCCGAGGTAGTACTTCGCGGTCGTCTTGCGGAGCGCGTGGGCGAGGTCTTGCTCCTCCTTGGCGGCGGCAAGGCGGTTGGCGGCACCTTATTCTCCGGCTTCCACTATGTGCTCCGCCCGCTGCTCTGGCAGAGCCGGGCACAGTCCGGTGTCTGCTTGACCGCCATGGCTCAACGACGCGGCTGGTGTTGCCGGCCTTTGCGTTGTGTCGTGCCCGCTTTCTTGGAGGCAACCCGATGTGGCCGCCACGGCTTCCTGTGGCACCAAAGTGTTGGAAATATATCCTAGAGGCAATAATAAATTGGTTATTATCATATTTCCCTGTTCATTATAAATGTTTATTATTCATGTTAGAATTGTATTGACCGGAAACTTAAATACATGTGTGAATATATAGACAACACAGTGTCCCTAGTGAGCCTCTCTAGACTAGCTCGTTGATTAAACATGGTTAAGGTTCTGCAACCATAGACATGAGTTGTCATTTGATAACGAGATTACATCATTAGGAGAATGATGTGATGGACAAGACACAACGGTATGCTTAGCACCAGATTGTTTAGTTTATTTGCTATAGCTTTATTCATGTCAAATATCTGTTCCTTAAACAATGAGATCGTGTAACTCCCTGACACCGAAGGAATACTTAGTGTGTATCCAAACATTACTTCGTAACTGGTTGATCATAAAGGTGCTCTCGGTGATACAACATATTAAAGAGCTTGCAAGTAATGTGACTAATGAGTTAGCCACAGGATCTTGTATTACAGAACAAGGAAAGAGACTTGTTGGTAACGAGATTGAACTAGGTATGAAGATACCGACGATCGAATCTCGGGCAAGTAATATATCATCGGACAAAGGGAATTGCATCCGGGATTAATCGAATCCTTGACATCATGGTTCAACCAATAAAAGATCTTCATAGAATATGTAGGAATCAATATGGGCATCTAGGTCCCGCTATTGGTTATTGATCAGAGAGGTGTCTCGGTCATGACTACATGATTCCCGAACCCGCAGGTCGCACGCTTAACGTTGTTGACGCTAGAGTAGTATTGGGATATTTGATGATTGGTAAAGGAATATTGTTCAGAGTCTCGGATGAGATCCCAGACATCCCGAGGAGTCTCAGAATGGTCGAGAGGTAAATATTTATATATGGAAAGCCATATTTTGGGACCAGAAAAGGTGCAGTTTTTTCGGTATTGTACCGTGAAGCTTCTAGAAGGTTTCAGAGGATTCCGCAGGGGTCCGGAAGTCCACAAGTGGGTCTACCACGACCCAAGGGCTGGCATGGGCTGAGGGGAGGCGCCCTGCCTTATTGGGCTAGGCGCACCAAGTCCTCAAAAGCCCATGTAGCTAGGGAAGGGGAAAAGGGGGGATTCCTAGTAGGAATAGGATTGGACTTGGAGTCCAAGTCCTCTCCTCCTTGGCTGCGTCCTAGGGCTTGGAGGGGTTGTTCCCCATGCCCCTCCACCTATATATAGATGGGAGTGGGCGCCCCAAGAGGACACATCAAGCCCTTGGCACCTCTCTCTCCCGTTACTCCGTAGTTCCTCCGTCCTCGTTCTAGTAGCGCTTCGCGAAGCCCTGCTGAACTAGCTCCACCACCACCATCTCCACCACGTCGTCGTGCTGGTTGTGATCCAATCTACTTATCTACCTTCTCTTGTTGGATCAAGGAGGAGGATATGTTGTTCATTTTGAAGTGTAGCTCACAATTAGTGTTATCAATGATGTCATCCACAGGGCATCTATCCAGCAGTAGTGCCTCATCGCCCGGTGCAGAACCCACGCTGCTTCTCGGCATGGATGCATGGGACGGTGCTATCCAATGTTGGATCCGCTAGCTCGTGCCACTACAAAGACCCCCTTCCCTGGCTGATTTTGTTGATCTGCTGCTGTTGCCGCTGGAATTGGAGTGCCAACTCAGCGTGCGCTGATTCTAGGCCTTTAAGGCGTTTTGCTTCCTGCTTCCTCTGCTCCTCCTCCAGCTTCCTCTTCTTATCCTCCTCCATCTTCTTTCTCGCACAGCTTCTGTAGTCGGCGTTGATAACCCACAAGTGTAGGGAATGGCAACAGTTTTCGAGGGTAGAGTATTCAAGCCAAATTTATTGACTCGACACAAGGGGAGCCAAAGAATATTCTCAAGTATTAGCATCTGAGTTGTCAGCTCAACCACACCTGGAAACTTAGTATCTGGAGCAAAGTGTTTAGTAGCAAAGTAATATGATAGTGGTGGTAACGGTAACAAAAGTAAAGACAACAAAAGTAATGTTTTTGGAATTTTGTAGTGATCGTAATAGTAGCAATGGAAAAGTAAATAAGCGAGAACCAGTATATGGAAAACTCGTAGGCACCGGATTAGTGATGGATAATTATGCCGGATGCAGTTCTTCATGTAACAGTCATAACATAGGGTGACACAGAACTAGCTCCAGTTCATCAATGTAATGTAGGCATGTATTCCGTATATAGTCATACGTGCTAATGGAAAAGAACTTGCATGACATCTTTTGTCCTGCCCTCCCGTGGCAGCGGGGTCCTATTGGAAACTAAGGGATATTAAGGCCTCCTTTTAATAGAGAACCGGAACAAAGCATTAGCACATAGTGAATACATGAACTCCTCAAACTATGGTCATCACCGGGAGTGGTCCCGATTATTGTCACTTCGTGGTTGCCGGATCATAACACATAGTAGGTGACTATAGACTTGCAAGATAGGATCAAGAACACACATATATTCATGAAAACATAATAGGTTCAGATATGAAATCATGGCACTCGGGCCCTAGTGACAAGCATTAAGCATAGCAAAGTCATAGCAACATCAATCTCGGAACATAATGGATACTAGGGATCAAACCCTAACAAAACTAACTCGATTACATGATAAATCTCATCCAACCCATCACCGTCCAGCAAGCCTACGATGCAATTACTCACGCACGGCGGTGAGCATCATGAAATTGGTGATGGAGGATGGTTGATGATGACTATGGTGACGAATCCCCCTCTTCGGAGCCCCGAACGGACTCCAGATCAGCCCTCTCGAGCGAGATTAGGGCTTGGCGGCGGCTCCGTATAGTAAAACGCGATGATTTTTCTCTCTGGTTTTTTCTCCCCGAAAGCCAATATATGGAGTTGGAGTTGGCGTCGGAGGGCCACCAGGGGGCCCACGAGGTAGGGTGGCGCGCCCAGGGGGGCACGCCCCCACCCTCGTGGACAGGGTGTGGCCCCCCTGGTCTTCATCTTTGGCGAGGATTTTTATTGTTTTTTCTAAGGTGTTCCGTGGAGTTTCAGGTCATTCCGAGAACTTTTATTTTCTCGCACATAAAACAACACCATGGCAATTCTCTTTGAAAACAAAGTGTCATCCGGGTTAGTTCCATTCAAATCATACAAGTTAGAGTCCAAAACAAGGGAAAAAGTGTTTGGAAAAGTAGATACAACGGAGACGTCTCAACTCCCCCAAGCTTAAACCCTTGCTTGTCCTCAAGCAATTCAGTTGACAAACTGAAAGAGAAAAAGAAAAACTTTTACAAACTCTGTTTGCTCTAGTTGTTGTAAACATGAAAAGCCAGCATTCAAGTTTCAGCCAATATTATGAACTAACCATACTCACAATAACACATAGGTATCACAATTACTCATATCAATAGCATAATTAGCTAGCGAGCCATAATAATAAAACTCGGATGACAACACTTTCTCAAAATAATCATAACATGATATTACAAAATGGTATCTCGCTAGCCCTTTCTGAGACCGCAAAACATAAATGCAGAGCACCTTTAAAGATCAAGGACTGACTAAACATTGTAATTCATGGTAAAAGAGATCCAGTCAAGTCATACCCAATATAAACCAATAATCACGAATGCAAACGACAGTGTGCTCTCCAGCGGGTGCTTTTAATAAGAAGGATGATGACTCAATATAAAAGTAAATGGATAGGCCCTTCGCAGAGGGAAGCAGGGATTTGTAGAGGTGCCAGAGCTCGGTTTTGAAATAGAGATAAATTATATTTTGAGCGGCATACTTTCATTGTCAACATAACAACTAAAAGACGACGATATCTTCCATGCTAAACAGATTATAGGCGGTTCCCAAACAGAATGGTAAAGTTTATACTCCCCCTCCTCCACAAGCATCAATCCATGGCTTGCTCGAAACAACGAGTGCCTCCAACATTCAACGGGTCCCAGGGGGAGTTTTGTTTGCAGTTATTTTGATTTAGTTTGCATAAAGCATGGGACTGGGCATCCTGGATACCGACCATTTTCTCGTGAATGAGGAGTGGAGTCCACTCCTCTTGATAATAAACCGCCTAACATGGAAGATAAGGGCAGCTCTAGTTGACATATGAGCTATTCGAGCATGCAAAATAGAATGCTTATTTGAAGGTTTAGAGTTTGGCACATACAAATTTACTTGGAAAGGCAGGTAAATACCGCATATAGGTAGGTACAGTGAACTCATATGGAACAACTTTGGGGTTTAAGGAGTTTGGATGCACAAGCAGTATTCCGCTTAGTGCGGTGAAGGCTAGCAAAAGACGGGAAGCGACCAAGCGAGAGAGCGACAACAGTCGTAAACATGCATTAAAATTAATTTACACCGAGTGCAAGCATTACTAGGATATAATCTACCATGAACATAAATATCGTGAAGGCTATGTTGATTTGATTCAACTACATGCGTGAACATGTGCCAAGTCTAGTCACTCAATTCATTTAAAGGAGGATACCATCCCATCATACCACATCATAATCATTCTAATAGCATGTTGGCACGCAAGGTAAACCATTATAACTCATAGCTAATCAAGCATGGCACAAGCAACTATAATCTCTAAATGTCATTGCAAATACGTTTACTTCATAATAGCTGACTCAGGAACGATGAATCATCATATTTACAAAAACAAGAGAGGTCGAGTTCATACCAGCTTTTCTCATCCCAATAAGTTCATCATATCATCATTATTGCCATTCACTTGCACGACCGAACGGTGTGTATAATAATAAGAGTGCACGTGCATTGGACTAAGCTGGAATCTGCAAGCATTCAGTTCAAGAGAGAAGACAAGTAATATGGGCTCTAAATTAAATTAAAAAATCTGCATATAAGAGCCAGTAAGCATTTTCAATATGGTCTTCTCAACCCCCAAAGAAAGGAAAAGAAATAAAAACTATTTGCACGGGAAAGCTCCCAACAAGCAAAAGAAGAACGGGAAATATTTTTGGGTTTTCTTTTTAATTACTACAGCAAAGAAATTAAACTAACTATTTTTTTTTGTTTTTTCTCTTAAGGTTTATCAAACACACAAGAAGAAAGCAGGAAAAAAGAAAATAAACTAGCATGGATATTACAGTGAAAAAGTATGAGCACCGACATCTAGCAATGAGTGTGTGTGAACATGAACGTAATGTCGGTGGGAAATACGTACTCCCCCAAGCTTAGGCTTTTGGCCTAAGTTGGTCTATTGCCAGGGATAGCTTGGCGGATATCCGTAGGTGAAACTGGGGTCATACTGTGATGAAGAAGGCTCCGGCTGCCACTGGCTGGCAACCTCCTCTGGATCCCAAGAATAAACAGATAGTCGTGGAGGCTCGTCTTGTGGCTCCGGTTCCGGGGCTGGTGCAGGATTCCGATAGGATTGAACGGCTGCCCATGGAACGATGTGAGGACCTGCAGATAAGTTAAACAAAGAAGGGGTAGGCCAAGTAATAGTCTCAGGGTGATGTTTATCAAAGTATTCTTTGTATTTGAGCTCCCCTTCGCGACTCTTAACAAGAAAGTCATGCACTATCATACTCTTATAATCTAAATAAGCATGAGGCAGCGCTGTTTCTTCTTTCTCCTCATGCCTAATAGGTATTTCAGAATGTCCAGCTAGGCGTGAAGCATAAATGCCTCCAAAGATGGGGCCCTTAGTATGGTTCAGACTTAACCGTCTAGCAACAATTCCACCCATACTAACAGAGTTATTGCGGTATAAACCATGGAACAAAATAATAATATCAGGAATACTAAGGTTCCCACAGTTCCCGCGTCCAATCAAGCAACGACTAGCAAATAAGGCAAAGTAGCGTAAAACAGGAAAATGTATGCTAGTGATCCTTGCATCAGAAACCTCCCTGGTTTCTCCTACAGTGATAGTGTTAATAAAAGCTTCTACTTCGTTACGGTGGGGTTCATCTAAGGTACCCTCAAAGGGTATTCTGCATACCTCGCAGAATTCAGCTAATGTCATCTCTTTAACAATGTCATATAAATGAAATTCTACTGTTGGAGGTGATTTCTTAGGGAAAAAGTAGAAGTTTTGCACAAAAGTATTTGTGAGTAAGAGATACTGATGACGTTGGTCGTGGAGGAAGTTGGTGAGGCTGTCATTCTCAATCAATAAATAGAAATCTTCATAAATCCCAGCTCTCCTCAACAAGTCATTGGAAGGCCATTCACACGGCCGGACCTCCGCGGTGCGAGGCAAATTAAATTTGGGCTTCTGCTCTTCTTACTTTTGTTTTTCCTTAGAGCTTCGGCTCGACGAGCCCCTCAAAAGTCTCTTCATTATTTCTGAAACAATCTGAAATTTTTTAGTAACTTCCAATAAAAGTGAACCAACCTCAATAAAATTGATAGCAACAACTCCCTTAAGTGCCTAGAGCCTATATAAAGCATTAGAACTACTTGGAACCATATAAATTTGACATGCAAACTCAAGAACATGGTCACCTATGCAGCACAAATTTGCAATGAATAAGGCACTAGAACAAAAACTAATTGGACCAATGGAGGAGTCACATACCAAGGAACAATCTCCCCAAGCAGTTTTGCGAGAGGTGCTTTGAGCAAGGAGATCGAAAATCACAGCAACGGGGAATGGAACTCGTGCTTGAGTTGGTTTTTCATGTTTGTGTGAGGCAGAGGAAGAAGATGGGTGCAGGGATAAGTGGAGGAGGGCCACCATGGGCCCACGAGGCAGGGGGGCGCGCCCGGGGGGTAGGGCGTGCCCTCCACCCTCGTGGCCAGGTGGCAGCTCCCCCCGCGGTAATTTTTGCACAGTAAATTCTCAAATATTCCCGAAAAAATCATATTAAATTGGCATGGCATTCTGAGGACTTTTATTTCCGGGCTATTTTTATATTGCACGGATAAGTCAGGAAACAGAAAGAAAATACTGTTTTACTTTATTTCTACTAAATAACAGAAAATATAAAGAGGGTACAGAAGATTGTGCTTCTAGTTTCATCCATCTCGTGATCATCAAAATGAACCCACTAACAAGGTTGATCAAGTCTTGTTAACAAACTCATTCCGAATAATCACGGAACCGGAGAAATTTCGAATGACACTAAGTTACCTCAACGGGGATATGAAAATCCCCAATAATAAGAATATCATACATTTTCTTGACAGTAGGGAGAGGAAATTCAAACCTGCAAATATAATCGATGGAATTTTTCCAATAGAGTTGATACTATAAACTTGAGGTTGTTTTCTCGAAAAGTGTACCGTGTTCTCATTGCCATTAACATGAAAAGTGACATTGCCTTTGTTGCAATCAATAACCGGCCCTGCAGTATTAAGGAAAGGTCTTCCAAGAATAATAGACATACTATCATCCTCGGGAATATCAAGAATAACAAAGTCCGTTAACATAGTAACATTTGCAACCACAATAGGCACATCCTCACAAATACCAACAGGTATAGCAGTTGATTTATTACCCATTTGCAAAGATATTTCAGTAGGTGTCAACTTATTCAAGTCAAGTCTATGATATAAAGAGAGAGCCATAACACTAACACCGGCTCCAAGAACACATAAAGCAGTTTTAACATAATTTCTCTTAATGGAGCATGGTATAGTAGGTACTCCTGGATCTCCAAGTTTCTTTGGTATTCCACCCTTAAAAGTATAATTAGCAAGCATGGTGGAAATTTCAGCTTCAGGTATCTTTCTTTTATTAGTAATGATATCCTTCATATACTTAGCATAAGGATTTGTTTTGAGCACATCAGTTAATCTCATACGCAAAAAGATGGGTCTAATCATTTAAGCAAAGCGCCCAAATCCTCATCATCCTTTTTCTTGGATGGTTTCGGAGGAAAAGGCATGGGTTTCTGAACCCATCATTCCCTTTCTTTACCATGTTTCCTAGCAACAAAATCTCTTTTATCATAACGTTGATTCTTTGATTGTGGGTTATCAAGATCAACAACAGGTTCAACTTCTACATCATTATCATTACTAGGTTGAGCATCAACATGAACATTATTATTAACATTATCACTAGGTTCATGTTCATCACCTGATTGTGTTTCAACATCAGAAATAAAGATATCATTCGGATTCTCAGGTGGTTCAGTAATAGGTTCACTAGAAGTTTGCAAAGTCCTATCATTTTTCTTTTTCTTCCTCTTAGAAGAACTAGGTACATCAATATTGTTTCTCTGAGAATCTTGCTCGATTCTCTTAGGGTGGCCTTCAGGATTACAAAGGTTCCTGAGTCATTCTACCAGTTCTAGTAGCCACTCTAACATCATAATCATTTTTCTTACTATTCATTTCAGCAAGCACTTCTTTCTGAGCTTTAAGTACTTGTTCTACTTGAGTGGTGACCATAGAAGCATGTTTGCTAACAAGTTTAAGTTCACCTCTAATATAAGCCATATAATCACCCAAGTGTTTAATCATAAAGGTATTCTATTTTAATTGTCTACCAAAATAAGCATTAAAGTCATCTTGCTTAAACATAAAGTCATCAAACTCATCCAAGCACTGACTAGCAATTTTAGTAGGAGGGACTTCAGCTTTATCATATCTATAGAGAGAATTTACCTTCACTACCTGTGTCGGGATATCGGGAGGTTCTTCAGTAAATAAGTAATTGAGATCATATACTTCTTCAAGAGGCGGTAAATTAAGACCATGTATTTCTTCAATAGGAGGTAAATTCTTAACATCTTCAGCTTTAATGCCTTTTTCTTTTATAGATTTCTTTGCCTCTTGCATATCTTCGGGACTGAGAAATAGAACACCTCTCTTCTTCGGAGTTGGTTTAGGAATAGGCTCAGTAATTGGCTCTGGAACTGGCTCAGGAGGTGGCTCTGGAGGTGCCCAATTATTTTCATTTGTCAACATATTATTCAATAGAATTTCAGCTTCATCCGTGTTCTTTCCCGAAAAGAGAACCAGCACAACTATCCGTAATCTCTGGAAGCATCGTTAGTCCATTATAAAAGATATCAAATATTTCAGGTTTCTTAAGAGGATGATCAGCAAAGCATTAAGTAACTTGAGAAGCCTCCCCAAGCTTGTGGGAGACTCTCTTCTTCAATTTGCACAAAGTTGTATATTTCTCTCAAAGCAGCTTGTTTCTTATGAGCAGGAAATATTTACCGAGAAGTAATAAATCATATCACGGGACTTTGCACACAACCAGGATCAAGAGAATTAAACCGTATCTTAGCATCACCCTTTAATGAGAACGGAAATATTTTGAGTAAATAAAGGTAGCGCGATCTCTCATTATTAGTAAACAGGGCAGCTATATCATAAAACTTAGTAAGATGTGCCACAACAGTTTCAGATTCATAGCCATAAAAAGGATCAGACTCAACCAAAGTAATTATATCTGGATCAACAGAAAAATCATAATAATCCTTATCGGGAACACAAATAGGTGAAGTCGCAAAAGCAGGGTCAGGTCTCATTCTATCTCTAAAAGATTCTTTACTCCATTTAACAGCAGCCTCTTAAGTTCATATCTATCCTGGCAAGCAAAAATAGCTGCAGAAGATTCTGCATCAAAAAGATAATCCTCAGGAATAGCAGGCATATTCTCATCATCACTAACATCATCGTATTCAGGTTCAATAATTTCTCTTTCTCTAGATCTAGCAATTTGTTCATCTAGAAATTCACCAAGGGGCACAGTAGTATCAAGCATAGAAGTGGTTTCATCATAACTATCATTCATTGCAGAAGTGGCATCATCAATAACATGCGACATATAAGAATTCATAGCAGTAGCAGGTTTAGGTGTCGCAAGCTTACTTATAACAGAAGGAGAATCTAGTGCAAGGCTAGATGGCAGTTCCTTACCTCCCCTCGTAGTTGAGGGAAAAATAGTAGTTCGATCATCTTTCAAGTTCTTCATAGTGTCCAGCAGATATAAATCCCAAGTGACTCAAAGAATAGAGCTATGCTCCCTGGCAACAGCGCCAGAAAAAGGTCTTGATAACCCACAAGTATAGGGGATCGCAATAGTTTTCAAGGGTAGAGTATTCAACATAAATTTATTGATTTGACACAAGGGGAGCCAAAGAATATTCTCAAGTATTAGCAGCTGAGTTGTCAATTCAACCACACCTGGAAACTTAGTATCTGCAGCAAAGTGTTTAGTAGCAAAGTAATATGATAGTGGTGGTAACGGTAACAAAAGTAAAGACAGCAAAAGTAATGTTTTGGTATTTTGTAGTGATTATAATGAGAGTAACGGAAAAGTAAATAAGCGAGAACCAGATATGGAAAACTCGAGGCACCGGATTAGTGATGGATAATTATGCGGATGCAGTTCGTCATGTAATGATCATAACATAGGGTGACACAGAACTAGCTCCAGTTCATCAATGTAATGTAGGCATGTATTCGTATATAGTCATACGTGCTTATGGAAAAGAACTTGCATGACATCTTTTGTCCTACCCTCCCGTGGCAGCGGGTCCTATTGGAAACTAAGGGATATTAAGGCCTCCTTTTAATAGAGAACGGAACAAAGCATTAGCACATAGTGAATACATGAACTCCTCAAACTATGGTCATCACCGGGAGTGGTCCCGATTATTGTCACTTCGGGGTTGCCGGATCATCACACATAGTAGGTGACTATAGACTTGCAAGATAGGATCAAGAACACACATATATTCATGAAAACATAATAGGTTCAGATATGAAATCATGGCACTCAGGCCCTAGTGACAAGCATTAAGCATAGCTAAGTCATAGCAACATCAATCTCAGAACATAATGGATACTAGGGATCAAACCCTAACAAAACTAACTCGATTACATGATAAATCTCATCCAACCCATCACCGTCCAGCAAGCCTATGATGCAATTACTCACGCACGGCGGTGAGCATCATGAAATTGGTGATGGAGGATGGTTCATGATGACGACGGCGACGAATGCCCCTCTCCGGAGCCCCGAACGGACTCCAGATCAGCCCTCCCGAGAGAGATTAGGGCTTGGCGGTGGCTCCGTATCGTAAAACGCGATGATTTCTTCTCTCTGATTTTTTCGCCCTGAAAGCCAATATATGGAGTTGGAGTTGGCGTCGGAGGGCCACCAGGGGGCCCACGAGGTAGTTGGGCGCGCCCAGGGGCGCCACCCTCGTGGACAGGGTGTGGGACCCCTGGTCTTCATCTTTGGCGAGGATTTTTTATTGTTTCTTCTAAGGTGTTCCGTGGAGTTTCAGGTCATTCCGAGAACTTTTATTTTCTGCACATAAAACAACACCATGGCAATTCTGCTGAAAACAGCGTCAGTCCGGGTTAGTTCCATTCAAATCATACAAGTTAGAGTCCAAAACAAGGGCAAAAGTGTTTGGAAAAGTAGATACGACGGAGATGTATCAAGCGTTCCAGTCCGCAAACCCATCATACCACGGAACATCGCCTTTGCCTCGTGTTCTTCCCAGGTGTTCATGATTTCCAAGGGCGCATGTAAGCTCGTCGTTCTCTCTGTTGGGCGTGAACACCCCCATTCGAGCCTCTTCTATTGCAACAAGTAATTTGAGGTCGGCTCCTTTAATACTTGCCTTCTTCAAAACCTGGCCTGTCTTTGGGTTCAACACCCCCCATGTGCATAGAACCAAGTCCTGCACCTGGAGGGGGGGGGGTGGCATCTCAATGTAACTGGACTGACCCCTGCATCCACCATCTCTTGCTCAACCTTATCCCACTAAGGTTGGGCCACCACGTAGCCACCTGGCCCCAGCCTATTGTAATGCTCCTTTTGGCGGCATTGATCATGTTTATTCTCGACCGTTCCTTAGCTAATTCCGATTCCTTGAATTTCACGAAAGCTGGCCAGTGGTCCCTTTGCTTCTCCAGTGTTCCTGTGAATTCTGGAGTCTTCTTTCCTCCTTTGACGTACTTGGCCCATATAGTTTTCTTGTGGTTGTTGTATGCAACCGCCATCTTCCTAAGAGCAGCGTCCTAGACTTTCTGTACATCTGCATCTGTGAAATGATCTGGTAGGGTGAAATGTGACATGAAAGATTCCCAATGCAGTTTTTTTGCTCTATCATCAACAAAAGTAAGATCTGGACGTTGCTTTGCTGACTTTTTCCATTCTTAAATGGAGATCAGGATTTGGTCCTTCACAATAACTCCGCACTGATGAACAAACTTGCCCGCATTCTTTTAGGCTCGATAGGTTTGCCATTATGTTTGATGGCATTGATGTTATACTTTACGCCTTCCTTCAACTTTTTGGCCGGCCTCACACTGTCCTACTGATACGTCTCCAACATATCTATAATTTTTGAATTGTTCCATGCTATTATATTACCTGTTTTGGATGTTTATGGGTTTTACTTTAAACTTTTATATCATTTTTGGGACTAACCTACTAACCGGAGGACCAGCATGAATTGCTGTTTTTTTTGCCTATTTCAGTGTTTTGAAGAAAAGGAATATCATACGGAGTCCAAATGGAATGAAACCTTTGGGAGCAATCTTTTTGGAACAAACGCAATCCAGGAGACTTGGAGTGGGCGTCAAGAAGCAGCCGAGGCGGCCACGAGGCAGGAGGGCGCGCCCTGGGGGGTGGGCGTGCCCCCCACCCTCGTGGGCCCCTCGTGGCTCCCCTGACCTACCTCCATCGCCTATATATACTCCCATACCCTGAAAACATTCAATTTCACCACGAAAAACAATTTCCACTGCCGCAACCTTTTGTATCCGCGAGATCCCATCTTGGAGCCTTTGTCGGCGCTTCGCCAGAGGAGGAATCGACCATGGAGGGCCTCTACATCATCTCCAAGGCCTATCTGATGAGTTGTGAGTAGTTTACCACAGACCTTCGGGTCCATAGTTATTAGCTAGATGGCTTTTTCTCTCTCTTTGAATCTCAATACAAAGTTCTCCTCGATCTTCTTGGAGATCTATTCGATGTAACTCTTTTTGCGGTGTGTTTGTCGAGATCCGATGAATTGTGGGTTTATGATCAAGTTTATCTATGAGAAATATTTGAATCTCCTCTGAATTCTTTTATGTATGATTGGTTATCTTTGCAAGCCTCTTCGAATTATCAGTTTGGTTTGGCCTACTAGATTGATCTTTCTTGCAATGGAATAAGTGCTTAGCTTTGGGTTCAATCTTGCGGTGTCCTTTCCCAGTGACAGAAGGGGCAGCAAGGCACATATTGTATTGTTGCCATCGAGGATAAAAAGATGGGGTTTATATCATATTGCTTGAGTTTATCCCTCTACATCATGTCATCTTGTTTAATGCATTACTCTGTTCTTATGAACTTAATACTCTAGATACAGGCATGAGTCGGTCGATGTGGGGAGTAATAGTAGTAGATGGAGAATCGTTTCGATCTACTTGTTGTGGACGTGATGCCTATAGACATGATCATGCCTAGATACTCTCATAACTATGCACTTTTCTATCAATTGCTCGACAGTAATTTGTTCACCCACCGTAATACTTATGCTATCTTGAGAGAAGCCACTAGTAAAACCGAGGGCCCCTAGGTCTATCTTTTATCATATAAGTTTCCGATCTATCTTTATTTGCAATCTTTTACTTTCCAATCTATATCATAAAAATACCAAAAATATTTATCTTATCTTATTATCTCTATCAGATCTCACTTTTGCAAGTTATCGTGAAGGGATTGACAACCCCTTTATTGCGTTAGTTGCGAGCTTCGTTTTTGTTTGCGTAGGTACGTGATACGTCTCCAACGTATCTATAATTTTTGATTGCTCCATGCTACTTTATCTACTGTTTTGGACTATATTGGGCTTTATTTTCCACTTTTATATTACTTTTGGGACTAACCTATTAACCGGAGGCCCAGCCCAGAATTGCTGTTTTTTGCCTTTTTCAGTATTTCGAAGAAACAGAATATCAAATGGAGTCCAAACGGAATGAAACCTTCGGGATCGTGATTTTCCAACCGAACGTGATCCAGGAGACTTGGACCCTACTCCAAGCAGTGCCCAAGGTGGTCACGAGGGTGGAGGGCGCGCCCCCCTACCTCGTGGGCCCCTCGACGCTCCACCGAAGTACTCCTTCCTCCTATATATACCTACGTATCCCCGAACGATCAGAACAGGAGCCAAAAATCTAATTCCACCGCCGCAACCTTCTGTATCCACGAGATCCCATCTTGGGGCATGTTCTAGAGCTCCGCCGGAGGGGGTATCCACCATGGAGGGCTTCTACATCATCACCATAGCCCCTCCGATGAAGTGTAAGTAGTTTACTTTAGACCTTCGGGTCCATAGCTAGTAGCTAGATGGCTTGTTCTCTATTTTTGGATCTCAATACAATGTTCTCCCCCTCTCTCGTGGAGATCTATTCGATGTAATCTTCTTTTTGCGGTGCGTTTGTTGAGACCGATGAATTGTGAGTTTGTGATCCAGTATTATCTATGGAAAATATTTGATTCTTCTCTGAATTCTTTTATGTATGATTGAGTTATCTTTGCAAGTCTCTTCGAATTATCCTTTTTGGTTTGGCCAACTAGATTGGTAGTCCTTGCAATGGGAGAAGTGCTTAGCTTTGGGTTCAATCTTGTGTGACGCCCCCGATTCAATCGTACACTAATCATGCACGCAAACGTGTACGATCAAGATCAGGGACTCACGGGAAGATATCACAACACAACTCTAAAAACATAAATAAGTCATACAAGCATCATAATACAAGCCGGGGCCTCGAGGGCTCGAATACAAGTGCTCGATCATAGACGAGTCGCGGAAGCAACAATATCTGAGTACGACATAAGTTAAACAAGTTTGCCTTAAGAAGGCTAGCACAAACTGGGATACAGATCGAAGAGGGCAGGCCTCCGCTGGGATCCTCCTAAACTACTCACGGTCGCCGCCGCCGCCCGCACGTAGTAGTAGGCACCTCCGTGTAGTAGTCGCCGCCGACGGTGGCGTCGACTCTGACTGGCTCAAAGATCTGGTTGCGACAACCGTAAAGAAGGGAAAGGGGAGAAAGGGGAGAAAGCAACCGTGAGTACTCATCCAAAGTACTGCAAGCAAGGAGCTACACTACATATGCATGAGTATATGTGTAAAGGGCCATATCGGTGGGTGAACTGCAGAATGCCGTAATAAGAGGGGATAGCTAATCACGTCAAGACTACGCTCGCAGCCTCCGTCTTGCGGTATGTAGAAGAGAGTAGATAGAAGTCCTTCAAGTAGCATCGCCATGTAGCATCTCCAAGTAGCATCTCCAGTAGCATCGCATAGCATAATCCTACCCGGCGATCCTCCCCTCGTCGCCCCGTGGAAAAGCGATCACCGGGTTGTCTGTGGAACTTGGAAGGGTGTGTTTTATTAAGTATCCAGTTCTAGTTGTCATAAGGTCGAGGTACAACTCCGGGTCGTCCTTTTACCGAGGGACACGGCTATTCGAATAGATTAACTTCCCTGCAGGGGTGCACCACATAACCCAACACGCTTGATCCCATTTGGCCGGACACACTTTCTGGGTCATGCCCGCCTCGGAAGATCAACACGCCGCAGCCCCACCTAGGCACAACAGAGAGGTCAGCCCGCGGTCTAAATCCTATGCGCGCAGGGTCCGGCCCATCGCCATACGAGCACACAAGACGTGCGTAGGGCGGCCGAAGCAGACCTAGCAACCTCCATTACAAAGGAAGTTGCGTTAACGCAGTCCAATCCGGTAGCGCCGCTCGTCGCCGACGTCAAGAAGGCTTCGCCGATACCACGACGCCGGATACCCATAACTACTCCCACGTAGATGGTTAGTGCGTATAGACCAAGTGGCCGACTCAGATCAAATACCAAGATCTCGTTAAGCGTGTTAAGTATCCATGAACGCCGAACAGGCCAGCCCACCTGTCTCCTAGGTGGTCTCAACCTGCCCTGCCGCTCCGCCATAAAGTAACAATCGGGGCCGTGGGAACCCGGGCCCACCTCTACGGGATGGAGCCACCGTCCTTTCGGCCCCTCATCGTAATCACTTGCGGGTACTCAACGAGTGACCCGACTTTAGTCACCATCTGTATAGTATGTATGTATGTAGTATATACCGTGATCACCTCCCAAGTGATCACGGCCCGATAGTATAGCAAGGCGATCGACAAGAGTGTAGGGCCAATGATGGTAAACTAGCATCCTATACTAAGCATTTAGGATTGCGGGTAAGGTATCAATGATCAGAGTAACAATGACAAAGCTATGCAATGTAATAGGAGTAACTGAACAGTAACATGCTACACTACTCTAATGCAAGCAGTATAGAGAAGAATAGGCGATATCTGGTGATCAAGGGGGGGGCTTGCCTGGTTGCTCTGGCAAGGAGTGGTCGTCAACTCCGTAGTCGAACTGGGGTCACCGACAGTCTCGGGGTCTATCGGAAAGAAGTAACGGAGAGGGAACACAATAAATAACAGAGCAATCAAAGCATCACAAAGCGTAACAAGGCAATACGCGGTGCTAGGTGTGCCCTAACGCGGCAGTAGGTGGTACCGACGAAAGGGGGAAACATCCGGGAAGGTATCCCCGGTGTTTCGTGTTTTCGGACAGATGATCCAGAGGTGAAATGTTGCAGGTTCACTATGCTAGGGACGCGTGGCGGATGAACGGGCTGCGTGTCTGGATTCGTCTCGTCGTTCTGAGCAACTTTCATGTACAAAGTATTTTCATCCGAGTTACGGATTATTTTATATTAATTTTTAAAGTTTTAAATCATTTTCTAAATTATTATTACTAAATTAATTCGAAATTAGCATTACTGCATCAGCATGATGTCAGCATGACATCAGCGGTCAACAGGTGTTGACTGGGTCAATCTGATGGTGGGTCCCGCATGTCATCCACTGTTTATTTAGCAGGTTAATTAAACAGAGTTAATTAGTTTAACTAATGATTAGGTTAATCTAGACAGAATTAATTAAGTTAATTAATTAATTAATTATTATTATTTTAATACTTATTTTTCTTAATTTTTTTTTTTATAAATTGTTCTGGGGCGTGGGCCCCCAGGTCAGTGGCACAGGGGCCTTGCGGGTTGGGCGGTAACGGGCGAAGGGCATTGGAGGCCAGCCCAATTGGGCACTCGCCCAGATCGAAAGGGGGGGCGACCACGGGCACAGCGAGGCCGCCCGCCTGAGGTGGCAGTGGCGAGGCCACCACAGGGCGGCGCGCGTTGCAGGCGGTTAAGGCCAGCAGGACTCGCAGCAGTGGCGAGCGGGGTCGAGCAGGGCGGCAGCAAGCAATGGCACCAGCAGCAGTAGAGCGAAGCAGCGGCGGCGACACCGGAGCAGTTAGCAGCGGCAACAGAGGCAGTTAGCAGCAACAGTAGAGCCGAGGAGCGGGACGCGGCCGAGGCGGCCGGCGCGCGTGCGGGCGCCGGTGAGCGAGGCCATGGCCGAAGTGGCCGGAGCAGGGGAGGAGGAGGAGTTGTCGGGGCCTCACCACGGGGCCGTGGGGTCTAGGCAGCGGTGCTCGGGGAGGAAGACGGGACGCGCGGCGGCGTAGGGACGCAGAGCGGCGATGGGCGGGCAAGCCGGCGTGGGAGCTCGGCGGCGCGGTCAGGCGGCGAAGGCGAGGCGGCATCGGGCGAAGGCTGGCACCGGGATCGGCTCGGTGCCGATCCAGATCCAATGGGGGAGGTAGCTCCGCGAGGCAGCACCGGGCGACGCGTCGAACCGCATCATCGAGGCGAGGGGCCGTGACACGGTGCGAGGGAGGTCGCCGCCGTGGGCGGCTCGTCCACCACAGCAGGGTCGCCGGGCGGCACGGGGCCGAAGCATGGCGCCCTGGAGCTAGGGTGGCGGCGGGGTGCAGGGGCGAGGTGCGGGCACCGGGTGGCGGCGGCGTGGTGTCGAGCGAGGGAGGAGAGACCGAGTGGGGGGTGTGCGGTCGTGGGTTAGGGTTACGGAGAGTGGGGGGGTTAGTAGTGGGTTAGGTGGACCGGGGTGGGCCGGCCTGTTGGGTCGGTTGGCCCATGGGGGGTTCCTTTCTTTTGTTTTCTGGTTTCCTTTTTTTGTATTTTCTTTCTTTTATTTATTTCCTTTTCTGTTTTTAAATCATTTTAAATTACTTAGGCATTTTATAAAAAAGGGTCTGTTGAACCATAATTACCTTGGTAATATTTAGTACACACCAAACATTTTTTTTAATGTTTGACAACTTTTATTGTTTGGCTTAAATTCAAATTTGAATTTGGATCGATTCCGAACTAATGCGAGATTATCAACAATAATCGAGGTGACGTGGCATCATTACCAGAGGGTTACTGTAGCTTGATTACCCGGGCGTCACAATTCTCCTCCACTACAAGAAATCTCGTCCCGAGATTTAAGAGGTAGTGTAAGGGGGAAAAGTTTGATAATGAATCTAGCGAATCTTTTCGTTCCTGGTTGCTCTTCTCGAAGAGGTCGATCCATTACATTGATTTCTTCATTCCTCTGTTTCAGGTCCTCATGATGAAGTCGGCTTTTCTTCGGGAACTCCATCGTATTTACGAATAGGTAACGGGGCAGGTCGGCAATGACAGAATGTTATAAGGGTTATAATCTGGGATTAACCCATGAATGGGCATATGAGTACCTCTCGAGTTGAACATTTAAAAGACATCGAGAGTAAGGTTGGGAGGTACAATAATAAGTTTCAAGCAGCCAGGCAATCGTTCAATGCCTAGACAGATGGTGAAAGTGGTTTTCAAAGCAACGGGATAATTATTGTCCGATGCCAGAATTGATGATCTCATCAGAAAGGTGGCTCATGAATTACATACGAGTCCACGCGGAGGAATAACTTTGGAAACTGGGGTGTGCAGAAGAGTCAGGTTTCGATCCTGGAACCTGTGGGTTATGGGCCCACCATGTGGTTTTTTTTTGCAGTGACATCTTGCACGGTCATGATAACAAGACATGTCAGAGGTTAGCCTATCAGTTATGTTGGCAACAATGTCGATACCAAAGGCGAGGGACGAAGAGAACCGTTTTCCTGCTCGTTGAACGAGGCGGACCATTAGGCAAAGTTCTCGTCCATCGGTGGCTACCGAAATGTCATCAATTATAGTAATTGGGTCTTACTGGCAGAGTTGTACCACGAGCTGCTTACCTAAGCAGGGAATTACCACTGCTCAGTTAAGTAGATTATAAGGAAGTTTGAACAAAACAACGGAAAGGAAAATGTGTTTAAACACATATATCAGGGGTATATCCTTCCCAAGGACAAGCAGAGCATGATATCCACGATAGGATATAACGTAGAAAATCCTCTAGGTGAGGGGAGAGAATTTCATGACGTTACCCATACAACGGTGTTTGGATAATTGAGCAGAAAACATTTAGCATTGGGCTTCAAATGTTCTTGTTGAAAATCAAAGTATAACCGACATGCTTCGAGATAGCATTGACATGGTCATCAGGTGAAGATCAGAC
Organism: Aegilops speltoides; assembly: GCA_021437245.1. Taxonomy (NCBI): domain Eukaryota; kingdom Viridiplantae; phylum Streptophyta; class Magnoliopsida; order Poales; family Poaceae; genus Aegilops; species Aegilops speltoides. Next base: position 438,662,752 of record CM038142.1, read on the forward strand.
TTTGGAAACTCAAAGGATCCATTAAGAACAACTTATAAAATAAGTCTTACAATTTCCTCATGGAAGAATGGTTAACCTTGTCAAAAAGTAAACTATAACACTAGGTCCTTCGGCCAGGTGTGCCAGGAATGACATCACCTTACCGGGTCATCAAAGGAACAACATCATAACTCCTGGAAAGTTGTCCCAACCGTCATATCTGACCGAGATTCGGATCCGGTTGGTGTCATGATACCTCAGACTCGGGATGTCCGGGAAGAAAAGGTGCAACACAAATTCGATGAAATGACATTGCAAGATTCTCGGGAAATGAACTATGAGAGCGGGTTCCTGAAACAATAGTTCATCATTACACCAAGGAGGGGATGAGGAGGTGGCTGATGGACTCAGCAAAAATTCATTGAGATTTCCAAAAAGATGGGTTCCCACAATTATGCGGACAAGGAGATAACATTTGTCAGATCTGATGATATAATGATGTATGCTCGAGGGAAACATACATAATTAAACATTGGTTGAAAGGTGCACCCGAAATATGGGCTTAGGTAGCATGATCAACGTTAGAATGGCGATTCAATAACCAAAAGACTTAGAATGGAGTTATTGACCATTCACTTCAAAGCAATAGGGTTGCTAGGACTTTTGAATTCATACATCGTAGTTCAATTGTCGGTATTTCGGTTAGAAACAACACGGGGACCAAGAAAGAAGGTGATGGGGAGAAGTATCACTATTTCAAGAATTCTTAAGAGGTGGAGCAATCCTCACAACATTCTTGATAGAAAAGACAGTAATACTTCAAGGCAGAACACAACATTAGCTGGATAGTAAGGATCCCAAGGTATAACACAAAACATGAATAAGTTTGTGTTGATCGGAAGGCAATAAAGTGGTCGGCGATAACACAAACCATTGAGGGGCGAGGATGGTATTTCTTATCAAGAATTCGATATATATCTTGGAAGAGCTCAGGATGTTGATGACGACCACGACACATTTGTCGAGAGATTTCGTGAAGATGTAATCGGTCGGCGATGACATCAAGTCAAATAATGATGCAGCAAAAGGTTATGGGAACCAAGGGTACGACACAAACTCAAAATCAAGTTTGTGGTTCAAGGCGAAATGATATGATGAGGAAGGTCGACGTAAGCTTAGCTCAACATCAAAAATTGTGCTTCGGAAAGAAAGACCAGATAGCACAATTAAAAAGTTGGACGATAATGATATAGCCGATCAGGCTAGGAATGACTTCAAGGATTATTAAACTCATAAGCAACGAAAATTACTTAGAGTTATCGTATCGGAGTGCGGAATCGATTCACTTATCGATGTTCTCGAGTGACTAATAACTTAGAACCCGTGAAAAATTGGAATCAGTGGGAATGTAGCACTTGATGGAGAACTCATAAGAAGTTATGCAGTTCCATTATAATCTCGAGATACCAGGGGGGTAATACTCGACGTCAGATCAAAGTAGAGGTTGGACTGGGGTATTGCTCTACAGAAGACAAGTGCTTAAACTTGCACGAGAAATGGTATTTAAAGGAGAACATGGTCGGAACCACGATTGCAAAAGATCTATCCACAGATACCAGATGATATTATATCAAGGCAATAGTTATTATTACAAGAAGCTTCCATGATAGGATCTACATCGTGTCCATGGGCATGAACACAAAGTTCAAGGTCGACTCCACTTCTTCAATGTATAACCTTCCATTCACCTCTCACGTTCGATGAAGTTGCGTGTTGAAATTTTATCCGGCGAAGCACCGTAAGAGTATGATTCGTGAAAACTTTCGGGTTCACGGTTTAGAAAGCATAGGTTCAACCCATAGGGGCTTCTTAGAAACATATACCACAAGTTTGAAGAGTAAATAACACAAGCCCGAGAGTAGAGCATGGTTGGCCAAGCAGAGGATACAACTGAACAAAGGCATTATGTATCAAGGAAAGAACTCACAAAGTGATCAAATGTGAAGGACACTGTCGGATAACAATCCAACAAAGGACTTGATGGTCCACAAAGGATCTGATGTGAGTATCGATACTTAACCAGAAGAGGAAGGAATGCAAATGCAACAGGTTATGGAATCATTTGAATAATTCAAAGCTTAAATGCAAAGGAATTATGATTTCCAAAACAAAGGATCAGAAGCAGATGTTCTAATCAAGGATGGATCAATTGAATATACCGAGGCACAATCGATTTACGATAGTTTGGTCGAGAACCAGCTCATGTTCAAAATGACGTCGAGCCGGAAAGATAATCCTAGGACTCGACCGATGATTGCGAACATTCACAGCGTATTGAATCAACGGACTCAAAATGATGATGACAAAGGATGCCAATATGATTACTATACTTATGGGATTAATCATAATGAAAGCAAACAAGAAATTCCGAGCAATAGGTTGCTAAGGATTTTGAGAATATCGAATGGTATTTCAAGGCGTTTGTGTAACACATGAACAAGCGGGGATGAGCGGATACTCGATAAGTGCGAGAATCAACCGTAGGGGTATTCAGGTGACAAAGAACAGCAAGGCAGTAAGCTCAAAAGATTATCGAAACAACGACGAGTTTTTCGGGGTATCTTGTAATAACAAGACCAACTGGGGATGAAGGTAAGAATAACAACTGCAAGTAGTTATCCATAAGGGTTTACGGTGGAAGGGGAATTGCAAACGCGATGAACACAAGTTCTCGGTTTAACAGCGGAGAGTATCTTCAGGGTCTTCTGGTGCAGCAGACGATCATCAATAGTAAGGTGCTCTCCGGGAGGAAGTACTTGCGAGAACCTAAAGTTAGTTTTGTTTTTCGCAAAATCATTTAACCCGAATAGAAGAGAGCTAAGAGTCCCAGAGTAAAGATCAAGGAATAAAAGATCCTAATACCACCCAAATGGCGACGTGTGCCCGTAAGACACACAGCCAAGTTAGTAAAAGTTTTTGCAACGTCTAGACTCGACTTCAGCCAAGGAGTGTGGAAGGGGGATTCCTACAGGCAGTCGGCTCTGATACCAACTTGTGACGCCCCCGATTCAATCGTACACTAATCATGCACGCAAGCGTGTACGATCAAGATCAGGGACTCACGGGAAGATATCACAACACAACTCTAAAAACATAAATAAGTCATACAAGCATCATAATACAAGCCAGGGGCCTCGAGGGCTCGAATACAAGTGCTCGATCATAGACGAGTCAGCGGAAGCAACAATATCTGAGTACAGACATAAGTTAAACAAGTTTGCCTTAAGAAGGCTAGCACAAAGCTGGGATACAGATCGAAGAGGGCAGGCCTCCTGCAGGATCCTCCTAAACTACTCACAGTCGTAAATCGGTGCCGCCCGCACGTAGTAGTAGGCACCTCCGGTGTAGTAGTCGCCGCCGACGGTGGCGTCGACTCACTGGGCTCCAGCATCTGGTTGCGACAACGAGAAAAGAAGGAAAGGGGAGAAAGGGGAGAAAGCAACCGTGAGTACTCATCCAAAGTACTGCAAGCAAGGAGCTACACTACATATGCATGAGTATATGTGTAAAGGGCCATATCGGTGGGGTGAGCTGCAGAATGCCAGAATAAGAGGGGGATAGCTAATCCTGTCGAAGACTACGCTTCTGGCAGCCTCCGTCTTGCGGTATGTAGAAGAGAGTAGACTGAAGTCCTTCAAGTAGCATCGCCATGTAGCATCTCCAAGTAGCATCTCCAGAGCATCGCATAGCATAATCCTACCCGCGATCCTCCCTCGTCGCCCGTGGAAAAGCGATCACCGGGTTGTCTCGTGGAACTTGGAAGGGTGTGTTTTATTAAGTATCCAGTTCTAGTTGTCATAAGGTCGAGGTACAACTCCGGTCGTCCTTTTACCGAGGGACACGGCTATTGAATAGATTAACTTCCTGCAGGTGCACCACATAACCCAACACGCTTGATCCCATTTGGCGGACACACTTTCTGGGTCATGCCCGCCTCGGAAGATCAACACGCCGCAGCCCACCTAGGCACTGTGAGAGGTCAGCCCGCCGGTCTAAATCCTATCTTGTGAGGGTCGGGCCCATCGCCTACGAGCACACCAAGACGTTAAGTAGGGCGGCCGAAGCAGACCTAGCAACCTCCATTACAAAGGAAGTTGCGTTAACGCAGTCCAATCCGGGCGCCCGCCGTCGCCGACGTCAAGAAGGCTTCGGTGATACCACGACGCGGGATACCCATAACTACTCCCACGTAGATGGTTAGTGCGTATAGACCAAGTGGCGGACTCGGATCAAATACCAAGATCTCGTTAAGCGTGTTAAGTATCCATGAACGCCGAACAGGCCAGCCCACTGTCTCCTAGGTGGTCTCAACCTGCCCTGTCGCTCCGCCATAAAGTAACAATCGGGGCCGTCGGGAACCCAGGCCCACCTCTACCGGATGGAGCCACCGTCCTTTCAGCCCCTCATCGAGAATCACTTGCGGGTACTCAACGAGTGACCCGACTTTAGTCACCATCTGTATAGTATGTATGTATGTAGTATATACCGTGATCACCTCCCAAGTGATCACGGCCCGATAGTATAGCAAGGCGCATCGACAAGAGTGTAGGGCCAATGATGGTAAACTAGCATCCTATACTAAGCATTTAGGATTGCGGGTAAGGTATCAATATTAGAGTAACAATGACAAAGCTATGCAATGTAATAGGAGTAATCGAACGGTAACATGCTACACTACTCTAATGCAAGCGGTATAGAGAAGAATAGGCGATATCTCGGTGATCAAGGGGGGCTTGCTGGTTGCTCGGCAAGGAGTGGTCGTCAACTCCGTAGTCGAACTGGGGGTCGCCGGCAGTCTCGGGGTCTATCGGAAAGAAGTAACGGAGAGGGAACACAATAAATAACAGAGCAATCAAAGCATCACAAAGCGTAACAAGGCAATACGCGGTGCTAGGTGTGCCCTAACGCGGCAGTAGGTGGTACCGACGAAAGGGGGAAACATCCGGGAAAGTATCCCCGGTGTTTCGTGTTTTCGGACAGATGATCCAGAGGTGAAATGTTGCAGGTTCACTATGCTAGGGACGCGTGGCGGACGAACGGGCTGCGTGTCTGGATTCGTCTCGTCGTTCTGAGCAACTTTCATGTACAAAGTATTTTCATCCGAGTTACGGATTATTTTATATTAATTTTTAAAGTTTTAAATCATATTCTAAATTATTATTACTAAATTAATTCGAAATTAGCATTACTGCATCAGCATGATGTCAGCATGACATCAGCGGTCAACAGGTGTTGACTGGGTCAATCTGATGGTGGGTCCCGCATGTCATCCACTGTTTATTTAGCAGGTTAATTAAACAGAGTTAATTAGTTTAACTAATGATTAGGTTAATCTAGACAGAATTAATTAAGTTAATTAATTAATTAATTAATATTATTTTAATACTTATTTTTCTTAATTCTTTTTTTTTTTATAAATTGTTCAGGCGTGGGCCCCAGTCGATGTACAGGGCCTTGCGGGTTGGGCGTGCAGGCGAAGGGCATTGAGGCCACCCAATTGGGCACTCGCCAGATCGAAAGGGGGCGACCACGGCACAATGAGGCCGCCACTTTGGTGGCGATGGCGAGGCCACCCACAGGGCGGCGTTGCTAAAGCGGTTAAGGCCAGCAGGACTCGAAGCGATGGCGGCGCTGGGTCGGCAGGCGGCGACAAGCAATGGCACCAGCAGCAGAGTAAGCGTAAGCAAGCGGCGGCGACACCGGAGCGATTAGCAGCAGCAACAGAGGCGATTAGCAGCAAGAAAGAGAGCCGAGGAGCGGCGCGGCCGAGGCGGCAGCGCGCGCGGCGGGCGCCGGTGATGGCGAGGCCATGGCGAAGTGGCGAGCAGGGGAGGAGGAGGAGTTGTCGGGGCCTCACCACGGGCCGTGGGGTCTAAGCAGCGGTGCTCGGGAGGAAGACGGGACGCGTCGGTGGCGTACGAGGGGACGCAGGCCGGCGATGGAGCGCGGGCGATCCGGCGGGGCGAGCTCGGCGGCGGTCGGGCGGCGAAGGCGAGGCGGCATCGGCGTGAAGCGCTTGCACCGGATCGGCTCGGTGCCGATCCAGATCAGCTGGGGGAGGTAGCTCCGGCGAGGCAGCACCGGCGACGGCGTCGGAACCGCATCATCGAGGCGAGGGGGCCGTGACACGGGTGCGAGGGGAGGTCGTCGCCGGCGGGCGGCTCGTCCTACAGCAGGGTCGCCGGGCGGCACGGGCAAGCATGGCGCCTGGAGCTAGGGGTGGCGGGGCAGGGCGAGGTGCTTGGCACCGGTGGCGGCGGCGTGGTGTCGGCGAGGAGGAGAGACCGAGTGGGGGAGTGTGCGGTCGTGGGTTAGGGTTACGGAGAGTGGGGGGGGGGGGGTTAGTAGTGGGTTAGGTGGACCGGGGTGGGCCGGCCTGTTGGGTCGGTTGGCCCATGGGGGGGGTTCCTTTCTTTTGTTTTCTGGTTTCCTTTTTTTGTATTTTCTTTCTTTTATTTATTTCCTTTTATGTTTTTAAATCATTTTAAATTACTTAGGCATTTTATAGAAAAGGGTCTGTTGAACCATAATTACCTTGGTAATATTTAGTACACACCAAACATTTTTATTTTAATGTTTGACAACTTTTATTGTTTGGCTTAAATTCAAATTTGAATTTGGATCGATTCCGAACTAATGCGAGATTATCAACAATAATCGAGGTGACGTGGCATCATTACCAGAGGGTTACTGTAGCTTGATTACCCGGGCGTCACATCTTGCTTACGACGTTACTCTGTTTTTAACTTAATACTCTAGATGCATGCTGGATAGCGGTCAATGAGTGGAGTAATAGTAGTAGATGCAGAATCGTTTTGATCTACTTGTTTTGGACGTGATGCCTATATACATGACCATTGCCTAGATATACTCATACCTATGCTCAGTTCCGTCAACTGCTCAACAGTAATTTGTTCACCCACTGTAGAATACTTATGCTCTTGAGAGAAGCCACTAGTGAAACCTATGGCCCCCGAGTCTATTCTCATCATATCAGTCTCTATCACTTTATTTACTTGCTTTGTTTTACTTTGCCTTTACTTTTACTTTGCATCTACCTATCAAAAATACCAAAAATATTATCTCTATCAGATCTCACTCTCGTAAGTGACCGTGAAGGGATTGACAACCCCTGAGCGTTGGTTGCGATTTGCTATCATTTTGTGTAGCTACGAGGGACTTGTGCGTGGTCTCCTACTGGATTGATACCTTGGTTCTCAAAAACTGAGGGAAATACTTACGCTACCTTCCTGCATCATCCTCTCCTCTTCGGGGAAATCCAATGCAGTGCTCAAGAGGTAGCAAGAAGAATTTCTGGTGCCGTTGCCGGGGAGGCTCACGCAAGCAAGTCAACAATACCAAGTACCCATTGCAATCCCTATCTCTCGCATTACATTATTTGCGATTTGCCTCTCGTTTTCCTCTCCCCCACTTCACCTTTGCCGTTTTATTTGCCCTCTCTTTCCCTATCTCCTCCTCTCTTTTCCGTTTGCCTTTTTCCGTCCGCTTGTTTGCTTGTGTGTTGGATTATTTGTTGCCATGGCGCAAGATAATACCAAATTGTATGATTTCTCGAATACCAATAATAATGATTTCCTTAGTACTCCGATTTCTCCTCTTAATAATGATGAGTCTTGTGAAATCAATACCGCTTTGTTGAATCTTGTTATGAAAGATCAATTTGTCGGCCTTCCTAGTGAAGATGCCGCTACTCATCTAAACAATTTTGTTGATTTGTGTGATATGCAAAAGAAGAAAGATACGAATAACAATATTGTCAAACTGAAGTTATTTCCGTTTTCACTTAGAGATCGTGCTAAAGTTTGGTTTTCATCTTTGCCTAAAAATAGTATTGATTCTTGGAACAAGTGCAAAGATGCTTTTATCTCTAAGTATTTTCCTCTCGCTAAGATTATCACTCTTAGGAACGACATCATGAATTTTAAACAACTTGATCAAGAGCATGTTGCCCAATCTTGGGAAAGAATGAAATTAATGCTTCGCAATTGCCCTACTCATGGTCTGAATTTATGGATGATCATACAAAAATTTTATGCCGGATTGAATTTTGCTTATAGAAATCTTTTAGATTCGGCTGCGAGAGGCACGTTTATGGAAATTACGTTAGGAGATGCTACCAAATTGCTTGATAATATTATGGCTAATTATTCTTAATGGCACACCGAAAGATCTTCCAGTAAGAAAGTTCAAGCTATAGAAAAAATCAATGTTTTGAGTGAAAAGATGGATGAACTTATGAAGATGTTTGCTCCTAAAAATACTCCTCTTGATCCCAATGATATGCCTTTATCTACTTTGCTTGAGAATAATAATGAATCTATGGATGTGAATTTTGTTGGTAGGAATAGTTTTGGAAACAACGCTTATAGAGGGAATTTTAATCCTAGGCCTTATCCTAGTAATCCTTCTAATAATTATGGAAATTCCTACAACAACTCTTATGGAAATTTTAATAAGATGCCTTCTGAATTTGTGAGTTGTGTTAAAGAGTTTATGAATTCACAAAAGAATTTTAATGCTTTGCTTGAAGAGAAATTGCTTAAAGTTGATGATTTGGCTAGGAACGTTGATAGAATTTCTCTTGAAATTGATTCTTTAAAGCTTAGATCTATTCCTCCTAAGCATGATATCAATGAGTCTCTCAAAGCCATGAGAATTTCCGTTGATGAGTGCAAGGAAAGAACCGCTAGGATGCGTGCTTCCAAAGATGCCTTTATTAAAGCATGTTCTTCCAATCCCTATGAAAATCAAGATGAAGATCTAAAAGTTATTAATGTGTCCTGCATTAAATCTTTTTTTTTGCAATATGAATCTTGATGAATCTGAATATGATCTTCCTTTACCTAGAAGGCGTTCTAAGAATTCAGAGTTTCTAGATCTTGATGATGAAATTGATGAAAGTGGGATTGAAATAAATAAAAACCATGATGTTGCTAAACCCACTATTTTGGATCTCAAGGAATTTAATTATGAGAATTGCTCTTTGATTGGTTGTATTTCCTTGTTGCAATCCGTGCTAGATTCTCCTCATGCTTATAGTCAAAATAAGGCCTTTACCGAACATATTGTTGATGCTTTGATGCAATCTTATGAAGAAAAACTTGAGTTGAAAGTTTCTATCCCTAGAAAACTCTATGATGAGTGGGAACCTACTATTAAAATTAAAATTAAAGATTTTGAGTTTCATGCTTTGTGTGATTTGGGTGCTAGTGTCTCTACTATTCCCAAAACTTTATGTGATTTGCTAGATTTCCGTGATTTTGATGATTGCTCTCTAAACTTGCACCTTGCGGATTCCACTACTAAAAAACCTATGGGAAGAATTAATGATGTTCTTATTGTTGCAAATAGGAATTATGTGCCCGTAGATTTTATCGTTTTCGATATAGATTGCAATCCTTCATGTCCTATTATTCTTGGTAGACCTTTCCTTAGAACAATTGGTGCAATTATTGATATGAAGGAAGGGAATATTAGATTCCAATTTCCCTTAAAGAAGGGTATGGAATACTTCCCTAGAAAGAAAATAAAATTACCATATGAATATATCATGAGAGCTACTTATGGATTGCCTACCAAAGATGGCAATACCTAGATCAATCCTTGTTTTTATGCCTAGCTAGGGGCGTTAAACGATAACGCTTGTTGGGAGGCAACCCAATTTTATTTTGTGTTTTTTGTTTTTGCTTCTGTTTAGGAATAAATAATCCATCTACCTTATATTTGGATGTGGTTTTATGTATTAATTAGTGTTTGTGCCAAGTAGAACCTATAGGATAACCTATGATGATAGTTGACTTGATTCTGCTGAAAAACAGAAACTTTGCGCGCACGAATTTAGTTATGATAAATCAAGGAATGTGCTTTTGCATTGATTTTTTTTCTACTGATCAATAAACAAATTTTCCATGACTTACTATTTTGGTAGAATTTTTAGAGTTTCATAAGTTTGCGTTAGTTACAGATTGCTACAGACTGTTCTGTTTTTGACAGATTCTGTTTTTCGTGTGTTGTTTGCTTATTTTGATGAGTCTATGGCTAGTAAAATTGTTTATAATCCATAGAGAAGTTAGAATACAGTAGGTTTAACACCAATATAAATAAAGAATGAGTTCATTACAGTACCTTGAAGTAGTCTTTTGTTTTCTTTCTCTAACGGAGCTCACGAGATTTCTGTTGAGTTTTGTGTTGTGAAGTTTTCAAGTTTTGGGTGAATTCGATGGATTATGGAACAAGGAGTGGCAAGAGCCTAAGCTTGGGGATGCCCATGGAACCCCCAAGATAATCCAAGGACACCAAAAAGTCAAATCTTGGGGATGCCCCTGAAGGCATCCCCTCTTTTCGTCCACTTCCATCGGTAATTTACTTGGAGCTATATTTTTATTCACCAACATGATATGTGTTTTGCTTGGAGCGTCTTGTATTATTTGTGTCTTTGCTTGTTAGTCTACCACAATCATCCTTGATGTACACATCTTTTGAGAGAGCCATACATGATTTGGAATTTGTTAGAATACTCTATGTGCTTCACTTATATCTTTTGAGCTTGATAGTTTTGCTCATAGTACTTCACTTATATCTTTTGAGCGTGATAATTTTTGCTCTAGTGCTTCACTTAGATCTTTTAGAGCACAGTGGTGGATTTGTTTTAAAGAAACTATTGATCTCTCATGCTTCTTAGATTATTTTGAGAGTCATCAATAGCATGGTAATTTGCTTAATGTTAATATACTTGGTGTTTAAGATATGTGAAACTTTCTTTTGAGTGAATTGAATACCAAGATAAGTTTGATGCTTGATAATTGTTTTGAGATATGGAGGTGATAATATCAAAGTCGTGCTAGTTGGGTGATTATGAATTTGATAAATACTTGTGTTGAAGTTTGCAAGTCCCGTAGCATGCACGTATGGTTAAAGTTGTGTAACAAATTTGAAACATGAAGTGTACCTGGCTTGTGCATCCTTATGTGTGGCGGTCGGGGACGAGCGATGGTCTTTTCCTACCACTCTATCCCCTAGGAGCATGCGCGTAGTACTTGATTTTTGATGACTTCTAAATTTTTGCAATAAGTATATGAGTTCTTTTGACTAATGTTGAGTCCATGGATTATACGCACTCTCACCTTTCCGCCTTTGCTAGCCTCTTCGGTACTGTGCATTTCCCTTTCTCACCTTGAGAGCTGGTGCAAACTTCGCCGGTGCATCCAAACCCCGTGATACGATACGCTTTATCACACATAAACCTCCTTATATCTTCCTCAAAACAGCCACCATACCTACCTATTATGGCATTTCCATAGCCATTCCGAGATATATTGCCATGCAACTTCCACCATCATCATCATGACATACATTACTTTTGTCATATTGCCATTGCATGATCATGTAGTTGACATCGTATTTATGGCAAAGCCACCATGCATTATTTTCCATACATGTCACTCTTGATTCATTGCACCATCCGATACATCACGGAGGCATTCATATAGAGTCATATCTTGTTCTAAGTTTCGAGTTGTAATCCTTATGTTGTAATCAATAGAAGTGTGATGATCATCATTATTAGAGCATTGCCCAAATAAAAAAAAAGAGAAAGGCCAAAAGAAAAAAAGAAAGGCCCAAAAAAAGAATATAAAAAGGGCAATGCTACTATCTCTTTTTCCACACTTATGCTTCAAAGTAGCACCTTGTTCTTCATGTAGTGAGTCTCATATATTGTGCTTCAAAGTAGCACCTTGTTCTTCATGTAGTGAGTCTCATAAAGTTGTCCTTTTCATACTAGTGGGAATTTTTCATTATAGAACTTGGATTGTATATTCCTACGATGGGCTTCCTCAAATGCCCTAGGTCTTCGTGAGCAAGCGAGTTGGATGCACACCCACTAGTTTTCTTTTGTTGAGCATTCATAGCTCTAGTGCATCCGTTGCATGGCAATCCCTACTCCTCATGTTGACATCAATTGATGGGCATCTCCATAGCCCGTTGATTACCCTCATCAATATGAGACTTTCTCCTTTTTTGTCTTCTCCACACAATCCCCATCATCATATTCTATTCCACCCATAGTGTTATATCCATGGCTCACGCTCATGTATTGCGTGAAGGTTGAAAAAGTTTGAGATTATTTAAGTATGAAACAATTGCTTGGCTTGTCATCGAGGGTATAGAAGTTGGGAACATCTTTGTGTGACGAAAATGAAGCATAGCCTAACTATATGATTTCGTAGGGATGAACTTTCTTTTGCCATGTTATTTTGAGAAGACATGATTTCTTTGATTAGTATGCTTGAAGTATTATTATTTTTGTGTCAATATGAACTTTTGTCTTGAATCTTTCGGATCTGAATATTCATGTCACAATTAAGAAGATTTACATTGAAATTATGCCAAAGTATCACTCCGCATCAAAAATTCTTTTTTTATCATTTACCTACTCGAGGATGAGCAGGAATTAAGCTTGGGGATGCCTGATATGTCTCCAACGTATCTATAATTTTTTATTGCTCCATGCTACTTTATCTACTGTTTTGGACTATATTGGGCTTTATTTTCCACTTTTATATTACTTTTGGGACTAACCTATTAACCGGAGGCCCAGCCTGTAATTGTTGTTTCGCCTTTTTCAAGATTTCAAGAAAGCAGAATATCAAATGGAGTCCAAACGGAATGAAACCTTCGGGATCGTGATTTTCCAACCGAACGTGAACCAGAGACTTGGACCCTACTCAAGCGGTGCCCAAGGTGGTCACGAGGGTGGAGGGCGCGCTTCTACCTCGTGGGCCCTCGACGCCCATCAAGTACTCCTTCCTCCTATATATACCTCACGTATCCCCGAACGATCAGAACAGGAGCCAAAAATCTAATTCCACCGCCGCAACCTTCTGTATCCACGAGATCCCATCTTGGGGCATGTTCCGAGCTCCGACGGAGGGGGTATCCACCATGGAGGGCTTCTACATCATCACCATAGCCCCTCCGATGAAGTGTAAGTAGTTTACTTTAGACCTTCGGGTCCATAGCTAGTAGCTAGATGGCTTGTTCTCTATTTTTGGATCTCAATACAATGTTCTCCCCCTCTCTCGTGGAGATCTATTCGATGTAATCTTCTTTTTGCGGTGCGTTTGTTGAGACCGATGAATTGTGAGTTTGTGATCCAGTATTATCTATGGAAAATATTTGATTCTTCTCTGAATTCTTTTATGTATGATTGAGTTATCTTTGCAAGTCTCTTCGAATTATCCTTTTTGGTTTGGCCAACTAGATTGGTAGTCCTTGCAATGGGAGAAGTGCTTAGCTTTGGGTTCAATCTTGCGGTGTCCTTAGTCAGTGACAGAAAGAGTTGCAAGGCACGTATTGTATTGTTGCCATCGAGGATAACAAGATGGTCTTTTTATCATATTGCATGAATTTATCCCTCTACATCATGTCATGTTGCTTACGACGTTACTCTGTTTTTAACTTAATACTCTAGATGCATGCTGGATAGCGGTCGATGAGTGGAGTAATAGTAGTAGATGCAGAATCGTTTCGATCTACTTGTTTTGGACGTGATGCCTATATACATGATCATTGCCTAGATATACTCATAACTATGCTCAATTCATCAATTGCTCAACAAGAATTTGTTCACCCACCGTAGAATACTTATGCTCTTGAGAGAAGCCACTAGTGAAACCTATGGCCCCCGATTCTATTCTCATCATATCAATCTCTATCACTTTATTTACTTGCTTTGTTTTATTTTGCCTTTACTTTTACTTTGCATCTACCTATAAAAAATACAAAAATATTATCTCTATCAGATCTCACTCTCGTAAGTGACCGTGAAGGGATTGACAACCCCTAAGCGTTGGTTGCAAGTTTCTATCGTTTGTGTAGGTACGAGGGACTTGTGCATGGTCGCCTACTGGATTGATACCTTGGTTCTCAAAAACTGAGGGAAATACTTACACTACCTTGCTGCATCATCCTCTCCTCTTCGGGGAAATCCAACGCAGTGCTCAAGAGGTAGCAGTACGAGGGACTTTTGAGGAGCCTCCTACTGGATTGATACCTTTGTTCTCAAAATTTGAGGGTAATACTAATGCTACTTTGCTGCATCACCCTTTCCTCTTCAAGGGAAAACTAACGCAGTGCTCAAGAGGTAGCAAGAAGGATTTATGGCGCCGTTGCCGGGGAGGTCTTCGCTCAAGTCAAGACATACCAAGTACCCATCACAAACTCATCTCCCTCTCATTACATTATTTTCCATTTGCCTCTCGTTTTCCTCTCCCGCACTTTACCCTTGCCGTTTTATTCGCCCTCTCTTTTCCATTCGCTTCTTTTTCGCTTGCCTCTTGTGTGCTTGTGTGTTGGATTGCTTGTCACGATGGCTCAAGATAATACTAAATTGTGTGACTTCTCCAATACTAGCAATAATGATTTCATTAGCACTCCGATTGCTCCTCTTAATGATGCTGAATCTTGTGAAATCAATGCTGCTTTGTTGAATCTTGTTATGAAAGATCAATTCTCTGGCCTTCCTAGTGAAGATGCCGCTACTCATCTAAACAACTTTGTTGATTTGTATGATATGCAAAAGAAGAAAGATATGGATAATGATATTGTTAAATTGAAGTTATTTCTGTTTTCACTTGGAGATCGTGCTAAAACTTGGTTTTCGTCTTTGCCTAAAAATAGCCTTGATTCATGGAATAAGTGCAAAGATGCTTTTATCTCTAAGTATTTTCCTCCCGCTAAGATCATCTCTCTTAGAAACAATATTATGAATTTTAAACAACTTGATCATGAGCATGTTGCCCAATCTTGGGAAAGAATGAAATTAATGATTCGCAATTGCCCTACACATGGTTTGAATTTATGGATGATCATACAAAATTTTATGCCGGATTGAATTTTGCTTCTAGAAATCTTTTAGATTCGGTCGCGGGAGGCACTTTTATAGAAATCACTTTAGGACAAGCTACTAAACTCCTTGATAATATTATGGCTAATTATTCTCAATGTCACACCGAAAGATCGACTAGTATAAAAGTTAATGCAATAGAAGAGATTAATGTTTTGAGTGGAAAGATGGATGAACTTATGAAATTGTTTGCTACTAAGAGTGCTCCTATTGATCCTAATGATATGCCTTTGTCTAATTTGATTGAGAATAATAATAAATCTATGGATGTGAATTTTTTTGGTAGGAATAATTTTGGTAACAACGCGTATAGAGGAAACTTTAATTCTAGGCCGTTCCCTAGTAATTCCTCTAATAATTATGGTAATTCCTACAACAACTCTTATGAAAATTTTAATAAGATGCCCTCTGATTTTGAGAATAGTGTTAAAGAATTTATGATCTCTCAAAATAATTTCAATGCTTTGCTTGAAGAAAAATTGCTTAAAGCTGATGAATTGACTAGAAACGTTGATAGACTTTCTCTTGATGTTGATTCTTTTAAACTTAGAT